>CAMZMU010000097.1:5771024-6971024 GCA_947311845.1 Poa pratensis | reverse complement strand
CTAGAGAAATCGGACTGTCTTGGTGTCAAACTTATAAAATTCTTCGCCGAGAATGCGATGGTCCTTAAAGAAATGCATATCGACGGTGGAGACGAAAACTTGTGCGAGCACATGAATCCCAGACTGAAAAATGGAATTCAAAAAGAAGAAAGTTAGGGGCGACAAGTTTTGTGGTCTTACCTCTCAACACCTGACTCTACAAAGAACAGGAAACTTGATACGGATGTCCCTATTTAGGTATGTAGGGTTTTTAAGAGTCTGTTATTTTATATGAGGGAAATTTGTTGGGTTGGAATGTGCCTGTACATCTTGGATTTGTTGGTAGAGTGCGAACGTGTATTGTTCATTCAAGCTATAAGCTTTAGTCATCGCTTTTAGGGTTCTTTTCTTAAGGCTATATGTATCTCTGTTTGCACTGCCCATAGTTGTAACAGTTATCTGAATCATGTGGAACAACAGAAGCTCGAGATAATTAGATGACTAGATTATATCTTACAAACCCGCAAGTTCTTTCCACTGCTCAAAACAGGCTACAAGTATGACATATATCATGAAATGAACAATCACAATGTTACGAGAGATTCTTATCGCTTGGGGCACTTCTTGCATTGGAAAACAGTGTATTCGGATAAGAGATTAAATACATAAGTGATACAGATGTGTATTATTGTTACGAGATATTTTTGTTACACATAAGTTTAATTTTTACTGTTCGTTTTGTTCAAAATCAACACCTTAATTTGACTAGTTGATTTGCACGTGCAACGCACGTCTCTTAATTTATTTTATTATAAAAGACGGCTTTGAATCTATATTTATTCATTGAGTTTTATTCCAAGCCGGTTAAATACCTTTTATGGTACAAAATTGAAATTGGACCAAAAGCAAAAAAAAAAAAAAATTATATGGTACCAGATGTGAGCGATCATGGATTCTTTTCTTTTACCATAATTGATCAGATTTAGCGATGATATGTTTAGAAACAATGGCCATGATTGAAATAATATTTTCAATATTGCATATTGTTATTTATATTTATAGACATGTCTTTGGAATCATATTTTGTTTGTTAATGAAACAATTGTGTTTTCAAATTAATAAGCCATGTTCACCACCAATTCATATTTCAGAGAAGTCACTGCTCAATACACCATCAGATAATACAGACATTATGATAAATATCGATAAGGAGGGTAGCCGCGGCAAAAAGGCCTGATTTTTTCTTACAAGGTTCTGCGCTATCTTCACATGACCTTCATATGGATCAATGAAAAGCCAACAATTGTTGGGTCCATCAAAAAATAAAAAATAAGAGTAACTGTTATTAACCAAGAAAACTTGTCATATTTAGTATAAGAGCGTAGCACACCCCCTCGATCACCATGTAGAACCCCATCTCAGCAGGATTCAGCCGAGGCAGTAGCATCTGCTCTGGGTGTAGGTACAGTGGTCGGGACAATGTCAGAAACATTTTAAGGCACCCAAGCATTGCAACATTAAAGACAAAAGAGAGGAAAGAAGCATACTTGCAACTGCCAATGTTTAAAAAATTAAGAATTGTGAAATATGTATGAGTTCCTTCATATTCAAGCAGCCTTGAGGCCTCTATACCCTGATTAAACAACTTTTAGATCCAAGGCTCTAATGTAATCCCAAAACCTATAAAAAAGATTACTCAATTGACTCGACAGTATGTGCAGGACAGGTAGTTAGTTCTGCATGGGTAGTATTCAGGGTCAATATTTGAATTCATTACCATAATTTGTTAGTTGGCTTTGCCAAGAAACTGCACTTGAGGTGTTGTAGAAACAGGAATTCTTGCATTGAAGAAGTGAGTGAAACTGTCTCCCATTGAAGATGACATTACCTTTGCCTAGGAGCCGGTACAACTTGCCTAGATTGGCATCTGTTCTTCTGTTGGCTAGGGTATGCTGTATGCATGCGTATCTTTGCTCCATCAGTTTATAAAGCGTAGCCAGCTCAGTTAGTTTTAAGCCAGGAAGACAAAGTTAATCATATGACCTTCAGCCTCAATTTATTTCACACTAACTTTTGCTAGTACCTAGGTTGTCATGTTATTTGCACACACACAGAATCACATGAAAATAAAATTTGGCTGACGTAATCTACATATTATTCTTAGTTTTCCTATCAATCTCAAGGTCAAGGGTCAAGACACTGAAACAGAGAAGTTCGTCAAGTCCTTCCATACAATTCAGGATACAGATTCCGTTGTCTCCTCCTTCGGCAGTAGAGAGGCTACTGCCGCGGCTGATTTCAGGATACAGATTGCGTTCCTGGTTGGTGGGGTGCTCCCAGCGGTAGAGAGCCAGCCGTGGACGGGTTAGATGGGTAGGGGATGTACATGGCGACGGTAGGTTCCCCGGGAGCGCGCCGCTGCCGTCGCGTGCTCCGTCGCGTCGGCCTCCTCCGTCGCTCAGCTGGGCGGCGCACCTGGACGCGGCCGAGAAGCTCCGCCGTGAGCTCCTACCATGCCCAGGAGGAGGGTCATGGCCATGACCGAGAATGTTACGAGAGATTCTTATCGCTTGGGGCACTTCTTGCATTGGAAAACAGTGTATTCGGATAAGAGATTAAATACATAAGTGATACAGATGTGTATTATTGTTACGAGATATTTTTGTTACACATAAGTTTAATTTTCACTGTTCGTTTTGTTCAAAATCAACACCTTAATTTGACTAGTTGATTTGCACGTGCAACGCACGTCTCTTAATTTATTTTATTATAAAAGACGGCTTTGAATCTATATTTATTCATTGAGTTTTATTCCAAGCCGGTTAAATACCTTTTATGGTACAAAATTGAAATTGGACCAAAAGCAAAAAAAAAAAAAAATTATATGGTACCAGATGTGAGCGATCATGGATTCTTTTCTTTTACCATAATTGATCAGATTTAGCGATGATATGTTTAGAAACAATGGCCATGATTGAAATAATATTTTCAATATTGCATATTGTTATTTATATTTATAGACATGTCTTTGGAATCATATTTTGTTTGTTAATGAAACAATTGTGTTTTCAAATTAATAAGCCATGTTCACCACCAATTCATATTTCAGAGAAGTCACTGCTCAATACACCATCAGATAATACAGACATTATGATAAATATCGATAAGGAGGGTAGCCGCGGCAAAAAGGCCTGATTTTTTCTTACAAGGTTCTGCGCTATCTTCACATGACCTTCATATGGATCAATGAAAAGCCAACAATTGTTGGGTCCATCAAAAAATAAAAAATAAGAGTAACTGTTATTAACCAAGAAAACTTGTCATATTTAGTATAAGAGCGTAGCACACCCCCTCGATCACCATGTAGAACCCCATCTCAGCAGGATTCAGCCGAGGCAGTAGCATCTGCTCTGGGTGTAGGTACAGTGGTCGGGACAATGTCAGAAACATTTTAAGGCACCCAAGCATTGCAACATTAAAGACAAAAGAGAGGAAAGAAGCATACTTGCAACTGCCAATGTTTAAAAAATTAAGAATTGTGAAATATGTATGAGTTCCTTCATATTCAAGCAGCCTTGAGGCCTCTATACCCTGATTAAACAACTTTTAGATCCAAGACTCTAATGTAATCCCAAAACCTATAAAAAAGATTACTCAATTGACTCGACAGTATGTGCAGGACAGGTAGTTAGTTCTGCATGGGTAGTATTCAGGGTCAATATTTGAATTCATTACCATAATTTGTTAGTTGGCTTTGCCAAGAAACTGCACTTGAGGTGTTGTAGAAACAGGAATTCTTGCATTGAAGAAGTGAGTGAAACTGTCTCCCATTGAAGATGACATTACCTTTGCCTAGGAGCCGGTACAACTTGCCTAGATTGGCATCTGTTCTTCTGTTGGCTAGGGTATGCTGTATGCATGCGTATCTTTGCTCCATCAGTTTATAAAGCGTAGCCAGCTCAGTTAGTTTTAAGCCAGGAAGACAAAGTTAATCATATGACCTTCAGCCTCAATTTATTTCACACTAACTTTTGCTAGTACCTAGGTTGTCATGTTATTTGCACACACACAGAATCACATGAAAATAAAATTTGGCTGACGTAATCTACATATTATTCTTAGTTTTCCTATCAATCTCAAGGTCAAGGGTCAAGACACTGAAACAGAGAAGTTCGTCAAGTCCTTCCATACAATTCAGGATACAGATTCCGTTGTCTCCTCCTTCGGCAGTAGAGAGGCTACTGCCGCGGCTGATTTCAGGATACAGATTGCGTTCCTGGTTGGTGGGGTGCTCCCAGCGGTAGAGAGCCAGCCGTGGACGGGTTAGATGGGTAGGGGATGTACATGGCGACGGTAGGTTCCCCGGGAGCGCGCCGCTGCCGTCGCGTGCTCCGTCGCGTCGGCCTCCTCCGTCGCTCAGCTGGGCGGCGCACCTGGACGCGGCCGAGAAGCTCCGCCGTGAGCTCCTACCATGCCCAGGAGGAGGGTCATGGCCATGACCGAGAATGTTACGAGAGATTCTTATCGCTTGGGGCACTTCTTGCATTGGAAAACAGTGTATTCGGATAAGAGATTAAATACATAAGTGATACAGATGTGTATTATTGTTACGAGATATTTTTGTTACACATAAGTTTAATTTTTACTGTTCGTTTTGTTCAAAATCAACACCTTAATTTGACTAGTTGATTTGCACGTGCAACGCACGTCTCTTAATTTATTTTATTATAAAAGACGGCTTTGAATCTATATTTATTCATTGAGTTTTATTCCAAGCCGGTTAAATACCTTTTATGGTACAAAATTGAAATTGGACCAAAAGCAAAAAAAAAAAAAAATTATATGGTACCAGATGTGAGCGATCATGGATTCTTTTCTTTTACCATAATTGATCAGATTTAGCGATGATATGTTTAGAAACAATGGCCATGATTGAAATAATATTTTCAATATTGCATATTGTTATTTATATTTATAGACATGTCTTTGGAATCATATTTTGTTTGTTAATGAAACAATTGTGTTTTCAAATTAATAAGCCATGTTCACCACCAATTCATATTTCAGAGAAGTCACTGCTCAATACACCATCAGATAATACAGACATTATGATAAATATCGATAAGGAGGGTAGCCGCGGCAAAAAGGCCTGATTTTTTCTTACAAGGTTCTGCGCTATCTTCACATGACCTTCATATGGATCAATGAAAAGCCAACAATTGTTGGGTCCATCAAAAAATAAAAAATAAGAGTAACTGTTATTAACCAAGAAAACTTGCCATATTTAGTATAAGAGCGTAGCACACCCCCTCGATCACCATGTAGAACCCCATCTCAGCAGGATTCAGCCGAGGCAGTAGCATCTGCTCTGGGTGTAGGTACAGTGGTCGGGACAATGTCAGAAACATTTTAAGGCACCCAAGCATTGCAACATTAAAGACAAAAGAGAGGAAAGAAGCATACTTGCAACTGCCAATGTTTAAAAAAATAAGAATTGTGAAATATGTATGAGTTCCTTCATATTCAAGCAGCCTTGAGGCCTCTATACCCTGATTAAACAACTTTTAGATCCAAGGCTCTAATGTAATCCCAAAACCTATAAAAAAGATTACTCAATTGACTCGACAGTATGTGCAGGACAGGTAGTTAGTTCTGCATGGGTAGTATTCAGGGTCAATATTTGAATTCACTACCATAATTTGTTAGTTGGCTTTGCCAAGAAACTGCACTTGAGGTGTTGTAGAAACAGGAATTCTAGCATTGAAGAAGTGAGTGAAACTGTCTCCCATTGAAGATGACATTACCTTTGCCTAGGAGCCGGTACAACTTGCCTAGATTGGCATCTGTTCTTCTGTTGGCTAGGGTATGCTGTATGCATGCGTATCTTTGCTCCATCAGTTTATAAAGCGTAGCCAGCTCAGTTAGTTTTAAGCCAGGAAGACAAAGTTAATCATATGACCTTCAGCCTCAATTTATTTCACACTAACTTTTGCTAGTACCTAGGTTGTCATGTTATTTGCACACACACAGAATCACATGAAAATAAAATTTGGCTGACGTAATCTACATATTATTCTTAGTTTTCCTATCAATCTCAAGGTCAAGGGTCAAGACACTGAAACAGAGAAGTTCGTCAAGTCCTTCCATACAATTCAGGATACAGATTCCGTTGTCTCCTCCTTCGGCAGTAGAGAGGCTACTGCCGCGGCTGATTTCAGGATACAGATTGCGTTCCTGGTTGGTGGGGTGCTCCCAGCGGTAGAGAGCCAGCCGTGGACGGGTTAGATGGGTAGGGGATGTACATGGCGACGGTAGGTTCCCTGGGAGCGCGCCGCTGCCGTCGCGTGCTCCGTCGCGTCGGCCTCCTCCGTCGCTCAGCTGGGCGGCGCACCTGGACGCGGCCGAGAAGCTCCGCCGTGAGCTCCTACCATGCCCAGGAGGAGGGTCATGGCCATGACCGAGAATGTTACGAGAGATTCTTATCGCTTGGGGCACTTCTTGCATTGGAAAACAGTGTATTCGGATAAGAGATTAAATACATAAGTGATACAGATGTGTATTATTGTTACGAGATATTTTTGTTACACATAAGTTTAATTTTTACTGTTCGTTTTGTTCAAAATCAACACCTTAATTTGACTAGTTGATTTGCACGTGCAACGCACGTCTCTTAATTTATTTTATTATAAAAGACGGCTTTGAATCTATATTTATTCATTGAGTTTTATTCCAAGCCGGTTAAATACCTTTTATGGTACAAAATTGAAATTGGACCAAAAGCAAAAAAAAAAAAAAAAAAAATTTATATGGTACCAGATGTGAGCGATCGTGGATTCTTTTCTTTTACCATAATTGATCAGATTTAGCGATGATATGTTTAGAAACAATGGCCATGATTGAAATAATATTTTCAATATTGCATATTGTTATTTATATTTATAGACATGTCTTTGGAATCATATTTTGTTTGTTAATGAAACAATTGTGTTTTCAAATTAATAAGCCATGTTCACCACCAATTCATATTTCAGAGAAGTCACTGCTCAATACACCATCAGATAATACAGACATTATGATAAATATCGATAAGGAGGGTAGCCGCGGCAAAAAGGCCTGATTTTTTCTTACAAGGTTCTGCGCTATCTTCACATGACCTTCATATGGATCAATGAAAAGCCAACAATTGTTGGGTCCATCAAAAAATAAAAAATAAGAGTAACTGTTATTAACCAAGAAAACTTGTCATATTTAGTATAAGAGCGTAGCACACCCCCTCGATCACCATGTAGAACCCCATCTCAGCAGGATTCAGCCGAGGCAGTAGCATCTGCTCTGGGTGTAGGTACAGTGGTCGGGACAATGTCAGAAACATTTTAAGGCACCCAAGCATTGCAACATTAAAGACAAAAGAGAGGAAAGAAGCATACTTGCAACTGCCAATGTTTAAAAAAATAAGAATTGTGAAATATGTATGAGTTCCTTCATATTCAAGCAGCCTTGAGGCCTCTATACCCTGATTAAACAACTTTTAGATCCAAGGCTCTAATGTAATCCCAAAACCTATAAAAAAGATTACTCAATTGACTCGACAGTATGTGCAGGACAGGTAGTTAGTTCTGCATGGGTAGTATTCAGGGTCAATATTTGAATTCACTACCATAATTTGTTAGTTGGCTTTGCCAAGAAACTGCACTTGAGGTGTTGTAGAAACAGGAATTCTTGCATTGAAGAAGTGAGTGAAACTGTCTCCCATTGAAGATGACATTACCTTTGCCTAGGAGCCGGTACAACTTGCCTAGATTGGCATCTGTTCTTCTGTTGGCTAGGGTATGCTGTATGCATGCGTATCTTTGCTCCATCAGTTTATAAAGCGTAGCCAGCTCAGTTAGTTTTAAGCCAGGAAGACAAAGTTAATCATATGACCTTCAGCCTCAATTTATTTCACACTAACTTTTGCTAGTACCTAGGTTGTCATGTTATTTGCACACACACAGAATCACATGAAAATAAAATTTGGCTGACGTAATCTACATATTATTCTTAGTTTTCCTATCAATCTCAAGGTCAAGGGTCAAGACACTGAAACAGAGAAGTTCGTCAAGTCCTTCCATACAATTCAGGATACAGATTCCGTTGTCTCCTCCTTCGGCAGTAGAGAGGCTACTGCCGCGGCTGATTTCAGGATACAGATTGCGTTCCTGGTTGGTGGGGTGCTCCCAGCGGTAGAGAGCCAGCCGTGGACGGGTTAGATGGGTAGGGGATGTACATGGCGACGGTAGGTTCCCTGGGAGCGCGCCGCTGCCGTCGCGTGCTCCGTCTCGTCGGCCTCCTCCGTCGCTCAGCTGGGCGGCGCACCTGGACGCGGCCGAGAAGCTCCGCCGTGAGCTCCTACCATGCCCAGGAGGAGGGTCATGGCCATGACCGAGAAGCTCTGCCGAGAGCTTGCACAGCCAGTCGTACAGGGTGCCGGAGCCGTTCCGCGGCGAGGTGGTGGTGATGGTCGGGTGCGATTACAGCGGCTAGGACATCGCGCTCGACCTCTGCCCCGTCGCCCGTGAGGTGCATCTCTCCGCCAGCTCGGCCACCACGCGGTCCATGTCCAGGCTACTGGCCAATCACGCCAATCTGCACCTCCACCCGCAGATTGAAAGCCGCGTGGTGTTCCTCGACACGGGCGGGGCGGTCACGGTCGACGCCGACAACGACCGCGTGCTGGGCCCGCTGTTCGAGCACGTCTTCCGGCCCTCCCAGGCGCCGGCAGGATGCGCGGATGTTTTTCTTTTTTCGCTCTACGGATCAAATAACGGTTGGACCAGTACGGTGGCAATTTGGTCGTATTATGTGATTTGGTGGGAGGGCAAAACGGTCCAAACTGGACAATGTTGAGTTGTCAAACATTGCAGCGATCTGGAACGTCGATCCGATATTTGAACGGACCAGATTTAAAATATCTATAGACAACAAGTTTGCTCTTTTAATAGTAGTATAGATGAATCTTTCAAAATGGAAAGCCAAATCTTATGTTTTCTATGATAAAAAAATTATTTTCTCTCATTGGTTTTTTTTGTACTTTTTGCAGCTCAAGAGTGTTGGCCTATTTTGGGTTGTTTTATCAACGGGAGAAATATTTTTGTATCACTTGGCTTGTAATAGTATATTATTGGGGAAGAGAATAATGGAATATTCAGTACTTCACTTCATCGATCAATTCAATTGCATCGTGGCTTATGCTGTATGGATGATATATGTCCCTTCTCAGGCTTTTACTGATTTCTTGGAGTTCTATAATTTCACCATGTCAAAAGAGAAATTGTTACTTTCCGCTTCATCGATTCAGTTTTCCCCATTACAGTTACTGTTGTATTAGGCTCTAAATATTTAGCTACGTCTGTGGTTAGTTAACATAGGTTAAGATTTTTATATTTTATTTTGCTTCATCTTGGTTGTGCTCCTTTTTTGTGGCCAAGGTGCCATTTTGGTTTAGCCGTTGGCTATGCGGCTGATGAGGTGCACAGACGATATGCCAGGATGCTGGCTCATTTTGTGTGTCTTGGTCTGCATAAAACGACCAGGCATGTCCAACCCTTCAGGGTGGCAATGCGGCACAAAGCATGCGCACAATTTTTTCGACCAGATGGCCAAGGGTTTTCCAATCACAACTCACAAGCGTTGATTTCAGGTCACTCTTCATTCTTGTCTTTTTGATGTTGCATAAATTTCATTTTAACTGCTCTGTCAAAGTGTTGGAAAGCCCAAGATTTTATTTGCTCACTTAATCCAAAATTATGTTTTATCTCCTTGCATATCTCAAAGTGGAGACTCACTGGATTTAGCATTAGTTTATCTGCTCTATTGAATTTTTATAGGTACAACAAGATGGTACATCGGAATACTACATGGGATATTTTGGAAACATGATACAAAGAATAGCTACAGCAGAGAGATCAAGTACTCCTGTTAATGTTCTGCATAATTGGAGTAAAGAGTTCACCCATATGGTGGTCCGGTAGAACTAAAGTTTTTTCACGTGTATATATGATTTTGTATGTGCCAATTTTTAATATATGTGTTGTAACTGTTCTAAAACAATTTATTTTTTTAGGGCAAAACAACACTTTATTACTTCAATACAGGTTCTTACAATCAGCCTCAAGGCTTAAACGAAAAAAATCAGGACAACTACCTATCCACTCTGAATTTATTCTATGCTCACAAGCAAACTTCTCACATGCATGGGCTACCTTATTAGCAGTACGCCCTGCAAAACCTAACTGTTCTAAAACAGTTTGTTTTGTTTGATAATTTATACCACAAATAGAAAATGGATTACATTTTGCAGAAATCAATTTTGGCTCGTAGGAGCATATGCTCCCACTGTTCAAAATCCCAATTCAAAATGTAAAAATAAAATCGGATTTTTTTTTCGACATTTTGTGTCCGCACACAAAGTTTCACGAACAAAAGACATATTTTTGTGTGCTATGTAAAAATGATAAATTTTGCTGACTTCTCACAAGGCATTTCTTGTCTTTTTCATACAAGTCACAACTGTCTGCGAACTTACAATGTCCGGATGAACAAATAATTTTTCCAGTTTTTCCATTTTTGAAATAATTTTAAAATACATTTTCCATAATGAGATCATTTACTCCTATGAGCCAAACCAGCACCTCCAATCATTTTTGGCTCGTAAGAGCATATGCTTCCACTGTTCAAAATCCCAAAACACCACCTCCGTACATTTTGCCTCCTTTTCTGTTTGGTACTATGATGAAAGCTGATTAGGTAGGAACTTACAATTGCTTTGGTTAATTGCTTTGCTCGACAATAATACTCTTTTGATGGAGCAAAGACATTGTTTGCATGGCATTATCCTCAATGCACCTGAGATAATGGGGATCAATGACAAGAGATATTGGGTTCACGTATTGGCAAAAAAGAAAAACTCAAGTAATTTTGAACTCAAATCTTGCCCCCTAAAGAACATATGTGTATTGTGTTTTCATATTGTGTTTCACTTGCACCTTCAGGTTTTAGTCATTGAGTGTTGACATTATCTATGTTGTTTCAGAGAAATAAAGTGGATGATTCACCCTACTTTTGAATGCATATATGATCATGACCACTAGGCCATTACCTTGAGATTTCGTACAAGGGGAACATCAATGGAGATTGAACTCTCTACGGTCAGGGTACTTCGACAAACAAGTGAAGCATACTGCATACGAGGAGCACTACCGTAGGAGCAAGGATTAGTCACCGACTAAGGGTTACCATCATTTGTAAATAATACTCTGTTTGAGTAAAATGGTGAATGTTTTCTAATTCCTTTGTGTTCCCACATGTTAGATGAGTTTGATCAACTTTTTTAATAATCTGCAAAAGTTCATTTGTTTTATGAATTCAGTTCGAACAGTGCATTTCTGAAGAAAATTTGGCAGATTCCTGTTTGTATTTCTGAAGAACACCAAGCAAACATGGTTCAAGATCATCCAACAACTGGTGCCACAAGACTAGCAGTAGCTACAGCCTACAGCTCATATCATCAGACAGAAACAAACGAGAAAGAAAAGAAGAAGCGCGCGATTCGCGATTGCAAGATGCGAACTCGAATCACAGACACGGCGCAATGCTCGCGCAGCTGCCTCGCCGGCTTCCCGAAGTCGAGGAGAAGGAGTCGACCCTGAGGCGGTGGCGGAACGCCGAGATGAACTCCTCCGCCCGCCTGTCCACCTCTTCCCCAGCATCGCTGGCCGCTGCTCCCTCTTCGCTAGCCGCCATCGTCTCGTTCTGCACCACGAGCGCCATGCAGCAGTGAGCCGCAACGGCCGGCGACGGAGCAGCCGGTTCTGATCCCTCCTCCCCGCGCCTCCTGCTCCGCCTCTTCTTCAGTTTCCTCGCGCCCTGATCGTCGCCGGCCGGCGCGACGACGCCGCCCTTCGTTGCGGCGGCTCGCCGGATGGGCTGCACGGACACCACGACGATGGAGGCGATGATGACGTTGAGGAGCAGAAACAGGACGGGCGACGGCGCCGCTGTGAGCATCGCCGCGGGCAGCGGCAGCGGCCACCACCGCGCCAAGAGCAGGGACGGCGCGAGCTTCTTGACGCCCGACACGAGCAGCGCCGCGGCGGCCGCCGCCAGCGCCGCCTCCACCAGCTCCTCCTCCCTCCTCGGCGCCTTCCCCTCCTTCTTCTCCACCTCCGCCATCTCACAGACTCACACTGCCCGCTCCGCTCTCCGGTGGTCACCGCTCCAGCCTCCAGGCACACACACTTGTTGCTCTGCTCTGCTCTGCTCGATCGGCTTTTCGGCCCGGCGGTGGTGGAGCTATAAGTATAGGCGCCAGTGCCACCGCCCACCGCTAGGTACCCAAGAAGCCAGGCGCCAAAAGGCGGAGCTCGCTCGGAGTAATGAATTGCCGCGGCAGGGGGCTGTCCCTCCGACACCGATACAAGGCACGCAGCCCGTGCGAGTGTCTGTCGGGGAATTTACTCCGTCCCCTACCTGCAGGCTGCCGCAGGGCCACGCTCCCACTCCCACTCCGGTGGCCACGGGCTCCACTCGAGCCCGGCGAGCAGCGACATCAGACGAAACATCAATTCTCTTTGGAATTTTGCTCAGTTTATCAGCGGCAGATCCAGACAAGACGTCACAGATGCAAACAAGCGTCTCGAGCTCTGATTGTTCTAGCGTGTTTTTGCACCGCTGCGACTGCGATGGAGCACTGCATTATTATCTCCCTATAATCAAACCTCTGAGATGACAAACTATTTGTTAATCGAACTCGCAGACATTATCGTCAGGGGTGATTTGTTTTGTGTTTACCGAGTGGGGCTGGCTAGGGACGCACGCCGGGGGCTCGTGCGCTTCCGTTTGCCCCGCCCGTCCGCACGCCGGTGGACAGAATGATGAGCATTTTTCCCTTCCTCGGTTTGAAAGCTTGCGTCGAGCAAGCCGCTCATGTTGCCAGAAAGGTGAGCATAAACTACATTGGAGTGTGCTTTTGCCCCTAAAGTAACCAGCATGCTTATGTTTATGTTGTTAATACGGCTCAGGAGTGCTAAGATTCTCTTCATGATGATGTACGGCAGTGCACTATTGCTTGTTTGAACCACACGATTTGGATCAAATGGATGCCATCCATCATACGGTCATCAAATGTAGTATACAACGTAGGAGTACAGTTCAAAATAAAATATGTAGAACGTACAACATAGTCTAACAGTATATATAGCGAACTTTCAGAAAACAAAATACAGAGTGCCTAGACAAACTGGGCAGCCATTCAGAACAGTCGCTCTTATCTTTGAACACGTCTTTGTAACATTAGAACTAGAATATAGAGGGGCACTTTGGAAAAGCATAGATTTTCACAAAAAATCAGAATGAGCTAGAATTCTCAAGGATCAAGCCCTGACAAAGACAAGTTAATTTTTTAATAAACGGCTCTTAAAAATTCGGGACAAAAAACCACTTCCATTAATAATAGCTTAAATAGATGTCATAGTATCGCAAGACAGGCAAAAACAGTGATACATATGTGTCACCAGCTCTCCCAAGTAAAATCTAGCGCACAAAATAGGGCATCGAATAACCAATGGCTGCAGCGGGCAGCAGCAATTTAAGCTTCTGGCGCGTTATTGCCATAAATCTATGTTTATTTAGCGACAACCAGGTTGTCAATGAGGTCGGCGGCATCTTCCACCGTTGCGATGGCTTGCGCGCTCGACTCCTCCACGGTGATCCCGAAAGCCTCCTCGAGGCCCATAACAATCTCAACCTAAAGCATAATGACAGCAAGTAAATATACGTATACAAGATACTATATTAGCATGAAACTGAAAACTATGCTTAGTAATCACATGCTTATTTCAAGCACAATTAAGTGCCTTAGAAGTTATCGTAAACTAGTCACAAAGTACTGTGAAAAAACTGCTCAGCATGTAGAAATAGAACAGCTTGGTTCTCCCAAACAGCCTAGAACTTCTGCTAAAATGAAGAGAACCCTACACACTGCCAAGCTAAACCTAGTTCCTACTGAGTCATCCTCCAAAATAAAACTACAGAGTGAACAGAGATGAACGCCACATGGTTACACACAAGTTTCTATCCCCTGAGTGGAGCTAGTATGACTTACAGTATCCAAAGAATCAGCACCAAGATCAGTGAACTTAGAGGAGCCACTAATTTCAGTGGCTGCATCAAGCGCAAGTTGGCTCTTTACGATTTCACAAACCTTGTCTACAGTTTCCTGTTTGGCCTGTTCAGTTACAACACCAGTATGAAGCAGTTAGAATCACATCAATAAAACTCAATGATGGATAATAATAAGCTTTCACAAAAACTGGACTGCAAAATTTAATTTGCTTATCAAAATTTTAATTAGCAAACAAATAATGATGAAATCAATATGGTACACCTAGATTAAGAGCTTGCTTATGTCAAATTTTAGTACATGCACCATGGAACGATTAAAGAAATTACTCTTGCTACAGTTATCTTAAAATCTGAATGATTAAAGTGCACATGGAAGAACTGGTGTGATGAAAAGCAAATGGGATGTGTATATAATGCTGGAGTAGTTTGCTGACATCTGATAAAACAGCTGGAATGAAATGAAAACAAATTTAGATGCATATATTCAGCACTTCAGCATCATGCATGAATACTTATGTGACCACAATTCCAGAGAAGTCATAAACCAACTAGCAGATGGAATAGAATGGCAACAAACTTAAGTGTGCATTAATCAATGCATGATTTAATGATTAATTATATGACTAAAATACCAGACATAAGGATGATACTTACTGCACAGCAAACAGATCTTAGTGGAGCTGACTGCATACGGAAGGCCACATTATCCTTCCTTAGAGCAGAGAAGGAGGCTGACTTGACATTGATTGCCTGTAAATCATCAAACATGATTTCTTGGGACAGGCAGCAATTATGCAAAGTAAGGAAGAGCAAGCCCAGTCAATATTTCACCAAAACAAACTAGTTTGATTGTAATGTTGCAATGAGGCATATATAAATATGAAATCGTCAATGCTGCTTTGTTGAAAACGAAAAACAGAAGCAAGGGGGTATACTGAATAGTAGTAACCAAAACAGTTATATCGTGTATAGGACATAACAGAAAAAATGAAATTCAGCCTGTTTATCTTCAGGCTTGGCTTTTTTTGCAGGTATCTTCAGACATTATTAGATTATGCCGAGTTCCAAAACTGTCAAACATGACATGTTTGACTGCTCCACGGCTTTCTACTTTAGTTCATCCAGATTAGACTGAAGATTCTGTATTTATTACAGATGATTAATAAAAGAAAAAACTTACTTTATCATGCACACATACACACAATTTTCTTGTTTTTTAAAGTAAGATAAGAACCTTTTCCATCTACAATTAGCTACCAGAAAAAGTTTACTTATGCCCTTAACAAAAACTGTAGGAAATCACACCATTCCATACCAATTACTTTAGTGAAACTATATGCTGTATGCAGCCTGTATGGGGTCTTAATAACTCCAAGAAATTTTCAGAATCTGAATTTAACCACCATTTTTTCATTCAAGTTTATTCAGATCCCTATGCTTTACTTGTAGTATCTTCATGGCTTAAAAGACACAATCCAATAACTGAGAAATCTTGTGATTATGAGCTACACCTCATAAATTGATGTTTGGCGTGAATCAAATTCCGGGATTCTGTATCAACCATTTGGACTTGGGAATCTTTCTACCTAAAGTGAGACACGGGAAACGGGAAACCCTCAGGGCATGCTTCCATGAAGCAATGTGAACAACACTCCGCTTAACAGGGCCTCGCTCGATAATGTGCATGAACGCATAAAAAGACTCGCATGCCCCGCACAGTGCAGGTTCTCTGTTTACTCAAACTAGTCAAACAGATGCACAAAATTCCCAAACATCCAAATGCATGCTATACCATACAAAATTGACGGAACCAATGGGCTCACATTCGTATGCAGTTCTACGCCATGAATATCCGCAGCACCATTCCGATGGATCAAACTTAAAAGCAGCGACCAGAATTACGCCCCCCTACAGCCGCCAGGCCAGATCCAATCGAAAACTAATAAACACACACGATTCGATCGCCGACGGGCTTCCGAATCGGCAGCGCTCCCTGATGCCCAGCCAACTAATCCTCTACCAAAAACCAGAGCGGATCCGCGACCAGATCGCATGGACACCGCGCACGAGAGAAATCCACGTAAGGTGCACACCGGCGCGACTTAAACCATATACCGGACGCAGCGTTAGCAGATCGAACGGCATAGAGGTAATGAGAGAGGGGAGAGACTGGTACCTGAACGGGCCAGGCGAAGGAGACGGCGGATGCGGCGGCGGAGGCCATGAGGAGGAGGCGGTCGGGCGGCAAACCGGAGTGGGCGTGGATGGGAGTGAGCAAGAGCCTAGTTTTATATATATATAGCGGGCCGGGCTCGCACGGCATCGGGCGTATCGAGGTGCCGACGGCGCGGCGGAGGTCACAAGGCCCGGTCCGGCCCGTGGCTGCCTCCGTCCGCCCCTCGTTTTCCCTCGTGGGCCCCACCTGCCAGCGTGTGCGCTTCAGCCGGCGACGATGGCGTGCTACTAGGCTGGCGGTGCACGTTCTTGGTTTGACAAATGCCGGTGTTGGTGCTGCCGCTGGGAGGTGGCCGGCGACGGACAGAGGTTGGTGGCGAGTGAAGTGGGCACACGGCAAAGACGTATAGCCGTCCGTACGTGCAGTGTAGCCATAGAAGTCGCGTACCGCCGGCCTACCACGCTGACGATAAATTGGCAAAAACTACACGACCCTCATTGCGCCAGTTATCCCCAAAACACATACCTGTGCGCAAGCTGGGCCGGCCTAAATAGGAGCTCTGGAGACAGGGCCAACGCGAACCGTGCCGTCGCCGGCGGAGGTGAGGCCGATAATTACGGGAGTGCGGCAATGTCCGGCGACTTAAGGGTCGAAGTGGTTGTGCGGGAGACCTCGCCAGGACCGGAGAAGATGGACGAGGTTAGAGGGGAGGCCGGGCGGCGACGGTCGTAGCTTGAGCAGAGCATGGGCGGTAGGTGGCGCGCGAGACGGGAGCAGGCGATTGTGACCGGCGGCGGAAGAGGGGATCAAGTACGACTGCAATGAAAATGGAGACAATGGGACGGTGGTGTTTGCGGTGGGCTCGAAAAATGTGTAACAGTTTGACGAATTGCGTGTGAAATGGATGCAGAAGGTATCAGGTAGGAGCAGTAGTGCAGAACCTGATATTAGATTCGGCCCCAATACACAGGCCAGAGCCGGTTTCCCCAACTGTCTGCGGCTCATGGTCTGTATGTTGGAGATATGCCCTAGAGGCAATTAATAAAGATATTTTATTTGTCATATCTCAATTGTTCATAATAAGTTTTGTACAATAATAACTGTATTAAGCGAAAACATTAATGCACGTGTGGTATGTAAACAACCAGTTCCCTAGTAGCCTCTTAACTAGTTCATTGGGCAACCGATGATTAAGATTTCCTGATCATGGACATTTATGTCGATTGACAATGGAGTCATGTCATTAGGTGAATGATGTGATGGACTCACACCAAAGATATATAGAAACGTAGTGTTCATACCTTTAACCGTGAGATTATATTTAATCGCTGCTTCTAGAAGGTGCTTTGATTGCATCAAACGTCATGTCTTATTTAGCGTGACAATAAAGGTGTCCCTTTCGGGTATCCGAATGAAGGAGTCGAGGCAAATGATCAAGAGCGGAATTTGTCAATCCACATAGCAGGATAGATACTCTGGGCCAACTCGGTGAGATTACATCAATAAGCTTGCAAGCATGTGACTAGATCTCGGAGATGTAATATCACAGACGAGTAAAGATAGAATTGTCGAGTGACGAGATCAAGCTCGGTAATCATGGTACCAGAGAACGAGTCTCGGACAATCTAAGTATCGCAAGGCAAAAGGTTAAAACTGGACGTCTAAGGTTCAAACGGTAAAAATACATTCGTGGACGCACAGGGGCTATCACGATAATCCAGCAATCGTTGATAGTCATTGATCGGAGAACGTGTCTCGATCATGTCTGGAGTGATCCTGAACCGTAGGGTGGCACACTTAAGGGTAGGTGACAGTTTTATAAAGATTGGATAATTAGGAGAAACTTCAGGAGAACACCGGAAGTGTTCCGGGACATGTCCGATGATGATCGGAAGGCAACGGAATAAGTTTCGGAGTTTGAATAAATTAAATAATGTATATTTAATATTAATTAGTGTAATTGATAATTAAATATATTTTTATTTATTTATTTTTGAATTTAAAAGGCATTTTCACCTACATGGGCCGTAGGGGCCCATTAGGGAAAAAACCCCAAAAGAAAAAAGGGGAGGGCTGGCCGGCCTGGGGCCCACCTAGGGCCGACGCACCAGCCATGGTGCGGTTGGTCATGTGGGAATAATCCCACATGGCCAGTCCAGCAAAGTTGGCTGCCCCCCTCCTCTATATAAGGGGTGCACCCTGATATGTCTCAAACGTATCTATAATTTTTGATGTTCCATACTTGTTTTATACCAATTGCTACATGTTTTGCATCTACTTTATATCACTTTTATATATTTTTTGGGACTAACCTATTAACAAGATGCCGAAGTGCCAGTTCCTGTTTTCTGCTGTTTTTGTATTCCAGAAAAGCTAGTCTGGAAATATTCTCGGAATTGGACGAAACTACACGGGGGTCCCTATTTTTCCAGAACACGCCTAAAGGACCGAAGGAGCAACGGAGAGGAGCCAGGAGGGCCCCACACGCACCTAGGGCGCGGGCCCCCCTTCTGCCGCGCCCTAGGGTGATGTGGGCCCCTCGGGGGTCCGCAGCCGCCGCCCTTTCGCCTACTTATTCCCCCCGACGCGAAAACCGTAAGTACCTGAGCAAATATCCACGAAAAGTTCCAGAGACGCCGCCGCCGTCAACCCTAGCTCGGGATGGTTCAGAACCTCTTCCCGGCACCCTGCCGGAGAGGGGAATCGTCACCGGAGGCTTCTACATCGCCATGCCTGCCTCCGGAGTGATGCGTGAGTAGTTCATCCTTGGACTACGGGTCCATAGCAGTAGCTAGATGGTTGTCTCTCCACTTTGTGCCATCATGTTTAGATCTTGTGAGCTGCCCTACATGATCAAGATCATATTATTGTAATGCTCCATGTTGTGTTTGCTGGGATTCGATGAATATTGAATACTATGTCAAGTTGATTATCAATTTATCTTATATGTTATTTAAGATCTTGCATGCTTTCCGTTACTCGTACATGCTTTGGCCAAGTAGATGCTTGTAACTCCAAGAGAGAGTATTTATGCTAGATAGTGGGTTCATGCCTCCGTTTAACCTGGGATAGTGACATAAAGTTCTAAGGTTGTGGATGTGCTGTTGCCACTAGGGATAACCTAACGATGCTATGTCCACGGGCATATGTGTTTGTTTACATTACGCGCTTTACTTAATGCAATTATCCGTTGCTTGCAACTTAATACCAACGGGAGACTCGGATGACAACCCGGCGGTGGATTATTAGTCATAGATGCTGTTGGATAACGGTCTATGTATCTTGTCGTAATGCCCAATTAAATATCATAGTAGTCAACATGTCATATATATGCATTGTCATGCGCTCACTATTTGTCAATTGCCCAGCTGTAATTTGTTCACCCAACATGTTAGTTATCTTTTATGGAGAGACACCACTAGTGAACTGTGGATCCCGGTTTATTCTTTTACACTGATTAAACAACCACAAACTGCAAACTGTTCCTTTTTCATTCTCTGCAATTTAATACTCATTTTCCACACGAGACGTTTAATCCTTTGTTTTCAGCAAGCCGGTGAGATTGACAACCTCACTGTTTCGTTGGGGCAAAGTACTTTGATTGTGTTGTGTGCAGATCCACGTTGGTGATCGTGTTGCGCCGTGCGGCCACCAACAACCTTCTGAAGAGTTGCTGCTCCTACTGGTTCGATAACCTTAGTTTCTTTCTGAGGGAAAACTTGTTGCTGAACTGCATCATGCCTTCCTCTTGGGGTCTCCCAACGAGCGTGTGATTCACGCCATCACACCCTTGCCTGGAAATTCATCCCATTCTCCTTCTTCTCTCCTACCTTGAGCGTGGTTCCGTTTCTAGAGCTGCGTAGGAGGAGAGAGGTCTCTCCACCATACACTGGATCTGGAGCTCGGGGGTCATCATCTACACCGTACGTGTGTAGAGCTACGAGGTGCTACACGTGTGGCACTGGAAGTACGTCTTCTTCCTCTACATGACCTTGAGGTCGGCTTCGTCAATAACACCTGTGCGGGGGTGTAATCCCCGCTTTTCGGTCTACAAGGGTATATATATCGATCTCCTCCGTTATAGTATATCTGCGTAGTATAGATTCTGGCTAGAATAAGGTTATCATTGTTAGGAATTTTTTTGTTTGCTGTATACGATCCCCTTCACTGTAATGTATGCTTCATTGCAGCCGGTTCTACAGCTCAGGCGGCTGGTAATAAAATCCGTCTCTAGTAATATTATTTCTGGAGATGGCTGTTTTATTTGGCCTTCTGTAATGATATGTCCATCGGAGACGGATGTTAGTCCTGTCAGTCACATACCCTAGTGGGTCTGGCTTTTTTGTTTGGCCATAAATTTTGTGCAATATTCGTTGCCTCAGGAGAAATTTCCGGGGTCCAATTGTTTTAAAGCAACAGAGAATCATGACCTGAACCGGATTTTTACAGCGAGCTAGTTATACAAAGTAGATCACATTAACCAACAACATAAATAAATTATTCAACAAACTAGATAGATCATTCAAAACTGTATTTTTTGTGCAAAGAAACCACCTAGTAAGAAAATTATTCTATATGATCTGCATCTCAATCATGACCTCCAACCTGAGGTGATTGGTGATCCTCAGAATGATCAAAACAGGTTGGTTAATCTCAAGATACTTGCCTTTCTGATAATTCTTCCACCCAGGCTGTCGAACTTAATGTGGCCATCAATTTTCTTGTTGTACGTAATGGTTGTGATGCCCCCTACCGATCCTAGTCGTATTCCAGCTTTCCCATGAGTCGGTAGGCAAGCTTTCTTCCACTATCATCTTAATTAGCTAGTTTCTGCGCATGAAAGACAAGATAGTACTATGTCATATATACCCGTAAAGAGGCGGTCCTTACATGATTCTTAAATCTTTAGGAAATAGGCATATATACCATATCATGTTTGTTCAAATTTGTGCATGACGAGTGAAGTCGGCACATGACAACCACGTTTGACCGTCCGTACATGTAGTGTAGCAACATGGAAGTGGCATACCGCCGGCCTACCACGCACGCTGCTGATTACATGCGTGCTTGGTTACTCTGACGATAAAAATTTATGCAGATTCGATGTCCATAGTAGAGGGTGGGCTAGGCTCGCACTGAACTCAAAGCAGTCTGAGCCAGGGTCACGGGGATAGGTAGTTTTTGGCGGGCCACACCCGCTAAAACGCAAACAAGGACAAAGGTGGGAGACGACGCGTCCCTTCCGAAATATGCACCTCCCCGCTTACTCCTCTCTATCGGGGTCTCTCTCTCACACATACACACACACCTTGTCTGTGATTCCACTACCGTGGCCACCACCACAACGTCACAACACCAGCTTCATCGACGGCGGGAAGTTTGGTTGACACCTCATCCCCCTCTCTTGACACGGCCATTAACCACAATGTCAATGGTGGTAAGTCCCTAACCCTAGCTTAGGACGTGAACACCTTGCACTTTGGACAGTGAATCATTATCTATAACAACTTGTTTTGTGGTTGTCAGTGACATGCATGGTAGATGTGTACCCAAAAAGGCGTCGAGCGCAGTGTTTTCATGCATTGGTTTGATCTTCGATCTTCTTTCTAACATCGGGTTAGAGAGCCGATCCATCCTAGGTCCATTCGACTTGGTTGATAGGCCACGCATAGGTGTTATTTACTATTTTGCAAGCTATTGATTTAATCTGCTCCCAATTTGGGGGAGTTTAGTGTGTTGCTTACTACATTGCCTAGGCAACTTATTCATCTTGTTTTTTTTTTCTAAAACCTCGGAATATTGTGTTTTCGAGATCTCGATTTTGTATATCCAAGGTTTATGGGAACAAACCAAACAATATTTTAATTTGTTAGGCGATTAATCTGGATTATAGAGAACACACTATAACTCACGATGAATATTAAAGTATTTAAAAGTGTTTAAAATTCAAAGAAAAACTGGATTTTTTAACAATATACATGTTTTTGTCTTTTATGTGTATGCAATATTTTACGAAGAAAAGATATAGCGTATCTTAGAAAAAAATAGAATGCGGTGTTCAAGAGCTAAAATATTTTTGTTGTTGCACATGCCGCATAACTTAAGATTTTTGCATGAAAATTTTCATGTACTCTTAGGACTTGGACATTTTTTTTACATCGATACCGTCATTTGTTTCACCCAGGAGTCTACGCTCTTGGGAACATATTTAAATCTGTAGAATTAAGATATATTTTTCATTACAAATCAATAGCAGTATCGTATTCTTTGCTACTCCAATCTTTATTATGAGATGCACAAGTTTATGAAGATTTATGGTGTACATGTTGCACAATGCCTTTTGAAACACAAGAAAAGTTTGACGCCATGCAGTAAAAGGAAATGCAGTATATCACTGAGGCACCTTCATGAATATCTCTGTTATCATTTCAGATATGATAAAAATAACATAAATGGTGATCAAAATTATTCCGGCAGTATGCACGGTCAGAACAATACAATAGCTTCTGTAAAAAAAAGAACAATACAATAGCATAGCATCATCCATCTAATGTTTGTTTACCATGGCTGCAATGGATTTCAGAGTATCATATCTTTTTATTTTGGGTCACCAAGAGACAAAGGTATACCACTATACCCGCACCAGCGTGTGACCCAATCACTGTTTTCTAAGGAGATCCCATGTAACCAACTAACCATAGCCACAAGTATATCTTGGCTCTCTCTTTGCGCCAATGACATTTTAGATACCGATTTTTTTCTGGATACCATACTAGCTATACCTTTTCCCCTCAACTGCCTTAAATAGCCATCTCTTCCTATCATTTCAAACCATCTATACAGTCACTACTCCTAACTCTTAGAGTAACAGGCAGGACACACCAAGTCTTAGCAGAGAAATGGCGACCACCGCAATGGCTCTCTCTTCATCGGCATTCGCCGGAAAGGCGGTGAAGAACCTGTTGTCATCAGCTCTGTTCGGTGAGGCCCGTGTCACCATGCGCAAGGCCGCCGCGAAAGCCAAGCCGAGCTCCTCGAGCAGCCCGTGGTACGGCTCCGACCGTGTGCTGTACCTCGGTCCGCTCTCCAGGAGCCCCCGAGCTAATTGACAGGTGAGTTCCCCGGCGACTATGGGTGGGACACCGCTGGGCTCTCAGCCGACCCAGAGACCTTCGCCAAGAATAGGGAGCTCGAGCTAATCCACTCCCGGTGGGCCATGCTCGGCGCGCTGGGCTGCGTATTCCCCGAGCTACTCGCCCGCAACGGCGTCAAGTTCGGCGAGGCCGTGTGGTTCAAGGCTGGCTCCCAAATCTTCAGTGAGGGAGGTCTTGACTACCTCGGCAACCCGAGCCTCGTCCACGCACAAAGCATCCTCGCCATCTGGGCTGTCCAGGTTGTTCTCATGGGGGCTGTTGAGGGGTACCGTGTTGCCGGTGGCCCGCTTGGTGAGATCGTTGACCCTCTCTACGCCGGTGGGAGCTTTGACCCACTTGACTTGGCCGAAGACCCCGAGGCATTCGCGGAGCTCAAGGTTAAGGAGCTTAAGAACGGCCGTTTCGCCATGTTCTCCATGTTTGGTTTCTTTGTGCAAGCCATCGTCACCGGTAAGGGTCCACTCGAAAACCTCGCTGACCACATCGCCGACCCTGTCAACAACAATGCATGGGCATTTGCAACCAACTTCGCTCCCGGGAAGTAAGGTGTCTTGGAGACACTAGCTCGCGGTGAAATGTGTTGTTGTGGGTCGGAGTTGTACTACCACAATGTAAATTACGAGGATTTTGTGCAAATATTGTTAGATTTGTCCTCCTTCCTTGTCTTGTCTTGCATTGATCTAACCAAGCAAAATATTTGGTGTGATGATCGTAACACAAGGCACAGTTTCAGTTAACCATTAACAGTTTACCTCGTTGTGATTGTGAACCCTAACTTATGTAATCGTGTATGCCGGTGAATTTGTTGTGCTCCGGTGAGGGAAACGCTAGCATACATTTTCAATGAAGCTTTCAGGCCTTGGTCGTGGAAACCATCAGGATTTTTTTTGACGGAAAATGCAGTCGGAGCTGCTTTTCATTTCTTTAGAAGGAGAGTACAAGATGTACAAAAAGCGAAAACAAAACTACACTAAACTAAAATGGCCGGGAAAACCGAAAACTACACAAAACTACATCAGGAGTTATCTCAATCCAGGCGGCTCAATGCAATGACCATGATTTTCTTTCGTTTCTTAATATGGAATACAAAATGAGCGTTGCCAATTATCTTGCCTAAAAGCATGATAGATGTTTCACAGAACTGCATTTTCACTTTATGATTTGAACAGTTTAGAGACATACAGGCATCGCTCCAACAATCTGGAAAATAATCTGACAGATCTGTAACTCAAACCTTAAATAGAGCGAGAACTCCGCAGATCCTGAACAGAAAGATTTGCTGCAACAGTTGCTGTCTGACCTGACTACAAATATAAGGGAGCGATAATCTTAGCCTCTTTTAACGATGGCCACTACTCCTTAATTTATCCAACCGAATTACATGCCAGTGATCCACACGAGCAAAAAATGCCAGTTTCCAAAAGTTATTTGAGCAGCCTAATAAATTTTGACCTCAGTGGAATATCATCGTCACACAAGAAAAAAAATCATCATGAAACACCGTTGCAGGTCTCAGTCGCAGCTCGCATGCGTTACTGTTAGCAAAAGAACACATAGTGGTGGAACTTTGATTGCTAATCTTATACTCCCTCCAGTCTGCAAAAACTGTCGGAAGAAAACAGCATACACAACACAAATCCTATGTATAACGTCCGACATTATACGTTAGTAAACAGATGAAATTCTAATTTTCATTTTCATGAAAATAATAAGAATACAATTTTGTTTCACTGACTTTGATAATCTTTGTGCTAGGGAATTTTGTGGCAAGGATTATACCTCATATATTTTTATTTTATTTTTAGAACAAAATAACTATAATATTGAAGCACATGTATGGACATCTCTGTTTTCATTTTAGATAAGTTCAGAAGAATAAATGGTGTAATCAGAATGATGCCAGTAATATGTACAGTCAGACCAACAGAGATTGAGCTCGTTTTTACTCTCAAATTGCGGTGGCAAATTCCTTGGCTTCAGTAGTGGATTTCCTATCTTTTCCTTTTGGGAGAAACGACATGGCATGCTCACATCACCGTGTAATCCAATGACCGTTGTCAAGGAGATTCCCAGATAGCCATAGCCACAAGTATGTCTGATCCACATGACTCTCACGCTGCACCAATGGCATCCAAGATAGAGATTTTTTGCTCTGTACCTCTCTCTTGTCAGCTTACACCAGTCATCCCTCCACTGCCTTAAATAGCCTTCTCTTCCTGCTATCTCAAACCATCTCCACTCCACACTCTTGGACAACACATACATCAGTTGCTCTCCTAGTAGCACAATGGCTGCAACCACCATGTCACTGTCTTCCACAACTTTCGCCGGAAAGGCCGTGAAGAACTTGCCATCAGCGTCACTCTTCGGCGAGGCTCGTGTTACTATGCGCAAGACGGCGGCAAAGGCCAAGCAGGTTGCCTCTGACAGCCCGTGGTACGGCTCGGACCGTGTCCTCTACCTCGGCCCGCTTTCTGGTGAGCCACCGAGCTACTTGACCGGTGAGTTTCCCGGCGACTATGGATGGGACACCGCCGGGCTCTCAGCCGACCCTGAGACTTTCGCCAAGAACAGGGAGCTCGAGGTGATCCACTCCCGATGGGCCATGCTCGGCGCGCTAGGTTGCGTCTTCCCAGAGCTACTTGCCCGAAATCGCGTGAACTTTGGTGAGGCCGTCTGGTTCAAGGCCGGTTCCCAGATCTTTAGCGAGGGAGGTCTCGATTACCTCGGGAACCCAAGCCTTGTCCATGCGTAGAGCATCCTCGCCATCTGGGCTGTTCAGGTCGTGCTCATGGGCGCCGTTGAGGGGTACCGCGTTGCAGGCGGCCCACTCGGTGAGATCGTTGACCCGCTCTACCCGGGTGGTAGTTTCGACCCTCTCGGCCTTGCCGATGACCCCGAGGCGTTCGCGGAGCTCAAGGTGAAAGAGCTCAAGAATGGTCGGCTCGCCATGTTCTCAATGTTCGGCTTCTTCGTCCAAGCCATTGTAACCGGCAAGGGCCCACTTGAGAACCTCGCTGACCACATCGCGGACCCTGTCAACAACAATGCATGGGCATTTGCCACTAACTTCGCCCCCGGCAAGTAGGGTGTCTTGGAGACTCTACTCATCATGAAAGGTGTCTCTTGTGTTGTCTGATTTGTACTACCACAATGTAAATTACGAGAATTTTGTGCAAAAGCATTGCTAGGTTTCTCTTCCTTCCTTGTTGTGTCAAGCTACTCGTTGTGATTGTGAGAACAGACACTTCGGCGTGCGCTTGTACCTAAAAGCAAGATGGATAGGTGTTTCGAAGGACTGCATCAATCTGTTTCTGTTGTGTCTGCATTTCTACTGTACGATTTTTTTTTAAACGATCTACTGTACGATTTGGACATTTCAAGGACATTAACCCGGCCACCAATCTGGGGAAAGAAAAGAGTAGATCTGAAAACCAATTCCAGCAGCTATATTGGAGCCGTCTAACACGGATCAATGAGCACCATTGCTGTGACTGGTTCAAGTGCTGGAGAAACAGAGCCAATAGTTAGTATGGCAGCGGAGAGCTGAAACATGGATCCATGGGCAACTTGTCGTCTGCAGCGCTACACCGGCCGGCGGTGGAGCTCGTTCTCTACACCGGACTCCGGCGAGCAGCCGCCCACGCAGAGATACCTCCATATGTACAAAAATTAAAAGTAGAGATGAGAGAGGACAGCTAAGATGATATTCCTGGCAGTCGAAGTTTTCAGTTCTAGGGTAGCCTTTCCTTTTGCTTTCTCTTCAGTTTTCGGTTAGAGTCCTTATACTCTTTTTCTCCTTCTACTATATCAATGAAATAGCAGCTCTGCCTCCATTTTCGTCAAAAAAAAAAAATGCATGGCGCACTGAACCGACGAAAGATTTTTTGGAAAATGACATCTTGGATCCACCGGAGCTAGCATTCAGAGTGTTGGATCGGTTTGTCCACTGTTTTCAGGTTTCAGCCACAACAATGCGCATGCACGATCATGTGGTCCGGAAACGATCCAATATGAAATATGTCACGACTTGTCTTGTTAATTAGTAGTAAGCGGCACGCATGTTATGAGAGAAGAACTATGAATAATATGAAACCACCTAATGCACCAAATCTGAAACTTAATGTAGATGCATCTTTCTCAGTAAGCCGAGCAATGAAGGAAGTACGGCAGTATGTGTGTGTGATCATACTGGGAAACTAATAAGAGCAATGCAGTTCTTTTACCTAAAAAAAAAAAGTGTTGAAAGGGTACTGCTTTGGATGATTGATATGAAGTTATGAAGTGACATCGATGCACAAATTATACATGCGCACTTCACGTATGCATACATACATCTTGTCACTGCCACAACATCTCATTATTTCAACTCTAGGAGTTCTACAGGTTATTACGCTAGCAAGCCGTCTTAGTTTACAGCGGTAAGTGGCACAGTTTCTTTGAGCAAAATTGTATGGACCATGATCTGGAAAAAAAGAAACCTGCATGGACCACTTTTGTTGCATGCAAGCCGTGCACCACCCACTCAACACTGAGTACAACCAGCCACCTCCAAGGGAGATCCTAGCCAGTAGTCGTAGCCACTCTTGGCCACAAGCTCACAACGATCTTATTTCCTGGCTCTTGCTACGCCAAGTGTTGCAAGATGAAGAGATCTCTGCTGAACCAATGGCATGAGACCTCAAGATTTTTCTCCCTATCTACCATTATCCTGTGATCTTACGCCAAACCAATCATATGTGTCTTCTCCCGTTGCTTAAATAGCCACCTCCTGCTTTCCTCTCAAGCCATCTCCACACTCCCACCGATTTCTAGGAGAACACATACAGTAGGCAAATAGGCATCAATCTTAGCAGTCCGATGGCGGCCAACACTATGTCCCTTTCCTCCTCAACCTTCGCCGGAAAGGTAGTGAAGAATGCGCCATCATCAACTCTCTTCGGTGAGGCCCGCGTTACGATGCGCAAGACTGTGGCGAAGGCTAAGCAGGTCTCCTCTGGCAGCCCGTGGTACGGCTCTGACCGTGTGCTATACCTCGGCCCGCTCTCTGGTGAGCCACCGAGCTACTTGACGGGTGAGTTTCCCGGCGACTACGGCTGGGACACCGCTGGGCTCTCGGCCGACCCCGAGACCTTCGCCAAGAACAGGGAGCTCGAGGTGATCCACTCTCGGTGGGCCATGCTCGGTGCGTTGGGCTGCATATTCCCTGAGCTACTCGCCCGCAACGGAGTCAAGTTCGGTGAGGCCGTGTGGTTCAAGGCTGGCTCCCAGATCTTCAGCGAGGGAGGTCTTGACTACCTCGGCAACCCGAGCCTCGTCCATGCACAGAGCATTCTCGCCATCTGGGCTGTCCAAGTTGTTCTCATGGGAGCTATTGAGGGGTTCCGCATTGCCGGTGGCCCGCTTGGTGAGATCGTTGACCCTCTCTACCCCGGTGGCAGCTTTGACCCACTTGGCTTGGCCGACGACCCAGAGGCATTCGCCGAACTCAAGGTTAAGGAGCTCAAGAATGGCCGTCTCGCCATGTTCTCCATGTTTGGTTTCTTTGTGCAAGCCATCGTCACCGGTAAGGGTCCACTTGAAAACCTCGCTGACCACATCGCCGACCCCGTCAACAACAACGCATGGGCATTTGCTACCAACTTCGTTCCCGGGAATTAAGGTGTCTTGGAGACTGTTCTAGTGGTGAAGTGTATTGTTGTCTAGTGTGATTTGTATTACCACACTGTAAATTACAAGAATTTTATGCAAATGTATTGTTACATTTGCCCACCTTCTTTGTCTTGCACCGCTCTAACTCAAAATATTTTGAAGTGTGTTTATTTAGCCACTTGATAATTCTCCGCCCGTCGGTGCGGGCATCTGTATGTACATTTCTAATTAATTATAGAGGTAAGACTATGAAAATGATATTGAACAAGCTTTGTTGGTAGACATGTATGGATCGGGTGGTCCTGGAAGAATTACTCCGAAATCATGTTACCACCTCTGATCATCTGTCACATATTGGTATAAAGGAGATTATTGTTGTTGGCGCCTGGTACATTTGGTGGCAGCGAAGAGAAAAAGTTAAGGATGAAGTAGTTGCTCCTCCGAGATGTACAAGTTTTTCAATTCAGGCTTTGACACTCAATTACAAAGGAGCAGCTACCAGAGCAGTACCACGTGAAATTAGTTGGACCAAACCTGCTCCTGGTACATATAAACTGAATGTTGATGTATTTTATTTTCCAAATGGATTTGGTGGGTCGGGAGCTGTTATTCGGAATTCTACAGGAGAAGCTGTTGCTGGTGTTGTCCTTAATCACCTTTTCAGTGCTACAGCAGCGGAAGCAGTTGCTCTTCAGAAGGGTTTACCGTTGATTGAAAATATCGGATGCCTACCGGTGATTGTGGAAACTGATTCTTTGGAACTTGTTGAAGCAATGAATGGAATCATAGAGATTTGGAGTCCATACAGTACGATCCTGATGGACTGTTTTCAAATTGCCCAGAGAATTGGAGGGGTAAAGATCCAATATTGCCTCCGAAGCAAATATGGTGGCGCATAAATTGGCTAGATTTGTTTATGACTGAAAGGTTGATGTTTTTTGGGATGATGACTCCCCTAGCTTTATTGTTTTCTGATGTAATGAACAATGTATATGTGTTTGGTTGAGGCAGAAAGTTTCTGACGCAAAAAAACCTCCAGTTTGGTGACTCAACCATGATATCGGAAAAATAAACGCTCTTACTTATATAAAATTTACTGGAATAGGAACATGTCAAATCTTAGTACCAGAAATATAGATTGGAATTACTACTACGGATATACTTTCATTTGACATAAGAAGAAGCAATATGTTTGTTCTTTTAGGAAATAGGGCAGTTGCTCTGCGAAATCAATTAAGAAGATAGCAGTTTGAGTTACATGCTAGAGAGAAACTAGCCAGATTACAGAGAAAAACAACAAACACGATAACTTTAAGCTAAATACTCGCCATCTCCGTCCTCGAACACAGGCCCGCCGAAAGGCACGCCATCGGTCTGTCCATGGAGAAACGACCCAAGCAGCAGCAAGTCATCACGAATAAGGTCGAGAGGTTGTGATTCCGTAGTAAAAAAACCTGTTGAAAACCCCTTCCGCATCCTTCTTTCCAGATGTATTTTAGCTTGTCCGAAATATATCCGTAGGAGTAACTCCACTATATATTTCTGCATCATGAATAAGGTCGAGAAATATGTATTTTAGCTGTCAAATATAGAAATGTGATCAATCTCGCCTATTCACAACTAAAACATAGATGAACCAAAAAGGGCATACAACTTTACATCATCCCATACGGATGCTATTTGTGCCTTGAATGCAGTAACAGGTGCAGAAATTATCGCCAGAAATGCGGATGTTTCTGACCTTTTCACGGCTATAATGCTAGCATGTACAGATGCAATTCGCATGGCTTGCTGGAAGGATTGGTCTCATGTTGAAAAGGAGACGGATTGCCAGACAATTGTGAAGGTATGGAATGGTGAAAAGGAGCAACGGTCATGAAGTCTTTATTCTCAAATTTTCAGGGTATTTCTATTCGATTTGTAAAAAGAGAAGCGAAGAAGGCGGCACATGCTTATGCTCGTGCTGCTCTCTCTATTGACACCTCCGTAGTCTCATATGACTCTCTCTGGAGCCCCCAACTGACGTTCCACGCTGAAGAAGTTGGCGTCGCTGTGGAGTACAACCAGTCCGAGGGCCGAGAAGAGCCATCATCCTGCTCTGGCGAGATCGAGCTGGCACCAATCGCAACGCCTTAACAGTGCTTCTTTTGTCAACTCAACCCTGTGCCATGTCGTCTCATACTGTATGTTAATCTGGCAAGAAAGTCTTACTACGTAAGTGTCCACCGACCACCCCCTACAAAATAGTGACATCTCCAGGACTTCTCTACGTATCGTTGCCGATTAACCTTTATTTTCGAGGAATTGACACTTAAGCAATCAGTTTTTGCTGTCAAAAGTGCCAATAACGTGGGTGCAGCAACATCAACAAATTAAGGAGAGTTAGACATGGATGCGTCAATGGAAGTTGGAGGAACAGGATTGTGGAAATAGAATGTTAGTTCCAACGATCTAATATGACAGGAAAGAAGACACATGGTGGAGGGTGACGTCCTTGCTGATGGCAGGGGGGCGGAGGCCAGGCTAGATTGGACACTAGGGTACATCGACAGAGAGATGAGCATAGTCTAATTTGGAACGATGAGAATACGGCTTTGTTTCATGTCTTTTGGGCTAAAAAATATACACAGTTGGTCTTTGTTTGCTAAATTTTGGGCTTTGTTGCTATACATGAATATACTAAATAAAAGACTCCACATGAAAAGAAATGGCAATTTGTAATTTATAATATGCAATGCTATTCTGTTTGAATTAGTATTACAAAAATATCACATGCTCTCAGAAAACAAAATCCATGCTCATATATGCCATACTTTAATTACTCAGCTGTCGCTCTTTGCTGAGAAGAGAAAATTTGTCCAATAGTAGTTTCTCACTATATATTATATAAATTAGAGGTAAAGAGAGAGAGAAACAAGGCAGAGGATATTTACGCGTACTAATGGTACAACCCACCAGTGACATCGTAAGTTTGGGGTAAGCTCAAAAACAGATCAACTTCATAGTGTAAAACTAGGAAGGCAGATTTGATAAGATGTCCATAAACCTGGAAGACATTAATCAAAAAGCCTTTCCCAGGACTACGCAAGCAAACAATTACAAGTTTAGAGCTGAAGCCCACAACAAGGAATAGCAAACATTAATTCATAACATCCACTATTTATAAAGAAGCATGGTTCTGATTAATACAGCGTAAGACACATCTTGAACTAATGACTAATGAGGGTTGATTGCACTTATGACAGCAAGTGAACTAACAGACAGGGGCAGAAGATAACATTACCTAAAGCTTACAATATGTATTCTTGCCATTACATAGAGTGGACATGGAAACCCAAGAATGATGAGATGGACGAACTTACGAAAGCATTAATCCTCATCGTCTTCATCTGAGCTCCCAGCATCGCTACTGTACTCATCGCTGCTAGAACTAAACTCAATGTCAAGGCTCACAGGTGCGACCGTTATTGGCTCTTGGCCCCTTGGCACCATCGGTTGCACCCCGACAGGCATTAGCACACTGGGTCGTTGTTCCTCAGGCTTGCTGACACCAGGCAAGATTCCACCCGGCAGCAGCTCGATCGGATCCCCGGGCTTCCATCCAGGCGGCGGCAATGGAAAACCAGGAAGCTGCAGATCTTTCGGCAGCCACCCAGCTGGCACAGTAATTGGTAGCGTAGACGGCCGAGGCGGCTCTTCCGGCGGTAGCACGAACAGCGGAGCAGATTCCGTCTCGGCTGCGCCCCCCTCCTTCGATTCGAGGGTCTTCTTGGGCACCCCAACATCCAAATCGGCAAACTGATAGAGCTGCGACATCCGCATCTCGTTATCCTGCGGCGCAGGAGGCAACGCACCACGCAGAGGCAGCCCGGCACCATGCTCCGGCGGCGCGAACGTGGTGTAGCTTATGCGATGCGCATAAGTGAGGATGTCGTCCAGCTTGAGCTTGGAGTGGAGCGACGCGCCGAAATCCCCGTTTGACTCCGACTCGGGCTCGTCGACCGCGGCGGCGCCGCGCGGGCGCTTGGCATCGCGGCGGTAGTCGGCGTAGTCGTCGACGAGGCGGTCGAGCACATGGTGGGCCTCGTGCAGCTTCTTGGCGAAGGCGAGGAGCGCAGTGTCCTTGGCGCGCGCCTCGCGGGCGAGGCGGGCGCGCGCGTCCTGCAGGTCGAGGGTTTCCTTGAGCTCGGCGACGGTCTCGAAGAGCTGCGTCTGGAGGGAGGTGAGCATCGCCATCGCCTCCTTGGTGGTGGAGACCGGGGGCGGAGGCGGCGCTGAAGGCGACGAGGACGAGGGGAGGAAGTTGGGGAGCGATCCCCGGTAGGACGAGATCCAGGCGGCGCGGTTGGGCGAGAGCTCGAAGAGGTTGGAGGCGAGGGAGGACATGAGGTGGAGAAGCGACTGCGCGCGCGGAAGCGGCGGCAGGAGCGGCAGCAGCGACGCCGATGTGGTTAGGGTTGGCGCCGCGGCTCCGGCTGCGGCTGCGGCAGCGCTCGAGGGCGGGTTGGCTTGCGGCGGCGATGAGGTCGGATTCGCGGGAGACTGGTTGGGCGGGAGCGACGGCGACGAGACGGTCATACCCAGCCTCGCCGGCGACGGCATGTGCGACTGCATCATCGCGGCGGCGGCGGATCGAGGAATCCAACGCGAGGACGACAATCTCTTGGTCTAGCCAAAGCTATTAGGCTCCTCTTATTGGGCTTAGCTTATTGGACTTCCTCTTATTGGGCTTAGATTATTGGGCTTCCTCTTTTTCGGCTCGGCTTGGATGTACAGAAGGCCCATTGGGCCCAATAAGCCCATTATATCCGCCTTAAATCTTCACCTCGCAGCTCCCTCTGCTCCCACACCGATCTTTCTTTTTGGCGGGAGACGAGCAGTTCGCCGCCACCACTTCCCGCGCAAACCAAAACCAGCCATGGACGGCGGCTCCTCCCTTCCGGCCGCCGCCGCCGCCGCCGCGATGGAGACCGAGGAATACCTCAACTGGATGAAGAACGCGCCGGTGCTCTACGACCTCGTCATCTCCCACTCGCTCGAGTGGTCCTCGCTCACCGTCCAGTGGCTCCCCTCCCAGTCCCCCGCCGCCGCCCGCTCCCACAGCCTCGTCCTCGGCACGCACGCCGAGGAGGGATCCCCCAACCACCTCATGGTCGTGGACGCCGTGCTCCCGCTCCCGCCCCGCCTGGCCGCGGCGGCCGCCGCCGTCCAGACCCCGTCCGTGTCCGTCGGCCGCGCCGTGTCGCACCGGGGCGAGGTCAACCGCGCCCGGTGCATGCCGCAGCGGCCGTACACCGTGGCCACCAAGACCTGCGTCGATGAGGTGCACGTGTACCACCTTTCCGGCGACGGCGGGAAGGGCGGCGCCGATGTCGTTCTCAGGGGTCATGACGCCGAGGGGTATGGGCTGGCGTGGAGCCATTTGAAGGAGGGGTGGCTGCTGAGCGGCTCGTATGATAAGAAGATTTGCCTATGGGACCTCAAGGCCGGGAATGGAGCCTCGGTTCTGGATGCGCAACAGGTGTTTGAGGTAATGTCCCGCCTGATACTTTCGTAACAATTTATCATATTTTTCCATGTATCATTATATATGCTTGTTAGATTCGCAGCGTATGAGTACTATATACTAGGATGCTAGTACTTACTACGTTTGAGTCACGAGTAATAAACACGTCTTATAAGTCATAACAATGCCAAGAAACCAACCACAGATTCAGTCGCCCTTCTTTTTGCATTACCCAGAGCACTGGATGTGAAAAGTTAATATAATGAAACACAACCGAATGTCCGTGATAGGATGAGCACATATTTTTAATGGAGGAAATAGATGGTCACATTCAGTCCATGTCACCACTTCATTAGACCGTTTTATCCATTATATATATGCGAACCTGATATGTTAAATACTGCCAACCTTATAGTATGTCCAACTCTTCAGTATCTGGTGGCTAACCAGGCTAGGCACTTCTTTTTTCGAGGAAAAGGGGGAGTTCCCAATTTCATTTAAGAAACTGGGCAGTGTCCACAAAGGGTCCAGAACAAGTTTTAAGCAAATCTACCCATACTTCTTTCGGAAGCCGCATGACAAACCCCATACGACTGCCAAAATAAAGAATTATCCAAAGGCATACGCCTAAAGAAGCATAAAGGAATTTTTATTACATCACAGGCTTCAGCTGCTGCAGGCACTTTAATCTTGCACCAGAAAGTTTTGTATGTCATTCTTGCATGATAGGTCATCTACTATACTAGGAAGGCAGAAATATCAATTAACCCCATTCTTGCAATTGCTCAGGATACCCGCTTTTGTCTATTAGGTCTTTTTCTTAGTTCAAGATCCCTCTAACTAACGGGAATAAAAGAGTTAATGGATTTTTTCCAACTAAATGGGAATGAGTGATAAGGTTATCAATTTATAATCATGGAATTTGACTTGATCATCAGATTATAAGTCCACTGTATATGATACCATACTTTGCACATTGTTATTATAAGAAGGGGTCATTCAGTCGGATACTTGTTTATAGAAATCACTATGTTGTTACCTTCATTTTCGCTTTTCAGGCGTATTGACAAAATGTTTCTGATTTTGTTTTTAAAATACCAATTTGTTTCAAGCTAGAGATATCATCGCCCTATTATTACTCATCAAGTCATAATTCATTTGGAATAAAGAGAAAATAGAATCTGAACAGAGCCCTCACGGTCCTTCTTAAGAAATTAAAACAAATGTTATCGCTTTTTTGCCATTACAGTTCATCATTTCTGTCTGGTGCTTTAGTTTAAAGCTTGGACTTGAAAGATTTTTTTTCTATTTGCAGTGATTTCTGTTAGAAAAAGAAAACTGTTTCAGTGGGTGTTGAATAACATTGTTTTCGTATTACTACTTGGGAAGATATAATGAACTCGGTACCTGCCTTCAAAACATATACTCGGAGTACTAGCTGATTACTGGAGACCTTTTCATTTTGTTTTAACAACTAACTGATTACTATTGATTGCATCATTTGCCTAGGATGCTAATATGCTTAGTCCTACTGTTATTTCGAATAAAGGAGCTTATTGCTGCCAGTTTCATCAGCGTTTGGTCCGGCAGGAAACTATGGCCTCAAACCACAAGCCTTGCAGTTCAGGTCCCAGCTTACTCAGAAATATTACAGCAGCCAACACTAAAACAACATGTTCAGAACCACTACTACAGAATTCTTCGCTCAATAGGAAAAACAGCATCGTCTGAACACAGAAACAGACCAAAATAGCTGAACCATAGCATAGAAGTATGGCTCTCATCTGCAATTTATTAGCCAAATCACAAAAGGTCCCCATCCTTATTAATTCTGCTATTTCACAAAAGGTCCCCATGCCTGATCTTTACTAACGTATTATGGATACAATGATCTACACAATTATAATTTGATAAAGACATATCATTACTTCTTTGCTGATGTTACTTTGTCAGAAAATCGTAAATTGCATGAGCAATTCGACATAAGGGTGTTTAGGAGTATATTTTTATTATGTTAAATGATGCTGGCAATGTGAAACGTCTAGCTCTTGTCAGGTTTTATTCAGAGTCTACATATTACTGAAATTTATGTTTTTGCAGGCTCATGAGGATGTTGTTGAAGATGTTGCTTGGCACCTTAAAGATGAAAACTTATTTGGTTCTGTTGGTGATGACTGCAAGTTGATGATGTGGGACTTGCGTACAAACAAACCAGAACAATCTATAGTTGCGCACCCAAAGGAAGTAAGTATTCTTTAATCAAGAGTTTTTTAACTGAATGTTATTCGGTGTTGAGGGGCACATAGCTGCAGTCCTACAGTTTTCTGTACACTCAGTTTTCAGTAACCAATACCTTTTCTGTATGTCTGGGAGCGGTATATGAAGCATGTTTTCTATTGTTGTAATTATATGCTTACTCCTGATAGCTGGCCTTTTTCAGTAGTTTTCTGTCAAATGTTTTAATTGGGCATTATTTTCTGAACTGAGGGCAACTGCTCTTCCTTTTAATTGACTGATTAAGAAGAGAGACGGCTGCATCCTCGCGAAAGAAAAAAAAGTATGTTAAGAGTATCACATGATCGAGTAATATGTGACTCCCCATTGTCAATAGATAATAGTGATGTCTTCTGCAAAGGAGGACAAGACTGATGTTTATGCTGGCCCTACAACTTGCTGGAAATACATGTTCCTTATTCCAGTCTTCTTATATGTGTTTCTGTTCATAATGTGCATGATCACTTTGTCAGGTTAACTCTTTGTCCTTCAATCCGTTTAATGAATGGATCTTGGCTACAGTATCTGGTGATGCAACCATTAAGCTGTTTGACTTGCGAAAGCTATCAAGAAGCTTGCATACGTTCGACAACCATGAGTATGTATTTTCCTTCTTGTTACCTATGTGCTTCGGTCAGTCTTTCTCTTTTATCATGTTGCAGTTTTTTGTTATTGATTGGTCAGTTCAGTGTACCTGCAATTTAACTGATATGCTGCTACGCACACCTGATGTTTTGTGCTGCAAAAATCTGCAGGGGAGAGGTTTTCCAGGTTGAGTGGAATCCAAATATGGAAACTGTATTAGCTTCCCATGCTGCAGATAAAAGGGTTATGATATGGGACGTTAGTAGGTAAATTTAACCAAATATGCTCCCATACTCTATTGTATGTTTGCAGTTGGCATCTCTTTTTGACTGTTGCCACATTGTTATCTACTCCCTCCGTTCCAAATTAGATGTCTTCCATTTGTCCACATGCGGATGTATCTAGGGAGTACTAGCATATCTGCAGCTACTAATTGCATAAAAGATTGTTCTATGGACCACCTTTTGAGAGCTTTAGCTGCATGAGATGACATGATATACAGTACTGTTTTCTTAACCAAGTCGGCTTTCTGTACTAACTGTCCTGTGTCACACGTTCAGGATCGGAGACGAGCAGGCGGAGGAAGACGCGAACGACGGGCCACCGGAGCTGCTCTTCGTCCACGGCGGCCACACGGCGAAGATCTCAGAGCTGTCGTGGAACCCGAGCGAGAAGTGGGTTGTGGCGAGCGTGGCGGAGGACAACGTGCTGCAGATCTGGGAGATGGCGGAGAGCATATACTCCGATGACAGCAACGCCGCCTCCCTCTCCGCATAAGATGCCGCCCTTTGCTGCGTGGGGATAGGATAGATGGATCGCACGCAGTTGAACCGCTCTGTAGTGTCTGATAACGATTTGGTCGTTTGGTGGAATACCCGTATCCATGCCTCCGTTTACCTGGTCTGCTTACTTTGTGTAGCAGTAGCAGAGTTTCAGCTGTCATGTTCTGCTGCTACTCTGCTTCACGTACTAATGTGGTCACATGTGATCGCTTGTACTCCATGATTAACTTAGATTTGCCCTCTATGTCGTCGTTCCCGTGGAGCCAGAAAATATGTTTGAAATTGGAAAAAAGTCCATTCTAAACCTTAAACTCGTAGAGAAAAGCTAAATCGATCCCTCAACTCTTGATCCCTGAAATTAACACATTCAACTCTTTGATCCTGGTCTAAATCAAACCATTGGACCATTTAACGCGAAAAAACGCTGTGGTAAATGTCAACCAAGGTTGTTGTCAGCGGTGGGCCATGGTTCACGCGGGTTATATCCCAGGAATAACAAAATAGATTTTCATTAATCCCTTCAACTACACATGATCTTTCAGAAAACCTTTCACTTCCTGCGACGATAGCTTTAATCTCCACCCCCCACCACACCTCAAAGTCCAATTTGGGACCAATGCGGATGAATTCGCCCCCCAAATGAAATCTCACATTGAGTATCTTCATCGGATCAATGATTAAACTGAAAAGAAAGCAAGAATATCACTACGCTGCGGTAATCCAAACCCTAAAAACAGTAAAATCGCATGATAATCACAACAAAATCCCTACTTTTCCATCACCGAAAAAGAAACTTTTCCCCCAAAAACCCTAGCCCTAATTCGGTCATGAGAGGTCAAACAACGGTGCCCAAAGGAATACGACGGCGGAAACATACCTTCTCCTGTCGTTGGCCGCCGCGCGCCAGCCATATCGTCGATGATGCCGCCGATCACCTCGCTGTCGCCATTACCATCGCGGGAGAAGAGAAGAACACCAGGGGACACCACCTCGACCGCTGCGGTGGATGGGCCGTTGCACTTTCTTCGCATCGAAACAACCATCTCTCTCAGCAATCTCGGTCGCAACTTGCCACATCACCAATCCATGTTTGGGAACGGCCCCAGGGTTTGACCGCGACGCGATAGGAGGAGGAGCATGTTCAAAGGCAGGCATGGACGGACGGATGTCGAAGTCCCGTCTCTGTCTCGCCGTGACGAGACACGCGATGCGACCGTCCGTGCTTTAACATGGCGGACTGCAGAGCCAGTAGGCTTTATATTTCTGATGGCCGATCGTTTTGCTAAATGCAGAGCTCTTATGTCTGCTGGACGCTCTCCCCATCGACGACTCTAGATCGGCTGTGACTGATGCGGCCATCTCAATGGCTGCAGAGCTGGCAATCAAATACTGAGGCCGAGAAGTGGCGACAGGGCAGCGAGGGAGGCAACGACGAAAGCACGCTAGGGGCAATTTGGACACTGTTGACCTCTGGACGAAACTATAACACAAAATGAATCTCCAGCGAAACTATTTCACGCATCTGACCCTTTTGGTGAGGCGCTACCAAAAGAGTCAGATGCGTGAAATAGTTTCGCCCAAGGTTCATTTTGTGTTAAACTTTCGCCCAGAGATCGACAGTGTCGATTTTGTCCACGCTGGGCAGCATCGTCTGGTCACGCTCGCGCGGTCAATCACGAGCAGCGTCCCTGCTGCTGGGCTTGGATCCAAAGGCTAGCTACGAGGCGTACTGCTAGCTCCCCTAGGTGGTGGTAGCGTCTCGTCTCGTCTGCGCGCGCGGGCGGGCACGACTCCCCTAGGCGTACCGGCCGGCTCTTTCTTAATTGGCATATGTACCAGGAGGAGGGCTCCAGCACGCGCCGTTTCGAGGAAGACTCTCAGGCAGAATCGCGCCCACCTCGCCCGCAAGATGTTCGGCGTTTTGTTCGGTGTGGATTTGTATGTTGAACTATGTGAAGAAAATCATGTTTGTGTGATTTTTGGTATGAATTTGGGACGAAAATCGCTGACTGGGGTGACGGGCTTTTTATTTGCTACATTAGTACTCGTAAACATCGTTAAAGGATCACAGGAGCACATCGTATCATTGCCTTTAATTAGTGTTAAAAGGATCACAGATCAGTAGTTGATTCACATCGTCCCATGCATTCTGAGCACTAGCTATCACATGCACACAGTCTCCATGGTAGAGTATCTAGCTAGCTAGGCCTGCACACCGGCATGGGGGTGTTAAATTTGTCCAGCTCCAGCGAGGAGTACAATAGGGAGGACGGCCAAGAAGAGATGGAGGCTTGAACCGCACGCTTGCTTGCTTGGGGCAAGGACGGTCTCCCACATGTCGCACTGTACCTAGTTTGGACCGCCCACCCACGACATCATCAGTGTGGGCCCAACTAGAAGGCTAGGCTAGAACCACCACGACCGGGCTGCTCTGATCCATCGTGGAGCTGGAGTGTAGCAGCCTACCAGGGTGTATATTTCGCCTTGCTTGCATGGTCTCCCCTAGAGAGGCACGGCTTAATTTGCACCTACCTACGCTCGTCCGTACCAAATGGAGTACTGTATGAAACTACTGCCGCAAGGAAAATAGGATATGCAGATTTGTCAAAAATAATAATATATATATATATAGGGCCATTTCCTAGGTGCACAAACAAAAGCAATTTCATAATGCATTAAACAAAATTGCTAAAAACCATAGGCGCGTCGGATATCTAAGTTTCAAATCGAACCAGAATACCCCCAACAACTGACACTACGCGTCTTTTTTGTCTTGCCTAGCATGTGGTGTAAAATTGACCTAGCTTTGTTTCTATGAGGGAATTCTATTTCTCGTTTCCTTATGAATTCTATGAGGGGATTCTATTTTCATCAACACAGCACGATCTTCGCCTAAAAACACTGAAGTTTCGGTCATCTTTTTTGTATTGAGTGGTGTCTCCGTATTGGATGTGAAAATTCAATATATTTTTGGCTGTTTATTTGTATTTACTTTTGTACTTGTTGCGGTTGACATTTCTTGTGCAACCGCACGAGATATACTTTCTTTTGTACTTGTTTTTCATATATTTTCGTATTGCAGTTGTGTTTTTTTATTTTTTTATTTTTTTTATTTTTTTTGACAAAGAGGAGGATTATATTAAAACTTCGTTCCTTACAGAAAGGTCCAGAAACAAACGAAAATTACAGATAAGGCCCTCTGGACCCCAACCACACCGACGGCCGGAACGGCCCGGTGATGTGCCGCCGCCACTGCTCCACAAGCAATCTTGTCCTTGGACCGGAGCCAGCCCCTCAGCGCCCGGGAGACCACCGGACAACCCACGACGGACGCCCTCGGTCGCCGTTGTCGTCGCGAAGCTCCAACACACCTCCATCTTCGAGTTATTCAAACACCGGATCCACCATCTACCTGAAACCAGCCGGGCACAGAGAGCTCACCAGATCCGCAGACCTCCGAGCTCGGTAAGGACGGCCGCTTGACGGAGACGCACCGAAGAACGCCGACGCCAGAGGAGAAGCGCACCGACACCAGCACCGACATCTCCACCACCTCCAGGGCGCCGCTGGCTGAAGCCCCTCCCCCCTAACCCTACGCTATATACAGGCCAGGATCCGTGGATTCCCTACCCTCCCGCCGCCGGAGCGGCCGCCGGAGGAGGAGGGATCCACGGATCGCCGGCGAGCAAGGTGGGAAAGAACGGGTCGCTCACAAATCGCCTCTCGTGTATTGTAGATGGGAGAGGGGAACGCCAAGGTCGCTTCTTCACTATTTGTGTTTTTTTATTATTGTACTTGAATCTTATTTTGTGCAGTTGCAACTTTGTTAGTAGTACATTTGGGCTCTAATGATGGGCCAACGACGAAAGTGACTGAAAGTTGCACAAAAGTACATCTAAGTTTTACCACTCCGTTAAAGGCGTGCCAAGTTGCCAAGCAACCATGTATCTTGTGCCGGCGGCCCATGAGCCGTGTCTATGAACGCATGCCCGCCGGCGAGCCGTGTCGTGTGCGTTTCCGGCGGACTGGCCACTCATTGTGGATGGCGACGATATGAGACGACAGCGCACGTCCTCGCGCCGGAGCTGGACACGTCAAATATTCCTGCGGTCGCCGGAGTTGCCAGGGGAACCGCGCCGGCGCCAAAGCGCATGCATGCTATCGCTATCGCCATCGCCCATCGGCGTCGGCCGCGCCGACCTGCAAAAGATTTGGTGCTAGGACCCGCATGATCACAAAGCTAGCAACGCATCTAGGAGTACTTTTTAACACCTCAGAAAATTTTCTCATCCTTCCTGCTGCTGCAGATATTTCTCTTCTTCTACCATGCTATGCTAGTGTACTGTGGAGCATCTTGAGGCAGGGTGACCTGAGACCTGATCATTCGCTAAGCAAATCTAGTTAACATAATTTAAACACGTACCACGTCGGGTACATCAAGCATCGCATTCTCTTTAACGCAACAAGTTCCAGAATAATCGTCGTACGTCGATTAAAACCATTCAAAGGGTCTAAGGACGGCTGCGATAATAAAAGATGTAGCTCTCAGTTTAGATCGCCACCGGGGTATATTGCAAGCTGTTTGACAAACCATTGTGTTGGTGCGGCTAGCTTGGGGCTGATGATGGTGTGTTCCTCTCTTCGGCGGGCCTTCGTGTGGTCTCGGTCACATGGATGTGCTTGCCCAAGACCCTCCCATGGTTGTTGTTGCGGTGTGGACAACTTCGAGCCCTTGGTGGCGTCTCGGCTCACCTTCACTCAGTGATGACACAACAGATGCCTCCCCAACCTGCTTGTCGTCTCGACATCCCGTGGCGGAGCTTCCTGCCGAGGTTTGTGGTGGGTGCTAGGCTTGACACTCGCCGATGATGATGGTTGTGCTCCTGACTTGTGATGTGGGGTTCGAGTCGCACGCCGGTGCGGTGCGCTAGGCTGATTGCCGAGTCTTGGCATTGTGATCCCTCGACTACACCTCTCTCCTCTTGTGCCTCTCATGGTGGCTCTTGCTGTTCTTTTCTAGTTTTCTTTTTTTCATGTATTTTCATTGTCTTCTCTTCCCTTGTATCCTCTGTAATTTCTCCATCCATTTGTAAGAACATGGCCCGCTAGGCTACTTTCGATCGATGAATGAAACAAGCGCCCCCCTCCAGTAGCGGAGCTTGGGCCAAGCTCATGGGGGGGCAAATGGGCCACATAGGCTTGTTGGGCCAGAATTGGGGGGCAAATAGGCTAAATATCACAGTTTTTGGATAAAAATTGGTCAAAATACACTGATTTTTGGCAAAAAAATCCTGGGCTGGGGCGGCGGCGCCCCCCTGACTGCTACATAGATCCGCCCTGCCCCCCTCAATCTCGAAAAAAAAGAAGTTTTGTAACTCATAGTTATACGCCAGGCAACAATCTACTCATCAACTTACTCCAAGCACTAGCCACCTTCAGGATTTCAACATGTCACCCTCAACTATCTTTCACGGGGTGTTTATCACATCTCCGCCAGCACCCTGAAGCCGTCCCCGACCGGTGGGGTCCAAAAGTCATAAACACACGCTCACTCACCAGCGATTAATGTCGACGCGTATGAGGCCGGTCCGCCAGTAATGGTGGCCACTTCACTAGGCGGTTCTCAACACAACGCGACGTGATGACGTCGTATGGCCCCCCTAGCTCCTCGTTTCCATTTCTCTTTTGCATTACTCTACTGCATTCCCGTCGTCGGCCAGCACAGGCACCACCTGTTGGAGTTTGCGCGATAGAAAACAAAAAAAATTCTCTCACATGCGGAAGCAACACTCAAGATCCTATCTAGACGATGCTAGTAACGGGGAGAGTAGTTCATCATACCCTCGAAGAACACGCGCATTGAACGTTTAATTCAACGCAGCTCCGTGAAGTTGTTGACGATGTTCGATCCGATCAGCACCGCAAACGAGCAGCACCTCAGGAGGCTTGCACACGTACAGCTCGATGACGTCTCCCTCTTCTTGATCCAGCAAGCTAGAGGGAGAAGTAGGTGGGATCGATTCCAGCAGCACGACGGCGTGGTTGTGGATATGGTGGAGAGTTCCCGCGGGCAGGGCTTCGCCAAGCGGTGCGCGGGAGTGAGGAGGAGATGCGGCAGCGATTGGACACCCATGGTGTGCCTCTCTCCTCTCTTATATAGGCAAGGGAGCTGCAGCCACTTAATTACCAAGGTAGTAACCCGCTCTTTAAAGAGTGGTAACCTCCTCTCCTTTAAAAGGTAGTAACCTCTTCTTTCAAGAGTGGTAACCCCCCATTTAAGGGCTGCCCATTGATTGACCACATGGACCAAGGAGGGCTGGTCAAATGGACCAGTGGGCCACCCTTGGTCGTCCGGGACAGGTGGGCCACAGTGGGACCCTCCGGAACCTTCTAGAACATTTCGACACTCCGCCGAAAAAATCCCGAACTTTTCCGGAACCCTGAAATCAACTTGCCATATATAAATCTTTACCTCCGGACTCTTCCGGAGCTCCTCGTGATGTCTAGGATCTCATCCGAGACTCCGAACAATATTCGGACACCATTAACAAAATTATCCCAGAGCTACTCTAGCGTTACCGAACGTCAAGTGTGTGACCCTACGGGTTCGAGAACGTGCAGACATGATCGAGACACCTCTCCGATCAATAACCATTAGAGGGACCAGTATATCCATAATGACTCCCACACATTCAACGAAGATGTTTATCGGTTGAACCACTATGTCGTGGACTACTATAATCCGTATACAATTTCCTTTGTCACGCGATATTTTACTTACCCGAGATTTGATCGTCGGTATCACTATACCTAGTTCAATCTCGTTACCGGTAAGTACTCTTTACTCGTTCCGTAATACAACATTCTCTTTGACTAACTCATTAGTCATGTGCTTGCAAGCGTTACTGAATGTGCACTACCGAGTGGGCCCAGAGTATATCTCTCCGAAACACGGAGGGATAAATCCTAGTCTTGATTCATGTAATTCAACAAGTACTTTCTGAGATACCCGTAAGACACCTTTATGATCACTCTGTCACGAAGCGATGGTTGATGTCCCCAAAGTATTCTTTCGGTACCCGGGAATAACATGATCTCATGGTCTAAGAAATAGGATACTTGACAATAAAAGGCATGATAATATAAACTTAGTGAAACGATCAATATTGTTATGCTTAGTTGGGTCTGTCCATCACGTCATTCTTCTAATGACATGATCCCGTTAATTAATTAACAACTCATGTTCATGGTTAGGAAACCATAACCATCATTAATTAACGAGCTAGTCTAGTAGAGGCTTACTAGGGACGCGGTGTTGTTTATGCAACCACACATGTATTATGTTTCCGGTTAATACAGTTATACCATGGAAAATAAACATATATCATGAACACGGAAATATGATAATAACATTTATTTATTATTACCTCTAGGGCATATTTCCAACACCACCACCTCCATGTCGAACAATTTTGAAGCCGCCAGTTCCAACGGGCAGTTCCGAGCAGCCCGCAACATTACAATCGAGCAGGCCGACGGTTCCACCGTTTCCTCCTCCTTGTCCCATCGTACTTCCTAGTTCCCACTGACGAAGGGTAGGTCGGAAGCGCGCACAGCCTCGCATCCCGCCACCCTCAAGGCGTTCAACCTTGTCGTCCTGTAACAGCGGAACGAGATAGGAGCGGGCCCACCCAGAGAATGCTGACAACAACGTGGGTGCGTGGCACCGGCGCTTCACGCGTGAGCGCACCGCCTTGTTGGCCGTGTACGACGCCACACGTTAAAACGCCAGCGGGCATCATTTTTTGTGGGACCAACTAACCACACAGTGGACAACACCATTGAGCCCGCCTGCGACACGCCTTACACCATCCACTTGCAGCTACTACCATCGGCGTGGCGATGGCATAGGGTGAAGGAGGAGTAGAGCTTTCCGCCATGTCGCGGAGCCGCATGGGGCATTGCGACGTCCAGACATCTGTCAGTACCCTTCGGCGTGGTGTGTCCCCACCACGCGGACGCCTCTTCCTTCGTCGGGGACTCTTCCACCTCGACCGTCTCGCATCGAGCGATCCTCCACCGTCGTCAACATCGATGACGACATCTTCGACTGGCGTGAGTTCGACAGCGAGGTTTAGGGTTAGGTTAGATTAATCTTGTAATTATCAATAAAAATTTGAATGAAATTTCAAAGCTCTTACTCAAATTTATTGTAATGTTTTTTCTTTTCTTTTTTGGTTTTGGTGGCCCCGCTGAGGGCTACGCCCCTTGTGTCGGCCATATGTCCTACAAAAATTCAGGGTGATTAATATGGCACACACAACCAGCCGTGAATCGTACGGTTCCTGACAAATTAATTAATCACTCACACACGAGCTAAGCCGTTCGTCCATATATGTTGCTGGTGCAATGTTTAGCCTGTTGAGGCAGGTGCTCTGATCCATCGCTATGCGTAGCAGACGCACTAAAAATCAACATATTTTAAGCAAAAGCACCACCTTTTTCTTCCGAACGCAACAAGTTCCCTAATTCCGGATAGCCGTCGATTATAACTAATCAAGGTTCACTGTCTAGGTTTGTACTACGTAGCTAGGGTTTAAGGCAGCAGCAAGCAGTTCATCCAACCTCCAAGCAAGCACTAGAAATATCTCCGGGCAACGTTGGCCAATGGCCGTACGCAGCTCCCAATATAGTTCCACGGAAATATCTCCGGGACGTACTCACGACTGTGCTGTGCGTGCTCCTTTGTACGGCCGTACTCGGAGTGGTCAATTCGGGGATTCCGACCTAGTGGACACTAGTAGTAGCACCCTGATCCCTCACCTACCACTACCATTATTAGCCACTAAGCACATGGCCGTTTTAGGTCGATGCTTACCCTTTTTTTTAGATGAGGTCGATGCATATGCTGATATGCATACCCTCAGCAACTCTAGTTGGTAGCTTCTACTCAAAGCCATTGAAAAGTAATTTAACAATTAAAAATAACAGAGTGAATTTCACTTTGTACACACTAGGTATAGGTATACATTTGTGACACAATTACCCATATCTAGTTAAAATTCAGTAACCTGTTTAAACAAATTGGCCCATTTTTTTTAATGCTTCAGGCCACTCTCGCCCTGTGTCCCTTGCTACAGTAGGGAGAGGCGACTCGAGGGCGACTTGAAGGTTCCAGCTCTCGCCGGCATCTCTGCCGCTCCCCTCCACCTCCGGTCGCCGTTCAGGCACCGAGAGGTGGGGGAGCTCCGGCGACAGTCCGTGCGTGTAGATAGTCCCTTATATAGGTGTGCGTTCCTCCTGGCGTCATCGAGGACGGCGGCGATGGCGTTGGAGTTCTGGGTGTGGTCCTTCCCCTCATGTCCCCGTTCCGGCTTCGTCTTCGATGCCGGGGAGGTCGTGAAGGTTCTGCGTCGGGTGCTTTCTTCCACCTTTGCTTCTCTGGCCGACCGTGGTGGTGAGGGGAGAAGGAGGTGGTGGCGGGCGACCCGTTTTTTGGTGGTGGTGTTGCAGGTGGTTCTCTTCTTCTTTGGTTCTTCTCCGGCCGGCCGTGGTGGCGAGGGAGCGGCCATTTGAAGAAGGTGCTGATGGCGGTGGTCTTGGGCGACGTGGAGACGGCTGGATGTTGGGCGGAGCTGTGGAGACGATGCTGTGGCCGAATTCGTTAAACGAGCTTAGATTTCGTCGCGAGGCAGCGGATGGCTCCTGCGGCCTCCTACTTCTGGTGGTGGCGACGTCTTCCCGGCGGTTGGCGGTACGGCGGCTCCGGCGTTGACTTGGAGTTTGGGGATCGACGGCGGTGGATCCGATTGTGGTTCTATCTGGTAGCTTAGGGTGGGTTTTGCACTTTGTGGGGGTCCTTTTGTTTTTTTTTCTGTTTTCTGTTGGACTTTTCTGTAAAGTGTACGAGCTACATTAATTTATGAGTCGGATCCTTTAATTAAAAAAAAAATTGGCCCATTTTTTCTGATGCATTTCGTTGGGTAAGGTGTGAGGTGATGATCGAGGGTGGCGTGAAAATTTGAATAAATTGACAAGAGAAGACTATATATGATCACGATGATGCCATCCTAGCTTTACAGAATATTTTGCACCACATCAGGTTAACATGTCGGCGTTACCAAGCAACACATAAGAAAATGCTGAAGTGGGGGTAAAAACAATGTTCACAATTTTCTAAATGGGGTGTTTCGTTAGAATTCTCAGGGGTAACATGTGGCACAAACGCACAACTATGGAGTAAAAAATGGAGTTCACTCATAATATTATTTTGCACGTTGTCGGGACGACATGCAAACTCAAAGTCGCCATTTGCGGCCTTAATAAATTTGTTTCCCCATTCTTATTCATGGACAACAAATAATTCAATAATATTATTACACCCATTAATCAAATACAACAAATAATTCAAATCTACAACTAATCGAAATATAACAAATGATACGAATGCAACAAATAATATTGAAATAAATTCTGCAACTAAATCAAATAATGAAATCAAGAATTGTAAACTATTGCCCACATAGCTGCCAATGATGCTCTGAGGTCTTCACGAAGTTAATCATCGGAGGAACAATCTTCAATCTTCTGGTATGCATCAAGAAATGCTTGAATCTGGTTTGTGTGCCCTATGATGCCTGATAATCGTGCCAACATTGTCCTACTCGTTGGTGATCAGTGTATCCCTCTCGTTCTAGATGATCATGTTATGTAGGATCATACAACAAGGCATTATCTTCGCTAGAATATTTTTGTTCTAGAAATGAGCAGGATCTTGGACTATTTGCAAACCTTGCTTGCAACAGTCCAAATGCTCTCGCAATGTCCTTTCTTGTAGCCTCTAGAGTCTTTGCAAAATGTTTATGTTTCTTGGTTTGGGGATTAGATTTTTTCACAATTGTTGACCGTGATGGTCATATGCCATCGCATAGATAGGAGCCTTGGCTATAATCATGGCCATTCACCTTGTAGTTGAATCATAGAGTAGTACCTCATGCTAGCCTTCCTAGCAGATGAGATCTATGGAAGACATTGATGTCACCGTGGAATCCAGGAAAACCAAAGTAGCAATGCCATAATAATGTTGTTGCACCTTGGAATTTTCGGGTGAATTGGTCGTGACATGCTACAGGGCAATTCTTCCACCTTCAATGCCCACAGTTAACACTCCCAAGCATCCCATTCCATCATCTTGCTTCTCTCAATGCTAAAAGCCTTGTCGTTTCCTCGACATTGGGTGATCGGAAATACTAAGCTCCATGAACCTTGATCACTATTACGGCGCACAATTTTGCGCACTTGATGATTGTATCTTTCGTCATTCAAAGATACTCATATGTCATATCTAACTGGGTGTCGTATGCAACCATTCACACTGTCGCGGTCACCTTGTGGAATAAATACTTTCTTTGGCTGAAGAAACGTCCCATGTCATCGAAAATTCGATGGAACAATTGTTCGTACATGTAGAAGTGTCACATGAATATGTTGACACTGTAGGTAAAACTGACACCAATTAGTCGGCCATGAGTAGATCATAACGATTCCGGTTAAATGTCAAACGATTCTCGCGCCAATGTCTTCATAGACGGAGGCTTGCAGATTGGATTTGTAGCGTTCTCAATTATATTTGGCGATGTTGCGTGGATTCTATGTTTTTATTTCACTCAAATAGTACGGAGATAGACTTTGCCGGAGTAGCTCTTACTTAAGTAGGGTGTGGGCATCATTAGTATGCTCTGCTAAGGCCTAAGGATTACTTTATATTAGTATTTTTGTGTGTTGTGATGCCCTAAAGTGTCAAAGCAAAAGAGATCACACACCAAGATCTGATGTCAGAGGAGCCTCTGCGCCATTAAAACATGAATACCAGCCGCAATAACTTTAACTGACGGTTTGACTCAATGACACGCCGAGCGTGCCTGTCAGAATCCGACATGGCGATGTTTGCCCGTGGCTGCAGACACCCTCTTCCTCCTATGAACCAGGCGCGTAACGGGGTTGCCGACAAACTTTGTCGCTATTGGGGTTGATGCTGGGACGTTTTTATAGCAAATAAACCTATTGCTAGTGCTATTGGGAACGTCTGCCGGTGGAGATGTTGTCTTCTGGGGCGCCGTTAGTGATGCTCTTACCTAGTAGCGTGCGTGCATCATTACAATGCAAGCCTAAGAATTACTCTCTCCGTTCAAAAATAACTGTGTTGGATTTGTCAAAAAGTGAATGTATTTAGACACGAAACATGTATAGATATATCCAGTTTTGTACAACTTTGAGACAATTATTTTGGGACGGAGAGATTACTTTATACTCCTACTATATTTGTGTGCTGTGAGCCTGTGATGGCCTGCTGAAAAGAGATGACACAGACGACGGCGATGTGACAACAAATCCTGACCGATGGAGAATTGGAGATACCCAGGTGCACCCCCATAAAATCTGTCCTTTTTCGTTTTGTTTATCCAGGTGCACCCTTATACAAAAATATATGTCCCTTTTTTATGTTTGAAGAAACAAAGCATCTGTCCTTTTTGGTTTTTGATAAAGAAGCTGTCCTCGAAAGCTGGGAAGGTAATGGGCCGTGGGGCCAGAGGGTGAGAATTGGGTCCTACACAGAGTCACGTCGCCATAGATATAAATGTAGGACCTGTACCTGCTGGGTCCCGGTGTAGTGTAGCCATTTGTAATTACTCCCATTTTGAGGAGTGTTGTTTTTTTTTGAGAATTTTTTTGAGCTACTGCTAGGCAGTGCGCTCTGGGTAAAGATAGATGGGTCAGGAATAATAAGCTGGATTAATAAGAGAGGAGGGGAACCATCTACTTGGACCGGATTATCTTCCCTGTCACCGCACGCAGCAGAAACGCCTAGTTCATTAATAGACTGTTTACCGATCTCCCTAGAGGCCTAAAACGGCATGCAAAAGAGCACACAAAAGCGTAGTAGAAAATAAACACATCGGTGGCATGTTTTGAAGCACGGCTTAGGGTTGAAAAAAGGAGGACCCAGAGAGAGCGACACCACGGCGGGTCTTCAGGCTATTCGGATAGAAAGACGGCGTCGCTTTCCAGACGCCGACGGCCGAACAAAGCGCTCCGGCAGGGACAGATCATCACAGAACGCACAGAGACAAAGCCAAAGACTACTCTTACACAAAAGAAGAGAATGGGAGAATCCAACTGCCCATCCATCCAACGGAGGAGAACAGCGGAGAGAGGTCGGCAGCTTGTCCCCTTTCCAAGGCCGGCACGCCCAAAATGACATTGTTCCAGGAGGCGATAGTTGCCAGATTTGTGCAGGCAAGACTCTTTTCTGCCTAATCCCACGCGACAACCAAGATAGAGACATGGACATCATGGTGGTAATAATAATAGTAGCACTCCGACAAGATGATACCAGCAAGACTACTACAGTAAGACACCAACGACTATATACTACTACTAGTAGTACTAATAATTAAGCAGCTGCCGCTATACAGATTAAGCTGCAAATTACTTCCACCCCCATCGCTAATCCTCTCCACTGGCCAAAATATTAGTAGGATCCATCGATAACCCCTAAGCAAAGCAAAGCAAAAGAGAACAGCTGCTTGATCTTCGACTGTCCCCGGCTGGCATGTCCCCGGCTGAATTTACATGATGAGCTAGTAGCTGCTGCTAATTAAGTGCTACTGCAACGCTAGCTATGTGAGGTGAGTAGTAGTGATTGTTGGAGTTGCTGCCGCAGCTGCTTGATCTTCGACTGTTGATGAGGAATCGATCAGAATGGCGCCGACAGCACCCTCTGCAGGGTCTTCCTCACCGGCACCGACACCTCCACCGTCGCCTTCAGCTGCCAAGAGAAATCGATCAGATGAGGGAGATTGACACGAGTTAGTACAGTAGTTGATAAAATTCTTGGCAAGAGAAATGGTTGTGAGCCAAGAAAAGAAAGAACAGAGGATCTTTGAGGGGAGACGGGATTCAGGTGGCTTGCTCGCGCACGCACGTACCTGGTCGTACTTGAGGCGGAGCTGCTCGTTGGCCTCCCGCAGCTCCAGCACCTCCGTCTCGATCTGGGTGACGTGCGTCTGCTTGCGCGCGCGGGAGCGGGACGCCGACTCCCGGTTCTTGATCATGCGCTTCTTGCGCCGCTCCACGGGCCCGCCGCTGGTCCCGGTCCCGGCGTTGGCTCCGGCCCAGCCCGCCGCGACGGCGGGGCCGGCGTCGAGCGGCGCGAGGCGGGGGAAGGAGGAGGCGGGCGACGCGGCCACATTGCGGTAGTAGCCGCCGCCGCCGCCGGGGTGGAACGGGAGCCGACGACGGGGAGGAAGGGGCCGGCGGAGTCGTCGAGGAGCTGGAGGCGGGTGTTGAGGCTGAGCGCGGTGGAGATGGCGACGGGAGGGGGCGAGGCGCTCGGGCTGGTGGCCACGGCGCCCCACACGTCGTCCTCGTCGAACTCCATGGCCATGCCGGTCTGCGCGCGCGTGTGTCCCGGAGGCGGGCAGAGGGTGGGCGTTGGGGGCGGCGGCTTCTTTGCCTCTTTTGGCCGAGACAGGGATGTGAATAAGTAGGAGGTCTGCTTCGTCTTCACAGTGACGAAGAAGAAGCTCGAGCTGGAGGTGGGACTAGGTCACTCCCCTCTCTGGACCAGTGGCGGCGCGCCGAGTGTGCACTGTCGACTGGAGTGAGCGGCACTGGTCAAATGGCACCCGCCCGGTCCGGTCCCGGTTCCGAACTCGCACTTGCTTGGTCTACTGGTCGGACCTCTCCTCCTAGATGGCTAGATCCTAGATTCACCAGATCTTTTTCCGCACAGATACTCTGGCTAGCATTGGTGAGTTTTCAACTCTAGCGTGAGTGTGACAGTGCACACGCCGCCGCGATACCCTCCCCTTTCTTTCTTTTTCAAACCATTCGACGCACTTTATTGATGATGAGAAATAAGGTAACGTCGTTTATCAAGGAGAATGGGAATAAAATGTATTCCTAGCTGGTTCATTTGCTACTGAATTAAACCCGCTCCACAAGATCTCAAAAAAAAAAAAACCGCTCCACAAGATGCATCAATCATCATAGATAGTAGTCGAGGCCGACGTCGAAAAAACCGCCATCTAACATTGCTTCCACCACTTGCTTACAATCTGACTGGATAGTGAGCTTGTTGCACCCAATGTGATGCGCGAACTAGCCCTCGGTGAATCCATAAGCTTTTGTCGTCGACGTATCCACATCATGGTGCAAAAACTGTTGACGCGGCTATACAGTTACCCCAGTTCATCTCGGATCATGACTCCCGATGCATCACATCAAATGCCATATCAACACTGATTTTAAGAAAAATCTTCCAGTGGCTTCAACCATACCTAGGGTTTAACAATTTTTTTTTCATTTTATATTTTATCACCAAAGCTGCTACAGACATTCTAGACCTGAATGGTTTACCATGATCTAGTTGTCTTCTCTACCACCAGATGTAACCAACCTCCAGTGATAACTATTTCAAACATACCAATTTCAAAACCAAAATCGGGTACAGAGCCTCTCCTTTTATCTTCTCTCCGAAGATAACCAAACTTGATATGTTTGTGTTTAGAAGCTCACAATTCTTTCCGAGATTTTCCGAATGAGCTTCCCGCAATCACATGTGAATAATATATTTTAAATATCCTCACAACCTGAATGGAAAAATGGGCAAGGCAACCACCTTCATTGCCATGCAATGTGGCGATTTGCTAAAACTCCTTTCCTCGGAATAATCCCAGGAAGTGCTTGTCAACCAAAAACCTTTATTCTCCGCGAAACCTTAAGATCCTACAGACATCACCATACATAATTGTTATGAGTTCCCTCCACAATCTTTTTTTAAGCAAAAAATAGGGGTAGCTCCCCGCTACGTCATTTTCATTTATATAAAGGGCAAATATTTACAGTGAGAAAAAAGGTTCATAAAGAAATAAAGAAATTACAACAAATCCAACCGGTCTTGCATCCGTTCCTTTAGGCTAGGCTTAACTCTATGCCTAATCATACTCACTGAAATCTTAAATAAGGTATAACAACTGTCCTCATTCCTCTGTACATTATAATAAATGAACTTATTTATGTACAGATAAGCAACTGGGATAAAATTATTAACACAAGGAGACACATACAAGGCCCCTGCATGATTGTATAACTAAACATCATAACTTAAATTGAGTTATCAATTGGATATCTACATCAGATCATGAAGTATAAGTGCATTTCCATCTCCCCATCATCCTTGCCTACTGGGTGAAATAGCTCAGTGGACGAAATTCCACATCGTCGTGATGTGGGACATCTATCAAGCGGCCCCACATGCGAGCAAACCATATTCTATCTGATACATTGGCGGAGCTATGCCCAATTGAGGGGGTGGGGGCACCGCCCCCCCCCCCCTTCCGCCCCAGCCCAATTTTGTTTAGCCTAACTATGCTACATAATTAGGTTTAGGTAGTTGTAAAATGGGTAATTGGCCACCCCAGCCAACTATTCTGTAAACGCATAAGGAGCAGCCACCTCGGGAATTTTTGGTAAGCTCCGCCACTGATCTGACATGCATCCGAGGATCCAAACCCCTATTAGTCTTGGTTTTAGGGTTTGCAGAATGGGACAAGTTGGCAATCAAACAAGATTATTGGGCTAAGTTGATTGAGGAGCTATCGCCACCATTGTGGGGGAGATGGGGATAATTATTGTGGCTACAAAGCACTAATGGATTGAACTGATTCACTGGGGAAGGCGAGAGGGAAAGTGGAAACAACATGGCGCACAAGATGGTGATGGACACCACAGAAGTTTGTGATGGAATGTTGATCACAAGCAAAGTCACACTAGGTAAACGATTCGGTAAGAGCTCCATGCAAACATTCCTGCGAGGTGGGAGCACGCTAGATTAACAAACAAGAGCCAACATTGTTCTCAGTTCCATAATAAACACGGCTATCAGCCTCATCTACAAATAACTCACACCCTTGTTGCGGTGCGTGTGACATCTATTCTATCTATTATATACTAAAAGCAAAATAAGGGGTTTTAATAAAGACACCGCGTTAATCCACATCATCATAATTATTTTAAACAGTTGGATGTAAAAATTGTGGCTGCGATTTAACCATAGAACCTTATGTTACGTTGCGATTTAACCACAACCAAATGTCAGGCGACACGTTATATAGGCGGAAAGAATAGCCGGACTCTTTCGTACAAAGTAGAGAGAAGTGCTGTCCTTTCACAAAAAAAAAAGTAGAGAGAACTGCCGGTGATTAGATTCGTCAGCTTGCCGGCCGGCCACGCGCGCGCCGTCGGATGGCAACCAGATTTTTTCTTCGTCGACCGGCCGGCCGGCGGCGCGCCGTCGGATGGCAACCAGATGCGTTTTTCCGGCCTGCTCGAGGTAAGATAGCCGGACCTTTCTTCTCGAAACGAAGAAAAGAAGTGTAGTATCAGATTCGCTAGCTCGCCGGATGCCGTCGGACGTCGGACGCCGTGAACAACATGCAATTTTCTTGAACTGTTGCAATATGCATCACGGTCCGTACTGCGGTGTGACTATAATCGTTGGGAAGGTCCGCCGGCTCAGTAGACTACAAGGAGCGTCATAGCCCATAGGTACACATCCAAGTACGAGTATGCAACTCAATGCACCGGAGAAATAAAGCAGCTGAAGGATGCATGGCTGCTTAGCATTCCTGCATACGCATGCATAAGATCTACTCCCTCCGTCCACAAAACGATGTCTCAACCTAGACCAAATTTGATATATCTACACATTAAATCAATTATATACTAAAAGCAAAATAAGGGGTTTTAATAAAGATACCACGTTAATCCATACATACAAATTTGGATTAGGTTGAGACATCTTTTTGTGTACGGAGGGAGTAAGTGAGTATGAATGGATGGAAACCCTAACTAACGATGTGACACAAGAGCAGCTAAACCAAATTAGTAGGTACATTACTTTATTAATACATGAATCAGTTCTCCCTACAATTTTGGTGATAATTAATTAGAGTGTAAGATTTTTCTTTCAAGTATGAGCTGCTTCATTCTATCCATTTGTGCTCCATTCCTAATGCTTTGTATCCAGCTAATGATTATTGACATCAGTCATAACTTAGTAGTATTACAAATACCTTAATTGCTAAAATAGCATTTTTTATGCACAACCAATATCTAAATAAAATTAGGAGCAACGGAAAAAGGTTTTAAATATAATGCTTTATTGGAATTATTGACATCTAAGAAGAAATTTTTTTTTGGATGAAACATTTATGTGCATTAGAATACAAATAGATGCACCATAGTTGAGTTGAAAATAAAAAGTGCGCGTTGTGAACTTTAGCAAGAAATAGCAACCGCAATTGTACGAGTTGTAGAAGAATAGTATTGTTCGGCGTTGCTATCCCTCGGTCCCACGGTCAAGGCTTATAGCAACATATATTAACACAACTATTAGGACACCTATTGCTTGCTTTAGCTCAATCTACTGCTAGCTTTATGGGTTGTGTAGCAGCCAGCGTCATCAGTGTGATAGTGAATCAAATTAAGGATAGCGCTAACGCTTTACGTATACACTAAAAACAAAATATGGGACTCTAACGGAGATACCATGCTAATCCACATCACCCATATTATTTAGACAGTTGGATCAATATTCATGGCTGATATTTAAAGAGATCCCCATAATCCAAAGTCGATGTAGTTTGAGTCCAGTACAATTGGCTAAGTAAAATCAATAGTTTTTTTTTCTTCTAATCAACGGTGCTCACGTTCAATTGGGATGCGCGCGTCTTTGTTTCATCTTTTCATTCTGCATGGGAAAAAACCCGGAAATCCATAACGAGTAGTAGGTGCAGATGCACCCACTGCACAAAAAACAATTTTAAAATGTCAAAAAAATCAAAATACAAATTACGGATATACTTCAAGACATTTTATGTAGCACAAAAAGTTACGTGAAGAAAAAACATTTTTGTAACCTGTGCAAAACAGACAAATCCGGACGCTCCAAGATGATTTTATACGAGACATTTTTTTGTCTTTTTTTCACAAGTCACAAAATTTGTTTTTTCTCCACGATAATTTTTGTGCTAATACAAAATGTTCTAATGTATATCCGAATTTTTTCTGTAATTGTTTGACATTTTGAAAAAAAAAAACTAAAAATGTTTATAGTAGGTGCATCTGCACCTACTACCCAAAACGCCACCTCCGGAAAAAACCTAGCTAATATATTCAGTAGGTGCACATTAATTTCATGGCTACTGTATATTATCAGAAAATTATACATGGATGTACTATATTTTAATATATTGTTAGTTTGGCTACTGTTATATGACACAAAAATTACATTTCAGTTCCAGAATATAAGATCTATATAATTGAGGCAAGGGAATAACAAGAAAAGAGTAAAAGTGTATCAAAATAGCACTACTTATGTTTTGAAATAGTCAACATTCTAGAATAGGTGTTATGTTTGGAAATTTCCTAGCTCACAAAAAAATAAAATGATTCACAATACTTTTCATGTCTTACCTAGCATTATATTTGCGACAGCCATAGAATCCTATATTTAGAATTCCAAGTTTCTAGAACCTTTGAAACCATAAAGTTGTTCCATAAGCATTTGAACATGGTAAAGATGACGCCCTCGCATTTGCGAGGGCCACCTTGCTAGTTTTCCAAAATGATAAAATATTTAGTAATTATGTCTTTCCTTTGTTCTTGGAGGATCTCAAACATTTATTCCAACCTTATTTCTTACTTCATTTGACAAGTCCAGTGGAATGTACTCCTGTGAACCTTGCACTAAAACATGTCTAGATACATGTGTGTGGAATAACTAGAAAGCCTTATATTTTGATACGGAGGGAGTATCTCGTTATCTCTCCACTACTCTCTCTGATGAAGAAGCAACTTCTTGTAAACTTCTAGAGTATCCAAACAAGTATTGCTGTATATTTTTTTTTAATAATACATTTTTTTATTAAATTCGAAAAATATTACGCAAAAAACGATTTCAAAATAATACGGCCTCGGCCTGGCTGGGCCGATTAGGTCCTGTCGGCCAGGCCTGGGCCGATTGTGCTGTCGGCCGACTCTGCGCGTGTCAGAGAAACTGGTCGGCCAGAGCTGGGCCGACTGGGCCTATCGGCCTGTACTGGGCCGACAAGAGGCTGTCGGCCCAAGCTGGGCCGAGAGGCTCTTCCATTTTTTTTCACCTCTCCCTCCTCTTTTTTAGCCACAAATGCAGACAAATTACAGATGAAATCAAACTCCAAATTTAAATCACTGATCACACATATACAGATAAAAACATTGTCTACAAACACTGATCCACACATATTACAGATTAAAACATAGTCCAATTTTAAAACATTGATCCTCATTATTACAAATAAAAGCACAGTCCAAATTTAAAACATCCTAGTTTCTTCCCCTTCCTCTTGGTCCTCGGCTGCCTCGCCCACGTGGAGCAGCTGCTCTAGTTGCCGGAGCAGCATTCGTAGGTGGGAATTTTGTACAAGCAGTGTCCCTGTGACCAAAATCATTGCACAAGAAACATTGCACTGTCGGGCCTCCGGCTTCAGATTCATCCATACCATTTCTGATACGCTTGCACGGTCGTCTACCTCTACCAGGACGCAGTAGCCTTGGGTCGGGGATGTACTGCCTTTCATTAGGGTCAACCGTGTTAAAATTACCCACAGCTCGAAATCCCACCATTTCACCGGTCCAGGTATTAAGAACAGACTCGTTCAAATAATATGGTGAAACGAACGAGATGGCTGATAGTCCGAGTTGCCCACACGCAGCCAATACATGGGAGCAGGGCAGGTGAAGCAATTTTGGTTTATTGCATGTGCAGTCACATGTTGGTCGGGCTTCATTTCCAATTCTCACCTCATGCGTTCTGAGCTGATTTCCGCAACCAAACTTGTCAGAAGGTAAGCGTACCTCGAACCTCCTTTCTTGATTTCCTATGGCCTGCACAGCATGAGTACGAGCTTTTGCCATCTTCCTATCCATGTACTCCGTAATCTTCTCACAAAAAGGTGTGTTTGGGTTGTTAACGATATGCATGTGAGCTTTCTGGCGTCTTTCTCTGAAGTACTTGACTGTGCCCTCAAAAATACCCTCCACAATGGCTGTAAGTGGCAATGCCCTATTTCCTCTAAGAACAAAGTTGTATGTTTCAGCCAGGTTGGTAGTCATAACACCGTACCTGGCTCCATAAGTGTCGTGCAGCAAAGACCACCTCTCAAGAGGCTCGTGCTCTATCCACTGCTGAAAGTTTTTAATCAACCTCCCAGTCTTTCTCCTAACACCAGGCGGATCAAATCCTGGCAAGTCACAAAGCCCAACAGGTACATCCTCAGCTGGTGGAGGTCCGGTTGCTAGCTGTTGCGCCACAAGTTGCACATGTGCTGCTACTGCAACATTTCGTGCAGCTCTCCTCTGCCTAACATGCTGGTTAGTGAAGTCATCAAGCTTACCACGTACGAATGTGTATTTCCAGAATTGGTTCTGCTTGCACAGTTTTTTGAATAGATTCATCAAAGCCTTATCTCGGAACTGTGAGAAAAAATTGGCCCCCAAATGGCGCATGCACCAACGACTCTGCAGGTCTAGCCATGGCGTTTCTTCCGCGGCCACAGGGTTTGTGAGTGCCTTGACGGCGTTCAGTATACCAGCATGGCGGTCATGAAGGATGCACACGTTCGGCTTATCTTTTACTACTGCTATTTTAAGCTGCCTGAAGAACCAAGTCCAACTTTCAGTGTTCTCGCTCTCCACAAAAGCAAATGCAAGTGGCACGATCTGATTGTTGCCATCCTGACCAATGGCAGTCAAGATCTGTCCCCTATACTTGCCAGTAAGAAATGTACCATCAACACAGATAACTGGTCGACAGTGAGTGAAAGCTTCTATGCATACACCGAAAGAGAAGAACACACGATGCAGCACCTTTACGTTTGGAAACTCTGCCATCCAAAAGTGTTTGACGTCAACATATGTGCCTGGATTACGGGCCTGCAATGTGTAGAGGAGCCGAACAACTGAGTCATATGAGTCTAGGAACGATCCGAATCTTTTCTCAAGTGCCATCTGCTTAGCCCTCCAAGCTTTGCCATAAGATATTGTGTACTTGAACCTGGTGAACACCTTATGTATAATAGCCTTCGCTTCCATAGCTTTGCCCTGTACTATTTCTGAGTACAGCAACCGAGCTATAAGCGTCGACGAAATGTTACGATGATCTTGAGGAATACTCTCAATTCTACATGTGTGTTGTACTACGTCGCTCACTTTCCAGTTTATGCCGAAGTGAGGACGATAACCGTGCACCCTTCCAGGACACCCTGCTACCTCACATTCCATTGTCAGATATTTTTTACTCGACACCTTGGTTTTGAATGTCTTGCAAGTCGACATTGCCCACTTAATGATTGCATCTTGCAAATGTTGCTTGTCGGTATATAGAGCACCCGCAGAAACCTGGTTCTGATGGTATTCCCAGGCAGAATCATGACCATCGTTCACTGTCATTGACGACGAGAAATCATGACTCCATGACGCAGGATTTGGCACCACATGTTCGTCATCCGACTCGTCGGAATCATGCCCATAAGCACTACCACCATCTTCGTCTTCCTCTTCCATCATTTCTTGGAATACATCGTCTGCTGCTGCCTCAGCAGCATCTTCATCTCCCTCTTCCATATGATCTGTCTGACTATTTTGGCCAGATTCATAACTACCACCTCCAACATCTTCCTCTTCCATCTGCTCTGTCTGACTATTTTGGCCATAGTCATAACCACCACCTCCAACATCTCCCTGATTATAATCATGTCCAGAAAATTGCATCTCCTGACTACTCTGGCCAGGATCGTGCCCTCCCTCGCCTTCAGGCGGAATCACCTCCTTCGCGACAGGTATCAGTAAGGCATGAGGGGTACATCCCCTGCTTGCGCAGCCTTGCAACCATCGCACCATCTGAGAGGTCCGTTCTATCGGCCTCAAATAAAAAAACACCGGGGACCTTGTCTTCGTCCACAGTGCATGCACACCGACGGTGTCTGTTTCAGGAAGCCCTAAACACGCTGCCAACCAATCTTTCAGCTGACTTATAGACCATGTTTGTGGGTCACTCAGTTCCAACTCTGACCATCGAAACTCACCCAAATCAGCTCCATGCTCATTTACTACAACTTCGCCAGGACCGTAGAAAACAAACATTTCACTAAATTACTCATCTCAACAACCTAAAAATGTGACACCAATTTACTGTTACAACCGGGAACAACTATATACTTAATATTACTAGCAAATAAACGCATACCCTTGAAGCGTGCCGATTCAATGGACCAGCAACGTCACCACCACCGCCAATGCAACACCGCTGCACCACCACCACGCTGCACCATCCACCACCCTACAGCAACCTCCACCTAAACTCCACCATTGCTCCAACCAAACAACACGAAATCACACAAAAATCCTACCCATCTGTAGATCTGAGCTGCCTTAACTCTCTAACACTTCTAGGAGGAAGATTTGGTGGCTGGGTGGATAGATCGCCGCTGAAACGCAGCAGGAGCTGCTGGTTTTCGAGAGGAAGAAGAAAAGGAGAGAGAGGACGCGAGGAAGAAGATGGGGATTTTTGGGCCTTAAGCAGCATCCTGTCGGCCCAAGCCTGGCCGATAGGCCTGTCGGCTCAGACTAGGCCGATTAGTACCCCACACGCGGCCTGTCGGGCGCAGGCCTGGCCCAGCAGCTACCCTTTCGGCCCAGGCTAAGCCGATCAGCACAAATCGGCCCAGGCCTGGCCGATAGGACCTAATCGGCCCAGACCAGGCCGAGGCCGTATTATTTCTGGAAAATCGTTTTTTTGCGTAATATTTTTCGAATTTAATATAAAAAATGTATTATTAAAAAAAAATTAGCAAGACATGACATCTAACTTCAACAATCCTTTTTCGTTCTTATCGTTTTACTTATCTTATTTTTCTCATCTTTCGTTCCAAGCAGGCCTTACTGGGCTTCGTTTGGTAGATAGGTAATCACCAGTCCACTATTTTCTCTACTGTTGATTCCTGAAGGGGCCCGAATAGAGGTTGGCAAGTTGACAACGCAGGTACCTCCCGCTTTAGAGAACAGAATTCACATTACGAATTTCCATACGGACATTGGAGATTCACGAAAGAACATCACATAACTATCCTCGCAACATCCCAGAATAAGCCCTGACCGTACCCCCAAGAACATGAGAGAACATAGTGGTGGATGCGCCCAACAATGCCGGATAAACCCAAGATAAGCCCCATACAACATGCACAACAGTCAACAAGACACATATAGCTATACAGACAAAAGATAAAAGGATTTGTACTTTCTGGAATTTATTTCCTATTATTTGGTGTGTTTGTCCCCCTTAATACCTTGGATGTGCTTTCACGTGCAGCCATCATGTCCGACCTAGACAAACAAAATCGTCCGAAACTGTGACCCTCTCTGTACATACATGATCCATATACCACGAGATATCTCTCACCCAAGTGATCAGATAGATGACCCCTTCTAATCAGTTCCCCGGTAAAGACAATCTGCTGTCTCGTACCGTCATCTGAATCTTGATTGGACCTGAAGAATACTTGTTCAGTTAGTACACCTTATAATCTATAATGCAGAGTGTATTTCAGTATGTAAAAGCTCGATGAGTTTGGGTAATTTGTGTTGTGTGGCGGAATCAGAACCAACCTAGTTTGAGGGTGGGGGACGTCGGTGAAGTAACCATGCTGCCCAATCATTGCGTCTTCTGATATTATTTCCCTGTTGGCACACCAGAGTGATAAATCATGCCGAGCATAAAACGTGTCAGATGTGCCACATAACCATCTCAATGGTCACTTGAATGGACAGATCAAATGTAAAGACAGTGCTGCAGGTGTGTAAAGCGAACCTGAACTTCCACCAGTTCAGAGCCTTGGAGAGAATCTAGTATATAGTTGGTATCTACTCCCAACATTAAGAACCTGGTCACCTGAGAAAACACACCCATACAATTACATATACATTAATCTAAATTGCTGACATCGAAGTAAATTAAGGTCACCATATAAGACTTCAATAGCAGTTAGAAATAGAGGTAATCCAAACGAATCAAGTACAATACTACCTCCGATCCATATTAGTGGGCACAACTTTGTCTAGATACACATGTATCTAGTCTAAATACTTAACTAGATACATATGAATTTAGACAAAGCTATGCCCACTAATATGGATCGGAGGGAGTATAAAGATTTAAGAATACTAAATTAAGTCAAGAGACGATGAAAAAAAGATACTCTGGGATACAGCCATTCTATCATGGATTACCACTCCAAAGCTAAGAACTTTCTCCAAAGCACAAGCGCTAGTTCCTTATTCAACACTGCCGTTTCGCTTAAAATCTTAAAAATAATTTCGGCGAGGTAAATTCTTAAACCCTAGAGGTCATTGTTGAAGCACTAAATGATAACTGAACTTTGTGTTAATAGGAACGTGCTCCATGCATAGCATGGATATGATAACAGCTAACGACTAGGTCTAGCCTAAAAGTATTTGATCTAGTCTAACACTGACTTATTGTACTATTTTGAAATATCATACTGGTTCAGCAATATCACCTATTGACTACACAGAAATCACTAGTCAAATGCAAATGCAGATGCAAAAATGCTTTTCAAACCTAGCAAATTTTCATATAAAAAATAAGGCAACACCAAATAGAAGGTTATAACGCATACAAAGTTGTATGCAGGAAACACTAAGAAGCCACACATTAGTGTCTACAAGTTTTCACAAGTTCTCTTGGCAAGATTATAATATTATAAAAGCATGCAAGAAAAAAACTGAGCTCAAGGTAACGTAGCAAACCGATACCATTCTATCGGAGAAGTAAAAACTAACAAGTTAGAATACTTGTCCATATATTTCCCAAAATTTGAAATGTTACAACACATGAAATTCCTATTATGCACCTAAGATTAAGAAATGTAGTATAGACGTGCAAGTATCTTTTATTCCCCTGCCCCATAAAGCACTAGCGACCCTCATTATCACGTTTACGGTGAACATTGAGAACCTTATGTAGTCGCTATGTCTACAATTGTGTAGAAATGTGAAAAATAAACACCCTCGGCCCTCAACACCAAAAAAATACATGTCAATAGGTAAGTATAGTTACAATCTATGCATTTACGAAACAGAGTTATGTTCCTACAATGTAGTACACCAATAAAAATTCCGTTCTGGACATGAAACATAAGTTATCCATATGAAAATACAGCCAGCAGAGGTACCACAGTACCAATCAGTGTGTCAGGAGGGGGAACTAGAGCCACAGCCACAGGAGCTCTACATTCTTGTTTGACATAAAAAGTAAATCAACTGATTTTTTTTTTAAAAACTAACCTTCGGGAAGCTAGCGATCAAGTCCATAGGTACCCATCCTTGATCATCCATATGTCCTCTCAAGTGTGTGTCGTGGCAAAGATTATTAGTGCTAGCAAGAAAAGCGGTGAAAAAGAATTAGCAGATAAATCAGCAGAAAGATCAGCAATAACACATCAAGAATTATCAGAAGATCCACTACCTAAAATAGTGCTCAATCTGATGCTGAATATCATGTTGCAGACTTAGTTGATCTTGCTGAGCCCCTAAAGGCTGCATTGGCTGCTGGATAAGATGCATGTTCTGGAACTGCTGCTCAAGTGGTGTGACATAGAAAGGATAGTTTTGTACATCGCCTGCACATCACCACACTAACCACATTACAACAAAGAGAAAAGAATTTTATTCCAAAGAATGACAGGACGATCTGACTCACCAGGGTATGCAAAGGGTGGGACATATGGCACATAAGGCTGTGGCATCATGAAATGGGCAGCAGGTGGTGGTGGCGGCGGTCGTTGAAATGGCCCAGGCTGATAGAAGCCCGGCTGCTGCTGCTGCTGCTGCTGCTGTGCTGGCAAAGCTCGGGAATAGTTCCTTGGGGAGAAATTGCCCCCTCTGTCATGGTCACGGCGATTCCGACCACCACGACCCCCAAAGCCATTGCTACTACCACTACCACTTCGCCCATTATTGTTCCAGCGGCCGCCGCCACGGCTACCACCATTATTTCTGTAGCCCTCATCACCACTGACATTGTTGTAGCCACCACCACCACCACTACCACCACGACCATTACCGTTCCAGTTATTACTGCCGAACACCCTTCTACTGCTGTCAATACCACTGCCACCAGTGCCGCTGCTATGAACACTGGAGTTCATGTTGCTAACACCACCTAGGCCCCCATCGTTCCAATTACCATCACCACCACTACTGCTGTTCCCATCACTGCTATTGTGACCAGTGCTACGGCTACGAGTGCTCCCATTGCCACCGCCGCCTCCTCCACTGCTACCACCATGGTCGGCCCCTCCATTGCTATCACCATGGCCAACCCCTCCATTGTTGCCACCGTGGCCGCCGCCATGCCGAACTAAATCTGGCTGGCTTGGGCCACCGTTCTGTGGCGATGGGGCCGTGGTGGTGGCACTAGGAGGAGGAGAAGTAGATACAGGGCTTGGGGCAGTGGAGATCGGATTAGAAACCGGTTGCGATGGCACGGACGGTACCACCACCAAATCCTCCTGATCGCATCAGCAGATTCATCAGTTACACAGAAACGATCAGCTAGTGCTGGAAATCCCTAAACATATGTGATTATGTCTAGATGCATCGGCACAGTAGCAGTATAGAGTTGATCGCGAGATTCAGTTATTACCGGCGCGGAGGGGGCGGAGCCATCGGAGAGGGAGTCGGAGGAGGCCGACTTGGGCCACGCGCGCGCCCGCCGCCGCCGACTCGGTCAGCGCCGGCCACGACTCGTCGCCGCCCATGATGCCCCCGCCGACGGGAGCCGCCGGCGGCGGCGGCACGTTCCACGCCGGCTTCCGCGCCGCCGCATTGCCGGGATCGGGCCCCTCCGCTTGGAGGCCCGGATCGCGGAGGTTCTCCGGCTGCTGGGGCGGCGCGCCGATCGCCGCCGTCGGCGCCGGCGCAGGGTCGAAGCTGGCAGCCGCCGGCTGCGTGGGCGCGGCGCCTCCAGCGGCCGGCGACATGGCGCTCGCGAGGGGAGAGCGGCGGATCGCGGCGACGGGGGATTGCGGTCCGGAGGAGGATGAGGGTTTTGGATTGCGATTTACTGATGGAATCGGGAACGGAGGAGACGAGGAGAGGAGGGGGAGGAGAGAAGAGGAGCAGCGCAGCGGCGGTGGAGGTTAGGTGGGCAAATTGGAGCGACCCGCGGGGTGTTTCCGGGAAAGTGTCCCGATGGACAGGACAGAACGATTTTGTTGTGTCCCGATTACTCGCTAGTAACCGCTCTTGCACCGCTAAGCAAACCTCTCACGCGTATCCATCTCTAAAGTATTTCTTAGAATTACAAATATCCATTTTTTTCAGTTGTACTCCTCTGATTTTAAATATATATTTTTAGCTGTTTCACATGTTAATTAAATGCGGATCAAAATGAGTGACATATACAGTAAAACGTGTCTATGCACATGTGGATATATTTAAAACAAGTTTGAAATAAAGTTATGCTACAGACCCACAAAATCAAAACAAATCAAACTTGTCATATGATCCAAATTAGCACATGCCAGACAAGTGATAGTTAGTATCCAGGTTGAGTCTCAGTCCCAGCATCTATCTTAACATCTTGACCACTAGCATGGTCTTTTGAGCAAATGTTACACATCTCATTCTAATCGTGGATAACCTTGTTCGTATATATAGTTGCTTTTTCATTAGGATGCAAACACATACAAAGAGTTACACTAAGTTACAAAAGAATAGATGGGGAAGTGACATGTTATAAGTAACTTCACATATACGTCCCACACTTCATCACTCTCGAGTAAGACATTCCTTTTCCAATCCCAGGCAAATCCACTCTGAGGAAGAATTTTGCTAACAATTTGATAGTGCTTGTCAAATGTTTTGCACCTTGGTACGATTTTCTCCTTTGTGACATCCACCCCCACACTTCTCATGAACATTTTGTATAGGATAACGGTACACTTGTGACTTCCCTCTGTTTTGCGCATGATCACCATTTTGTGATGCTCAACAAGTATGACCAACAAGGCACGGTCCATTTCCGGAGCCGATTCCTGCTGAACTTCCTTCCCTCTGCTTCCTATGTGGACCTACACAAGTCAACAGAATCAAGAACAATAGACATACAAAATGTATTAACAACATAAGTACGAACAATAGAATATAAACAAGATCATATCATATATATTTTTTTGTTAGAGTGATGCATGTGGAAATACCCAAAAGACACCATCAAGTAATCATCACAAAATATCCCAAAAGGCACCATGCATTATCCACGGCCTACTTCCACCCCTATCAAAAAATAAAACACCATCAGCTAGCTAACCCACACGTCCTACTACCCCTCTAATTCTGCATGGGCAACAAGGTAATCAACAAGCATGTCAAAGGAAAATTGCTTCCTAAATTTTCTTCCATGCATTAATGGCTTTAACACTTTTAATGTAGCCAACACCATCTTAAGCCTCAATTGGTTGAGCTGCTAGTTCACTATACACCTCCTCGAACAAATAGGTCGTCCATCATGTAGTGTTGATCCATTGTATAGTTTATGCAACACATGTCTCGCAACATCCTCATTTACAAACCATGACCAATTACATGCCAACGTTTTTTTCCACAAACATACTTCTCATGCAACAAAGCGCACAAATCATGAAAAAAAACCGTTTTGTTAGACGAACCTGATCATAAAAGCAAGTTCAGAATATATTTATGAACACGGTCCGGCACTGTGAAAGTATTAGAAACACACGGATCAGCGTAAGTAGAATACGTAGCATCGGGGCTACTACTGATCGGCATGGCTAATTTATCGGTTCGGGATTTCGATTCGTTGCACACACACTAGGCACGTTTTATGGGTCGGTTGGTTCTTGCGTGCGTGCATACGCGGTGCCGAAAGGTCGTAAAGGCCACGGAAGTCTGGTCAACAAAAGTTGTTGGATTCGATCCGGTTCCGGCTCGCTCGATCTCCCCGGCCCGCTTTGGCTTTATGTAGACGCTTTTTAAGGTGGCGATGGCGTGCTGTAGACCCCTTTCCGGTCGCGACAAAGTTGCTGAGTTTTCCTCCTCACTTCTTCCCAGGTTTTGTAACGGATGGATTAATGGCTGGATGGGCTCATGACGCCATGGCCATGGATACGTGCTGTTCCAAACAGCGCAGTGCACACAGTAAGAGGATCTCTAGGCGGAAACCACATAAAATGGGAGCGCTGAGTTCCATAGTGACCATTTAAAAAAAATCGAAACAGTATTTGAAAGTTCCGAAAAATTCGGAGAAAACTTCTAGAGTTCTAGGTGTAGATAACCTTGAAATCGTGTAAAATTTTAATTCAAAATTTATTATTTACTAAACAAGAAAAGACAAATCTGACAAATGTTGAAGATTTGAAAATGTCCACCGTTCACCATACCCAGATTCTTTTTTGCCTAAAATATGAAGAATTTAAGATTGATTTTTTCATCATTATTTACATGCAGGTTTTTCTCAAATTTTTTGAAACTTCAAAACTGCCTTTTTCGTATTTTTTTCTTCAAAAAACTACCACCATGGAAACTTTAAAAGGGCCCGAACAAATACCGCATCGGGCCGGACCGTATAAAGTTTTATAGAGGCCCGTAAACCCCCCACTCGCGCGATGTATCTATGAGATTGACATCGATCTGAGCAGCAAATCACTCACTTTTTCCACTGTCGCCGAACATTTCCGCCTCACACACGCACGATTCCTCCGAATCCGGCCAGCACTGCTACCGGAACCACCACATTGAGCACAGCTGCATCACGATGTGGCATGTGATTATGTGAACAACAACCGCGGTGCCGCGTGGGCAGCAGCATTGCAGCTCCAGCCGCTCGCTCCGTGGCGGGGGAGGACAAGCGGTACCGTGTAGCGCAGTCAAAGCAGGCATGGAACCATACGCGCCTCTTCCTAGCGCACCCTGGGGGTGGCTCGGGCTCGTCCCAGCACCAAGCCGCCATGACGCCGAGTCGGGGTCCTCGCGAGCAGCCCTACCGGCGCGTGTGTTGCGGCCCCCTTCGGACTCCTCCGAGAACACCACCTCTGACGATGATGCAGAGGACTTCACCGGGATTGAAAACGAGGAGGAGCTGATGTAGCGCGTCTACGCGAAGTCGATGCACTTCGAGTGCGCACGACGCGACGCTGGAATTGTGAAACCCCGACCAGATGGGCCGCAACCTTCGGCAGGAGGCCCAAGACACTGGTCGAGCGCGGGAGTGGAACCACCACCGCCACTTCCATTGCTACAACGAGCTCCCCTTCTCCGACGAGGAGTGAGCTCGGCGCTGCCGCCGCGGAGGTATGCCCGGTGGTGTTCCTGGTGTCCTTTTGGTTAGGGTTAGCGTTAGGGTTTTAGGCATCTACTCCCTCCGTTCCATTTTAATTGACTCACATATATCTAGATATGTATGTACCTAGTACTAAAACGTGTCTAGATGTATACATATCTAGATATATGTGAGTCAATTAAAATAGAACGGAGGGAGTAGCTCTTAATCCGTAGTCAAAAGGATGTAGTTTGCATGTCTGTTCTGAACCTAGATGATGAAGTACTATGTGATCAATCTATGAACTTTAGCACCAACTTGTTCTTTTTCTTAAATTTTACCGTTCAAATTTTCAGTATGTGTTCTGCCACGCTCGATTCTATACCTCAAACTAGATTTAAGGGGTACCTTATAACAGTCTTAGGTTTTAAGATTTGCCTTTTTAAGGATCTCCTAGAGAGAACGCTTTGTTAATTAGTGCCGTACATACATCATGTTGGTTGCTCGTGGTGGAAGAGTCGAACTACGAGTCAAATGATCCCACCATTTTTTGCTGCGCCTGCCTAGGTAGTGGCTGCGTCTGACCTTTCCTTCCCTCGATCAAAGGCTAGCGCTGACTTGACACTAATTTGTTAATGGATGCACACGTACTACATGACCCGAGGAGAGAAAAAGGATATGTCCTGCACTCGGATTGCCTAATCTTGCATGTTGAGGGGGCCGGTTAGAGCAAATGAAATAAAAACCTGCACTGTTCATTGAAATTTAGAAGCAAATCACTCGTGTTAGGGGGGACCAGCCCCTGGCCCCCCTGTCTCCGCCACTCCTATGCCCCTCACGAGTGCCTCTTTGCGCCGACGGCTTATATATTTGCCTGATTGATCAATAAATAGAGGATAATTAGCGGCGCGACAGAGGTTTTATTCAGAACTTTTTTTTTTGTCTTTGCGCATAAATATGACCTGATCGAGATCGAGCGATCGGTGGTTTCAGCTGCTCCCTCCACGCGCAGCACGAATGATTCACAGCTTTTGCTGATCTCTCTCTCTCTCTGCAGCGTCACTAAAGACAGTCAGGACGCGAAAGTGTCCGGGGCAAAGCATCAAGCTTATTTGGGGTTGTTTTTGTGTTACTTTTTGCGCCCTGGCTACATCACACTCCGCTTTGCCAGGTCAAGGCTTCCAAATCCACGCGAGCTGTACGATGTGATTTTGATTATCAAACAAAAAGTTGATGGGATTTATTTTTCCGTATGCGTGTGCTACTTTTTTAAATTAATGGTGGAAAGTATGATGTTCCGATTGTTTTATGGTTGAACTGAGTAATTGTTGTCCTATCCGTGTGACTAAATATGTTGGGCCGTAACTGAACGGCGCAAATCTGTACGGCCTATCCGAGAGAGAAGGACCGAAGGAGGGTCACATTGGGTTGGACAATAATGGCCCAGGTTACAACTGGGCTCCCGTTCTTTTGTTGCGGAGACCTTTTGCGACCCGATCAAAGCCTCTCATCTTCGTGTTTTTTAGAATTTAACACCGCCTTCTATTACTCATCAAACAAGGTTACATCATTCACAAGCAGCTCAGAAATAAAATTTGGCGGATCCTCCAGCCAGACTACTGACTGGGGTCCCTCCGCCTTACAAGCCAAAGTATGAGCCACTGAGTTACTTTCTCTATAGGAATGTTCAAAGACAACATGTGCGAATCCTCTAGCTAGGAAACTACACTCTTCGTAGATTGCCGCAGCTGGCCCTGCCGAATTACCTCCATCCTTCATCGTATTGATAACCTCTCATCTTCGTGTTTTATATCAGAGTAGGAATGCGGAAACTCCAAATAGTGTCCAATCTTCACGCAGCCTTGTATAAGTTTTAAAATTTGAAAAACGTATTTCAAAGTTTTTAAAAAGTTCTAAAAAAATCTGGATGGGGTTATGGAGGTATACTACATAAAGTGCAACATCTCAGTGTGAAAAACTTTATATTCTAGGCTACACAAAATTTGACAAAAAGTGTGGATGTGAGTTTAGTGAATGGTGCACATTTTTAAACTACATATATTTTTTGGTTTTTTCTGGCATATACTAAAACTAAACAAAGTTTTTTTGACGATCATTGACTAATTTTGGCTTTTCAAAGATTTTCCCCTCGTAATATACATCATTGAGAAATTGACTACATTTAGCCTTTTTTAAAGATGTTTTTAAAACTTGTAAATAGGATTTTCTGATTTTTGAAAATAAAGATATCCCTGGACAATGGCCTCCATTTTTCGCTCTATGTTGGAACATACTCTAAGTTATTTTGTCATTTTAATCTTTTGGTTGAATTGGTTAGAGCAATTCTAAATCAGAGTAAACGATTCTGAGTTCAACATTGGGTGGCACGACTCGAAATAAAAAAAAACTATTTTATGGTCAACGACTCGGTCTAAGCAAGAGGCTATTTGGTTGGGGTTATATTTGGCTTTTGGAGTTTACTTATAAGCCACAAACCTATCTAAATAGGTGATTTTGGCTTTTGACTAGATATTGTTACATGATGGTGTAAGTCAAAAACCAAAATCCAAAGCACCTAGTCACATAATTTTGTGACTTATAAGCCCAAACCCAAAATAAAGCCTAACCAAATGCGGCACACATGGGGAAGGGAATCAAGCAATTAATGCATAATAAAAAGCCATTGGCCGATGTGGCACACATGGGGAGTAGTAAGTGTTTTTTTTCATACAGATCGTCGGTTCTACATCTAGCTTGCTATGTTCTGCGACTTTGGGGTGTTGGTGATAAGCGTGAGTTTGATTTGGTCCAGGAGTTCTCATGTTATTCTTTTTTTTTGCCCTATATGTTCTTCCCGAAAATTACGACAATGATGATGTGGATTGACGACCCTCCTTGCGAGTGATGTGCCCCCAATCATAGTGCGTTCAACAATCTTAGGTTCACACCAAATTATATGGGCATCTCATGCATATTTAAAAAATCTATGAGGTATGTCCAGCTTATGCATGTTTGGTCTTTTGCATTTTCTTCACTCGTGAGGATCTGAGAAAAGTCGAGATGCAAAAGATGGAGTTAAGAGACAGTGACTTTGAAGGACTTTGATGTAACTTTTATTGTATCAGAAATCTTTGTTGTTTGAATGTGTGTTTTAGTTTCTTTGATGTGATTTAGTTTGTTTAATTAATAAGTGGTCTACAAAAAATATGTGATATCTTGTACAGTTGTACTACCTCCGTTCCTGATAAAAAAGATGCATAAAACTTGTCAAATCAAATAAATGGTAAGTTTGACAAGGTTTATACAAAAATTTGCTAGCAACTATAGTCCTACTATGTAGCCATAATATAAAATATATTTGACCATGTATAAATTATACCGGTTTGATACTGTAGATTTTGACTGTTTTTCAATAAACTTGGTCGGACTGGTTGTTTCTTACAATCAAATTTAGCTAGACACACAACCAATCACGTGGGTGGAGTCGAATAAACTATGTTTCACTAGATACACAACCTTCCACTCAATGAAGGTGCTCTAATCACGTGGGTAGAGTAGAATGTTGCTTGACCCTATAGACTTTGTTAAATTTAGAAGGTCGTACCCTCCAAGTTTATGCAATAGCAACGTGACATTTGAGTCACAAGCAAGCCACCAACGATTTCACGGCATTGCGGGCATAAAGAGCTCTGAGTTAGTACAATTTATTTATTTCCAATCGTTCCTATACAACTCTAGTGTAGGCACATGTTTGTCCTAGGGAATTTTCATGCAAATGTGTGCTTATGTCAGTTTAGTATGGTGCAAATTATTCTAGAAACCTTTTTTTCATATGCAGACATGTGTGGTATGTAGTAAAAGGTTGAAGTAGATAAGTAGTACCAGATGCACATTATCTACTTATCAACATGTATAATAATGAACGGAAATTCACTTTGGCACCCCGAGCTCATATGCTCCTGCATGATTAAAATTTAGAAAAAATATAGTTAAACATTCAAAAAATTCTGAAAACAATTGGAGACAAACATATAAAGGTTTTCTACATAAGTGCAAATTTTCGTGATGAAATGATGATTGTTATGCTCTGTGCGAAAAAAACAAATCAGTGGCCAAATTGGAATATTAAAATTTATTTTTTAGAGCACTATTTTTTTCCGCAGAGAGCAACACAAATGTAATTTCGTCCTGAAGCTTTCCACGAATGTAGAGCACTTGCATATGTTTGTCTCCAATTTTTTCCAGATTTTTTCGAAATATTTTACTATTTTTTAATTATTTTATCAGACAGTAGCATATGAACTCGGGAGTACATAGAAATGGAGAGAGTAGCACTCAACACTGCACGGAGACAGCACAAAACCGAGCTGCGTGTGCGTGTTCGATCGTTCATTGATATATTACTAGATTTCGCGCGGTGGCAGTGCCGGTGCGGTGCTCCTAAACGAGCTCAACAGCGTCTTGGTGGCCTCGCCGCGCATCACGTACCGGTGGTACAGCGCCGCCGCCGTGGCGCCGATGAGCGGCCCGACCCAGAAGATCCACTGCACGCAAAATGACGATCTTCAGGCGTGCATCCGTGCATGAACAAAAGCTGGAGTATGTCGAATGGAGTAGTGCAGCTTACGTGGTCTTTCCATGCTTTGTGCTGGTTGTACATGACGGCGGCGCCGAGGCTCCTGGCCGGGTTGATCCCCGTGCCGGTGATGGGTATGGTGGCCAGGTGCACGACGAAGACGGCGAAGCCGATGGGCAGCGGCACAAGGATGGGGATGAAGGAGTCGTGCGCGGTGCGCTTGGGGTCGGTCGCGGAGAGGACGACGTAGACGAGCACGAAGGTGCCGGCGACCTCGGCGGCGAGCGCCCCGCCCACGGAGAAGCCGTCGGCCACCGCGTTGGCGCCCCCGCCGAGGCCCTCGTAGCTGCGCTGCCAGATCCCCTTCACGACGGCGGCGCCGCATATGGCGCCGAGGCACTGCGCGGCCACGTACATGGCGGCGCGCACGAGCGACAGCTTCCGGCACACGAGCAGCGCGAGCGTGACGGCCGGGTTGATGTGCCCGCCGGAGATGCCGCCGGTGCTGTAGACGAGGACCATGATGGTGGCACCGAAGGACCAGGCGACGCCGAGGTAGCCGACGCCGGCGCAGGCGTCGGCGGCGGCGGCGGACTGGCTCTTGTAGCCGATGACGGTGGTGAGGCTGACGTAGAGGAACATGAGCGTGGCCATGAACTCGGCGATGGCGGCGCGGTAGAGGGACCATCCGGACAGCTCGCTCGTGTCCAGGAACGGATACGGCGGCGGGTCACAGTACGGCTCCTTCTCCGAGGCCAGGTCGTTGGCGCCGCCGGCGGCCACCACCTCTTTGGGCATATTTTAGTTCACTTCCAATAAGGCTATTTTTTGAATTTTCAAACTTGTATTCATACTAGAAGGATCAGTACAAGGTCGGATACAAGTAAAGAAAAAAGGAAGGAAACGAGACCGGCACCGCAGCGCCTCGCCGTCTTCAACCACGAGCAGCTCCAGCGCGCGCGACCTCCACCGCCGGAGACGAGGAAGGAGGCAGACACCCGGAGCCCTCTCCACGGAACGGAGGAGCTTCTAGCCACCGCAGTGGCGTTGATGAACCACAAGAGCCACCAGCTCCGACGAGCTGGATCTGGATCGATGAACGCCCAGAGGTCGGGGCAGCACCCCGAGCATCTCCCGCCCCAGATCTGTGGCCAGCGCCACAGATCTTCCACCCGCACCCCACGCCCCACCGCCGCAGCCGCCTCGCACCTCCACCACCACCGGCCTCGTACACACTCGACGCCGGGCTGCCGCCAAAGCCGGAGAAGAAAGCAACAGCCCGGGGACGAGACTGCAGCTCGAGGGCGCCGTCGTCGACGACGCCGGGGAGGGGGCCACAGATCTCCAAAACGACGGCGCCGGCTTCCCCGCCTCAGCCGCGCCGCCCAAAAGCCCCGCCGCTACTCGCCGGAGCGCAGATCTAGGGATTCCCCGCCCCCCCGCCGCCGGAGCGGCCGGCGGAGGGCGGGAAATCCCCAGATACGCCGGCGGCCGCCTGGTGACGCCGAGTCGCCTCCGCGTCGCTCGTAAGCACTGTAGAGGGGAGAGTGTTTCCAGAAATAACGAGTGTGCTGGGGCTAGCAAGTGTACTTCCGTGAAGAGAGCAAAGAGATACTCGATGTTTAAATAGACAGATGTACTGGACTAATGCTAGCCTGTTTTAAACTTGTCAAAAGAAGAGAACTCTACTAGTACCTGAATATCTGTGTTTCGATGTTCTTTTATTTCTCTTTATTCTGTTAATATTTGAGTATTGTGAGGACTCGTGGACATGCACATTATATGTAAGAGACCAAATAATTTTCAGCTCAACCAATGCAATATCCAGTCAAGATCAAAGAAGAGAATCAACTTTGAATGGTTAGGAGGGTAGTTGTATCCCAGCCTAACAGAGTTCAGACTCAGGTTTGACACTTGTTTTTTCTCATTTAAGACCGGATAATTTTTAGTGGGATGTGTTGTTCCCCTTGGTAACGAGACGTCCGTGCTGACTTTGTTAATTTCAAGACACAACTCACCGGCCCATTCTGTCGAAAAGTCGGAAGTGCTCATAGGGATTGACGTGTGCATGAGTATGTTCATATGTATAAATATGAGTATATGCGTGTGTATTTGAACGTCTGAATTTGTACTATGTTTTGAAAAAAAATTGATATCACACGAAAATCGAGAAATATATGAACAACTAGCGTGCCAACAAGACGTCCACATGTACGGGATACGTATTCGAGCACGGCGCACGCACGTACGTACTGTACGTGCTTCCAACGATCGACATGGTGTGAGAGAGATATTCCACAGATGTCGATCATCGGTGCAACGTACACAAGTCCCTGTCGGCGCCACGTGTGACCGATTTGTCGTCCACCGACAAACACGAATAAAGACGGGCAATATAGAGCACGGCGACAGGGCCGCATACGTACGCCGTAGCTCGTAGTCGGAGCGAAACGCTCCAAGGCGAGTTGCCGTTTTCCAAACGAGGGGGGCCAAGTTTTCCTATTCCTTGGCTACTGTAGATTGTAGAAGGGTCTAGAGGATTCTGAATTAGGCTTCATTCATCGTGGTGGGAAACTTTTACATAGAGGATCTCAAGGAAAAAAAATTGCAACATAATCCTAAAAATTAATAACAAGGACCTCACCAAAAATCTAGAAAGCAATCTGGTCCTTCTCCACCGGCGTCGACATAGGGCCTCGAAGCCAAGACCGCCAGTCCCAGCACCGGAGACGAATCACTTGGTGCAAGGTTGACGATGAACGCTGCGCAGAAGCCAAAGATGCTCCCAACCGGAGGACGAAAATCCATCCGAGCAGAAGACTCCGAGGGCAGGGCCGGGCCGGTAAAATCTGGGGCCCCGGCCCTGTGCCAAACTATAAATAGGTCATGTTTTTTTTGTCAAAATTCGGTGATTAATCCCTAATGAAGTGCCGATCGGGATTGATGGTGGGTGATCAGCTGATCGCAAGTGCAGGGTAAGTCGGGAAGGAACAGAACACGAGCTGGAGCTCGACGCTTCTTGTCAGTTTCTCACATGCTAGCTTGATCGATCGACAAGTTGGCCTCTTGTATGAGTCCAGTACCTCACGTCCAGGTGCCTAGATGAGGGCCTATAGATTTTCCAAACCGGCCTTAACTACTCCCTCTATCCCAAAATATAAGGCGTCCTTTAATTTCGCTGTTCAACGACATGCAATTTTAACCATAACTTGTAGTTGTCATATGTCCATAAAATTAGTATAAAGATATATGAAATGAAAAAACTGCAAGACAAATCCAACGGTACAATTTATACATTCTCAATCCATATAATTTAGTATATATTAGTGGTCAAAGTTGACATCAAATAACAACACAAAAATAGCGCGACTTATATTTTAACACAGAGGGAGTATTAATTTCATTCCTCTTTAAAAATATCAATGCCGTATGTGAAGCTGGATAAATTGTAATTTAAATAATCAAATAGATAACGTATACGCCTGTTTTCACACTGCATGGTGTAACGCCAAGGCATCACTCGTGCGTCGATTTCCCCTCAGAGAAAAACACTATGTGTGGCTAAACTCATTTTTTTTGTTTTTCACGGTTAAGACAATGGACAAAAATAATATGCGGGAAGGAGGATGAAGTCAGTATGTGAGACTAATCTCAGTTTTTTTTCACGGTTAAAGCAATGAAAAAATAATGTGCGGCAAGGAGGATTCCAACCATTTACCTGAAGTCTATAGGTGTGGCCAAACTAGCAAAAATAAAATGAGGCTACGAGGATTCAAACCATTTACGTGATGGAAGACCAACTTGCTCCTGACCACTATAACGTTGTTCCTTTCACGTTGATATGTACTTACAATTTTGTTTAGTTATACCAATCCTTAGAATTCAAATTTTGCCCCCGAACTGTGTGGCCGGCACGGTCCGCAAAACAGTGGGCCCGGGCTTGTCCGAGGGGCGGAGCTCCCCCCTTGGCCGGTGCACCTCCCTACCTCTTGGGAACATCCGCAACAGAAACTTGACAGAACTCCCCGTGGAGCCAAAGATCTGATCACCTCCGCCGCTTGTGGCCACCGCAACGATGAGATCGAGAGCAGACGCCAGGAACCAAGGCTCCACACCAGCAGCCCTAGGGATGAGGGTTCTTCGATCTTATTGAAGAAGCTCCCCCTCCTCAAGTCAAAATTCCACCCTAGAGCTCTACAAGGAAGAAGAAGCTCGTCTCTCTCCAGCTGCAGTTCGGATGCGCCGGAGAATAGCTTGAAACAGACCAACTTGCCAAGAGACCTCTCGCGACCGCGTCGCCCCCCGCGCGGGCGACCGGTCGCCGTCGCCGCCTCCCTCCGAGCGCGCGTCCCCAACATCTCCTCCGCGGCCGTCGTGGGCGTGCGGCGCCGGGCTAGTCCCGGGCGGCGCCGGCGCCGGCGGCCCCCTTCCTTTCCCCTCTCGGCGTCGTCCATGCGCGGGGCGGCGCGGCGCCGAGCGGCGCACTCAGGCGGCGGCGGTCCGGCTTCCGGCAGAGCCTCTGCTCTGCTGCGGATCGTGTGAGCGACGACGGCGCCATCGTTGGTGGCGGCAGTGGAAAGGGATCCGGCCAGGGCCCTGCAGGCCCAGATCTGGGCCCTTTGGGCCCGATCTGGGTCAGGGCGGGTCCGGCTCGTTCCTGCTACTCTGGTTGGACTGGTGAACAAGCTTGGGACGGGAGTGGCGGCGACGACGCCGCGCCTGCCGCAGCGTGGAGGGCGGGAGCTTCGCGGACTCGTTTCGGCCGGGCCTTTGGAGCCGTGAGGGTAGCGGCGGCGGTGACCTACGTGTTGCAGCGTGGCGGCGGAGACTTCACGGGCCTGTCCAGGGCCCGGCCGGGCCTACCCGGCCTGGTGTGTCTCTGCTACCGCGTCCGGTCGGCACCCGCCGCTGGCGGTGGATGATGTCCTCCAGGTAGTGATGCATGTAAAATGCATACATGAACTTTACATTTTATTACTTGATATTCCAACTTATTTGCATCATATATGGGTTATATTTATGTTTTATAATGATTTTAGGGGATAATTCACAGTTTCCCCATTTATTTGGAATTAACCCTGCAGAACCAGAAAACCCCTTTTTCCATCTTTTTGACTTTCAGGGACCCAAACGACGTCCAAATGACCTAATATTTCACGGGCGTCAATTTTTGGAAGGAACGAAGCGTAGGAGCGAAGGAAGCGAACAAACGGAAACCCGAGGGCCGAAAGAGGTGGGCCCACGCGGTCAGATTCCTTGACCGCGTGGGACCCCCTATTCTGGGCCTCGAGCCTCCGATGCCGTCGATCTTCGTCCCCGTGCCTTCGTCTTGACCTAAAAACGACTATAAAAATAGTCCCCCGACGGCTTTTGGAAGGAGGCGGGAGAAACACAAAAACCACGAAACAGGAGACAGAAGGCTGCCGCCGGAGAGGATCGGAGGGGGGAAACGCCGCCGGAATCACCTCCGGAAGGCTCCTCCATCCCCCCTCCGGAGTCTCCATCAACACCACCGTCAAGACCAGCACCATCTCCATCACCATCTTCGTGATCCACTTCATCCCCCTCATAGTTTGAGATTGTTGAACCCTAGCTATTGTCTAAGTACTATTCTACATGTTTGTGAATTGCTACTTGTCATTGTTTTGTGGGGAGATTATATTCTCAGATTGTGTTGTATCACTTATGCCATTGAATCATATCATGTCTTCGCGTTGTGAGTAGTTCTCTCATGTTCCTGGGGGCATAGGATGGATTGGCAATGATTTATTTATGACATGTGTTGGTATTTTGTCTAGTGTTTATCTTTTTATGTAATTCTATGATGGTGTTGTGCGAACGTCGACTGCACATCACTTCACCTATATGGGCTCATAGGAGAACACCGTAGTGTAATGGAGTGAGGGAGACTTGGGAGGACATGTAAACCTGAGACCGAGTCATGAAGTTGCATTATGAGGGTATTAGTATCGGGGACCTTAGAGTTTAAGGCTATGGTGGGACTCTATGTCTTAATAACTCTTGTGCAGTCATTTACTTGGCCATAAGAACCATCATAAGGGGGTTTAGTTTATTTATTTAGCTTTCCCTAATTATGGCTCCGTCCAAAAGAAGATTAAAACTTGACAAAATGCTTACCTTGTTGTTCTAGAAATATTTATGCCATGAAGTCTAGGTAGCCCTTGGGAACGTTCTCCACTTATAAGAAACACACTTGAGCTTGTCCTCTCGCTGCATAGAGGATTGGGCTTTCTCTCTTTGAGAGCTTTCACTTGTCATATTTTATTTTCAGCTTTTTACTTTATTGCAAACTCTACGCCAAAAACCCAAAAACACTTGCATCATTTAATCATTTTAGTTTGTCTAGTGCATAGATAATAAGAGAAGTGACACTCTTATTTGAGAGGATAAATACTTATACCTTCTACTCCTCGTGGGATCGATACTATACTTACACATTGAAGATTTCAACGATCCCCTATACTTGTGGGTATCAAGACATTTTCTGGCGCCGTTGCCGGGGAGTGTAGCGCTTAAGTTTTTATTCTTGTTTGCACTAGATATTTATTTTCAGTTTTGCATATACTCTAGTTTACTTTCAGTTTTGCATTTAGTTTAGTTTTACTTTCAGTTATATATATCAAAAAACAAAAAAAATAGAAAATGAAAAATACCAAAAAAACTCGTGTTATGGGCATAAGTATGGATATAAATGATGCTTTGTTTAGACACTTGAATGCTGCTAAGATTGCCAAGGAATATAGAGAATCAAAGGAAGGGAAAATACTAAAAGGTTTCATGATGGAATTAAATTATATTGCTGAGGAGTTGCTTTTACACCATGATGTAACTTGTATTTTTTGCTCTGAACAAAAAGATAAACATTTTGAATTTCAATGTAGGTTCCATGAAGAATGTGTTATTGCATCTTACCATACTGGTGATTATGCTTATTTAGGAATGGAACAAGTAGAGGAATTTGTTACTTTCAAGGCATCTTTTGAATTGCAAACCTTCATTCATGAAAATAAAACTTGCCCTATAGCTAATAAATTTGGAAGAGAGATAGATTTTATTCTTGAATATTGCATAGACAACTTCTCTCAAAATATTTATGTTGTTGAATATAATGAGGCTCCCCAAGAGAGCACTGATGTTTTGCAGGAAGAGGAGGATAAAAACCTAAGCTTGGGGATGCCCGTGCAACCCCAAGAAGATGTTGAAAATGATGAACAACTAGAGAATGAAGAGAGGAAACTTCCACCTTCACCACCTATGGATGAGGGTAACACTCAAGATTTTGTTGATGATAAACTTTGTTTTTTTGATTCTGATGATGAGGAGGACTATCAACCTATGCCTAATGAGAACATTATTGATAATAATTTTAAAAATGATGAGGAGTATGGTTTAGACATGTTTTATGATAGTACTCTAGATGATGATCCTATTTTGCTTGATGATCCTCCATGTTTAGAACTTGTTACTACTTTATGTGAGGATAAAAATGATATACTTGCTGTGTGTGAAAATACTCTTACTTATGAGAGTCCTACTTTATTTTTGAACTCTCCTATTCACACCATGGAGGAGAAGCTTTTATATGTTGAAAAGTACTTATGTGGGCTGAAATTATCTTACACTAATAACCATTTCACCCATAACCATCATGTTTATGGTGCTTCTTGCAATTATTTTGAGAGAGGAAAACACACTAATAGCTCACATGATAGTTTTAATAATCCTCTATATGTTCCTAAGTTTGCAAAGTTGCACCAATCTAATAGTTCTTTTGTCAAATTTGTTTCCACTACTTGTAACTATTATGAGAGAGGAAGAAAGACTTATCTTTATGCTTCTATGTTATTTAAAATGCAACCTACTGATCATTACATGCATTGGTTACCACAAAATTGCTGCTATTTATTCATATATAAAATGCCAATGCATAGGAAAGGAGTTAGACTTAAAAGTTAATGGTTTAATGTTTTATGGTGTGCTCTTTATGCTTTTATTTCCTATTCTGTTTAGGCACACCTTCATATCTTGAAAACATGTGAAATAACTTTACCTACTGTTTTCTGATTGCTAGTTTAAGATTTTCACTTTATATAAAATTTGGGAAAGTAAATGAGAAGGATGAGTAATGGAGATGTTGGGGTCGACCTTGAACATGTGTTGTTCATGCCAATGGAACCATTGCAAAGTCTCTATCATTAAAACTTTTCCCAAAGCTAAAACCAAATAAAAAGAGTGTTTATGTTGTATATATTTGCTTCTTCTTTTGCCTTTTTACTAAATCAAAAACAACAAAAATATTTTCTTCTTCTTTGTTTGTTTCTCTTGATTCTTTCTTGGTTCATTTTGTTTCTTTTTTATTTTTATCTTCAGTTTAAGTTTTGGTTTTTGAGTCAAGGTGCTTGTTTACTACTGTAACATCACCTTTGTATCTTATTTTTCATCTTTATGGCAAGAATAACCTCTTTTGAGAGGTGGGATCAGACAATAGTGATTTGCTGTCCAGAAAACAGATTCCTAAGCTTCACTGCGAAAAATGTTAAAAATCACAGAAGAGGAATTTTGACCTGAAATTTTACGACAGCAATATTCAGGTATTATTACACATTTCATTAGTTAAAAGTTTTCTGATTTGAGCAACGTAAGTGCCTCTGAAAATTCACTCTTTGCGGGCTGTTCAGTTTTTGACAGATTCTGTCTTTATTTTGCATTAGCCTCATTACTTGTGTTTTGTGTGGTTCTTTTGATCAATGAACAATACGCAACCATAGTAACAGTAGTTAATGTTTAGAATCAACTCATGATATGTCTTTGCTATACCTATGTGGATTTAATTTATGGAGACACTAACCCTCTAATCAAGTTTTATGTAAAGAGAATTTTCAAGTGGAAGAGTTGAGGTGATGAACAAAGATCAAGAGGGACAAACACTCAAGCTTGGGGATGTTACCCCTGGGCTCACCCTACATATTTCGAATAAGTACAAGAATTCAAGCTTGGGGATGCCAAGCCACCTCACTCCAACCATCTTGATACCAAGTAAGTAAGCCTAGCTATATGGCTATAAAGAAAGCGCTTTACGGGAGGCAACCCGGTTGTTTTTATTTTTGATTTTCTTTGTGTCCTCTTGCTGTAACAAGAGACTTAGTTTTTAGTTTTGTTTCTGGAATTTTTAATAAAGTGCCAAGTTTTACATTTTGGCTTGAAAAAGTTGCTTTTTGCATTCGGAGATTTTATTCCAGCACGAATCTGTGCATGGTATGATTTTTCATTCCTATTCTGTGACTCCTAATGAGCTGAAATTTGAACTGTAATTGCAACTTTTCATCCTCTGTAAGCGTGAATTTTTCAGATTTTTTCGACATATTTAAGTAGGGTAGAAAAATGCGTTTTGCTGCTGCTGTTTTTCTGGACAGATTCTGTCCCATTTTGTTTGATGCATTCTTTGAACTTTTAACTTAAATCTTTTGATCCAATTGAGTTTATAAGTAGGCATACAACATTATACACTTTCTGGACATTCATATGATTTTTTTTAAGGATTTTGTGCAGCAAGCAATTCATTTGTCTATCACTACTAATGTCGCCCCACAGAAAAGAAATGGGAGAAACGGTGTTTTGAAGTTTTTTCACAGGGATTAGAGGAGATGCACCAAGAGCTATCCAAGGACCAACACACTCTCGGTTTGCACACGTCTAACTTCTGTTTTTCGATTGAAACACTTTATCGTATAAACTTGGAGCGTCTTTCATTGTTCTTTTTATTTCGGTTTGATGTTTATTTTCTTGAGACCACCACTATCATATATGTTATGAGAGAGCTACTGGAATTTTGGGTTGAATTAAGTTGGATGCTATTAAAAATATTGGGATAGGGATGTTTGAGTTGATTCAAAAAGATACATATAGTTGCATGATTCATGTGCTTTTTAATGAGTATTAATTTGCAAGTGTGACGAGGTGTACCCTCATCAAATCTCATGGTTAAGGACCTAGGGTTGAGATTATGGGGAGAGAACGTGGTAGTACAGGTAGTTTCGTCGGCTGACAAGCAGAGGCAAAGATTTACCCAGGTTCAGGCCCCTCGGGTGGAGGTAAAGACCCTACTTCCTGTCTGTCTGTTATTGACCGTGTGAGATTATGAGGTTACAAGGTGGCTCCGGCGAGATGTCGATCTCACGAGAGCTTTGGTGGTTCGAGTATGGCTTGTCCTTAGATCGGCACCCCTCCCAGCCCTTAAATAGGCTGGGTCTCGGGAGTTTGTAACCGACCTAGTTTACACGTAAGGAAAATCTAAACCGACTATGCCTATGTCTAATCTTGGAGGGTACTCCATCTTCTTGGTCCTCTTGTCTTGGGCTTCGATTAGGCTCTTCGCTATTGGGTCTTAGTCGTCACGTGCACCAGGTACCCTCATGGTAGGGTACCCGAGATGTATACCCATGTCAGTAGCCCCCGAGTACTTGTCTGACTCGAAGAATCGGGCATGGACTCTTTCGTAAGTGCACGTCATATGCTTTGTACTTTATATATAATTTGGAATTCCTGCATGAATAGCACATGTTTGGCTATGCCGAGTATTTCATCGACTGTGGTTTTTGCTTATGAAGATCAAGGGATAATAGCTTAGCAGGCCCAGTACACTCGACGGATTGGGACTGGTTAACTACACATTCGGGTAAAACCTTACTAGCTTTTAATCAGACTCGAGTCCCCGGACTCGAATCTGGAACAAACTGGTCAGATTCGACTAGGCCGCTGAGGTCTTACTGAGTCGATCTGCAGTATAACTTTGAATTTTACCCAACGCGTCCGTCGGGATTTTTCATCATGTCTGCTGACACGGAAAGTATAAGGATTGATGTTGCTGGAACGGTCCTTAGCCCAGCTCGAAAGTTCGGCGGGTCTTACCTTTGCACTATGCGTGCAGCATCCGAGGTATTTGCGACAGACGCAACTCGGGAATGCTTCGAGTATGATTTTGTATATGAACTGAGTCGATTCTTTTGTCGACTGACCTTTTGACGTTATTCTATCGGGTGCGCGACAGCGCTCCCGATGGGAGTAGGCCCGAGATTGTGCTTTATTGTTTGCAATGGAGGGTAATCTCAAAATCCTCTTACTCTGCATATGTTAATCGAATAAATTTGTGCCGTAATTCTATCGGGTGCGCGACAGCGCTCCCGATGGGAGTAGCCCCCGAGATTGTGCTTTATTATTTGTAATGGAGGATAATCTCAAAATCATTGTCTTGAGCATCTTTAGTCGAAGAAATTTTTGATACGCTCCCGATGGGAGTAATATGAGTCAGCCGTAGGAACGGTCGAGTGACCAATTTTGCCTTATCATTGCTTTTACACACCCGAACCAAACAAGGCAGTCGAGTGACCAATATGGGTTGAGCGGACTCGAATGTATTTCTGATCAAAGCGCTTGTGACGACGTCATGCATGACATTTTTTGGCGACTGCGCTGCCTGACACGCGTGGCGTGCGTTATGCTGTGATGGATGGGACGTGACACATAGGTGGGCCCTTTTGTGCAGAGCTGACCGAACAACGGTGCAGTTTGGACTTGATTTGACCACTCGGGCCCACTTTTTCCGGACAGGTGATTATGGATCCTCTTTTTGCGTGCGTAGTGGGCGGAGTGGCCGGCGACGGTTGCCCTCCGCGTCTGCCACGTGTATGGCAAGATTGCGCGCGTAGCGCACGGTTTGGATCTGAATGGCTGTGATTGCCTTTGATTTGAGGTTAATAGGGGAAGCGACGCTGACATTATTTTTTACTAGCCATTTGCTCTGCGCGCCGCCCCTGTTCCATCTTCTTCCTCGCGCTCCTGCTCCATTGTTTCTTGCGCCCAAGCTCTTGCTGCTCTCCCTAGCCACCACTGTCATGGCGCCAAAGAGGAAAGCCTCTGCCACCGACGTGCCCGCGACAGACGCGACCGCTCTGAAGGGGAAGAAAGCTGCGGCTGGCGCATCTGCGGCCGCCGTCGACCTCAAGAAGAGCGACGGTGACTGGATGAAGTCCACACTCAAGGCAGCTCATCTCGAGAAGTTCCGCGAGGACGGATTGCTGCCGCCGACGGACCAGCTTACCGTCCGCGCGCCATCAAAAGAGGTACTCCCCGAGCCTCGCGCAAACGAGCGCGTATGTTTTGCGGAGTTTTTGCCCAGGGGTCTATCTTTTCCCCTCCACGACTTCGTTCGTGGTTTGCTGTACGCCTATGGGGTGCAGATCCATGATCTCACCCCTAACGGCATTATGCACATTGCCTGTTTCATGGTATTGTGCGAGTGTTTCCTGGGAGTTGCTCCCAGCTGGGCCCTTTGGAAATCTATCTTCATGGTCCGACCCAACAACCGAGGCGACCGAACCTTTCCAGTCGGAGGCCTTCAAATCCAGGTGCGCAGCGACACCGATACTTTGCCCTGAAGCCAGTCGACTCGGCGCAAGGGTGGAGGAAAAGGTGGTTTTATGTGCACGTCGACCAGGATGGAGTCCCAGCATTTTCGACTGCTGGTATAGCCGCTAGGACAAAAGCCTGGGACCACGAGCTTTCGACTGAAGAAGTGGCGGAAGCGGCGCCTCTGCTGGAGACGATTGGAGGACTGCTTAACAGCGTCACTGGTGTGCATCTAATTGCCACCTTTGTGAAGATGCGGGTGTGGCCGCTCCGCGCTCGCGCCCACCCAATGTGGGAGTACGAGGGTGCACTCGACGCCACCCGAATGACCAAGGAGGAGCTGTCGAAGAACGAGCTGGTGTCGCACGTGCGGTCCATCACCAGCACAAAGTCCAGCGAGCCCTGCAACGTCGACTGCCCTGTCGATCCTTATGGTGCTGAAAAGCATTTGCCAGAGGTTAGTGAATCTATCGAGTTTATGATCTCCTGTTTTTGTTATTTTGCTATGCATCTTTGTGATTTTCGACTACTGTATGTTGTATGCAGGGCCACTCGATCGCCTCAACCCTTCCTCCTCTTCCCGAAGATGGCCCAACTCACGAAACAGAGGTGACGGTAGCCGCGAAGGGAGGAGATGAATCGCCTCTACCTTCGGCTACCACATCTCCCACAGAAGAGGTCGAAGAGGAAGGGGTTGAAAAAGTACAGGACAAGGAGCCTGCCGCGACTGCTGATGTGAGCGAGGTCCCTACTCGCAAGCGCCATCGGGCGGCCCAAGTTGTGTCTTCCTCCATGAGTTCACCCGCAAAAGGATCAGATGTGGGAGATGACGGAGACTCAAGCTCGTCACCTACAACCACAGCTGCTCCTTTGGACGTGAGCCCTTTGAGCTCGGCTCCTCCTCCTCAGTTGGGTGGTGAGCTATGTTTTGGGGGTCCCAATTTTGACAACCTTGATAGCGAAGAAGAAGAAGAGCACAGATATGCGTCTGAGCATTTTGTACTTAAGTTTCTGCTTGTTGATAGTCTTGCTTATGTTGTATTTCCTCTGTCGCTCGCAGTGCTGAGACTGTGCGACCTCCAACTCCTCCAACCGAGAGAGCTTCGACTCCAGATCAGCCAGAAGCTTCTCCTGTTGCGGCTGAGGTTGTGAAAACAGTAGCCACGACCACTACCATTGCGGCCGTCAAGGTTGCGAGTGCGTCGACCCCGCAAATTGGGACTTCTGCCGCCAAGCCTGCGCCTTGGGTTGAACACGTAAGTGTCGTTTGTTGAGTCCTCATACTGGGACTGTTTGTGTATAGCTTATGCTGACTCCATGTGCATGCAGCCCTTCTACCTCAACCTGGTGGAATCAGGCAAAGCATTTGTCCAGGTTGAACAGGAGAGGGACAATCTGCGCGCTGTCATGGAGCAACTCAGCCGTAAGTGTGTTTGACTTCTGTATGTCTTTGCTTTGTCGATTGTGAATGACATCTGGCCGTCTATCTCAGGTGACAAGGCAACTGCTGAGTCCCGGGTTAAAGAGCTAGAAGACGCACTCGCCAAACAGCGCGCTGAGTCGAAGAAGGCCTTGGATGATGCCAAGAACTCCGCTGCCTTGCGCGAGAAGAATTATGCTGAGCGCCTGGCGAGCCTCACCCGAGACGTAGGCGGTGAGTTGAGCTTGCCACTTTTGTCTACTTCTTTTTGCCACTGAATGTTGTGTAAAATTTTCTGTTCTTTCTGCTTTTTTGAAGGAGCTGTTGGCGCACCGGCACCTGTAGACCAGTCGAGTGAAGATTTGTCACTTGACCGTGCCATCGGCGACTTGGACATCGTCTCCACCCAAGCCAAGGATGCACTCGCCAAGTCCGCGAGCACGCTCGGCGCCGTGTACAAGGACGTGTTCCCGTCTAGCAAACCTCCTTCGACTGTGGATGGCTTCGCCGACGTCCTGGGCCCGGGAACTTCGACTATGACGAACTTTGCTCGCACTTCGACGGTACGCGGCTCAGAGACCACCCTCAAACTCCTTTTAGGTCATGGGATAGAGGGTGACTTCGAAGCCGCTCTTTCTGGCTTCCCTCGCAAGCCGGGCGGGAAGCTGGTGTCTCTAAAGCATGTGAACGAGCCAGCCGCGAAGTTGGCTGAAATATTTATGACTACCATGGAGCGCCGAGCAGCAGAGGTCGCCGCCCGTGCGAGTAGGGCTAGGTCGAGTCGGTGTCTGAGAAGTAGGGCAGTCGTGCCTTTTTTATGCCTTGTAATTAAACTTATGACCATGCGAGTATGCATGTGCTTTTGCTACCTTTGTATGAATTTAATTTCCTCGTTATGATCCTGCTTGTAAGGCTGTGTATTGCTACTCACCTAAGCTTTGTGATGAGTTTCTCATGAAACTTTTATGATGTTTGGAACAGAAACGGGCGGCCGCCACTGTATCCAGCTCGTCGCGGCATCGTGCCCCTACTCGATCTCGAGCTCAGGTGGCAAACGATGCCGCAGTAATACGTTATATGAGGGCTCGACTCGCGAAACTGGAGCAAGAGCTGGGGAGTGCCCGAAGTGAGCTAGACAGGATGAGGGCGAGGCCTGCCCTACCCACTCAACGGGAGGAGTATGTGCTTGGCGAAATGGAGATCGTGAACAGACAACTCGAGTGTAAGCATGACTGCTCTTATCTCAAGTGCTCATAGTCTGTCCTTTTTGTTTACCCATCGTGTGTTGTTGCAGGTTTTGTTTCAGATTTCCAGGCGGAGCAGGCTCGTGTAGAGGAGCAGTTGAACAATGCGACTGACGAACCCACGACTGGCCGTCAGCACTTTCGCTTGGATAAGCATCGAGCACGCATACTCGCGACTCTGCAGGATCGGGTGTGGCGGAGCACTATGCTGCTTGAGTTATGTAGGTCGGCCTTCAGTTGAATCAACCAGACGCTTTTCCCGACTGGGCCGCAACCTCAAGGAATCCACGCTTTGCTTGGGCTTTTCCGGAGTGCAGGTCCCATTCGGGACTTTATCGCCCAGAGGCTTGTGGATGGGGCCAACGCAACGATGGCATACCTCCGAAGTCAGCGCCCGAATTTGCAGCTACGTCCACCCGTGCCTGGATCGTCTTTGTCCCAATCGCATCTGGACGATACAGTTGAACATGCGAGGGTGTTGGTTGAGTGTTATAACGCTCAACTTATGGGCCCCGTTCTACCAGTCAAGGATGAACCAGAAGATTAGGGTATTTATGTATAGGGAACAGCACCCGAGTGTAAATTTGCCACTTGTACGTAATGTTTATTTGTATGTATGCAGCCCCGAGTGTATCGAGTGGGGTTTTATGAAAAACACTTGGAATATGGAGCATGAATTACACAGCCCCCGAGTGCTCGAGTGAGGCTATGAATTTTGCGAGATTTGCAGCTTCAACTTATGCTTGTAGGCTCAGCCCCCGAGTAGTTGAGTGGGGTTGAGCACCTTTTTCCTTTATGTATTGAGTTTTATTATCTAGCCCCCGAGTATTCGAGTGCAGCTGGAGTATCATGCTTGAAGGAGCGAAAGCTCAAGTTTTTGAGATAGCGCAGCCCCGAGTGTTCGGGCGAGGCTAATGTTGTACGATTATTTTATGCGAGTAGCAAACAGGAGAAATATGAGGAATCATTGATTATATTCCATTTATGAATGTTAGGCTGCAGGCCGCCTCATTAAAAACCTTCCAGTCCCCTTAGGTACCCTGGTAAGGAAAAGAGCGCGTCTGAAACCTGCAGCCATCCGACATATGTGCCTATTACATTATGCGACTGAGCAATCTAAGAATAGAAACGGCGCAGCTGCGCAACGTTCCAAGGATTGTGCGAGAGTTCGCCTGTCTTCGCGTGCTTCAGTCTGTATGCTCCACCACCAATGACCTCGATGATGATGAAGGGTCCTTCCCATGGAGAACCAAGTTTATGCACTTTCTTTTGCTTCAGTTGAAGTACCAAGTCGCCAACCTCGAAGGATCTGGTACGCAGTCGACGGCTGTGATAATTGCGGAAGTCTTGCTGGTAGACAGCTGTGCGTGCTAGCGCCGTGTTGCGTGCTTCTTCGAGCAAGTCGACTGCATCTTCGAGTGCTTCATCTGCATCGTCTTCGTTGTATGCTTCGACTCTTGGTGCATTGAACCTTACGTCTGATGGCAGGATTGCCTCTGCTCCGTAGACCATGAAGAATGGGGTAAATTGTGTTGAGGCGTTGGGTGTTGTGCGCAGGCTTGGTGGCTCTAGGTTGACGAGGGAATATCTCCCGGCAATAGTGCCAGAAACAATGCTTGTACGTCACACGTCAGTTGGGAACCCCAAGAGGAAGGTATGATGAGTGCAGCAGTAAGTTTTCCCTCAGTATGAAACTAAGGTTTAATCGAACCAGTAGGAAAACGAGGTTTGCTTCGAAGGTGTTGGTGGAGGAGTGTAATGCGGCGCAACACCAGGGATTCCGGTGCCAACGTGGAACCTGCACAACACAACCAAATTACTTTCTCCCAACTTAACAGTGAGGTTGTCAATCTCACCGGCTTGCTGAAAACAAAGGGTTAAACGTATCGAATGGAAGATGATGTTTGTTTGCATAAAACAGTAGAGAACAATGATTGCAGTAGATTGTATTTCAGATGTAAAAGAATGGACCGGGGGTCCACAGTTCACTAGTGGTGTCTCTCCAATAAGATAACTAACATGCTGGGTAAACAAATTACAGCTGGGCAATTGACAATTGATAAGTGCATATAACATGCATGTGTGAGTTGTGGTGTCTACTATGAGATTCATTTGGGCATTGCGACAAAGTACATAGACCGCTATCCAGCATGCATCTATGCCTAAATAGTCCACTTTCCGGTTAACATCCGTACCCCTTCCAGTATTAAGTTGCAAGCAACAGACAATTGCATTAAGTAATGTGCGTAATGTAAACAATACATTCATCCTTGAATAAAGCATTGCTGTTTTACCCCTAGTGGCAACAACACATCTACAACCTTAGAACTTGGTGTCACTATCCCAGGTTAAATAGAGGTTGAACCCAACTATCATGCATAAATACCCCTCTTGGAGTTACAAGTATTCACTTGGCCAAGGCTTCAACAAGTAACGGAGAGCATGCAAGATCACAAATGACATAGACATGATAATATAATATTCAGCTCCACATAGGTATCAATATAAGTCAGATCCTAGCAAACACAACATGTAGCATTGCAATAAGATGATCTTGATCATGATAGGCAGCTCACAAGATCTAAACATGATGGCACAAGTGGAGAAGACAACCATCTAGCTACTGCTATGGACCCATAGTCCAAGGATGAACTACTCACGCATCACTCCGGAGGCGGGCATGGCGATGTAGAGCCTCCGGTGATGATTCCCCTCTCCGGCAGGGTGCCGGGAAGAGCTTCAGAAACCCCCCGAGTTAGGGTTGACGACGGCGGCAGCAGCGAATATGTTCTGGACGAAAGGCTCGGTGTTTTAGGGTTTTCGCGTCTCGGGGAATAAATAGGCGAAGGGGCGATGTCGGCGGACCCCCGAGGGGCCCAAACCACAGGCAGGCGCGGCTGGGCCCACTGCCGCGTCGCCAGGTGGTTTGGCCACCTCGTGGCTCTCCTTCGTCTCTCCTTCGGACTCCGTGTACGTGCTGGAAAAATAGGGACCTGGCCTTTTGTTTCGTGCAATTCCGAGAATATTTCCAGAAGTAACTTTCTGAAACCAAAAAACAGCAGAAAACAGGGAACTGGCACTGTGGCATCTTGTTAATAGGTTAGTCCCAGAAAATGCATAAAGTGATACGAAGTGTATATAAAACATGTAGCAAATGGTATAATATAAGCATGGAACAGCAGAAATTATGGATACGTTGGAGACGTATCAAGGCTCCATAGTACGGACGGGAGCTCCTCGACCCAAGCACCCGCGGCCCTTTTGAGTGGCACCAGGAGACGTTTCTTGATTCCGCTCGTCACAAGCCCATTGACCTTTTCGACTTGGCCATTAGATTGCGGGTGTGCCACAGATGCATAATTGAGCGTGATATCTTGCTCTTTGCAGAAGGATCGGAATTCCTAAGCCGTGAAGTTTGTACCGTTATCAGTGATGATGCTACTTGGCACACCAAAGCGGTATATGATGGATTTTATGAAATTGACTGCTGTAGTGGCAGTCGAACTTGTGATAGGGACTGCTTCAATCCACTTGGTGAACTTGTCGACTGCCACCAGAAGGTGAGTATGCCCTCCATGGGAGGATTTTTTGAGTGGCCCAACCATATCGAGCCCCCACTGGGCGAAGGGCCAGGCCAATGGTATTGTCTTCAACGCCGATGCGGGTGCGTGCGGCTTTGTGGCGAATTTTTGGCAGCCGATGCACCTTTTGACTATGTCCTCCGCGTCTTTGAGTGCTGTGGGCCAGTAGAAGCCTGCGCGAAAGGCTTTGGCTACGAGTGATCGACTGCTGGCGTGATGCCCGCAGTACCTGCATGAATATCACGAAGGATGGCTTGGCCATCTTCAAATGCTATGCAACGTTGGAACATACCTGATATGCTGCGTTTGTACAGTTCACCGTTGATGACAGTGTATGCTTTAGATCGTCGAGTGACGCGTCTTGACTCTGTTATGTCTTCGGGTACCTCGCCGCGGAGTATGTATGCGAGGAAAGGTTGAGTCCATGTTGGCTCGATGAGGAGTACCTCGACTGGCGGGTCCTCTGTGCTAGGTGTTTTGCTCTTGGCTGGTGCGGCTGATGTAGGAGATGCTTTTTTCTTGATGGACCTGTGCTCGATGCGCTCGAAGAATACACCAGGTGGAACTGGTGCTTTGGTCGCGCCAATGTTGGCTAGCTTATCTGCTTCTTCATTGCTCTCACGCCCTATGTGCCGCAACTCGCAGCCTTCGAAGCTGCCCTCCATGAGGTTGTACAGGTCACGGTAGGCGATCATGTTATCTGCGATTGCGTCGCAGGCCTTCATTGTTTGCTGCACCACAGATTCGAGTCACCGTAGATCATCAGTCGAGTGCACCCGAGGGCTTTGGCCATCCTCATGCCGTGGATCAGGGCCTCGTACTCTGCTTCGTTATTGGATGGGAACTCGAATCCCATCTGCAGGATATAGCGGAGCTTGTCGCCTTTTGGTGATATGAGGATGACACCTGCGCCTGCGCCTTCGTTTTCTTTGAGCCGTCAAAGTACATAGTCCATGAGTTGGACACATCTGGTGCTCCTGGAACTGAGCTTCGATCCACTCGGTGTGGAAGTCAGGTAAGACTTGTGCTTTGATGGCCTTCGGGTAATCATACTTGATCTCGTGGTGCTAGCTCGATGAGCCATTTTGCACTCGCCCAGTTGCGTTGGGGTTTGTGAGGATGTCCCCGATCCCTGAGGTGCTGATTACAGTGATCGGGTGCTCGGAGAAGTAATGCGTCAGCTTCCTTGAGGACATGAACACGGCGTAGGCCAGCTTTTGATAGTGCGGGTACCGCTGCTTTGATGTGGAGAGCACTTCACTCAAGTAATAGACTGGACGTTGTATGCTTTGGGCGTGTCCCTCCTCCCTGCGTTCGACTACCAGTACGGTGCTCACCACCCTGTTAGTTGCGGAGACATATAGGTACAGTGGCTCGCGTTCCCTTGGTGCGACGAGGATTGGAGGGCTTGTGAGGACTCGCTTGAGGTCCGTGAAGGCTGCTTCGGCTTCTTGCGTCCACTCGAATTTGTCTGCTTTCTTCATCAGTCGATAGAACGGGAGTGCTTTTTCCCCAGCTTGCTGATGAATCGACTGAGTGCTGCTACTCGCCAACTTTTGCACGTCATGGAGCTTTGAAGGCCTTTGCATCGTCAAGATGGCCTGTATTTTCTCCGGGTCTGCCTCGATTCCTCGAGCTGAGACTAGATACCCGAGGAGTTGCCCGGCTGGCACGCCGAACGTGCACTTCTTCGGGTTGAGCTTGATGTGGAAGCGTTTGAGGTTTGCGAACGTCTCTCGCAAGTCATCGAGTAGTGTGTTTTCCTCCCTTGTGGTGATGACGATGTCATCTACATAGACCTGGACGTTTCGCCCAATTTGCTTCTTGAGGCAGTCTTGCATCATGCGCTGGTAGGTTGCGCCTGCGTTCTTGAGCCCGAAAGGCATTGTGTGTAGCAGTAGACCCCGAGTGGGGTTATGAACGCCGTTTTTCTTCATCCTCTTCCTTCATCCTTATCTGGTGGTAACCCGAGTAAGCATCCAGGAAGGACAAGCGAGCGCACCCGGCGGTGGAGTCGACGATCTGGTCGATTCGAGGTAGTGGAAAGTGATCCTTTGGACACACTTATTGAGTGCTGTGAAATCTACGCACATCCGAAGGATATCTGTGTGCTTCTTTCTACGAGTACGGGGTTGGCCACCCATTGTGATTTCTTGATTTCTCTGATGAAACCTGCTGCGAGTAGTCTGTCGACTTCGGCTTCGACTGCGTTCTTTTTGGGCCGGATATGCGGCGCATTGTTTGCTTGACTGGTTTAGCATCTGGAAATAATTGGAGAGAGTGCTCGGCGAATTCCCTGGGAATACCTGGCATGTCGGCTGGACACCATGCAAATATATCCCAGTTCTCACGGAGGAATTCGACGAGCGCGCTTTCCTATGCGATAGGCAGACTCGACGAGACATTGACTGTCTTGGTCGGGTCAGTCGGGTGCACCTGATGCGATCTTGTGTCATTGGTGGCATTGAATGCTCTGTCGACTGCCACCTTTTGTGTTCTGGCATAAGTGTTCGATCGTTGGAGACCGCTCGATCGCGAGTGTTGCTTCCATGCCGAACATCTCAGAGATTTTGCTAAACTCTCGGTCGCAAGAGTCAGACTTTTGGAAGTTTCCCTTGACTGTGATTACTCCTTTTGGTCCAGGCATTTTAGCTGGAGGTATGCGTAGTGTGGCACCGCCATGAATCGAGCGAACGTCGGGCGTCCAAGTATAGCATGGTATTGTGACTTCCAGTCGACAACTTCGAACTCAATCGACTCTGTCCTGAAGTGGTTCTTGTCCCCGAACGTTACGTCGAGTTGTATGGTGCCTTCTGGGCTTATTGCTTTGCCTGGGACGATACCGTGAAAGGTATTTGAAGATCTTGGCAGGTTTTCGACTGACCTGTTCATTTTGCGGAGCGTATCTGCGAAGATGATGTTTATGCCGCTGCCACCATCCATGAAGACCTTGGACATGGCGTAGCCTCCAATTTGTGCATCGAGTACCAGAGCAGAGTGCCCTGGACGAACAACCGATGGAGGGTGGTCCTCTCTGCTGAAGCTTATTGCGGTTTCAGAACCCTTCAAGAATTCAGTTACAGCAGGAGGTGACATGACCGCCATGTTTACTTGTCGAGTGCGAAGTTTTTGCTCCCTGTTGGAAGGGCGACCTTTCTGTATCATGTACATCTGCCCTTGGGGCGGAGGGTACTGTGGTTCGTCCACCCGAGGTATGTGCTGTATGGCACCCGCGAGATTTCCGCCTGCGGCAGGCTGTGGTGGTGGAGGTGGTGCCATCAGAACAGGCACATTGTTTGGCTGAGGCACGGGTGCAGGTGCTTGTGTGGCTGCTGCCTTTCTGAGATTTACGTAATCAGTCGCCATTTGGTCGAACTCCCTGCAGTTTCTCATCGAGTGATTGGAGCGCAGTTTTCCGTCGTCCCCCTTGTACAGGTGGAATCTGCAATCAGCATCCATCTTTTCTTCGAATGATCGCTCGGATTGTGCCGGATCGTGACTTGCGCCAGTCTTTCCTCTTGTAGCTATCACTGCGTTGGCCGCGGTCTCGACTGTCCCGGCGATCATCTCGACTGTCTCGCGATCATCTCGACTGTCCCGTCGATCTTCTGACCGTCGGTCGCTTCTGTCTTGGTCATTGCGGGTGTGAGAACCCAGCCGCCATGAATTCGGGTCTGTCGTCGTCGTAGTGACGTTTTGAACGCTTGCGCCTTCGGTCGTCTCTGTATGAGTCTCTGCGGCTTCGACTGCCGCTTTCATGATTGTCACGGGGTGAGGACCCGCGTGTGGTGCGCGCCATGTCTTCTCCGTCTGCCCACTCAGTCGCTCATCAAGAGGTTAGCCACAGAGGTTGGCTTTTTGCGACCAAGTGCTTCTTTGAAGTCGCCTGGCGAGGCCCATGATGAAAGCATCCATGGCCATATCTTCTGAAATTACTCCGACTGAGTTGCGTATCTCAGTCCATCGTCTGATGTATGACCTCAACGTTTCGTCTGACGTTGAACGCAGGCTCGCAGTTCTCGAACGTTTTTGGGCGCTCACATAGAGGCTCGAAGTTTTTGATGAAGTCGCGCGGAAGTGATCCCACGAGTCGTATGTTGATGGAGGTAGAGCCTTGAGCCAGTCGCGGGCTGTGCCTTCGAGCATGAGTCGTATGTATTGCATGGCTGTGGTGTTTGTGCCTCGCTGGCACGCGACAGCCAGCCTGTAGTCTTCCAGCCACCCGGAAGGTTCCTGTCGACCCGTGTACTTGGGCTGTTCAGATGTGAGTTTGAACCCTTTGGGCATCCGTGTCTCGCGAACGCGTCGAGTGAAGCACAGAGCTCCATGTGGCTCAGGCTCTCGATCAGAGTATGAGTCGCTACTGTAAGATCTGCGCGATCTGCTCCTGGACCTGCGCCTGCGCGAGCCGCTTCTTTCCTTCGAGTGGTGGCGACGACCACTGCGATTGTGCTCTTCACGACGAGTGTCAACTATGGCACGATCTCGACTCCCTCCTGGAGTGTTTGGATTTGGCGTATGGCCTTTGCTGCTAAGGCGAGCGATTTGATCTGTTGGCGATGTAGTTTTGCATTGGGGTCATCAGCTGGAGGCTTGATTGCTTCTAGGTATGCTGCGGCAGTAAAGAGGGCACCCGCAGCTGTTTTGGGTACTGGCACCCCTCTTCGTCGTATGTCATGAAGAGTTGCCTAAGTTGCGGGTGAGTGCCGCTCTCTCATCTGGCGAGAGGTGTGACAGCCTTGATCTGGGTCTTGTGTCTGCTCGCCCGGTGGAGCTCAGGGAGAGCTGTCTTCTTCGCGCACTCGACAAGCTAGCTTGCTTTTTGCGTTCTTCGAGTGTTGCTCTGACCTGCCGCAGTCGAAGTGATTCCTGCCAGTTGAAGTACTGGAAGGTCAACATCTCCTCTTGTGTTGCGTCTGCTGGCATCATTGTGCACTCCTTGATGACTTTATCTGCTTTTGCTGCCATCTCAGCAGTGATTGTGAGAGTTGTGACTCCGTCCGGCATAGTAACTGTGCACGGGAATTCTGTAGGCCTGCGGCTGGCCGCAGCATCTGATGATTCTGCGGCGATGGCGACGTAGACCTGCTGGGGTATCACCCGAGGGTATGTATGTGTTTCGAGTCCCGTCATGGACTCGACTCTTCATCGAGGCTCATGTCGGAGTCGATATGCCCATCGAGTGGTCCGTCTGGACGGATCTCGTGTCGATGCCTTCATCGCCTATGCTCATCTCGACGTCGGTGAGTTGTTATGAATCTCGAAGTCGAGGTTGTTGTTGGTGCAGATCTCGGAGTCGACGTGGTTGTCGATATGAGTTTCGGGCTCGTCGAAGTCGCTGAGGGAGATCCCGCAGTCGATGCTATCCTCGAGTGGAAGATCGAGCTCGGGATTGTTTATGCGGTATGCTGATTCGGCCTCCTCACCTTCGAGCTCCTCCAGAGCTTGTTAAGCTCTCGAGTTGAGATGGTTGTTGCGACGAGCAAGATTGGAGGATCGACGATGGTATGGACGCGTTGATGGATCCGCAGTCGAAGGAGCCGCAACCGATGGAGCCTCGGGTGCGGAAGTCGCGAGTTGGCGTGGATCTGTCAAGTCCTGCACACCAAGCTTGTTTACGAAAAAATTGAACGAACCAACGGTTAAACCCAAACCTGACTCGAGATCGGAGAAGGTCTCCTGGAATTCTGGCGAGTGTGGCTCGAAATCCATCAGAGGATCTGATGTGCTTTTTGCAGGTGAAGCTGGCGTGCTGCCGTTTGTCGAGTGAGTCGGCGAGTTGCCGTGTGCCGTAGGCGAGTTCTGGTTTGTTGATGCAGCCGGCGAGTTGCCGTTTGTAGATCCGATCGGCGAGTCGCCGTTTTCCGATGGAACCGAAGAAACCGTGAGTCCAGCACTATTCTTTCCCACAGACGGCGCCAATTGACGAGGTGTACCCTCATCAAATCCCATGGTTAAGGACCTAGGGTTGAGATTATGGGGAGAGAACGTGGTAGTACTGGTAGTTTCGTCGGCTGACAAGCAGAGGCAAAGATTTACCCAGGTTCAGGCCCCTCGGGTGGAGGTAAAGACCCTACTTCCTGCCTGTCTGTTATTGATCGTGTGAGATTATGAGGTTACAAGGTGGCTCCGGCGAGATGTCGATCTCACGAGAGCTTTGGTGGTTCGAGAATGGCTTGTCCTAGATCGGCACCCCTCCCAGCCCTTAAATAGGCTGGGTCTCGGGAGTTTGTAACCGACCTAGTTTACACGTAAGGAAAATCTAAACCGACTATGCCTATGTCTAATCTTGGAGGGTACTCCATCTTCTTGGTCCTCTTGTCTTGGGCTTCGATTAGGCTCTTCGCTATTGGGACTTAGTCGTCACGTGCACCAGGTACCCTCATGGTAGGCTACCCGAGATGTATACCCATGTCAAAGTGTTTTATCAAGAGCTATCTTTTATTCATGTTTCGATGCTGAATGTTACTTTACTTTGTTTAACATGGATTGATTAGTTCTATGGACACTTATGCATGCATTTAGACGGTCAACTTTCTCCCCCTTGCTAGCCCAAAAGTTCCAACAAGTAAAAACTTGTTTTCCAACACCCTCAAACCAAAGTTATTCCAGTGAGTCCACCATAACTACCTATTAGCTTTATGCTATTCCAAGTATGTTTTTCATGATATATTGTTCTATATATGCTTCCAAATTAATAATGCTTATGTTTTTGTTTGTTATGGGAAAAGTTGGTTAAAAAGCTACCACGAACTTGATGCACACTTTACTTTTATTGCACTTAATAAACCTGAACCATTGTGACTAAAATTATGAAGTTGTGTGCTTGACAAGAGTCTTGGTTGGAAGTTAGCTCATCTATGCAGACATGGGGCAAGTTTTCAACATTGCACTTATTTATATTCAGTTGATATCATGTACTTTTGTTATGGATGCTTATCATGGTGCCAAATAAATGCGGAAACTTAGTATGTTTGAGGAGTTTGTATAAATGGCTAGAGAGACGCCTGGGCCGCTAACCTAAGCCATGCATCATTCATGGTGGAAATTTACAGCGTACCAAAGTGAACATTCAGTGATGCACGTCATAATAAAAAGCTATACAAATAGTAAATAAAAGAGTGCTGAGATTGTTCACTGTCTGTTTGGCTTGTCATTTTGACATGGGCTAGTTTCCATGTCCTGAGGCAAGAGGTACCCCAGTTGACGCTCTTGATGACGCTATTATATTACTTACAATGACTTTAACTTGAACTTGCTTTGTGGCCCGAGTTGAGTAACACCGTGGTGTAGGTACTCGTATTCATGGGGCATGAGGCATTCAACCCATACTTTGTCAAGCACATTACTCATATTTGCTTTCACTTTAAACTCTAATCATTCAAGATGCTATGATAGGGGTAATGAGAGCTCCACACCAATGAATACCACATTGCAAACATTAACTTAAGTAGAAGCATTTGGAAGCTATATGAAACTTTTGCATGTTTTACCTCTACTTATTTATCTATCTTTCCAAAGTGTCCACTTTTATATTCAGATTTTACAAGATTACTCTATGACCATTATAGGATGTTTTTACTTTTCATTATGCATACATTTGTTCCATAGTACTTTCTTCTATGTTACACTTTGTGAATTATCATTGAACATCCTTTCATTGAATATTTGATATCACTTTATAATCTATCTTGTATATTGCTACTCCTTTGAGAATGAATCATTTGACTTTATGTAGCAATAGTAATCATCTTTGATATCCATTGATAGTATTAAAATGCAAAGTCCATGTTAGTTTTATCACCTTCATACTCGAGGACGAGCATTGGTTAAGCTTGGGGATGTTGATGCATGTAAAATGCATACATGAACTTTACATTTTATTACTTGATATTCCAACTTATTTGCATCATATATGGGTTATATTTATATTTTACAATGATTTTAGGGGATAATTCACAGTTTCCCCATTTATTTGGAATTAAGCCTGCAGAACCAGAAAACCCCTTTTTCCATCTTTTTGACTTTTAGGGACCCAAACGACGTCCAAATGACCTAATATTTCACGGGCGTCAATTTTTGGAAGGAACGAAGCGTAGGAGCGAAGGAAGCGAACAAACGGAAACCCGAGGGCCGAAAGAGGTGGGCCCACACGGTCAGATTCCTTGACCGCGTGGGACCCCCTATTCTGGGCCTCGAGCCTCCGATGCCGTCGATCTTCGTCCCCGTGCCTTTGTCTTGACCTAAAAACGACTATAAAAATGGTCCCCCGACGGCTTTTGGAGGGAGGCGGGGAGAAACACAAAAACTACGTAACAGGAGACAGAAGGCTGCCGCCGGAGAGGATCAGAGGGGGGGAAACACCGCCGGAATCACCTCCGGAAGGCTCCTCCATCCCCCCTCCGGAGTCTCCATCAACACCACCGTCAAGACCAGCACCATCTCCATCACCATCTTCGTGATCCACTTCATCCCCCTCATAGTTTGAGATTGTTGAACCCTAGCTATTGTCTAAGTACTATTCTACATGTTTGAGAATTGCTACTTGTCATTGTTTTGTGGGAGATTATATTCTCAGATTGTGTTGTATCACTTATGCCATTGAATCATATCATGTCTTCGCGTTGTGAGTAGTTCTCTCATGTTTCTGGGGGCATAGGATGGATTGGCAATGATTTATTTATGACATGTGTTGGTATTTTGTCTAGTGTTTATCTTTTTATGTAATTCTATGATGGTGGTGTGCGAACGTCGACTGCACATCACTTCACCTATAGGGGCTCATAGGAGAACACCGTAGTGTAATGGAGTGAGGGAGACTTGGGAGGACATGTAAACCTGAGACCGAGTCATGAAGTTGCATTATGAGGGTATTAGTATCGGGGACCTTAGAGTTTAAAGCTATGGTGGGACTCTATGTCTTAATAACTCTTGTGCAGTCATTTACTTGGCCATAAGAACCATCATAAGTGGATTTAGTTTATTTATTTAGCTTTCCCTAATTATGGCTCCGTCCAAAAGAAGATTAAAACTTGACAAAATGCTTATCTTGTTGTTCTGGAAATATTTATGCCATTAAGTCTAGGTAGCCCTTGGGAACGTTCTCCACTTATAAGAAACACACACTTGAGCTTGTCCTCTCGCTGCATAGAGGATTGGGCTTTCTCTCTTTGAGAGCTTTCACTTGTCATATTTTATTTTCAGCTTTTTACTTTATTGCAAACTCTACGCCAAAAACCCAAAAACACTTGCATCATTTAATCATTTTAGTTTGTCTAGTGCATAGATAATAAGAGAAGTGACATTCTTATTTGAGAGGATAAATACTTATACCTTCTACTCCTCGTGGGATCGATACTATACTTACACATTGAAGATTTCAACGATCCCCTATACTTGTGGGTATCAGGTGGTTGCGCTGCTGCCGCCCTCTGGCTCCATGGTGGCCTGGTGTGCTCTTGCCTACCGCGTCCGGTCGGCTACCGTCTACGACGGTGGAGGCTGTTCCCTCCCGCGTGGATGTGGTACCGCCGCTCCTTGTCTACGACGGGTTCTTCACAGTTCGGTCAGCCTCGTAGCGAGTACCATGGTGATACGACGATGGTGGCTTCAATTCCGTGGTGGCGTATGTTGGTGGGTGGCAAGACGGATGGAGCGCTTCGGATTGTCCAGAGATGTGGTTTTTTGGGGGTCGGGAGAAATCCCTGTCATCTTGACACCGATGCGGTGACGCTTGCGAGTGTCGCTATTCCTTCTTGAAGGGCGTCAGGTTTACCTCTTCCCCACTACCTGTAGCGTGCCGGGGGAAACCCTAGGACCTGTCCGGGCAACAGCAGCGTCATCGTTGTTTCCTTCTTGAAGGTGTTGTTTGGTACGCGGCGATTCCGAGTGCTAGGATTGTGGTGGGAATTGGCCGGAGAGGGCGCAGCGGTTGCGAGTCACTTTCGTTTTCGTTGATCCGCCAATGTTGGCATTGTTTTCTCTTCTTCTTTCTCTTTCTTTTCTTTTGGGCGTATATGTGCTGTTTGCCCGAGCAGTGGTCTCAAAGTTATATCGGGTGGTTGCTATATTAATATAGCGGGACGAAAGCCTATTTCTTCGAATAGCTTGAAACATCAGACTTATTGTCTAAGATCCCCAACCTCGACTCCCTCACTCGCAGGAACTCCTACCACTAGAGCGCCGCGGCAAAGCACAACGACGTCGGGATGCCCCAGATCTGGCTGCCGAGATTTGGCGCCTACTCCCAAACGCCAGGACAAGACTACATTTTCCCATAAGTGCGCGTACCCTCATTTTATCGTTTCTTTTTGTGTTGTACATGTTGTGCACTACCTCTGGCATTTGCAAAATACTAGTATAGTAATTCTAGGGGCACATTTTCGTCTAAGGCGTAAAGTTAATTGTGTGGGCAAAAGAGTACCAACAAGTGATATTTATATACTTCTATTAAAAAAATGGTTTTCCAGCAAAACATTTCGTTGTAAAAAATAGCCAAATGGCTATGTGGATAAGACCCTCAATTAGACAGTGCAAAGTAAATACTGTACTTTTAAACAAGAGCGCTGAATGGTAAACATATTATTTCTTACTTATATTTGTCGACTTACCTCTATTTGTACATATTGTAATTACAAACGGTTAAATAGCAAAATGTTGTGGATAGGCATCCAATTCATCGAAGGAAACCAGCAGCCCCAAACTATTTTATGGTCACACTGTTTTGTTGTACTAGTAAAATATGTAGCAGCCTTGGTTGTTACTAGCTACAGCACTAGACAATTAAAATATCCAGGGGATAGAACCGAGGTTGGGAAGAAAGAGAAGCAACCAATCAAAATAAGGCGTATAATTTTTTAAGTCAAACTATTAATGTAATATTAGAACATTTTTTTAGAAAAAACTATCAACAGCTATAATAGTATGAAGATATAATATGAAAATACATTTCAAGATGTATCTACTAATATCCATTTGGTATTGCAAATTCTAATGTTTTTTCCTAAAAGCTTAGCCAAACTTTACTAAATTTTGACTTTTGACAAAATTACAACCTTCTTTTGAGAAACTGAGTTAGTCAAGTTGAAAAGCATGACCATTTAGATCAATCAGTTCTTCACACATGTAACAACATAGGAGTTTAATTTTTTCCCACGGACATAAAAAATTCTATCTTGTTGTTCATGATTTTTTCTCCCGTCGGTTTGATTTTTTCCGCCTCATCTTTGTTCTTTCTCCCACAGATTTTCTCTAAAAAGTCTCAAGTGCCCCACGTCTTATTTTTTGTAAAAAGGCCAACCGATCTATTGATTATCAACAACGGTACAAAGAATCTAAAAAATAATAGAAAATACAAATAGGTCTTCAGACCACCTACGGACGACTACAATCACTGAAGCGAGCCGAAGACGTGTCGCCGTCCTCACCCCTCCCTCACTGGAGCCGGACAAAACTTGTCGTAGTAGAACTTGTTGTAGTAGAGAGACAGGAAATCATCGTGCTAAGTCCCCGAAGGCCCAACACACTGGAGTAGCAACCATCGCCAATGATGACAACCATAGACCGGAAAAGCAAGACCTACAACCACACAAACGAATGCGAAAACGAACTGGATCCGAATAGATCTGCCGGACACACGACTCCACGCGCCCTCTGCCGATGCTAGGCGCACCACTAGAGCGAGTGTAGGATGGGGAGGATGTTATTCTACCTTCAGGATGGCGCCACCGCCACACCATTTCGAAGAAGACACTGGAGCAACCTAAAAACACAAAAACCTTCTCGCCGGCCAGGGGCCGTGGTCCACCTACCATTGAGGCTCGCTAGAACCGTACCGGTTCGCAAGAGAAAGTCACTTTAAGTGCCCACGTATTATTAACTTGCCAAATGCAGGTACGGGTGCTATCATCCGTGACGACAGGGGATACTTCTTGGCGGCGAGCTGCCGTGGATTACCCTATGTCTCTGATCCTGCTACAGCTGAAGCACATGCACTACGTGATGGGTTGATCATGGCTGGCCAGATAGGATGTAACAGAGTAGAGGTGAATTCCGACAGCATGGAAGTGACTGATATTATGAGGAATGGCGGGAATTCCCTTGGCTCTGCTGCGGCCATCTACGAGGAGTGCACGATGCTTTGCCGAAATTTCGTAATAGTTGTCTTTGATCATTGCCCTAGGGAAGCCAATAGGGCTGCTCATGTGTTAGCTAGCCATTCGGAGAGTTCCATGTCAGCTGTTTGGCATGAGGAACCTCCCGATTATCTCGTAAGCACCCTAGCGGATGATGTAACTCTGATTGATGCTTAAAGGCAGCAAGTTTCAGACGCGCTCTTTTCCTTACCAGAGTACCGAAAGGGACGGGAAGGTTTTTAATGAGTCGGCCTGCTAGCTTAATATATGTGGTTTAAATTTCAAAAAACTTGCCAAATAAATTCTTATTTTTTTTGGTAAGTCAGTGAATACTTATCAAATAAAATCCTATATTATTTGGTCAGGCAAATAGCATCGGAAAACGCTACTTTACAGCCGGCTGTAGCTACAGCCGGTTCGGCCGATACGCGAGCGTCCCGCGAGTCCATCCACGTGACCACAGCCCACGCTGGGCGCACGTACAAGAAAATTTCAAGTGTTCCGCTGCCTACCTTTCCATGTGAGTGGTCCCCCAGCCATGTCGCTGCTCACTCCTCACATTTTCTTACGCAAGTGGACAAGTTATCACAGGTCAAGTTGACATGCATGTTTCTTTTCTCTGCCTTTTTTTACTAGGTGGCGTGTGAGCCAAAGCACATGCAGCTTAACAAATGCATGTCATGGTCACATGTTGCTACTATTGCTACATGTATATCGCTAGACATCCATTAATTACATGCTGCTAATTAGTGATTTGTGAAAGGTTACAAACTATTTCGGCATGAAAACCAGTTGTCCTTTCGTTGTCCGATCATGATCCAACACGCGGAATCGAGTTTTATGTTTTGAATTTTAGTCCCACGAGTGGATTGAGCTTCCATCGTGGTGGAGTTTTAGCTCTGATGAGTTCAAAACGGTTATGACGGTGCCTCCATGGTTGATGTTGCATACCGTCTTCGAGTAAAATGCTACAGGTTTTATGTGTGAATGCTACAAATATTTTTTCCAATGTTACATACGTGTTTCTCTAATGTTGGATGCGTTGGGTACAAATGCTGGATGCAGTGATTTTTTTGTTACATATGTCGATATTTTGCTGCAAACAACTGAGGATATGTTGCATAGGTTATTGCATTTTGCTACATGGTCGTGTACAATATGCTACATAAAGTTTTGCTACAGATCCCAAGTGTTGATTTTGATGGCACATCATGACACCTTTTTATACAGTTTTGCTACAATTAAATTGTAAATTTGTTGCATGTGCCTGTAGTTTTTGCTACATGGGTATATTCAGGCCAATGACACATAAGAGGGCTTTCACAGAATCGACCTAACCTGATTAAATTGGAAAGTATGGGGAATGCCCACTCATGTGAAAAGACACCAATAGAAATCCCAGGCAGCCACGTGAAACCTACCTCTCGCAACGCACAGTAGTTTTTGTGTGAGATTCTAACATGCAGTAGTCAGTAGGGTGCTAGTCCAAGGACGCATGCATGCATATCGCGTCGCGCATCACAGATCGATCGAATCGGACGGTGCGGAAGGCGGTTGTAGCGAGGCGTTGCTACAGCCGACTGACGCTTAGCGCTGGCCAATAGCATCCAGTACTTTTGATACACAATCGCGCTACTAAAAGTAAATGGCAGGCAAATCACGGTGATGAGCTGGTAATCCAAAAAATACCCCGTTTCAACGACGTGAACAATTACGACTCCCAAACAACATAGTTTCAAAAAAAAAAAGAGTCCCAAACAACATATGTCGGCTGAAGCAAGGATAAACTTGGCCACGTGGGCACCGATCCGCACAGCCCTATAAATTGCCGCACCAAAACGCCAAGGCATCTCCTCGCCGCCGTCGCGATCGGCACACCCCGCTTCAACCTCCGCCACCGTACGTACGTCCTCTTCCGCCAAGGCCCCGCCGTATCACGTTAACGACGAGGAAAAGTGAGCTCCATCCCCGTCGGCGACCCGAACCAGTCCTTCCTTGCCGGATCTCCCGGTGGTGAGCCTCTATCCCCCGCCCCGCCCCCTTGCCCCTGTTAAACCCTAAACCCCTCTTCTCTTTCTACAATTACTCCGTCTTTCAGGAGGCCATATACTGTTGTTCATCTAGTAGATCCAACCACGAGAATGTGAGCGTGGATTTGTGATATTTACTCCCCATTATGTGGCATGCCGTTTGATTTATATGTGCCATAGTTATTATTTGATCAACATAAAATTAGAACTGCCTTTCATGATCATTTGTGTTCTTGATCACCAATGCACTTTGGTATGATGAGTTGACAGTTAAGTTTCAGCTTCAGCGAAGGAGAGCACAGGAAGGAGCAGCGGCATGGGCAATTCCTTGGCTTCAGGTTCGGGATGCATGTGTATACATCTGTGTGCACAGTTCATAATATTCTTGCTCAGTTTGTGGTTCGATTACAGATCTTGCCTTTTATAATAAGGATTCAAATTAGATTGATTTAGAATTCATCTCTTCTCGAATGAATCCTTTTATAAACTGAATTCAGCCTGGTTATTTGGCACTGCATTTAACAACTACCATGAGGCACCTGAACTTGCTCATAGCATGTATTGTTTTCTTCTCTTTGTTCTGCACTTTTGAGATGCTGCTCTTGTGCAAATTGCAGCTCCTCCAATGCTGGGAGAGACTCATGATCCCACGTTCGTATGGAAGATTCACAACTTCAGGAACTTACTTCGTAGGAGGGGTGGTACGATGGCCAGCTCTTCCCTTTTTTGCTGCTCCGGGTTTAAGTGGTATGCATCATTGCTTAGATGTAAATATGATGGAATCGGCATCGTACGGCAACCATTTAGATTTTGGGGTGGATAAAACAGGTTTCAATTATCTATGTACAACATTATTAAGGAAGTGGATTAATGAAAATGACATCTTAGTGAATTCAGATTAGCAATCAAAATCTCATAAGTTAACCGTCGCCGAAGCTTGATAAGGATGTATTAACTGAAGAAAATCATTTTTATGTCTTACTACAGTTCAGTTATGGCTTTTAGACCATCTTGATTCTATTTTCCATAATTCATTTGCCAGGTTCCTGTCGGTAGCTCCACGACGTAACGTAGCTAGTTCATCTTCTCGGGTTGTTTCTCTTTGTCTTGGGATGAGCAGAAATAGCATGCAGTTGGAGCCAGGATACATGGTGGTGGCAGTGTTTGAGTTGTCAATATACAATCATTCGAATGGGATGTATTATGGATACAGAGGTAGTTTCATCCAACCTTTTCTATCACACATCCATCTACCCTGTTACAGCTTTTTTTTAGATAAGGGGGTGTGGATCCCCGGCCTCTGCATCAAAATGATGCACACAGCCTTCCGCAATTATTTAAACTCCAAAGTATCAAGTTTTACAATTCACGGATCACACAAGGTGGCTACAAAGATCAGCCACTCAAACAAAGATGTACTAAACATCGATTCTTCTAGTATGAAGCCACCCAGCCCGACTGAAGATAGCCCGCACGACTGTCAACATACGGGTGCATCCGGCATCCATAAGGCCACGTTGGTCCACCGGTAGCAGGAAAGACCAAGAATGAATCCAGTAGCACGCCTTGTGTATAACCTGCAAATAATGAGTAGAATTTGTTTTGTTAAACACAATATCATTTCTACACTTCCATAGTGCCCACAAAATGGCCGCAACACCAATTCGAATGCGAGCCTTCGTCACTCTATCTACCCTGTTACAGCTAGAAGTCACTACTCTGGACTTAAATTTCCCTTTTTGGAAAACCGACAGGAGCACCGCCTTTTCATTAGAAGGATAGGGAAACGACTCTACTTTAAAGTTTGAAGCTATAACTCCGTACATTTCGATTTACGTTTCACAAAAATCGATGACTAAGTTTTTAAATATGATCAAATACTTTTCATATTACTATCTAGTTGTTCTGTATTGCGTCTGAATTTGAGTTTGTAGGCGGGATATTTGTATCTTACATAGTTCATTTTTTTTCTAATCGTCTGACCTTCACCTCCATAATCGCAGCTAGCTCCAGCTTCAATGTCGTGCACCCAAATTCGGAGTTCAAGCACTTGATTCCTCTTAAAAAGCTACTGAAATCATCTTTTTTGAACAAGATACTGAAATCATCTGATTTTCTGCTTGATGATTGTTGTGTCTTTGGTGTGAAGATGATAAAAATCGACGTCTTTTCTCCTCAAAATAAGGCTATTGAGAAGGGTACCACAGTTCAAAACCTCTTCAGCCAAAAGAAGGGACTCATCAAACAGACCTACAACGTGGTCATAAACAACTTTCTTCAACATAAATCTAAGGATCTTGTCCGTTCGTCTACATTTGAACTTGGTGGACATAAATGGTACTATTCTCTTTCCGTTTCTTATGACTTAAAGTACTAATTTACATTACTATTAGTTTCGTAGTGCTCAGGAGCACTGCTAGATTGTTGTTTTGTGCAATACATGCCTTTTCTCAGTTTTCATTATAGCTATTCCAACTGAATATGTCTAGCCATCAGCATATCAACCTAAATCTTTATATGTTCTCCTAATTTCTTTCAGTTGGTATCTGTTGAAGAATTGAATCCGTGTGTATTGTTCTCAGGTACCTCGGTGTATATCCACAGGGTGACCAGTACAGCACCGGCTACCTCTCTTTGTACATGTGCCTGGACGCCCCTGACAGCGATCCCCCACTTGAGCCCGGGACGGCGGTCGATGTGGTTCTGTCCATCCTTGACCAGAAGTATAGGGTGAACCACTTCCGTAAAACCCTAGGTTTGTTCCACACCACGAATCCACAAGCCATATATTTTTTCGAACCATGCAGGCTGCATGTGTAGTCATAGATAGAAAGAAAGAAAGTCAGAGCGCTGGCTGAAGTTTTACAGAAACGGCCGAAGCCAAGGAATGAGCCATATATATCTCGCATATCTTGATTTATAACCTATATTTATGTTGGCATGGTGGCATTATGCAGGAGTGGTGGTGTATCCGGGTAAATTTCAGTGGGGATTCTCCCAATTCTGCCCGCTCAGCGCGTTCAAGGACCAGTCCAGAGGATACATAGTGGAATCGCGCTGCGTCATCCAGGTGGAGATGGCCATCGTCGGCTCTTCAAATAATGAATGATGATGGGTTACTTAGATCGAAGTATTCTAGTAGTAGAAGTTCGTACTGCACTTATCCATGTCATTGTGGGTATCATAAGAACATAAATTTTCCTTTCCAGGCCACCATGTTGACAACTTTCATGACAATGGGTTTAAAATCTAGCGCAAACAACATCCTATCAGCAATCGGGATGACCAAGTAAATGAAAGGCATCGTTCCTTTTTTTTTGTAGTTCGATAAGATGGCAATCCTTGTTTATCAGCCCCATACACAAGCTTCACTCCCGTGTAAGCTAATCTTGAACCCCGACATTGCTTGACAACATAGATTAAGGAAATTTGGGTTGCCAATTTGAATGTCGTTCATCTCGATCAGTATAAAAGTATCATCCGCATGATGGGACATAACTCCCAAGATGTGGCTGAAGGCATTGGTGGAATCCAGCATCATTAAAAGTGACAAAGTTGAACAGGAGGGGGGTTAGCTTGCCCTCATGCCGTCCCCTTTAGTTTATTAAAAATAGACGTGTTTACCCCCTATTAACTAGCTGTAATTGTATGACAAAACCGTGATTAGAACCATTCTCTGTCATGAAAACTATGAGGATATGACCTAACCTCTCCGCACCTCCCGGGTCGCCTCCGCACGGCGACTCGGGAGGTCCCCCGAAGCCCTAGCCTAGTAATCCCTGGGATTTCTCCCCTGGCCGCTGCCACCACCGGCGCCGGCGGCGGTGGCGGCGCCCGTCTCGCCGTAGACAGAGGGCAGAGGAGGCGCGCACCTGCGGTGTACCTGTGCGGAGTTGCACGGCGACGGACGCGCTAGGAGGTGGTCTGCGGAGTGGAGGACGAGGTGCAGCGGCGCTGGCCATGGCGAATCGGGCGTGGCCGACCTTGGCGGCGCGATCGTCCATGGCGTGCAGCGGCGGCAGCGGGCCCGTCTGGGCCCGATCTGGGCCAGCTGCTATGTGCATCGGACAGCGTCGGGCGATGCTCTAGGCGGCACAGTTGCGCTCGGGATTCCCGGATCGTTCGACCGCGGCCGCCGACAGAGCGTGTCGGCGGCGTTTGTCTTCTACTCTGCAGCCCGGCGGCGTGGGACTGAGGGCTCGGCCTGAATAAAGGTGTCATCGATTTGCTTTTGACGGGCCTCCTCGATTGAGAGACCGACGAGTTCCGGTCTTCCTCTCGGTGATTCCGCCGATTGGCGCATGGCGCCACTGGATATCTAGATTGGAATCGATCTGGTCGTGCGCTCCCCTATATTCGGCCAGTGATGCGTCATGTGGGAGTGGCGCGAAGCTTCGCTTTCTTGACGGTGCCATGGGACATGTCTGGTGTATTCGATCGAAGGTTTGTAATAGCGGAGAGGTGTATTGGTGGCGATGAAAAATGGCGGCACAGGTTCTTCCTGTGTGTCGGGTGTTGGTCACTTGCAGCAGCGGCCTTGGCGAGAGGGGGCGGCAGCACAGGTGGACTGCATTTGTGGTGGTGCTCCTCGAGCACCGAGTCACGAATTCCAGGGTGAAAACCCAAGGTCTGGTCTTCATTGGTTATGCCTGACAATGGTCTTACTGATGACATTGTTTTGTGAAGTCGGACTTTCTTCAGGGTGAAAACTCAAGATCTTTGATCGGGCGACGACAATGTTTGTGCTTTGTTTCCTTCTCGGAGGCGTCGTTTTTTGAGAATCTCTTTTGCAGTCCGGGTGTTGTCTTCGGTGGTGGTTAGAGTGTTGCTGTTGCGTGTGTTTCATCACCAGGACGGGGTCATTGTTTTCTATCTCTCTTTTTTATTTTTTTATTGGATGTGTGCATCCGTGGTGTCTTTCGACATCTTGTTGGTGCAGAGGCTGGGTGTAATTGTATCTTCGCGATATTAATACATTCCCTTTATCTAAAAAAATGAAAACTATGAGGAAATACCAACAAACGATCGTAAGCTTTTTCAATGTACAGTTTCAGAACAACACTGCTTTCATGAGAGCAAATATCATGGATGCTTAAATTGAGCAGTAAGGATGCCATCCGAAAAATTCTTTCTTCCATGGACATAGTTTGGTTAAGACTCATGATTTGTGCGCCAACTGAGAGGAGTCGGGGGGGGGGGGGGGGGGGGGTACAAACTTTAAAAAAACATTAACAAGAGCAATACAAACAATAGTGTTTCCTCGGTTGATTGAGAGATAGTTTTTCGGTGCTCATTTTTTGTCGTCGGATGAAGAACTTGTCACCACTTGCACTTATACGAGTTTCAGTGATCTTATAGGGTGTCTCTCAACATTAGCCCATAAATGGGAGTGGAAATTTCTGGCTCCCGAGATCGACTGATCCTATTATTTAAAAAATCGAAAATCATATATTACGAGTTAAAAAATTGTCAAAAAAGCAGGATGTAGTCAATCGTGTATCTCAGAAATGTGCAAAGTACCAATTTCAAATATTTGTATTCTAAGCTACATAAAATGAGGATCCAATATATTTTCAAATCTCTAAATTTTATCAAAGTTTGTCATTATTGTGCAACCCATAATAAAAATAATTTTGCATTGACACTTTTCATACTTGTAGGATATATCATTGGCTATGTTTAGAATTGTTTTCAGATTTTTTTAGAACATGTAAATATTTGTTAATATTTAGAAAAGAAGGGGAGCACAAGAACTCGGGAGCCGAAGACACTTGAACTACTGAAAATATATTTGTTAATGTTTCAAAATATAAGTGCATTAATTCACTCAGAAAACAAAGGTTACTAACTCGAACAAATACACATAATAAAATATCAACACTGATTGAATAAATACACAATGAAAATATATTTTATGACAGATTTATTTGTGTTGAATTGATATTGCAAATGTTCATCGTTTTGTCTATGATTTTCTTTTTCATTTTTCGATAAACTTGGTCAGACTTACGGAGTATATAACATTGACTTGTGAGTAAATAGTACTAGTACAGTACTTCTGAGTTATTTGTCGGTTGCCTGAGAAATCGTAAAACTGTTTTTTTATTACTCCGTATATAGTATTTAGCCTTTTATATCCCGAACAACATTTCTATGCTGAAGCTAGGATAAACATGGCCACGTGGGTACCAATCCGCAGAGCCCTATAAATTTGCCGCTGCAACCAAAGCGTCAAGGCGTCTCGCCCCTCCGTCGCAGTCGCCCTGTCGGCGCACCCTGCATCAACCCCCCGCCGCCGTACGTACGTGCTCTAGAGAATCTTGGAGGCACGGCGGCGTCGAGGCTTCCGCCGCATTACTGTAACGCCGAGAAAAAGTGAGCTCCATTCCCGTCGGCGTCCTTAACCAGTTCGTCCTTGCCGGATCTCCCGGTGGTGAGTCTCCATCCACCCGCCCGCCCCCTTGTCCCTGTAATTCCCAACTGTACCTTCTCTTGCGGCTGTTAAACCTCTGAATCAGATGATGATCAATGTAGATTGACCCCTTTTCTCTTTCTACAAATACTCCATCTTTCATTCTTTGGGCAATTCATATACTGTTACTCCATCTACCAGATCCCAGCACGAGAATGTGAGCGTGGATTTGTGGATATTGTCAGTTGTGTTATTTACTCTGCCTGTAACAGATCTTTTTCTATCGTTTTCGGATGGTTTTATTCTGTTAAAACTTGTAACCTGGGCGTCCCCCAGGGCTACCTTGTAAGTCTGTTGCTTTCTTAAAGCAGGGCACTTGTTGCCTTTTCTCTAAAAATATTTACTCTGCCTAATTAGCCATGTCTGGTTCTCTTGGATCATGCAGCTAACTTGCTCTATTGTCAGTTGTGATATTTACTCTATCATACTGCACTATGGAACGATGAGGTGACAGTTAAATTTCAGTTTCAGCCGAAGGAGCGCACTGGAAGGAGCAGAGCCATGGGCAATTCCTGGGGTTCAGGTTAAGGATATATGTGTATATCTGTGCACGTAATTCATAATATTCTTGCTCATTTGTAGTTCAAATACAGATCTCGCATCTTATGTAATATTAGAACATTTTTTTAGAAAAAACTATCAACAGCTATAATAGTATGAAGATATAATATGAAAATACATTTCAAGATGTATCTACTAATATCCATTTGGTATTGCAAATTCTAATGTTTTTTCCTAAAAGCTTAGCCAAACTTTACTAAATTTTGACTTTTGACAAAATTACAACCTTCTTTTGAGAAACTGAGTTAGTCAAGTTGAAAAGCATGACCATTTAGATCAATCAGTTCTTCACACATGTAACAACATAGGAGTTTAATTTTTTCCCACGGCCATAAAAAATTCTATCTTGTTGTTCATGATTTTTTCTCCCGTCGGTTTGATTTTTTCCGCCTCATCTTTGTTCTTTCTCCCACAGATTTTCTCTAAAAAGTCTCAAGTGCCCCACGCCTTATTTTTTGTAAAAAGGCCAACCGATCTATTGATTATCAACAACGGTACAAAGAATCTAAAAAATAATAGAAAATACAAATAGGTCTTCAGACCACCTACGGACGACTACAATCACTGAAGCGAGCCGAAGACGTGTCGTCGTCCTCACCCCTCCCTCACTGGAGCCGGACAAAACTTGTCGTAGTAGAACTTGTTGTAGTAGAGAGACAGGAAATCATCGTGCTAAGTCCCCGAAGGCCCAACACACTGGAGTAGCAACCATCGCCAATGATGACAACCATAGACCGGAAAAGCAAGACCTACAACCACACAAACGAATGCGAAAACGAACTGGATCCGAATAGATCTGCCGGACACACGACTCCACGCGCCCTCTGCCGATGCTAGGCGCACCACTAGAGCGAGTGTAGGATGGGGAGGATGTTATTCTACCTTCAGGATGGCGCCGCCGCCACACCATTTCGAAGAAGACACTGGAGCAACCTAAAAAAACAAAAACCTTCTCGCCGGCCAGGGGCCGTGGTCCACCTACCATTGAGGCTCGCTAGAACCGTACCGGTTCGCAAGAGAAAGTCACTTTAAGTGCCCACGTATTATTAACTTGCCAAATGCAGGTACGGGTGCTATCATCCGTGACGACAGGGGATACTTCTTGGCGGCGAGCTGCCGTGGATTACCCTATGTCTCTGATCCTGCTACAGCTGAAGCACATGCACTACGTGATGGGTTGATCATGGCTGGCCAGATAGGATGTAACAGAGTAGAGGTGAATTCCGACAGCATGGAAGTGACTGATATTATGAGGAATGGCGGGAATTCCCTTGGCTCTGCTGCGGCCATCTACGAGGAGTGCACGATGCTTTGCCGAAATTTCGTAATAGTTGTCTTTGATCATTGCCCTAGGGAAGCCAATAGGGCTGCTCATGTGTTAGCTAGCCATTCGGAGAGTTCCATGTCAGCTGTTTGGCATGAGGAACCTCCCGATTATCTCGTAAGCACCCTAGCGGATGATGTAACTCTGATTGATGCTTAAAGGCAGCAAGTTTCAGACGCGCTCTTTTCCTTACCAGAGTACCGAAAGGGACGGGAAGGTTTTTAATGAGTCGGCCTGCTAGCTTAATATATGTGGTTTAAATTTCAAAAAACTTGCCAAATAAATTCTTATTTTTTTTGGTAAGTCAGTGAATACTTATCAAATAAAATCCTATATTATTTGGTCAGGCAAATAGCATCGGAAAACGCTACTTTACAGCCGGCTGTAGCTACAGCCGGTTCGGCCGATACGCGAGCGTCCCGCGAGTCCATCCACGTGACCACAGCCCACGCTGGGCGCACGTACAAGAAAATTTCAAGTGTTCCGCTGCCTACCTTTCCATGTGAGTGGTCCCCCAGCCATGTCGCTGCTCACTCCTCACATTTTCTTACGCAAGTGGACAAGTTATCACAGGTCAAGTTGACATGCATGTTTCTTTTCTCTGCCTTTTTTTACTAGGTGGCGTGTGAGCCAAAGCACATGCAGCTTAACAAATGCATGTCATGGTCACATGTTGCTACTATTGCTACATGTATATCGCTAGACATCCATTAATTACATGCTGCTAATTAGTGATTTGTGAAAGGTTACAAACTATTTCGGCATGAAAACCAGTTGTCCTTTCGTTGTCCGATCATGATCCAACACGCGGAATCGAGTTTTATGTTTTGAATTTTAGTCCCACGAGTGGATTGAGCTTCCATCGTGGGGGAGTTTTAGCTCTGATGAGTTCAAAACGGTTATGACGGTGCCTCCATGGTTGATGTTGCATACCGTCTTCGAGTAAAATGCTACAGGTTTTATGTGTGAATGCTACAAATATTTTTTCCAATGTTACATACGTGTTTCTCTAATGTTGGATGCGTTGGGTACAAATGCTGGATGCAGTGATTTTTTTGTTACATATGTCGATATTTTGCTGCAAACAACTGAGGATATGTTGCATAAGTTATTGCATTTTGCTACATGGTCGTGTACAATATGCTACATAAAGTTTTGCTACAGATCCCAAGTGTTGATTTTGATGGCACATCATGACACCTTTTTATACAGTTTTGCTACAATTAAATTGTAAATTTGTTGCATGTGCCTGTAGTTTTTGCTACATGGGTATATTCAGGCCAATGACACATAAGAGGGCTTTCACAGAATCGACCTAACCTGATTAAATTGGAAAGTATGGGGAATGCCCACTCATGTGAAAAGACACCAATAGAAATCCCAGGCAGCCACGTGAAACCTACCTCTCGCAACGCACAGTAGTTTTTGTGTGAGATTCTAACATGCAGTAGTCAGTAGGGTGCTAGTCCAAGGACGCATGCATGCATATCGCGTCGCGCATCACAGATCGATCGAATCGGACGGTGCGGAAGGCGGTTGTAGCGAGGCGTTGCTACAGCCGACTGACGCTTAGCGCTGGCCAATAGCATCCAGTACTTTTGATACACAATCGCGCTACTAAAAGTAAATGGCAGGCAAATCACGGTGATGAGCTGGTAATCCAAAAAATACCCCGTTTCAACGACGTGAACAATTACGACTCCCAAACAACATAGTTTCAAAAAAAAAAAGAGTCCCAAACAACATATGTCGGCTGAAGCAAGGATAAACTTGGCCACGTGGGCACCGATCCGCACAGCCCTATAAATTGCCGCACCAAAACGCCAAGGCATCTCCTCGCCGCCGTCGCGATCGGCACACCCCGCTTCAACCTCCGCCACCGTACGTACGTCCTCTTCCGCCAAGGCCCCGCCGTATCACGTTAACGACGAGGAAAAGTGAGCTCCATCCCCGTCGGCGACCCGAACCAGTCCTTCCTTGCCGGATCTCCCGGTGGTGAGCCTCTATCCCCCGCCCCGCCCCCTTGCCCCTGTTAAACCCTAAACCCCTCTTCTCTTTCTACAATTACTCCGTCTTTCAGGAGGCCATATACTGTTGTTCATCTAGTAGATCCAACCACGAGAATGTGAGCGTGGATTTGTGATATTTACTCCCCATTATGTGGCATGCCGTTTGATTTATATGTGCCATAGTTATTATTTGATCAACATAAAATTAGAACTGCCTTTCATGATCATTTGTGTTCTTGATCACCAATGCACTTTGGTATGATGAGTTGACAGTTAAGTTTCAGCTTCAGCGAAGGAGAGCACAGGAAGGAGCAGCGGCATGGGCAATTCCTTGGCTTCAGGTTCGGGATGCATGTGTATACATCTGTGTGCACAGTTCATAATATTCTTGCTCAGTTTGTGGTTCGATTACAGATCTTGCCTTTTATAATAAGGATTCAAATTAGATTGATTTAGAATTCATCTCTTCTCGAATGAATCCTTTTATAAACTGAATTCAGCCTGGTTATTTGGCACTGCATTTAACAACTACCATGAGGCACCTGAACTTGCTCATAGCATGTATTGTTTTCTTCTCTTTGTTCTGCACTTTTGAGATGCTGCTCTTGTGCAAATTGCAGCTCCTCCAATGCTGGGAGAGACTCATGATCCCACGTTCGTATGGAAGATTCACAACTTCAGGAACTTACTTCGTAGGAGGGGTGGTACGATGGCCAGCTCTTCCCTTTTTTGCTGCTCCGGGTTTAAGTGGTATGCATCATTGCTTAGATGTAAATATGATGGAATCGGCATCGTACGGCAACCATTTAGATTTTGGGGTGGATAAAACAGGTTTCAATTATCTATGTACAACATTATTAAGGAAGTGGATTAATGAAAATGACATCTTAATGAATTCAGATTAGCAATCAAAATCTCATAAGTTAACCGTCGCCGAAGCTTGATAAGGATGTATTAACTGAAGAAAATCATTTTTATGTCTTACTACAGTTCAGTTATGGCTTTTAGACCATCTTGATTCTATTTTCCATAATTCATTTGCCAGGTTCCTGTCGGTAGCTCCACGACGTAACGTAGCTAGTTCATCTTCTCGGGTTGTTTCTCTTTGTCTTGGGATGAGCAGAAATAGCATGCAGTTGGAGCCAGGATACATGGTGGTGGCAGTGTTTGAGTTGTCAATATACAATCATTCGAATGGGATGTATTATGGATACAGAGGTAGTTTCATCCAACCTTTTCTATCACACATCCATCTACCCTGTTACAGCTTTTTTTTAGATAAGGGGGTGTGGATCCCCGGCCTCTGCATCAAAATGATGCACACAGCCTTCCGCAATTATTTAAACTCCAAAGTATCAAGTTTTACAATTCACGGATCACACAAGGTGGCTACAAAGATCAGCCACTCAAACAAAGATGTACTAAACATCGATTCTTCTAGTATGAAGCCACCCAGCCCGACTGAAGATAGCCCGCACGACTGTCAACATACGGGTGCATCCGGCATCCATAAGGCCACGTTGGTCCACCGGTAGCAGGAAAGACCAAGAATGAATCCAGTAGCACGCCTTGTGTATAACCTGCAAATAATGAGTAGAATTTGTTTTGTTAAACACAATATCATTTCTACACTTCCATAGTGCCCACAAAATGGCCGCAACACCAATTCGAATGCGAGCCTTCGTCACTCTATCTACCCTGTTACAGCTAGAAGTCACTACTCTGGACTTAAATTTCCCTTTTTGGAAAACCGACAGGAGCACCGCCTTTTCATTAGAAGGATAGGGAAACGACTCTACTTTAAAGTTTGAAGCTATAACTCCGTACATTTCGATTTACGTTTCACAAAAATCGATGACTAAGTTTTTAAATATGATCAAATACTTTTCATATTACTATCTAGTTGTTCTGTATTGCGTCTGAATTTGAGTTTGTAGGCGGGATATTTGTATCTTACATAGTTCATTTTTTTTCTAATCGTCTGACCTTCACCTCCATAATCGCAGCTAGCTCCAGCTTCAATGTCGTGCACCCAAATTCGGAGTTCAAGCACTTGATTCCTCTTAAAAAGCTACTGAAATCATCTTTTTTGAACAAGATACTGAAATCATCTGATTTTCTGCTTGATGATTGTTGTGTCTTTGGTGTGAAGATGATAAAAATCGACGTCTTTTCTCCTCAAAATAAGGCTATTGAGAAGGGTACCACAGTTCAAAACCTCTTCAGCCAAAAGAAGGGACTCATCAAACAGACCTACAACGTGGTCATAAACAACTTTCTTCAACATAAATCTAAGGATCTTGTCCGTTCGTCTACATTTGAACTTGGTGGACATAAATGGTACTATTCTCTTTCCGTTTCTTATGACTTAAAGTACTAATTTACATTACTATTAGTTTCGTAGTGCTCAGGAGCACTGCTAGATTGTTGTTTTGTGCAATACATGCCTTTTCTCAGTTTTCATTATAGCTATTCCAACTGAATATGTCTAGCCATCAGCATATCAACCTAAATCTTTATATGTTCTCCTAATTTCTTTCAGTTGGTATCTGTTGAAGAATTGAATCCGTGTGTATTGTTCTCAGGTACCTCGGTGTATATCCACAGGGTGACCAGTACAGCACCGGCTACCTCTCTTTGTACATGTGCCTGGACGCCCCTGACAGCGATCCCCCACTTGAGCCCGGGACGGCGGTCGATGTGGTTCTGTCCATCCTTGACCAGAAGTATAGGGTGAACCACTTCCGTAAAACCCTAGGTTTGTTCCACACCACGAATCCACAAGCCATATATTTTTCGAACCATGCAGGCTGCATGTGTAGTCATAGATAGAAAGAAAGAAAGAAAGTCAGAGCGCTGGCTGAAGTTTTACAGAAACGGCCGAAGCCAAGGAATGAGCCATATATATCTCGCATATCTTGATTTATAACCTATATTTATGTTGGCATGGTGGCATTATGCAGGAGTGGTGGTGTATCCGGGTAAATTTCAGTGGGGATTCTCCCAATTCTGCCCGCTCAGCGCGTTCAAGGACCAGTCCAGAGGATACATAGTGGAATCGCGCTGCGTCATCCAGGTGGAGATGGCCATCGTCGGCTCTTCAAATAATGAATGATGATGGGTTACTTAGATCGAAGTATTCTAGTAGTAGAAGTTCGTACTGCACTTATCCATGTCATTGTGGGTATCATAAGAACATAAATTTTCCTTTCCAGGCCACCATGTTGACAACTTTCATGACAATGGGTTTAAAATCTAGCGCAAACAACATCCTATCAGCAATCGGGATGACCAAGTAAATGAAAGGCATCGTTCCTTTTTTTTTGTAGTTCGATAAGATGGCAATCCTTGTTTATCAGCCCCATACACAAGCTTCACTCCCGTGTAAGCTAATCTTGAACCCCGACATTGCTTGACAACATAGATTAAGGAAATTTGGGTTGCCAATTTGAATGTCGTTCATCTCGATCAGTATAAAAGTATCATCCGCATGATGGGACATAACTCCCAAGATGTGGCTGAAGGCATTGGTGGAATCCAGCATCATTAAAAGTGACAAAGTTGAACAGGAGGGGGGTTAGCTTGCCCTCATGCCGTCCCCTTTAGTTTATTAAAAATAGACGTGTTTACCCCCTATTAACTAGCTGTAATTGTATGATAAAACCGTGATTAGAACCATTCTCTGTCATGAAAACTATGAGGATATGACCTAACCTCTCCGCACCTCCCGGGTCGCCTCCGCACGGCGACTCGGGAGGTCCCCCGAAGCCCTAGCCTAGTAATCCCTGGGATTTCTCCCCTGGCCGCTGCCACCACCGGCGCCGGCGGCGGTGGCGGCGCCCGTCTCGCCGTAGACAGAGGGCAGAGGAGGCGCGCACCTGCGGTGTACCTGTGCGGAGTTGCACGGCGACGGACGCGCTAGGAGGTGGTCTGCGGAGTGGAGGACGAGGTGCAGCGGCGCTGGCCATGGCGAATCGGGCGTGGCCGACCTTGGCGGCGCGATCGTCCATGGCGTGCAGCGGCGGCAGCGGGCCCGTCTGGGCCCGATCTGGGCCAGCTGCTATGTGCATCGGACAGCGTCGGGCGATGCTCTAGGCGGCACAGTTGCGCTCGGGATTCCCGGATCGTTCGACCGCGGCCGCCGACAGAGCGTGTCGGCGGCGTTTGTCTTCTACTCTGCAGCCCGGCGGCGTGGGACTGAGGGCTCGGCCTGAATAAAGGTGTCATCGATTTGCTTTTGACGGGCCTCCTCGATTGAGAGACCGACGAGTTCCGGTCTTCCTCTCGGTGATTCCGCCGATTGGCGCATGGCGCCACTGGATATCTAGATTGGAATCGATCTGGTCGTGCGCTCCCCTATATTCGGCCAGTGATGCGTCATGTGGGAGTGGCGCGAAGCTTCGCTTTCTTGACGGTGCCATGGGACATGTCTGGTGTATTCGATCGAAGGTTTGTAATAGCGGAGAGGTGTATTGGTGGCGATGAAAAATGGCGGCACAGGTTCTTCCTGTGTGTCGGGTGTTGGTCACTTGCAGCAGCGGCCTTGGCGAGAGGGGGCGGCAGCACAGGTGGACTGCATTTGTGGTGGTGCTCCTCGAGCACCGAGTCACGAATTCCAGGGTGAAAACCCAAGGTCTGGTCTTCATTGGTTATGCCTGACAATGGTCTTACTGATGACATTGTTTTGTGAAGTCGGACTTTCTTCAGGGTGAAAACTCAAGATCTTTGATCGGGCGACGACAATGTTTGTGCTTTGTTTCCTTCTCGGAGGCGTCGTTTTTTGAGAATCTCTTTTGCAGTCCGGGTGTTGTCTTCGGTGGTGGTTAGAGTGTTGCTGTTGCGTGTGTTTCATCACCAGGACGGGGTCATTGTTTTCTATCTCTCTTTTTTATTTTTTTATTGGATGTGTGCATCCGTGGTGTCTTTCGACATCTTGTTGGTGCAGAGGCTGGGTGTAATTGTATCTTCGCGATATTAATACATTCCCTTTATCTAAAAAAATGAAAACTATGAGGAAATACCAACAAACGATCGTAAGCTTTTTCAATGTACAGTTTCAGAACAACACTGCTTTCATGAGAGCAAATATCATGGATGCTTAAATTGAGCAGTAAGGATGCCATCCGAAAAATTCTTTCTTCCATGGACATAGTTTGGTTAAGACTCATGATTTGTGCGCCAACTGAGAGGAGTCGGGGGGGGGGGGGGGGGGGGGTACAAACTTTAAAAAAACATTAACAAGAGCAATACAAACAATAGTGTTTCCTCGGTTGATTGAGAGATAGTTTTTCGGTGCTCATTTTTTGTCGTCGGATGAAGAACTTGTCACCACTTGCACTTATACGAGTTTCAGTGATCTTATAGGGTGTCTCTCAACATTAGCCCATAAATGGGAGTGGAAATTTCTGGCTCCCGAGATCGACTGATCCTATTATTTAAAAAATCGAAAATCATATATTACGAGTTAAAAAAATTGTCAAAAAAGCAGGATGTAGTCAATCGTGTATCTCAGAAATGTGCAAAGTACCAATTTCAAATATTTGTATTCTAAGCTACATAAAATGAGGATCCAATATATTTTCAAATCTCTAAATTTTATCAAAGTTTGTCATTATTGTGCAACCCATAATAAAAATAATTTTGCATTGACACTTTTCATACTTGTAGGATATATCATTGGCTATGTTTAGAATTGTTTTCAGATTTTTTTAGAACATGTAAATATTTGTTAATATTTAGAAAAGAAGGGGAGCACAAGAACTCGGGAGCCGAAGACACTTGAACTACTGAAAATATATTTGTTAATGTTTCAAAATATAAGTGCATTAATTCACTCAGAAAACAAAGGTTACTAACTCGAACAAATACACATAATAAAATATCAACACTGATTGAATAAATACACAATGAAAATATATTTTATGACAGATTTATTTGTGTTGAATTGATATTGCAAATGTTCATCGTTTTGTCTATGATTTTCTTTTTCATTTTTCGATAAACTTGGTCAGACTTACGGAGTATATAACATTGACTTGTGAGTAAATAGTACTAGTACAGTACTTCTGAGTTATTTGTCGGTTGCCTGAGAAATCGTAAAACTGTTTTTTTATTACTCCGTATATAGTATTTAGCCTTTTATATCCCGAACAACATTTCTATGCTGAAGCTAGGATAAACATGGCCACGTGGGTACCAATCCGCAGAGCCCTATAAATTTGCCGCTGCAACCAAAGCGTCAAGGCGTCTCGCCCCTCCGTCGCAGTCGCCCTGTCGGCGCACCCTGCATCAACCCCCCGCCGCCGTACGTACGTGCTCTAGAGAATCTTGGAGGCACGGCGGCGTCGAGGCTTCCGCCGCATTACTGTAACGCCGAGAAAAAGTGAGCTCCATTCCCGTCGGCGTCCTTAACCAGTTCGTCCTTGCCGGATCTCCCGGTGGTGAGTCTCCATCCACCCGCCCGCCCCCTTGTCCCTGTAATTCCCAACTGTACCTTCTCTTGCGGCTGTTAAACCTCTGAATCAGATGATGATCAATGTAGATTGACCCCTTTTCTCTTTCTACAAATACTCCATCTTTCATTCTTTGGGCAATTCATATACTGTTACTCCATCTACCAGATCCCAGCACGAGAATGTGAGCGTGGATTTGTGGATATTGTCAGTTGTGTTATTTACTCTGCCTGTAACAGATCTTTTTCTATCGTTTTCGGATGGTTTTATTCTGTTAAAACTTGTAACCTGGGCGTCCCCCAGGGCTACCTTGTAAGTCTGTTGCTTTCTTAAAGCAGGGCACTTGTTGCCTTTTCTCTAAAAATATTTACTCTGCCTAATTAGCCATGTCTGGTTCTCTTGGATCATGCAGCTAACTTGCTCTATTGTCAGTTGTGATATTTACTCTATCATACTGCACTATGGAACGATGAGGTGACAGTTAAATTTCAGTTTCAGCCGAAGGAGCGCACTGGAAGGAGCAGAGCCATGGGCAATTCCTGGGGTTCAGGTTAAGGATATATGTGTATATCTGTGCACGTAATTCATAATATTCTTGCTCATTTGTAGTTCAAATACAGATCTCGCATCTTATGAAGAGTATTAAAATAATATCAATTTAGAATTCTTCTCTTGTCGAGTCAAACCTCTTATAAACTGAATGCAGCCTCATTATTTGACACTGCAGTTAACTAGCATGAAGCACCTGAACTTGCTCATAGCATGTACTGTTTTATTTTCTATGTTCTGAACTTTTGAGATGGTGCTCTTGTGAAAATTTCAGCTCCTCCACTGCTGGGAGAGACTCACGATCCTACGTTCCTATGGAAGATTCACAACTTCGGGAACCTAGTTAGTAGGAAGGGGGTTACGACCAACTATTCCCCTTTTTACTGCTCCGGGTTTAAGTGGTACGTATCATTGTTGCAGATGTAAATATGACGGCATCGTACGGTAACCATTTGGATTTTCGGGTGGATAAAATAGGTTTCAGTTATCTATCTACAACATCATTAAGGAAGTGGATAATCAAAATTATGTTTGAGTGAATTCAGATTAGCAATCCAAATCTCGTAAACGAACTATCGAAAGCCGAAGCTTGATAGAGATGTGTTAACTGTAGAAATCATTTTTAAGTCTTATACTACCGTTATGGCCTCTATACCATCTTGATTCTGTTTTCCATGATTAATTTACCAGGTTCCTGTCAGTGGATCCGCGGCATACAGAAGCTGGTTCGTTGTATCCATACGTTTCTCTTTGTCTTGCGATGGGCAGAGATACCATGCATTCGGAGCCAGGATACTATGTGATGGCAGTGTTTGAGTTGTTAATATACAATCATTCAAATGGGAAGTATTATGGATACAGAGGTAATTTCGTCCAGTTTTTTTTTTTCTATCACACATCCATCCATCGTGTTGCAGCTAGGAGTCACTACCTTGGATCCAAATTCAGTTTTGACGCTACAACTCCAAATTCTGTCGTTAAAATTCAATGCAGTGACTGTAACTTTTTAAATATGACCGAGTACTTTGCACATCATCATGTTGTTATCTATTGCCTTGGAAATTATGTTTCTAGCCTATCGTACGTTCTTGCATAGTTCATATCCTCTAATCTTCTAACCTGCACCTACAAAAACGCAGTTAGGTCCAGCTTCCATGTCAGGCACCCAGTTTCGGAGTATCAATGCTTGATTCCGCTTAGTGAACTACTGAAATCATCCGATTTCCTGCATGATGATTGCTGTGTCTTTGGTGTGGAGATAGTAGAAATTGATGTCTTCTCTCCCCAAAAGAAGGCTATTGTGAAGGCCACCACCGTCCAGAACCTCTTCATCCAGAAGAACGGAATCATCAAAAAGACCTACAACGTAAGCATGAACAACTTTCTTGAACTGAAATCGAAGGATCTCATCCGTTCGCGTACATTTGAACTTGGTGGACATAAATGGTACGGATTTGTTTCTGTGTCCTTTAACTTAACATACTACCAAGCTTCATTACTAGTTTCCAACTGCCCAGGAGCACTTCTTATGAAAAAAATTCAACATCCTTTATCGATCAAGTGCTTGATGTTTGTGACACAACAAGGTCTTATGTGGGTTGTTGTCATTTTAGCTGTTCCAACTAATTTTTTTTCCATCAGCATATTAACCTACAACTTTGTATGTTGTCTTGATTTATTTTAGTGGTCTCTTGTGAAGAATTAAACCCGTGTATCATTCTCAGGTACCTCCGCATATATCCACAGGCTGACCAGTACAGCACCGATTGCCTTTCCATGTACATGTACCTGGACGCGGCGGACGGTGACCACCCTCTCGAGCCCGGGCCGGCCGTCGACCTGGTTCTGTCCATTGTCGATCAGAAGTACGGGGTGGACAACTTCCGTAAAAGCATAGGTTCGCTCGACATCATGAGCCATATATATCTCCTGTTTGATCTTGTCTGATCACCCATATTTATGTTATGTTGTCATGGTGGCATTATGCAGGAGTAGTGGTGTATCCGGGTAAACATCGGTGGGGATTCTCCAACTTCTGCCCGCTCAGCACGCTAACCGACCTGTCCAGAGGCTACATCGTGGAATCGCGCTGCGTTATCCAGGTGGAGATGGCCATTGTTGGATCTTCAATTAATGAATGATGATGGGTTACTTAGATAGAAGTATTCTAGTACTGCACTTATCCATGTCACCATGGGTAAGAGGAGGAAATAAATAGAAGCACATGTCACCGTGGGTATCAGGAGGAAATAGATATAAGCCCATCATAGGTAGGCTAGATAGACATGATCTAGTTAGAATCAACTTTCTCCTCAAGGAAATAGACATGATTTAGATAGAAGCCCATGCTTGTGTAAGTTAATCTTGAACATTGTTTCAAAATCTTGAACATCTTGAGCATCAGTGACAAAGTCGAATAGAAGCCCTCGTGCAGTCCCCTTCCCCCCCTAGTAACCAGATGCATAATTGTATGAATGTAATAGTGATCTGGACCATTCACGGCATGAGAGCTAATATCATGGATGATTACATTGAGCCGTAAGGATGCCATCCAAAATATTCTCTTCATGGACGCAGTTTGATTAAGACACATGATTTTGTGTGCCAGCCGAGAGAAAGGGACAGACAACAAAAGTTTTAGAAACAAACTTGAAAAATATACATTGATAAGATCAATGAGACGGAACACAGAAACAATTGTATTTCCTCGGTTGATTGAGAGATAATTTCTTGGTGGTCATTTCTTGTTGTTCGTTGAAGATCTTCTCACCATTTGTTCCTAACAAGTTTCAGTGATCTTATAGGGTGTCTCTCAACATCAGCGCATAAATGGGAGTGGAGATTTCTGGCTACCAAGTTTAAGTGATCTTTTTTTATTTAAAAAATCATATTTTACGAGTTTCAAAAAAATAAAAAAAATCAGAATGTAGCCAATGGTATATCCCACACACGTGTAAAATATTAATTTTAAATACTTTATGTTCTAAACTACACAAAAAGGCAAAAGTGTGAATCTGAGTATGCATATTTTCAAATCCACGGTTTTAAGGCGTCACTAAGGCGACGCTTAGGCGCTAAGATGCCCCCCTCCGCCTTAGAAAAACGACCGGCTTAGGCGCCCCCTCCGCGTAGAACGCATTATCGCTTTACAAACCATGTTCAAATCTCTAAGTTTTATCAGATTTATCATTTTTTGTATAATTCATAATACAAATAATTTTGCATTGCTGTTTTCCGTGCTTGTAGGATAATGCGTAGGATATATCATTGGCACTGGAGCTCAAAAACCAAAGACACTTTAACTACTCTTTGTTCCAAATATAAGCGCATTAATGTACTCAGAAAATAAAGGTTGCTAATTTGATCAAATATAGATAATAAAATATCAACACTGTATTGAATAAATACATAACGAAAATATATTTTGTGATAGATCTATTTGTGTTTAATTGATAATGCAAATGCTCATTGTTTTGTGTTTAAACATTTTTTTCATTTTATCTATATAAACCCGGTCAGACATATATAACATTGACTTCTGACTACATAGTACTCCTTCAGTGATCTGTCGGTTGGCTGAGAAATCGTAGTAAAACAATGACACGGAGGGAGTACTACCAGTACGTAGTTATCTGTCGGTTGGCTGAGAAATCGTAGAACTGTTTCTTTATATCCCAAACAACATTTCAGCTCTGAAGCTAGGATAAACTTGGCCACGTGGGCAACGATCCGCAGAAAATTGCCGCCGCAACCGAAGTGCCAGTCCAGGGCGTACCCCGCATCAACCCGCGTCGCCGATCGTACGTGCTCTAGGGATTCTTGGGGCACGGCAGCGCCGGTGGTGAGCCTCTCTCCCACACCCCTTTTCGCTTTCTAAGATTAGTACATCTTTGAGGACCGTTTCTTCGAATGTGAGATATCCAGTAGTAATGAACAGATAACTGATGAGCCAGGTCGGATCTTCTTGGATCATGCAGATAAGTTGATCTGTTGTCACTTGTGATCTTTACTCTGCATTGTGGCATGCCGGTTGATTTTCTGTACGCCGTAGTAATTGTTGATCAAGTAAATTAGCACCACCATTCATGATTGATTATTTATCTTCTTGGACAGCGGGCACTTTGGTACTGTTAACTGACCATTAAATTTCAGTTTCAGAGAAGTATAGCACAGGAAGGAGCAGAGCCATGTGCAATACCTGGGGTTCAGCTTCAGGATGTATGTGCATTTCTGTCTGCACAGTTCATTGTGTTCTTGCTCAATTCGTAGTTCAAATACAGATCGTGCTTTTTTACAATTCAAATCGGATTAATTTAGAATCCATCTCTTTTCTGATTATTCGGCACTGCAGTTAACTGGAATGAGGCACCTGAACTTGCTCACAGCACGTACTGTTTTCTTTTATCTGTTCTGCACTTTTGACTCTTGAGAGGATTCTCTCGTGCAAAATTTCAGGTCCTCCACTGCTGGGAAAGACCCACAATCCAACCTTCGTATGGAAGATTCACAACTTGAGGAACCTAGTTAGCAGGAGGAGGAGGGGTGTTATGACTGCACACTCTTCCCTTTTCTACTGCTCCGGGTTTGAGTGGTACGCATCGTTCTCTTAGATATAAATATGTTTCATACTGAATCGACATCATCGTACAACCATTTAGATTTTGGGGGTGGATAAAGCAGGTTTCAGTTATCTGTCTGAAGCATTATTTAGGTAGTGGATTAATCAAAATGATAATTTAGTGAATTCAGATTACCAATCAAAATCTCATTAAACGAACAGTCGAAAGTTGAGTCTTGGTAGGATGTAGTAACTGAAGAATTTAGGTTCAAGTCCTCTTAAAATTATGTCTTCTAGACCCATTTGATTCTGTTTTCCACAATTCATTTTGCCAGGTTCCTCGGATTGACTCCACGGCGTAGACAAGTTGATTTGTTTTCTCCAGTTCTTTCTCTCTGTCTTGGGATGAGCAGAGATGACATGCAGTTGGAGCCAGGATACAAGGTGGTTGCAGTGTTTGAGTTGTCAATATACAATCATTCGAATGGAATATATTATGGATACAGAGGTAGTTCCGTCCAATCTTTTCTATCACACATCCATCCACCCTATTGCAGCTAGGAGTCACTAGTTTGTGCTTTAAAATTTTGAAGCTACAACTCCCTATATTTTTATTTACGTTGCATAAAATTCGACGACCATTATATTTTTAAATATGATCAAATACTTTGCATATTTTTTTAACATAGTACCGTAGGGTAAAACCCTACGGTGTGGATTTTAAATTAATAAAAAAAACCAGAGGTTTTCCTTAAAAGTGTGCCGTACAAACTCTGCTCAAAAACCCTCTTAGGGCTCGTTTGGTTGCAAGGCCTAATTAAACCAGGGATCTAATCCTCCGAGGGGAGTTTCCCTTGACACGAGGGAACCCCAGGTATCCTCTCCAGATCGGGAACAGCTGCAATTTGGAGAGCAAAACAAGGGAACGGACGGGAATGGAAGGGGAGATGCAAAATTCGAAAATAAGACCAAAATAGTACGTTTTTTCACCAGAGATATGAAAATTTAGGCATACAAATTAATAGAGAAATTTCAAAGAATACTCATAATCCGAAATACACAAATAGTTAGCAACAACTAACATATTCAACCATGACAACATAAGCATACATCAATCTTTACATCTCCAGGCAAATAAACATAATTGCAAACAACCGCCACAACATCATATGTTTAGAACATTGTATCAAGAAACACAAGTGCTGCAGCAATTTTTTGTATCAACGATCGAAAGCCACGCCATACGAGACGGAAGAACCTACATACTACATAGAGAACTCGGCATCGACACCATCACATGACACACAATGAACAACAACAGATAGCCATTCTGCGTCTTGAACAACAGATACCTGCAGAGGGATCTAAAGCCGTAGCGACTTTTACTTCTCTGCAACAGAAAGGTCCTCCATAGTTTCTAGTGCAGCCACACAACTGGCAATGGTGAACTGGTCTGTTTGCTTCGGTTCCTTCATTTTTTTCCACAAAATTTCTGACTTTGTTACATTTTGAAGTCCACGTAGTCTCCAAGTACTAGAGCTATCTGACTATATATGTGTCCTTTTTATCACAGGCTCATCTACTTTCTGTCCAGAGCTAGCACATGTTGTCGGTTCAGCCTCTTGACCATGCATATTCGAAGACTGTCCAACATCATGAGTGGTAGAGAAGGGATTTACCATTCCAGGTAGATTTGTAGACGAGTCAGTGGGAGATGCAACTTCATTTGTATTGTCCACACTAGGAATTGACAGAAAGTTCAGATCTCCAGTAGCAATATTACCTGCTCCAAAAAAAAGCAGAAAAATGCAGTTGATCAACCATCTACAGAATGATGACAAGAACAAACTAAAACTCAATTTACATATTAACAAAAGAACAAGCAGAATAATAGAAATGTCCTAGACTACAATTACAAATCGACACAGTACATATCATTGACAGTGAAGAATTAGAAAAGCAATATTATTGACCTGGATGATCCAGAAAAATATGACATGCGGGATGAACATAGTCAGGCAATGTGGAAACAGGGATATATAAACTACTAGTTGAATGCCCGTGCGTTGCTACGGACACCCAAGTTTATTTCCTATCCGTCATTCTGTTTCAGATTTACCCTACTCCAATAAAATCGCCATTGTATTTCATAGTCATACCACTACATTGTTGCCATTGTACTTCGTAGTCACCTTTACTCCAATAATGTCACTCGCTGTTGCGTGGTTACTCCGATAATATGTCACTTGCTGCTTCGTGGCAACCACTCCGATAATATGTCACTCGCTGCTTCGGGGCAGTCTTTTCTCCAACTCTAGTAATTCGTCAGTTGTTCCATAGCTCATGACTTCAGAGTTGCTACGTGATGCCATATTAGAAGTCTTATCTACACATAGATGCACCACTTTTAGAACAATGTTTGTCCAAAAAGTTATTTTTTTTTTTGTAAAGCACACCATTAATTTGCTACGGAGCAATAAAAATATTGTACCAATGATTAAGAAGGCATTCATCTTGTTCCCAATATCATCTCTACAAATGCCTATGTTCTTCACTCTGGTGCAGCGTGCTCATCTGAACTTCTTTCTCCACTTCTTTGTACCCCACTACTTTAAGATATCAATCCATCTCCCTCTGTGTTTCCATCCACCCTTCGCCTTCCCACCCTCGTATCTTTCCTGGGCAGCTTTGGTCCACCTTTGATGCCCCGAAGAACCATTTTTTCCTTCACATTCACAGTGTAGCCTTGTTCATTTGTTGTAAGAAAAAATATAGGCCAACATTCAATATATACACAAAACTCTCAAAAAACAGTGCGCCAAACAAATTGAAATTTGCAAATCCTCTTTACATGGCATCACGTATCCTTTTGACAGTACAGTGTAGCTTTCCAAGGCAAAGTCCATCCTGCTGTACCATCATGCCAGATCTGAAGGTAGGAGAAAGGCATCATTGTTTTGTTCACTCAATTAAAAGGTAGCACAAATGCTCATCCCAGAATATTTTTAATTGCACTATCAATTCTAGTTTCACATTTGTGGTTTACAAACAATTAAAATAGCTAACAATTTTGAGATTCTGAAAACATAGAAAAATCCGTTCCTATATTTTGAGCTTGACATCTACCCCACCATATTCTAAATATTCAAGCTGCTACAAAGGTGCAAATTAAATTTAAATACAGGAATGAAAAATGTGTAAATATAAAGTTATACCTTATCAAGTTATCATGCATTAGAGATAACATCTTCTCTATCATATATACATACATACACTGCTTAATATTCCTCTTTGCATCAAGCATCTGCAACTTCATTAAAATCTGAACCAATAATGTGAGATATATAAAATTAGAATAGACTAAATCGAGAAAGGTGAAAATGGTTCACACAGTTTTTTATTTTGTGTTGTACATTTTCTTCAAACAAATTCTTAAAGTAGACAAGTAGCACTCGAAGAGCTGCGTAAATGCTTGAGTCAAATGACTAACCAACAAATCCCACAGAATTCAACATTTTTGGTCTCCTACAAGATTCAGTACCTGCAACCTGGTATAGAGCGAAGGACAAAGATGCCAATGCAAATGACAAGCTCCAGTACCTGCAATTTAGCATATTAATTATTTGATTAATATTTGAGAGGAGCTCAAGGAAAATATTATGTATTCCTAAATCGTCGTTCCAGACTTCCAATGCCACTACGCATTAGGTGTATTGTACCTTTCATATGAAGAGTTTTGAGCACATACACTTTATGTAGCTCATCAAAATAAATTATCCAAACACCGTCATAACAAAGATCAGAAGTAGATGATCGGTATTTCAGCATGCAATAAATAGAGTGCATAACATGTTGATGGTCAAGAGGGAGTGTGTTTTCACAATCTCACCTTGTAATTAAAACTTTCCAGCGCTAATTTATATATGTATCCTGGGAGTAATCCACACAAGAGCACTGAAGGCAAGTGAAACACACATTTCTTCTCTCTATTAAAAACGGAAACTACTCATTTCTCTTCTCCTCAATCGACATAACCCTGTGGTGATGCAGCATTAGAGTATGGATTAGTGACCAAGAATTAGAGTATTGGACAAACATGCTCAAATAATATTCATCCATATACAAGATCTACATAACGAAATTTCTACACAATACATACATATCATGATACACTTGGTACAGTACAACAAATACAGTATCTATACAGCAAAATATGCACAAAATCATGCAGATCAGCAACTCACGGATCTACAAAAAACCATCTGTAGAGCAAAGCATCAAGCAGAACCTTGCAAAGGAAGGCCAAACGTGGTGGAGCACCCTGCGCTGGATGTAGCTGAAGCACGGATGCACCCCGGGCTGGATGTAGCCGAAGCACGGCTTGACAGCAGCGGTGGATGTCCGATGGTGCAGTTCCTGGGTGCCACGTCCACGGCGACCTGGGCGACGAATTGCTCCATCGCCAGGGCATGTACCACAGGGCCTCTCCTCTTCCTCATATGGATCCCATCACCCACCCTCTCTTCTTCCTCATCAATCCTTTTTTCTGCCTCGATCTAGATCCTCGTAGCTTAGTGTGAGAAGAGGCGGGCGAGGGTGGAGGTAGATGTGGTCATGTGGAGGCGGCGCGACGGCTAGGCTGGGAAGATCGAGGCGATGGATGGTGTGGGAGGCCGGCTGCGGCTGCGGCGGCGACGGCGGAAAGAAGGTGATCCACAAATAGTTGGGCAGCACCTTATGAGATCATGGAATACGACGCCCATGGACGACCGCGGTCGGAGCTTGCTGGCGAGGTGCACGGAACGGGGACTATGACGGGAGGCGGGGTCGGAGAGGCGAGATGACGACGGAGGGAGGAAAAGCCGTGCTCCCCGTCGGCAGGAAAGATGGTGAGGCGGGAACGCGCGGTAGAGGCCGTCGCTGGCCGGCGGCAATCAGATGCGAGCGCGGGGTGCGTAGGAGAGCCGGTTCGGCGGCGTACGTACGGCGAATTTGCCGCCGGTGGTGGCTGGCAACACCCGCTGCCGCTGAGAAGGGGACGAGGGAGGCTGACCGAGAGATGAGTTACAAGGGGAAAATACCTAGGTGGGATAGCCTGTGCTAGGCCGGGCCAAGTGATTATCCGAGATGGGCTGAGCGTGAACGGTCGATCGAGGGAACGTCCTGCGGGCAGACAACATCGATGGAGAGATGGTTCGCTCGGCGACGTACGAACGACCAACTCCCATTTAATAGTAAAGACAATAAGAAAATTAATGAAATAATAAACATTACAGTTTAAAGACAGGTGACATCACAATAGTAATCATATTCCTCTTCTTGCAACATAACCAGTGGGGCAGCATCAAACAGCACAAATACTTTGTTGGCACGGTTAGATTATGTCAAGTTGTCCTAATTATCATACTACAGCTTTGTTGGCAGCATCAAACAGCACAAATCTTCAAGTTGCTACTTTGACCCTTACTGTCAACAACTTTACATCAATATGTAGTACTACAAATATAATCATTACAAAACTATTTCAAACTTCAAGCCTAATGACATGATTTTCATGTAGCAGATCAAAATAATTATGAATTTATTGGCATTCAGAAAGGGAGGTCAGCTAGGTTAACCATTGGTTCGTGGACACCTAATAACTAACTAAGTTGGCACTTATTATTTTTTACCATGATACTACCCAGTCAAAGGTGCCTTCTACATATTTGTACGGAGCATGCTAAAACAGTAGAGAGTGCCTCACAATCATCTAGACGGAGCCAAACTAAATGACAGAAAAAATCGTAACGCTGAAACTCTGAGAAATAAAAGACCATTCGATGGTTCAAATCATACAACAACTTAATTCAGCCTTGGACATGTTAGAATTTGGGCCCATTAGTGGGCAGCCCAAATAAGCAATTCTGAAAAATCTCAAATTGGCCCATGTGTGGCCCATGTGCATGGCAGAATTTTGGAGGTGCAATGTGGTGCTAAAATTTAGTCCCACATTACTAGTTGGAGGAGACAAACACCACCTTATAAGGTGGAGTGTTGTACCACTTGGTGTGCTAGTTGAGAACAAAGGCTCTCTCGTGCGCACTCCTCCTCCTCCTCCGCTGCCGTCCGTCCGTCCGTCTCGTCACGACACGTCGCGGGTTGCGGGAACGAGCCGATGCCTATATTTTTGCTGTTCGGGAAAACGAGTTTTTGCGTACGCGTATAGTTTTGCCAGTTCGGGTCGCTCCTGGATCGTGGGCTGCTATCCGACTCAGACGTGTGCGACGTGGTTGGCCCACGTTGTACCCGTTAGGGTTTCCCGAGCCGCACTATATATTGCCTTGCACTGCGTGCGCCGTCACACCCGAACCAATCTAGGTTTTGCCAATCTCGTGCCTTGCGCCGCCACCGTAGTCTACTCCATCCCGTGCGCCGGCGTGCACCGGCGAACGGGACAGCAGTCTCCGGAACCACTTGTCCTTGTGATCCTGTACGGGAGAGGGCGAATAAGGTTTTGGGAAGCGCCCCGCGCGACTGATTTCAAGTTCTTCATCACGGCTCGACTTCCTGGACGATCTCCGGGTCCGCGGGCGACTCGTCTCCAACGTCGTCTTCTTCGAGCTGCTACCGTCGCCGCTCAAGCTGCTGCCGTCGCTGCTCCAACGACTACTTCATCTACAATTGTTCGGTACGTTGTCACGTTCCGATGGCTGTGTTCGTAGATGTCTTGCTGCTGTTCATGTTAATTAATACGTCTAGTATTTTCGAGATTAACATGTTAGTAGCTCTTGCGATCATGCTTTATACTCTGAATTAATCATGGAAATTATGCCTAATAATCCAACAATCCAAAAACCTTATATTTGTTATAGGCAATTTCCTGAGTTAAACATGGGACATCTATCTGATGCGCTGAGGCCGGACAAGTTTACCGGTGTGGACTTTAAGAGATGGCAGTACAAGACCACACTGTGGTTGCGATCTCTGAAAGTGTTCGAGGCTAGTGAGGTTTACCTGAAGGAACTATATCTGACGAGGATCAGAACAAGTTCAAGGAAACCAATACTGCCTTTGTGGGACTCGTTCTGAGTGCTCTTAGCAACAAGCTGTTTGATGTGTACATGCACATTACAGATGCCAAAGAGCTCTGGGAGGCACTGAACGCTAAGTTCGGTGTAGCAGATGCTGGCAGTGAACTGTACATCATGGAGAGCTTCCATGACTTCAGGATGGCTAACAACCGTTCTGTAGTCGAACAGGCTCATGAGATACAGTGCATTGCTAAGGAGCTTGAGCACGCTAAGTGTGCCTTACCTGACAAGTTTGTGGCTGGATGCATTATTGCAAAGTTGCCCTCTTCATGGAGGAACTTCGCCACAACTCTCAAACACAAGAGACAGGAGATATCGGTTGAAAACCTGATAGCGTCTCTTGATGTTGAGGAGAAGGCTCGGGCTAAGGACACTGCTGAGAGAGGTGGTGAAGGTCAGTCTAGCGCCAACATGGTGCAGAAGAACTTTCACCATGGCAAGAGCAAGGCAAAGAGCAAGCCTTCCTTCAACATGCCTACCAAGACTACTTCTTTCAAGAAGAAGAAGAAGATGCTGAACAAATCTGAGCTAAAGTGCTACACTTGTGGAGAGCCCGGACACTTCTCTGTGGACTGCCCAGATCGTGCAGACAAGAAAGGGAAGGCGCCAAAGCATGTCAACGTCGTGACCGCTAGCAATGCTGATGGGTACGGTAATTTACCGATTGTGCTTTCAGTATTTCAATCTCCATGTTGGTGGATTGATACGGGTGCTAATGTTCATGTATGTGCTGACATCTCTATGTTCACTTCTTATCAGGTCGCAGATTCAAGCGTCTTAATGGGGAATGGATCACATGCTTCTGTTCGTGGTGTTGGCACGGTAGATCTGAAGTTTACTTCGGGAAAGATCGTGCAGCTGAGGAACGTGCAGCATGTCCCTACTATGAACAAGAATCTCGTTAGCGGCTCCCTTCTATGCAGAGATGGGTTTAAATTAGTCTTGGAGTCCAATAAAGTAGTTGTGTCAAAGTTTGGACAATTTATTGGTAAAGGGTATGAGTGCGGAGGCTTGTTCCGCTTTTCATTATCGGATTTTTGTAATAAGTCAGTAAACCATATTTGTGGCAGTGTGGATTCGGATGCTAATGTTTGGCACTCTCGTTTATGTCATGTTAATTTTGGTTTAATGAGTAGACTTTCCAGCTTGAGTTTAATTCCTACTTTCACCATTGCCAAAGGTTCTAAGTGCCATAGCTGTGTGCAATCTAAGCAACCTCGAAAGCCTCACAAGGCAGCCGAGGAGAGAAACTTGGCACCACTAGAACTCGTACATTCGGATCTATGTGAGATGAATGGCGTGTTGACAAAAGGTGATAAGAGATATTTCATGACTTTAATCGATGATGCTACTAGGTTCTGTTATGTATATTTGTTGCACACTAAAGATGAAGCTTTAGACTACTTTAAAATCTATAAAGCTGAAGTAGAAAATCAATTAGAGAGAAAGATCAAACGTCTTAGGTCAGATCGTGGTGGCGAGTATTTCTCCAACGTATTTGATGAATTCTGTGAGGAACATGGTATTATTCATGAGAGGACGCCTCCCTATTCGCCCCAATCAAACGGGGTTGCCGAGAGGAAAAACCGCACGCTGACCGACTTGGTGAACGCCATGTTGGACACTGCTGGTTTATCTAAGGCATGGTGGGGGGAGGCTTTGTTGACTTCGTGTCATGTCCTGAATAGAGTTCCTAACAAGGATAAAGAGAAGACACCTTACGAGGAGTGGTCTGGAGAAAACCATCACTTTCTTATTTTCGTACTTGGGGATGTTTGGCGAAAGTCAATGTTCCAATTCCTAAGAAACGTAAACTTGGACCGAAGACAGTGGATTGTGTCTTTCTAGGTTATGCTCAGCGGAGCATTTGCTATAGATTTTTAGTGGTTAAATCTGAGATACCTGATATGCATGTTGATACTATTTTGGAATCTCGTGATGCAACATTTTTTGAGAACATGTTTCCTATGAAGGATATGCATAGCATTGCTAGAATTTCTTCTGAGATATTTGCTGAACCTAGTACATCTGTTGATCATTCTGAACAACCACATGTTGAGAAAGTCCTTGAGAAGGATGACAATGAATCAGCTCCCAAGAGGAGCAAGAGACAGAGGACTGAAAAGTCTTTTGGTGATGATTTCATTGTGTACCTTGTGGACAATACTCCCACGTCCATTGCAGAGGCATTTGCATCTCCTGATGCTGATGATTGGAAAGAAGCCACTAGTACAGAACGACACATCGGAAACGGGCCAAAAACCCCTTCGGCAACGGAGAAAGGGTCCGTGTCCCCGACCCTGTCACAGATGTGAAGGCCTTCATCGGTAACGGAGGCAAAAAACCGTTTCCGATGAGGTCTCCATTTGGCAACGGTTGGCGCAGACCTCCGTTGTTTTAGTTTTCCTACATCAGATACGGAGTTTTCCATCTACCCGTTTGCACTGAGCTTTTCTCATATTTCGGTTATATGCCATAATACATGAAAGGCTGATTGCACAATGCAATAAAACGTTATTCAATTCATAACATAGAACAAATGCCATCATTACATTGGTATACAATAATATCACTGTTTTTTACAATTTGACTACAATCATATCCATCACACATTGGCATAATGTAATATCACCTATTACACTTTGACTACAATCATGAACTCTAAACCTATAAGCAACTAACCTAACAAGATGGAAGGCTGGCTTAATTAAGCCAGCCTTCCATCTTTGACTTGGAGCTCACCTTCTATGAGCTCTCGGTCGTCGCAGTACCCACTCCAAGACCAGTATCCACGAAATTTCCTTGCCTTAAGTTTTCTGGTTCTCGGAATGATAGATTGGTACTTTTATGCAGTGTTGCCGAAATAAACTCCTGCGTGAAAGAAAAAAAACTATTAGCGAAATGTACAAAATACATCTGGATATTAAAAAAATCGTGGCTATTTTCCAGCAACTGCTTTGTTCGGTTGCCATTTTCGAGAAACTGCTAAGATCAACGGCAAATATCCAGGAACTGCTCTGTTTGGTGGCAGACAGTTCGCATTCCTTCCTTCTCTTCTTCCTCGTTCCACCCCAATCCCCCACCCGCCATGGACGACCGCAACAGAATAACAGAGACAACTACCGTCCATACCCACGGCACCGTTCTGGAGGTGGTGTACACGAACGAGGAGCATACCGTGGAGCGGATCCTCAACAAGTACGAGGAATGGCTAGCAGAGGAGAAGCATCGGTTCATCGGCCTTGACATCGAGTACACCCGTGATCGTCGGCGCATGGCTGTCCTGCAACTCGCCATGCGCCAGCATGTCCTCGTGTTCCACTGGTGCAAGTCCAAGAAGAATTGTCCAGAGTTGGGCAAATTCTTTGAACGCAAGAATATCACCTTCGCAAGCGTGGACATCACCAACGACAGCAAGGTGCTTTCTTCTGCCGGCTTCCACATTCCACCGGAGTACTACGTGGACATCCAACTCGTATACAAAATCAAGGGTGGAGACGAGAGGGACGGAATGGGTGATCTAGCGGCAGACCTCATCGACAAATTATACGCCAACATGAAGGAGTTCCCATCCAACCAGCACGGTTTTTGGGAGCGGATGCCGCTGCACAAAGTTAACCTCGACTACGCAGCAATAGATGGGTACGTGACCTACGAGTTGTATCGCAAGATCCTAACCTTGAAGGCTACGTCCAACATGGCAGGAAATGCTCTGCCCTAGGTGCAAGAATGCCCTAGGTGAATTGCAATAGGCTTTGGATGTGGGTGTTTAACTAGTTTGTACAGTTGGTGCTTTAACAATAAGTGTTTGTAATTATCAGAACATGTATGTGTGAATTTGCACTAGGAATTTGTTTATGTGATGAAATGCTCATACGTAGAACCTAGTTCATCGGCATCACAGCCGGTCACAGAAAGATTTATACCTTTCACCCGGCGGGAGAGAGGAGGTGCAGGCCTCTGCCAGATGCGCTGAGATGCTACCAGCGCGCTGCGACGCAATCACCTCCTCCTCCTTCTCCTTCGTCGACATCCACCTCCTCCTCCTTCTCCAGATCAGACACCACCTACAGATCCTCCACCACCTCCAGATCGGCCACTTCCTCCTCCAGATGGGTTTCTGCTGGTAGATCCGCCGGAGGTGCTGCACCACCACCTCATGAATGACCTCCTCCACATCGGCCTGGCTCAGAAGAAGCCGGGCATCACCGGAGGAGGAGGGCGTCAGATGGTGGCGCTGCCGCATCATTAGCGGACGCATGGCCGCCTCCAGATCGACCTTCCCCTCACGAAGGGCTGCCGCTAGAACGGTGCTGCCGCGGCGGCTAGAGCCGCGGCCGCGATGGCCGGATCTAGAAGCGCCGACAGAGGAAGCCATTAGAGAGAGTGAGGAGAGTTGAAAGCCACAGTGTGCGGCGGCTAGGGTTGGAAGAGAGACAGTGAGAGAGTGATAATGAACGAGCCGGCAGTATATATAAGCACCACATTGGCAACGGACATTTTATATAACCGTTTCCATTGATTTTACACCAGCGAGAGAGTAAACTTACTACCCAACTTACTAACAGGTACTCTAAATTACATATGAACGCAGAGACCACTTAGCAGCTAATGCTACTACATACGGACTTGATAATGAAGTAAACGATTACATATATGCTACTACTAGCTAATGCTACTACTAGCAGCTGCTGATGAAGACTCGGGCTCGTCGTCGCTGTACACGAGTGCGTCCCTCCGGCATAAGGTACCGTCGAAGATCTTGATGAAGAACCCGTTGTCGCCGTCGAACTCGAAGCACAAAAAGTGCCCCTGCTCAAGCTTGTACGCTTGGGCGAATGACTTCCATCCCTGGCCGAGGTACAAATTCCCCCCGGCACTCACGGCCGTCTTCACCGCCCAGCTGCCGTTCTCGCAGTCCTCCATCTTCAGATGCATGGTAGCTGCCACCATGCCTTGGAGCTTCTCTGCGAACGCCCTCGGGAGCCTCAGGCGGCTCTCGATGCCCTTGTACAGGATAACCAAGAACTCGAAGCCGCGCAGCTCCGGGGACATGTCTTCAGAGGACGGTGAGGGCGACACCGACGGCGTGGCATTGCGGCTGCGCCCCCTACCACGGCCGCGCCCTCGTCCACGGCCGCGCCCACGTCCACGGCCGCGACCGCTGATGGTACCTCTCGCCGGGGACATGTCTTCAGAGGACGGTGAGGGCGACACCGACGGCATGGCATTGCCGCTGCGCCCCCTACCACGGCCTCGCCCTCGTCCACGGCCGCGACCGCTGCTGGTACCTCTCGCCATGGATTTGGACGGAGGGGATCTGGCGAAGTTTGAATAACTGTAGGCGATGGACTGGGGCTTCAAAGAGACCGCTGCTGGTACCTCTCGCCATTTATACTCGCGGGTCTGCTCCGCCCACCTCCCCATCTGCCCATTCGCTAGCCTCCACGTATCAACATTTTCAACGGTTGGAAAATTCTATCCGTTACCATAGAGGCAAATATTGGAAACGGACAATTTTATTAACCGTTGCCAATATAATAGGTGACGGAGATTGGAAAGGGTCCGTTGCCAATGTAGGCGGGCCTGGTCAGGTTTGTACGCACCGGCCGCGCGGAAAGCGCGATTCAACGTCGCCTAACACCTGCCGTTTCCATAGAGGGGTATCCGATGTGTCGTTCTGTACTAGTGAGCTGTCCATAATGAGATGGACTCGATTCTTTCTAATGGAACTTGGGAATTATCTGAGCGACCCTACGGCTGCAAACCTGTGGGTTGTAAGTGGGTGTTCAAGAAGAAGCTAAGGCCTGATGGTACTATTGAGAAGTACAAGGCACGGCTTGTGGCCAAGGGCTACACCCAGCGTGAAGGCGAAGATTACTTTGACACCTATTCACCTGTTGCTCGACTTACCACCATTCGTGTACTACTTTCCCTGGCTGCCTCCTATGGTCTTATCGTTCATCAAATGGACGTAAAGACATCTTTCCTTAACGGAGAGTTGGAAGAGGAAATCTATATGGATCAGCCTAATGGGTTTGTGGTAAAAGGTGAAGAGAGAAATGTGTGCAAATTGTTAAAATCTTTGTATGGGCTGAAGCAAGCACCTAAGCAATGGCATGAGAAGTTTGACAGCACTCTTACGTCTGCAGGCTTTGCCATTAATGAGGCTAACAGGTGTGTGTATTATCGCCATGGTGGGGGCGATAGTGTTATATTATGCTTGTATGTTGATGACATACTTATTTTCGGTACAAGCATGATAGTGATAAATGAGGTCAAGTCTTTTCTGTCAAAGAGCTTTGATATGAAAGATCTGGGACAAGCTGATGTGATCCTGAACATTAAGTTGATTAGGGATGAGAGTGGGATTACGTTAACGCAATCACACTATGTTGAGAAGGTCTTGAGCCGCTTTGGTTATATAGACAGCAAGCCTTCTCCAACACCCTATGATCCCAGTGTGACACTCAGAAAGAACAAAAAGGAAACGAGAGATCAATTAAGATATTCTCAAGTGATCGGTTCACTCATGTACCTTGCGAGCGCGACGAGACCTGACATCTCTTTTGCTGTGAGCAAGTTGAGCAGGTTCATGTCTAACCCGGGTATTGATCATTGGCATGCACTTGAAAGGGTCATGCGCTATCTGAACGGTACAATGAGTTATGGGATTCACTATTCAGGGCACCCTGCGGTGCCTGAGGGATACTGTGATGCGAACTGGATCTCAGATGTTGATGAGCTCTACGCCACAAGTGGATATGCATTTATTCTTGGAGGTGGCGCAGTGTCCTGGAGGTCTTGCAAACAGACCATTTTGACGAGGTCAACCATGGAAGCAGAACTTGCTGCTTTAGATACAGCTTCTGTTGAGGCAAAATGGCTGCGTGAGCTCTTGATGGACTTGCCGGTGGTTGAGAAACCATTACCGGCCATTCTTATGAACTGTGACAACCAAACGGTTATCATGAAAGTGAACAGTGCTAAGGATAACGCGAAATCATCAAGACACGTCAAAAGACGCTTGAAGTCTGTCAGGAAAATGAGAAACTCCGGAGTAATAACTGTTAGTTATATTCAAACAGACAAAAAACTGGCAGATCCCTTTACGAAAGGACTATCACGTAATGTGATAGATAGTGCATCGAGGGAGATGGGGTTGAGACCCGTGAGCGTTACACCATAGTGGTAACCCAACCTATGTGATCGGAGATCCCGTGAATTAGGACCTGTGAAGAACAAGCTAGTGGTTTAACAGAGGAGAGTTATTATATAACCCTCTCCGTGGGAAGATGCATAACTCTCACATTCTGTAAGGCAGGTTGGCAATATGCCTTAATGTGTTTATGTTGGCTATTCGTAGCAAAGGTGCTATCCTACAGAGCGACCTTGAAAGAACACACATATATGAGTCCGACTGTTAAACGTCGCAGTCTATGAGATTTGGGTGATCTCTAGTAAGCTCATGAAGAGACCAGGGAGTATGACGCATATGCTCCACCCGCGGGGTAGGCTACTGGTAGCCACGTACTGGTTATGACTTTGAGTGAAGTCTATTGGCACCAAACTTGCAATTCAAGGTTCGTCCATTGTTCAAGTTGCTGGTAGATGTAGCTTGAAGCTCTAGGCGGAAGTTCAACTTAACAGTCTCTGCTGAAACACTGGTATATAAACAAGAAACGAGGTTTGGCAAAATCTCTAAATGGGAATTTGAGATTTGGTGGGGGATTGTTAGAATTTGGGCCCATTAGTGGGCAGCCCAAATAAGCAATTCTGAAAAATCTCAAATTGGCCCATGTGTGGCCCATGTGCATGGCAGAATTTTGGAGGTAAAATGTGGTGCTAAAGTTTAGTCCCACATTGCTAGTTGGAGGAGACAAACACCACCTTATAAGGTGGAGTGTTGTACCACTTGGTGTGCTAGTTGAGAACAGAAGGCTCTCTCGTGCGCACTCCTCCTCCTCCTCCGCCGCCGTCCGTCCGTCTCGTCACGACACGACACGCCGCGGGTTGCGGGAATGAGCCGATGCCTATATTTTTGCTGTTCGGGAAAAACGAGTTTTTGCGTACGCGTATAGTTTTGCCAGTTCGGGTCGCTCCCGGATCGTGGGCTGCTATCCGACTCGGACGTGTGCGACGTGGTTGGCCCACGTTGTACCCGTTAGGGTTTCCCGAGCCGCACTATATATTGCCTTGCACTGCGTGCGCCGTCACACCCCGAACCAATCTAGGTTTTGCCAATCTCGTGCCTTGCGCCGCCACCGTAGTCTACTCCATCCCGTGCGCCGGCGTGCACCGGCGAACGGGACAGCAGGTCTCCGGAACCACTTGTCCTTGTGATTCTGTACGGGAGAGGGCGAATAAGGTTTTTGGGAAGCGCCCCGCGCGACTGATTTCAAGTTCTTCATCACGGCTCGACTTCCTGGACGATCGCCGGGTCCGCGGGCGACTCGTCTCCAACGTCGTCTTCTTCGAGCTGCTACCGTCGCCGCTCAAGCTGCTGCCGTCGTTGCTCCAACGACTACTTCATCTACAATTGTTCGGTACGTTCGTCACGTTCCGATGGCTGTGTTCGTAGATGTCTTGCTGCTGTTCATGTTAATTCATACGTCTAGTATTTTCGAGATTAACATGTTAGTAGCTTTTGCGATCATGCTTTATACTCTGGAATTAATCATGGAAATTATGCCTAATAATCCAACAGGACATGCAACATCCATTTCTCACTAATCACAGCACAATATTCTAGGTACAAACAGCGCTAAACTCCTAATAACCAGAAGCTTATGGTCTCCTGTTCGATTCAAAATAATATTGTACGATCAAAGACCAACCAGATGCAAATCAGAGGAGGACAAAAAAATCACAAACGTATAGGCACCATTCGCACAATGAAACAACAACCAACTATGGCTGAAAAACAGGAATATAAATTCATCTTCACATGTTAATTGGAACAATAATATACATGGATTCGGTGCCTACTCAAAAGCACTCGGTGCCTACAAGAAACTGAGACGGTGCTTGCTACAGGTCCAGACGGTGCATCAGCCAAAAAAAAGACAAATAGATCCGTGGCAGGAAGGACTAGAGAGGAGCTGAAACGGGAGGGGGGAGAAGTAACTATTAGCACGACCGCCGGCTTGTCGTCATCGGAGGTGGGGGAGAAAAACAAGGGGGAGGGGGAGAAGCAGGAGAGGGCAAACCTTCGGCAGGAGATCAGATCTTGGACGAGGAAGCCGATCAGATGGAGAGGGGAGAGGGCAGATGCGAGAGAGGGAGAGGCGAAGGGGAGGAGGACTCGCTCCGGTCCGAGCTCTCGTCCGGTCGCCGGCGGAGGAAGAAGGTCGCGGCGTGCTGCAAGCGTCGCCGCCTCCCTTGTCGCGAGAGCGAGTCGCGGAATGCGATCCCCACCCCTGGAGTCGCGGAATGGTCGCCCGGGGAAAGGACGCGGACGGGCTGGGTTTCCTCCCCTCGTCGGCAACCAAACGTTGTGGCAAGTTGACCCGGGCCAATTCGGCCGGGGTTTTTCAGGCCAGGGAAATGGGGCGGAACCCTAGAGGAAAGCCTGCAACCAAACGAGCCCTTATGGAGGAAAGTAGTGAAACAAGTGAAACAAAAAAGATAAAACAGGAGCCATCTAAGTGAAAGTAGCTAAGGTCCAATCAAGAAGCGGCTGAACTAAGCAAGATCTAACTCTATACTGGTGAAGCAAGATATCAGCCTGCACCAAAACTTTCCATCGCGCCACTGAAGGTTGGATATTCTTAAAGATCAGATCGTTGCGGCTCTTCCAAATATTCCACATGGCACACACGGCAATTTCCATGAAACAAGGTCCAGAGAAGAGATTCTTGGCCGATAGAAAACGTTATGAAATTTTCATGTTGCAATCCCAAACAATGCCAAGAAAATTCCAGCAGTCTTGAGCAAACTGACAGCTGAAGAACATGTGATCACGCGTCTCAACAAGCAATGAGGGGTATAGCACACAAGCAGGACCACCCTCAATTTGCCAGTGCTTTCTCATCATTAAATCCTTAGTGTTGAGGCGATCTTTCTGAAGGAGCCAAGCGAAGACCCTAAGCTTAGGCATCAACCGTGACTTCCAGATAGCTTGGAGGACATGATCCACTGGCAGATGTCAGAAGAAGAAGTTGTAATATTTTGCGGATGAGTATGTGGAATTTCCCCAGTAAAACACTTTAATATCCGGCTGAGTTGAACTCATGTCAATTCCCGCGATGATCTGTTGGACTTGTTCCAACTCCAAGAAAGCTTCCGGCAATAGAGGCAGCGCAAAAACGCCATGCAGATCGTCCAAAGGGGTCATGTTACGCACCGAAATGTCTTCGTGAAGAGCAAAAGAGAAAAGCCTCGGAAACTTGTCGCAAATTAATGTCTGATCGTGCCAGAAATCCTTCCAAAAAAGGGTCGTCTGCCCGTCCATGATTTCCGAGCGCCAAAAAGAGCCACGCGCTGACTGTGCTTGAGGAGGCAAAGATGGATCATACAGCGACCAAACAAGCTTGACCCAAGGGGTATTACTTTTAGTAATACTTTGCATAGTACTCCCTCCGTATCAAAATATAAGACTTTCTAGCTATTTCACACACACATGCATGATACGGAGAGAGTACTATCTAGTTGTTATGTACTGCCATGAAAATTTAAGCTGGTAGCCGTTATATTTTTTTTTGCGTGAACGGGATATCTGTGTCTTACATTGTTCATTTTTTTATAATATTCTGACCTTCACCTACATAAATGCAGCTAGCGCCAGCTTCAATGTCATGCACCCAAATTCGGAGTTCAAACGCTTAATTCGTCTTAACAAGCTACTGAAATCATCTGAGTTTCTGCATGATGATTGTTGTGTATTTGGCGTGGAGATGTTAAAAATCGATGTCTTCTCTCCCGAAAATAAGGCAATTGTGAAGGCTACCACAGTTCAAAACCTCTTCGTCCAGAAGAAAGGATTCATCAAAGAGACCTACAACGTGACCATAAACAACATTCTACAACAAAAGTCTAAGGATCTTGTCCGTTCGCCTACATTTGAACTTGCTGGACATAAATGGTACTGATCAGTTTCGGTGTCTTTTGACTTAAACATAGTAGTACTGATTTAGTACATCACCGCATGCTAGTTTGCTGTTTGTGCAGCTTAAGGTCTTCTCTTAGTTGTCGTTATAGCTATCCCAGCTGAATATGTCTAGCCATCAGCATATGAACTGAACCCGTGTATTCATTCTCAGGTACCTCGGCATATATGCACAGGGTGAGGGGCACAACACCGGCTACCTCTCCTTATACATGTACCTAGACGCCCCGGACAGCGATCCCCCTCTCGAGCCCGGGCCGGCGGTCGATGTAGTTCTGTCCATCGTCGACCAGAAGTATGGGGTGAACAACTTCCGTAAAAGCCTAGGTTCGTTCGACATATATGTATCTCCTGCTTGTTTGTTCGATCTGCGCGTGGTTGATTCTTGTCTGATAAACCTGTATGTGTTTATGTTGCCATGGTGTGGCATTATGCAGGACTGGTGGTGTATCCGAGTAACCATCGATGGGGATTCTCCAAGTTCTGCCCGCTCGGCACTCTCAAGGACCGGTCCAAAGGCTACATCGTTGAATCGCGCTGCGTTATCCAGGTGGAGATGACCATCGTTGGATCGTCAAAGTAATGAATGATGATGGGTTAGTTCACATGATGATTCATGCATGATCAATTTGGCGATGGCTTGATGATGAGTGGTGTATCGATCCTAGCTAGATCCTGCAGGCTAGTCATGGTGTTTTTGAGCTTCGGTTTGATTAAATTCGAGACCCAGTGAAATCTGCGAAATTTAATGATTTTTGGATTTTGCATAAATTACTCCGGTACTGTTTCGTCCAAATTTCATCAGATTTGAACAAAATTCAATAAATTTTGAATTTCTTTTGAATTTGGCCTGAAAATTTCGAGGAAAATGTATTTCGGATCGCACGGAAATTTTGTTGAAATTCTTTGGTAAAACAGTATAAGTAATAGCTTTACCTGATGATCTTATGGTGAAATGAACCAGCTAGAAAGCTCGGCTCCCGTATCGCTCCCGTGGGGCGACTCTAACCCTAGCTAGCCTCTCCTCCCTCCACCGCTCTCTCTCCCTCGCCGCCGCCGCCGCCGGCGGCCGCCGGCCGGCCAGCGGTGGCGGCGGGGCGTCATCGCCTCCTCCTTCTCCAGCCCTGCCCTCCCCTCTCCCCCCATAACCCGGTGCTTCTACTCCTCTGTCCGGCGCCGTTTTTCGAGATGGCCCCGGCCATGGCGCGGTGGGCGAGCTCCTGCCTTGGGCGAGCTCCAACACGGCTTGGGGGCCGGCGGTTGGTGCTCTCCGGCAGATCCCCGCGCTCAGATCCAGATCGGAGGCCATGCGGCCAGATCCAGATCGGGGCCCCGCGCGCGCGGCGTTCGGGGCTGTCCCGCCGGCCGGTGGGCTGCCTCCTGGCCTTCCTTGGGCGTTCGGTGAGGAGGAGAGGTGGTGGGTGACGAGTGGCTGACGTGGGTAGGGGTCGCGGAGTTGTGCTCGCTGTGGTGGCTGGGGTGGCCGGCCTTGCGCGGGCAGCCCGTCTTCTTCGTTGATGGGTGAGCTGGGCTCTCCGTGGTTGCCAGGGCGGCGGCCGTGGTAGGTGGGAGCCGTGATGCTGTGGCGGGGGTTGCGGCTCAGGTGCTGCCGGGTTTCATGGCCGCGAGGGCGGCGTGACGACCGGGGAGTGCGAACAGTGGATGTGGTGCGGTAGCTACCTCGGCAGCCGGCCACACTCGGATATGGAGGCGGGGATTTGTGTCGGGGTGAAAATCTGCCCGGCGTTGCCTTGGCCGACGGCGGCGACGCCTGTGGGCGCCGTTACCTTCCTGAAGGCGTTGTCGCGACTCTTCCCCACTTCCTCCCGGTGCTCTGGGTGAAAACCCTTATCCCTTCGGATCAGGCGGCGACGGTACTCTGGTGCCGTTTCCTTCCTGAAGGCGCCGCCTTGGAGTCCATGGTCTCTCTCCTCCGATGGTAGTGTGGTGGCGGTGACGGTGATGTTTGAAAAAGACGGAGCGTCTCTCTCTGTGGTTTTTCCCTTCTCGACGGGCTTCAGCGTCCGTTGGTGTGATGGCTCGAGTTCTAGGGTGAGCTCTAGCCCACCGACGCCGGTGTCTCTTGTCGGCCAGGGATAGGGGTCCCTTTTGGCGACAGAGATTGGATCAGACGGCGCTTCTATGTCGATTGGAAGGTGTTCAACCTCGTCGGCGTCTACGGCTCTTCAATGTTGTCTGTCCTCTGCCTAATGCGATCGTCGACCCAGCCTGCTTGTAGCTCTGCCTACACCAGTTTTCATGTACAAGCCTTTGGCTTAATCTTTTGTTTGTGTGTGTGGAGGTGTGCAGTGGCGAAGCTAGCCCAAGTTCAAAGCCTGGGCACATGGGCCAAAACCATCCAAAAAGAAAGGTGAAAGGGCGTGGCCCAGTACAAATAACAACCCAATAGAGGCATGAGGCATGGCCCAGGAAGAAAAATTAGGCTGAATCATCAACGAAACATCATCTTCTTCGTTCAGATCGGGATTTCATCGCCCATATGCTCTGTACGCCATGGCCGGAGCTCCATGAGGCGTCGTGCTCGAGCCTGGGCACGTGCCCTAGGCGGAGGTATGGTAAAATCGCCACTGTAGGTGTGTAAGCTGGTTTCAGCACTTTGTATCTTCCGCCATTGGTCATTAATTTAACGCTGGGCTACGGCCTATTGTCTCATCTTATGGTGAAATGAGCACTGGGAAGTAAGAAATGATGATATACCAAGGATAACTAGTGTGATGCTTGAGGCCTAACTCTCAGGTTGAAATGTGAAATTTCTCGGTGAAGACGTACGATCTGTATCGACAGCTCAGTCGCATGATCTTTTTTGAACCGACGCAAAACTTGAGATTAAACTCGGAAGAAGATGAGACGATTCAAAGTCAACGCTCTCATCCATTCCATATTTCCATCACCGTCACAACAGCAAGCTAATCAACAACCCGATCACAGCGAGGCAGGAAATCCCGCCATGTTGAGCCCTCCACGCAGCGACGCGCCGGAGCTCGGCGTGGGCGTCGGGAGCGCTGGGGGTGGAGGCGGCGGCGGTGGAGGTGGGGGCGGCGCGGCCACGGCGACCGAGAACTTCATGCCGCCGAGGCAGTGCCCGGTGACGTTGCAGATGAAGTAGTAGTCCCTCGGCACGCCGAGGTCGACGACGTCCTGCCCGGACGCCCACTTGCGCACCGTCTGCCCCGCCGCCGGCTCGCACGTCTGGAACGCGTCATGTGTCACCTGCAGCACGTCGTGCTGCCCCCGCACGTAGTTGAACGCTGCGCAACGGCCGGCGGCGATCGCGCGGCAGCATCGATCAATACTACTGATAGGTAATGATATCCCATCCTGTGCAGGGGATTGGCTAGAATTGTACGGACGTACGTACCGAGCGTGTCGCCGGCGGTGAAGTTGTACTGCTGCGACCAGGCGAGGTAATTGGGGCCGATGGACCACCCGGCGGAGTCGCCCACCGTGTACTCCGTCGCGCCGACGTAGCGTGGGACCGCCGCGGCCGCGGCAAGGAGAAGCAGTAGGATGGCGGTGGCGGCCATTGTTGGCAGGGACTACCTAGCTACAGCTAGCAGGCGTGTGTACGTAATGGGACGACGACGACGACTTTAAGACTTTTTCAGTCGACATATATGCTCTTGCACGAGTTAGGTGGCGTGTCCTTGCAGCTGCCGCCTCTTTTATCTATGTTTTCCCGGGGTTGTCGCACGTTGCAACGTTGGCTTGGTCGTCATCGCTCACTTGCCAACACTAGTAATCGTGCACGCGCAATGCACGTGTTGACTAACATAGCATTTCCATACACATAAGAAATGGGCAACCCATCTTTTAAGTTTCATGATCCATAAGACGATAGTGAAGGAAATAACCAAACTCATTTTTCAACTGAAGAAAGATCCAATGAAGATATCACATATGTACACTTACTTTGGTTACGACAAAGGTATGAAGAGAAGTGTTTGATCAGAGGAAGATAATAGCAGGTAAACATGAATCATTAGAAAAATATATATCACTTAATATGCTGCAAGAATACCTCAGCTATTGAAGTAATTTTTCTCATGAAGAAGATATTTTAGGTATCATATTGCAGCTTGGTTGTAATAAGAAACAATGAGTTGAGGAGAGCGAACCAATGATGACAACAGAAATATAAGGTCTTTGAGCGAATGAGTAAGAAAATGAGTAGTATTGTATTTGGATAAAGCTAACACAACCTCTAAGTCGAAGCAAAAATCCTAATCACTAATAACAACTAATCTCGCAGCTCACAGCATCTCCTCTATTCTCTAGAGGCCCCGCAAGTGGTGATTGCTCTTCCGAAACCACAATAGACATCCTTCATATGTCCACCTGACATGAGATCTAGTAAATCACCCATGTCGAAATACACACATATAAAGAATTCCGAGTCCCCTACTTGTGTTCTAAGATGTTTCTCAACTATCGGTGGTTATTGTTTCTTGATGAACTTATTCCTCACAAAAATAATATCTATGGTACTGCCTTTTACTCCCTCCTGCTCTTTCCCGACCACAGCAATTAAACTGAGGTCGGAACCGATACGACAACCATTTAACTGAACAGCTACATAACATAATGGTTTGTCTGAAAAGTAGTGATATTTGGTAAGTCAAGAAAAATTAAAGATGCATTACCTACAAGATAATGGAAAGGAAAACCTGAAGAATACATCCTGCATACTCTTATACACATTGATCATGATAAGTTAAATTATAACCATCCCTTCAAGCTTACCGAGGGGCCGTAACTTTAAAAGCAACATACATATTTATGGAAGAGATCTAGCTATAAGGTGACATCTTACACACTACAAAATGCGTATAGAGCAGAACAAAAATAATTACATTTTGGAGCTCTTCACCTCCGAATTGTTCCAAGCTCACATATCATTTTGCCCCGTTCAAAAAAATACTCCCTCCGTTCCTGAATGTAGGGTGTATAGTTTTTTACACGAATATTAAGACATGGGTATTTTGCATACAGTGGACTCATATTTTTTCTGAAAAAAATCGCGAGAGATGAGTTCTTAATACGCACAAAATGAATACAATCCGTTAAATCTCTCTTTCGAGATTATGTCTCATTTTTTGATGGGTCAAATTGTTCATAATGGCAAATACACCTTATATTATGGATTTTTCTTCAAAAACTATACACCTTACATCAAGGAATGGAGGGAGTATCATTTTGTCCCTGCAATGTTCTTTTCCATTTATTAAATACAGTTACAGCAACATTTTTCTTCACTTCCTCTTGTCAGTACGCGTTCAAAAAAAATTCATGCTCATGATCTCTTGAAAGATAAAGGTAATAATATTCAATGAACACTCGTATTTATTTAATGAAAATGATCGGACGCATCTAAAAAAAGTAAATACACCCGTACATATGCTCCACTCTATATGTTTGAAGTGCATCTCCTCCTGCAATCTGAATATATATGAAAATTAAGTCTTGCACCAATCTGAAAATCAAATAACCGGAGTGCACTGTTACACCTGATGTTGTGTTCTGAAAAGATGCACGTAATTTATGGCTTCTTTCAATCTGACATGAACTCAACAACATCAAGCTTTCACTATTATTAGAAAAAATCACCAGGCTTTGCGCTTGATACATGTCTGCTTCATGTATCCACACCAAGCTTTCAACAACATCAAGCTTTCAACAACATCAAGCTTTCACTACCAGCTTGCCTCACTTCCTTCTTTTGTATCCACACCAGCTTTCTCTTCCTCACCCTGCCAGTATAATACCATAAGACTATGAATCACAATTTTATTTGATCTGGAAGAAACTGACTTGCTGTTCGTATCTCATAAGAGTTCGCACAAAATTATATGACTTTGAAGCTCATGGTCTTACTTACGATACAGATTGAAAGGCACGACTAACCTGACTAAATTTACCTGAAGCTTGATCCATTATAGAGTACATACCATGGACCAAATGCTTCGGAAACAATTTCATTTAACCTCCAAGTTCAGAAACACAGATGTAAATTAACTCAAACAGCTTCGGTCATGCACAAAAAAATATAGAACTGAATAAAATGCCAGAATGACATCGTTTAGACTGCAAATTATACTGTAAACATTCAGTGCATGAATGGCATAAATGATCGGGGAACACCAGCAGACAGCCATCCCCGCCGAAACAGTATAGCAAAAGTAACAACTTAATGAAAGTGAACCTATATCTCTGGCCTCTCACCTGTTTAGCCCAGATTGCATATTGCACGCCGACCCTCCGCAGAGCCTTCCTACTTTCCTTCCGCCACTATGCGCTTGCTCCCTTCGATCTGTACTCCCCCGTCTTCAAACTAAATGGACCTACGGAATTGTTGGGTACAGAAGGAAAACTCCTCAAATTGAGTCAGATCACCTGCTTTCACGAAGAAGGGAGTTCGACATCCCGAAGTTTAGAGGCGAAAAAACGTGGCATCGTGGTGCAGGTGCCTCGCCTCATCGCCTGGACGGACCCCCTTGATGCGGCCACTGCAACGACGGTCGGCGCGCCAGAAGGGTCTCGACGATCTGGATTGTCTGCATCTTTATCGGATGTTCCGGCCTTGGCAACATCCGCGGGGAGGCGACGGCTTCACGGGAGGAAGGGCGTCGGGATTTACGGCTTCAACCTCTTCGGCGTCTTCCATCGCGAGGAAGATCTCGACGGCTGTGTCCGTCGCGAGGATGTCGCCAGGCGGAGTGTTGCGACGGCATGCGGCTCCCACTTCAGCGGCTCGTCAGGGGCGATTAGCAATGGTGACGAAGGGACGTAATGATAATTCTTGACTGGCACGGGCCTCAGCGACATCCGAAGAATCGGGAAAATCATGGATTCCGAAGGGTGCGGGATTGAGAAGCAATCGCTATTACTTCGCGTGATTACAGGAGATTAAGATGACGATGGTCAGGCTGACACACTTGCGATAAAAACCGTTGGATGACTTGGTTAGACGGTCGAGATGCTTTGGATCACCCCTCTCTCTCCCTTTATCATCTGGCATAATTAACGTTTTATTCTTTTTTTCTTGTGAAATGAAAAGTAAAAAACAGCATGAGAGAATTTAAAAAAAACAGCATGAGAGTACCATCTTGCATATGCCAAAATATAACAATTTGGATTCAAAATTTCAAATCAAATTGCCCAGGATTTTGATCCATACTTGTCTGTTTTGATCATTTGGATTACACGAGTACGAGCATCAAAGTTTAGATGAATTTTCACTTTTTATATTCGAATTTCGTTTGATTTCGAGCAGTAGAACCAATTTTAGAAATGTGTATCTTCCATTCTGACTCTATCTTAAAATTTCAGTTAAATTCTGGGGTGGTATCGAAAGACTCGTACATTCCAGTTCTGATAAATAAGCCACATAAATTTAGCCAAAGAGTTAAAACTTGCTGAGTTTGATCAATTAATATCAAATAAATAGAATATGAAAATATTTTTATGACGATCTATTCATATTGACTTCGTTTATTTAGATATTCCGTCTAATTCGTGAACACCTGTAAGTCTCCGTTCTCTGCTTCGGCAATCGACGGGTTGATGACCCTCTTCAGGGTCAGGCTGAACTTGCCGTCCACGACGGCAGCCAATGAAGCTTTGATTGGCCTTGCTGGCCCAGGGGGAAGCGACTTCCCGCCACCGGCGACGCTGGACGTCTCCACCTGATCTGCTTACTCGTCCCAAGCCGCGCCATATAGTCGCATTTTGAAGAAATGACGATTTATCTTTCAGAGAGACTAGACGGAGTAGGATGATCTGGATTCTCGCAGAAATACTTTTCTCTCGTTTAGTAGGCCCTAACATGTTTGGTTCTTTTTCTTTTAGCTTTGGCCGTATCATGTTTGCTTCTCCTATATCAATATAAAAGGCAAAACTTTTGCCTCGTTTCACAAAAAAGATATTCTATCTAAAAATTGATCAAATTTAAAGTCGTTGATTTTTTATTAAAAAATTATACGCTTTATATTTTTAATTAAGAGAGACAAGAACTCACAATCCTTTATACGGAGTAGTTTTTATTAATTCATCATGTGTTTGATATGGGAAGTGATTTTGTCGGGCTGTAGGAACCAGGCTAGTTGGGCTGCCAGATTTTATTATAAGTGCATCACCCTTGCCTCTTGGGCCTCCGGGTCTAGTTGGATGCTCGGCCTTCCTGAGGTTTCAAAACTTTTTTACAAGATGGTTCTGGATGCACTTTTTGGGGCAGCATCTGAATTTAGCAAAGATAAGCATGTAGGTTTTTGTAAAAAGTTTATGTCAATGGAACTAATGCAAACCTAGCAAACATCATCTTACTTCACAAGGGGTGGGTGCTCCGAAGGCTGCCGACTTCAAGCAGAATAGCCTTATCCGTAACATTTTGAAGATCTGCTCAAAATTGCTTGTAAATAGAGTTTCCCTAGTCTTCTAGACAATTGTGTAACAAAAATCAAAATGCTTTCAAAAAACAGTGCATCCATGACAACATTCCGCATCTTTAGAACATGATTAAATGACTGCATAGCAAAAATATCGAGTCTTTGCGTTAAGTTGGACATATATCTCAAAGACCTTTGGTTCCGTCAACTCGTCATACCTCCTCGAGGTATTGAAAAGGCTTAGCCAGGAGCAGAATATGTATGCTTGGATCTCTCTATTGCCCGGCTTGGCACTTAACGAGTTATCCTCAGCGGGACAGCCTCCTATCCGTCACGCGAGGGGATTGGGCCAGGGTGACCCGCTATCTCTGATGTTCTTTGTTCTCACCATTGAACCCCTACATCAACTCTTGCAACGTAGCGGTCGCGACGCGAAACTCAGGAAAAAACCATTTGGCGGCATGCATCTCCCCAGGCAAGGCGGTGTGGCACTAGATGAAGATGAGCAGACACGAGTGACGCCATGAAGAGTGCCTTACTTTCAGTGGCACAGGGCATTGAAGCAGGCACGGTGTGGAGAACGACATAAGGAACCTACAGTTGTGATCCCACGCGTTGTGCATGCGTCCGTTCACGTCGGCGACAACAAGTTATCCAGGGAGCTCGTCGTAGAAGCGGTGCACCACCTAAATAGTTAACATTCGGTACCGCCAGTGGGCCTAACTTATATGATTTTATGACAAAATAGTTAACAAAACAAGTGGAGTTTTGTGCAAAAAATAATTGTCGTGGTTCCATGCAAAATTTTCCCAACAAATGATGTTGTGTGCAGTTTCCTTAGTCTTGTCATAGTAGTAGATATCACTAGGATACATTGGAATTTCTTTTCCATGATATTTTCGGACAAATTTAGCCCCCAAACCCATGAAAAGCACGTCATTTAGCCAAAACCCAACAATTTGTTTGTCACATAATTAGATCAAACTATAACGGTTACGGTAAACATTACCCTAAATCTGTCATAGATCAACATATTTCTTGTAGTGCTATATGGAGGAAATGATCGGTAAGTAGATCGTGTAGATTGCCTCGTCGCATGGAACATTCCATCTTGACTTGTGTGAGCATGATGGGTTTGAGAGAGAGTTAGGATTTAACATCTTGGCAGTACGGATTTGTGTGGTTAAGTGTCTATCCCTTCGTGTAATAGGGATGAGCAACTTTTCGATTGTTCCCCGCTGTTTTGTTGGACTTTAGAAAACAAGAGGGATAGGGATAATCAATTTCATAAATATTCTTCCAAAACGGTGGCTAAGGCCGTCCAACAAAAAGTGTTAGATGAGGGCAACCATGGCCTCACCTGCAAAACGTTTCTCTAGTCCTACTCAATCACCTTATGCGAAAAGAAGAAAATACTCCTAAGAGCATCTCTAGCAGAACCCGCAAAAGGGGCAAACCCGCAAAATAACCGCCGGATGCGGTTTCGAATCCTTAAAAACGCAAAGAGCAGAACCCTCAAAACTCTCCGACCCGCAAAAGTTTTTGAGGGGCCCCGCGAATCCGCCCCTCGGAACCGTGAAATCTAGGTTTTCCTCACCGGCCCGCAGACTGATCCGCATCCTCTTCTATCGTTGGCGCGAAGGAAGATTCAGCCCCCGAACCGCCGCCGCCGCCGCCTCCGCCACCGCTTTCTCTTCCCCCACTCCGGCCATCGTGCGCCATGAGCTCCTCCGACCCGTACCTGGTGACCGTCCCGGTCGGGACGACGCCATCGACAGATCCAGCTGGCCGGGCAGAGCTCGGCACCGCCGCCGCCGCCGCTGCTCCTCCATTGGTGCAGACGAAGCGGAGAAGGCTGGGGACCGCAGGCGCGGCCCAAATCTTACTTGCGGCTACCGGCGCCGCCGCCTCTGCCGCTGCTACTCCCGCCGCTGCCGCGGGCGCCGCCGCCGCTGCCGCTGCTACTCCCGCCGCTGCCGGGGGCGCCGCCGTGGCTCCGAAGAAGAGGACGCCCGTGCGGAAGGTCAGGGGCAGCGCCGCCGCTGCTGCAGACGAACCTACGCCCGCGAATGTCTCCGGGACCGAAAGGTATGAACACGACATTGCAATTGTGAAATTATGCTTGCTAGTACCGCCTATTTGTGAAATTATGCTTGCTACTACCGAAATTGTTCTTCCAAATTGCAGCACGCAAGCTTTCATGGACGCCATTGGGTCGGTTCAGATCAACAACTCTCCGCTCGGCAATTTCGGCTACAACGAGGCCGACGGTGGCGTCGATGGTGGTGCGGGCGAAGAAGACAACGAGGTCGAGGAGGTGGAGGGGACAACACTTTCCCGGAGAGGTACGAATTACACCGTTTTGGAGGACCAAACATTGATCCGTGCTTGGGAGAGTATTTCTCTCGATGCAACTCACGGCAATGATCAAACCAAGGATCGGTATTGGCAAAGAGTGGAGGACAAATTCTTCCAACTCATGCCACGCAATGGCCGAACGGTGCCTCGGACCTTTCGATCACTACAAGGCCGTTGGGAAACGATCAAAACAACATGTTCCCGGTGGAGTGGATGTTTGCAACAAGTGATTAATGCTCCTCCGAGTGGTACCGTAGAGGGTGATTGGGTGAGTGAAATAACCATTGCTATTGTTCACCGTTGGTATATGTAACCATTGCTATTGTTCACCGTTGGTATATGTAACCATTGTAGGAGCGCATTGCAAGAGAGAGGTTCATGGACATGCCCGCATCCAAGAAGAAGCCATTTGTCCTTGATCATTGTTGGAAAATTCTCCAACATAGCGAGAAATGGAAGTTGAGGGACCAAGAGCCAAAAAAAGGGGAAATACGTGTTGAGGATGACTCCGATGATGATCAAGGTGAGAGGAACAAGAACAAGCCCGAAGGCAACAAGAAAGCCAATGAGAGAGTGGCAAAGCAACTTGAGGCAACAAGCTTGAGAGAGAAGCTCGATGAAATGGTGAAATCTAATGAGACCATGGTGGCCAAGACATTGGAGGCAAAGCACCAATTGGCCGAGAGGAAAGCTCAAGAGAAGAAAGAAAAGTGGGAGGTGCTTCGTGAAGAAGGGAAGCGGAAGATCGAGATTGAGGCCAAAAGAGCCTCGGCGGAGGAGAACAAGTCCGTGGCCAAGCTCTTGGCCGAAGAGAACAAGATCATGATGATGAACCGAAGTGACATGGACGAAGTCACCTTGGAGTGGCATGACATCGCAAGGAAGGAGATATTGCATCGAAGGAAACAAGCGATGCTAAAAGCTAGCGGTGGTGGAGGTGATGGTGGAGGTGCCGGTGGTGGTGGAGGTGCTAGCACGGTGTAGGGCCTTTCGATGATGCCCATTGTGTTTTGGAAGCAATTTTTTGGTCACACGGATGGAAAACTAGTTAATTGCCGTCTTTAGATTCAAGAAACTACTTTAATTTGCTATATTAATGTCGAATTTGTAAGCAATTTGACATTTTATGATATTCTGCCTATCTTGCTGTTTTGCATATGCAGTTTCAGAACGCCGCGCGGCGGAGCAGAACCCGCAAAGTAGAACCGCAAAGCAGAATATTCTGCTTATTCTGCTTTGCGGGTTCTGCTCCGCCGCGCGGCGTTCTGAGCAAAAAACCGCGAGTTTCGCGAACTGCAAAACTGTTTTGCGGGTTGGGCATTTGCGGGTACTGCTAGAGATGCTCTAACCCTATTCTCGGAGAGGGGGGGTCACTTTTCTCACTTTAGTTTGGAGTTGATTTCCCCACTTTGGTTCGATTTCTTGATTATTTGCCACGTTTCTCTACCCAATTAGCAAATTTTTGAATCCAGAAATCGAAAAAATGACATAAATGCCCTATGGCAAAATTGTAGTTTATCCCAACTCTCCTGGCTGGACCGATCCAGATCAAACCAGAGACTTACCCGTTCGTCCAGCCCGAATTCGCTCGTCCAGGAGGAGACAGAGGCGAGGCAGAAGCGGCGCCGGCGACTTCACAGGCGGCGCGGCGAATCCGGCTCCAACGGAAGGGAGGCGCAGATCCACAGGAAGCCGGCGCGGTTCCTCCACGGGCCAGCCACACGGGCGTGGCGGCCACTCCAGGACCACGGGCGAGCGGAGCGGATCCACAGTACGCCGGCGCGGTTCCTCCGAGGCCAGTCACTCGGGCGTGGCGGCCACTGCAGGACCAGGGGCGCGTGGAACACGAGAGTGCCGACGACTCCGGCGACCACCGGCACGGCCAACCCGGCGGCGAGGTAACCCGTTTTCCCTCTGCACTCCCAAGTCCCAATTTGGCTCACCTCCACCCAAACCCTAGTTTCCCCTTGCGAGTTGTACCTGATTTGTCTCGTCGGACCTTTACGGCTTCACCTGTGTGTTATTTAGGGCATCAGTTACATGTATTAGCCTGAAGTCTCTTGTAATTACTTCTCGCAAGCACATTTTTATGATTGTTAACTCATTTGTTGCCTTCACCCGATGAATCACAGAGTGTATGTAATCGTGCTGTCTGTCTAAGATACCTTGCTTCATTTACAATGGATGTCGACGACGATGTGGAGGACGATGACATGGATTTCAACCCTTTCCTGAGGGAAGGATCACCATCTGAGACCTCGTCAAGCCTCACCTCAGATGCAGAATGTGAGGAAACTAGCTTCGAGAATCAACCGGGCACTGAGGAGCACCTTCGCCATAATCCTGATGACGAAAACACGAGTGAATTTGTGCCCCCGCAAAAACAAGTCTCGGATAAAGGTGCTTGCGAAGAAAATATTCCGGAAAGCGCTCCTACCCAGTTGTGTTGTGAGAAGGCAGAAGGTCATGTTAATGGACTGGGGAAGGAACCTTTACAGACCGAAGCTTCCTTCCCTCCATCAGTGCAGAGTTCTCATCCTCTGTCGCTTGAGGCTAGCGAGGAAGATGCGATCTGCAGGCGGACACGGGCAAGATACTCTCTGGCGGATTACGCACTCGAGGAGTTGGAGACCTTTCTCCAGGAATCTGACGATGATGGTGACCCGCAGAATGTTAATGAGGAAGAGGAGTACCGCAAGTTTCTTGCAGCTGTCCTGTCTGGTGCAGGCGATGACGCACAGGCTTGCCAGGGGGATGAAACCCAGGATGAAGATGAGAATGATGCAGACTTTGAGCTCGAAATTGAGGAGGCCCTAGAAAGCGATGCTGATGAAATTGTCGACAACTATGAAAACATAAATGGTAGGAATGAGAAAGATGGCCGTAGGCCTCAGACTAGGAAGAAGAGACCTGCGTCATCTAGGGCAGTCAATTGTCGACAGGAAGCAACCAAACCTAAGTTACGACCGCTTCTGCCAAATATTCGACCTGCGCTCCTGGCTCCTGTGAATGCTTGTGGATGGCAGTATCCATCCCAGAACATCAATGTCCCTTCCTCATTATCATCATCAGTAACTGGTGCTGCTGCAGTGTACGGATTTACTGATCGGCAACTTGGCCAATTGCATACGCTGATATATGAACATGTTCAGCTGATGATCCAAACCTTCTCTCTGTGTGTTCTCGAGCCATCTAAACAGCATGTGGCTGCTGATGTTAAAAAAATGATAGTCGAGTTGGTTGGCTGCCGTGACCAAGCATTGGCTAGGACAAACACTATCCGTCACCAATTCCGTTTTGAACCGCAGCATCTACAGTCAGCACTTAGTTATGCTTCTCCTGAGAGCTTACAATGCCAATGGGTTCCATCAGTTAAGAATCCTGTTATGTCCATCCTTGATGTCTCTCCACTTCATTTTGCCCTCAGTTATTTAAGTGATGCTGCAGCTGGTAAGTCTGAAAAATATGTATGTGACCAATTTTGAATATACTGTTCTTCGTTTTCTTCGTCATCACTAAAGCATCTTTCTTTTTACTCAATTGACAGCTGTTGTGAAGTATAGAAGAAGCCATGTGGATGGCCCTGCAGACAAGGCCCGCCTTAGGAAAGAACCTCTTTTTCCGTTACCGGTACTTAGCACTGGAAAAGATGCTAACAATGTTTCTCAAGACGGATCAAATAATGTGTCCACAACATCACAAGCTTCACCTGGGCAGTCGCAGCCCAAGAAATCATTAGCTGCTGCCCTTGTTGAGAGTACTAAAAAGGAGTCGGTTGCTCTTGTTCCATTTGACATTGCAAGATTGGCACAGAGATTTTATCCCCTTTTCAATTTTTCACTATTTCCTCGTAATCCACCTCCTGCAGCTATGGTCAATAGATTCCTTTTCACTGAAGCAGAGGACGGGTATGATTTACATCTTTGCTGATGTTTTCAAGTCATGCGTTATAGTTTCTGTTAATTATAATCTATGTCTGAATTTCAATCAGAGTTCATTGCCATGTTATCTTCAAAAAGTGACGAGGACATGGCTACAATGGATATGGCCATTGCATCTTCGAGGTTTCAGCACTACAACATTTTCATCTACAACTACTTTGACAACAATTGTTGCGTGAACTGCAAACACGACCATCGTCACCTTACTGTGTCAAGTCCGACCCCTCCTGGAGAAGACGATATGGAGCATAGACAATTTAACAAGTGCATATCCATATAGTCTTCTCCGGGAGGGGTCGCACTTGACGCACAGTAAGGTGACCATTCGTGTTTGCAGTTCACGCAACAATAGTTGTCGATGAAAATGCTGTAGTGGTGAAACCTCGACGATGTAATGGTTGTATTCATTGTAGCCTTGTCCTCATCAAAATGTAAGACTCAAGGGACGCTGAGGTCGATGTTTTGTTGTATTCTGTTGAAGCACTGTTCCCATAATTGTTATACTGGCATTGTTTTATGCAATTTTTTGCTGGCTTTACTAAGCTCTTTTCATCTTCGTATTGAACTTTCTTAAAGTCTCCTTTTGGGTGGTTAATCATATTAAGTTTGCTATGCTTTTGTTTCACTACATGGTATCATTTATTATCCCTTTTCAAATGAATGATTATATAAATTTTGAATACAACTGCGTTATCATTTATTTTTCATGGTAATTTTAATCTTAGTTTATGCTATTCCTGCAGATTATTAGCTCTAGGGATTCTAGAATATAATAATGATTGGGGCGCAATACAAAAGCGTTTTCTTCCTTGCAAATCAACACATCAGGTAATAGTAGTGTCGTTTATTTGTTCCAAAACTGTACTTCAAGCCTCAATGTTTTCTTTATCTTTCGAATAATCCACACTTATGATTTACTAGACGCACCAACTTTGTATTTTCTCACTGTTATGGCCCTTGGTGCTTGCATCTCTACTTACAACTGACTTCATCTGACTATCTGAAAATATGAAGAAAATGAGTCCATTTTAAAGAGTCTGTATTACAAAGTGTTGTTCCATTCTATTGACATGACAGTGAGAGTTTTCCCAGCACTGGCACTACTCGTGGCCCAGTTTGACATGTACTCTCAATCACTCATACACCAGGTTGCTTGTTTCAAATGAAGATTCTGAACTCTTAGATGCTCAATTTAAACAAAGTCAACTGCCTGCAGTTTGTCGTGCCATTGTTTTTGTTGTACAAGCAAGTAAGCTGGGATCAATGTTGATCCTCCAATGTCAGCTTACAACCATAACTCCCGCCCTTCTGGGCAAATTCCTATTTTGCGCAGTGCGTACTGCTTAACTTGACTCTCTTGACCTAATTGTCAGTTGTTCAAACTATTGGTTTCTGTTTGTTGTATGCTTTCTGCTCATTCAGTAACAGATATTTTTTGTGGTGTAGATATTTGTGAGACAAAAGAACCGCAGCTCTTCCAGTGCTCCTCATAATCCAATTAAGGTGAAAGTGCACACCTTTCCATTTACTGGCACGCGAGATGATTAATAATTCTTACAAGCCTTGTAAGAATATGCTCAAAGTCTTATCTTATTAGCATACTAGTGTCAATTGATGCTATCATCTAGTTCCGAAACTGGCTTGCGAATCCTGTGACTTTGTTTTCTATAATGATATTTTAAGCGGTGAAGTTCCTGCAGAAGTATTGGCATTGTTTGACGTGCCAATATTTGAACATTTTCTATTATTTTAAGCATCATATCTTTTGCATTTGCTTTATATGCCAACAGTAAAAAAAAGGCTAATATAGTTTCTCTGGAGAAGTGTAAAGCCAACTTCCATAATATGGACCATATCACATTTGGCTGTTATCATAATCCGAAACAAACTAGGAAAACGATTTTGACCAGCTCTAGTTTAGAAGGGCAGAGAATGATATCAAAATTTACAGTGCTTTTGTGGGCCGCTCTACGATTTTATCTCTTGTTACTGGAAGCTTCAAAGAGCACTCCTGCGTGTTGTAAAAGAGTAGGTCAGCATGCCTTGTACCAAAAACTAATACTGCTTTGTACTGGGATGACCGAATCCTTATGCTGTACTGGCTGTTATGGTGATCTCCGATAGAAGTAGATGTTGATCTCCTTGACTGCTGTTTTTCCAATCATGAAAATACTACTAAACATATTTTGTTTGAAATAATGCAGGATGTGCGCCGTATGAAGACTTCTCCATTGAGTGCTGAGGAGATACAGCGTATCGAAGAGGTGGTTATATTTGTGCCTGCAGCCTATCTTTTGTTCCCTCTTGATTTTGTATTTGCTTATCTTTTCCCTCTTTCATACGGTTCATGCAGGGGCTCAAGATATTCAAAACTGATTGGCCATCTCTTTGGAAGTTTCTTCTGCCATATAGAGATCCTGCACTGCTCAAGCGTCAGTGGAGAGTTGCCATTGGAGTCCAGCGATCTTACAGTAAAAGTGATGCTGTAAAAGAAAAGAGGCGATTATATGAAGCGAAGAGGAGGAAATTAAGAGCTCCAATGCCTGATTCACGAGAAGTTGGTGCGCAGGAGGTTAGTGTGTTTCAAAACCCGCACGATACCCATAAGATTTTTGAATGTCTATGTCCACGTACAGTGTTGTCATTTAGCAAAATCTACATCATTTTCGTGACAGGCTGAGGATGATGCTTCTGAGGGTGTTGAAAATGATGATGATTCATATGTCAATGAAGCATTTTTAGCAGACACGGAGAATATGAGCGTTAATATGATGCAGGCGGGTACCAGCGCTGATGACGAATGTGGTGCAGCACATGGCTGCGTTGAACAGCATAACAGAAATAGTATGAAGCATGGTGTGAGCACATCATATACACCTTTTAGATCCTGTGCTTCTGATCACCTTTCAACTAAGATTGTGTTTCGTTGCACTTTGGACGAACTCCAAGCTTCACAAATGGGTAAAGAGAAAGGTGGCCATGTGGTCCAGTTGGCCCCAGATTTGCCCGCATTAAACCTTCCTCCTTCGGTCCGTGTGATATCTCAGAGGGAATTTCATCAGAACGCAGCACATTTCAGTGGCACCTCAGATAATGCAGCGAAGGATAGATTTCTTGTGCCGCCTCCAACCTTCACAGAATCTGTTCATACACAGCTAAACCTTTTCCCCAACCATAATACTAGTGATAGATTACAGAAACATGGGGTTTCTAACGGAAGTGCGATAGAAGAGGGTGCTGAGCAAGATTTTCCGATGCATCCTTTGCTTTTTCAGCATCCTCGAGAAGTGCATTCGTCATATAGTCATCCTGTTGAAAATCTTAATAGTCATTCAAGAAGTTATGACCTTTTCCCTTTTGAGAAAGTTCAAGTTGAGAAAAGTAATAAGCAGACTACAGATGGTATCGAAGGAGATCCTGTGAATACTAATACTATCGACTTCCATCCTCTACTGCAAAGAACTGAAGCTGAGATGCATGCGGAAGCACCAGAAGAGGACTGCCATCAGTTTGCTAATCAGTCTGACTGTCCCATCAGGGAACCTCGGGTGGATAACCAGTTAACAGTTAGAGAATCATCCACAAGCCCTTGCGACAGAGAGAACAGTATCGATTTGCTAGCATTCGCAAACCTTTGTGAGAGGGAGAGCAGTATTGACTTGGACATTCATTTGTCTTCCTCAATGGATTTCAGGATTGCAAAGGAATTTAGAAGTACTATCAGTGAATACAACATTCAGCCAGAAGGGTCTTTGATAGCTAGTATTTCAAATATAGAGCCTGTAAATGCTTATCATCGTGACGTTGGAGAGCCCAGCGAAGAAGCAATGCAAGGCATTATAATGGAACAAGAAGAATTAACTGATTCGGAGGAAGATATCCAGCATGTGGAGTTTGAATGTGAGGAAATGGATGATTCTGAAGAGGAGCAAGTTCAGGATGCAGTACCCTGTTCGACTGAAAATAAGGTAATGATTGGCGTTATATCTGGTAGCATTATCAGTTTATAACATTCATGAATCTTGTGTGGCACTCTACTGTGATTTTCCCTCTTCCGCTATGCTATGATTAAATGTTGAAATATGCTTATTGAACAGGTGGTTAAACAGGGCGCGAGTCGAACACATAAATCACATGGGTCTTCTAGTCAAAGGTCAGGCAGAGCAAAGTTGAGGCCAGAGCGTGGAAGGCGCACGGGATCTAGACCGGGTCAACGGTCATCCACTTCTCGAACAAGCGAACCTAGCCCGGCTAAAATCAGAAAACTAAAGGGCATCAGAAAGTGGCAGGTGTTGAACACAAGTCCAGTAATTCGAGAAGGTCTAGAAAGAGCCCTGCCCCGAGTTGAAGGTCTTACTAGCCTCTCATTTTTTTGCACTGGATATCGCCTTGCTGCATACGTTGCCAGATGATAATGGCCGGATGGCTCGCTGCAATTCGTAGTTACTTACTGCTTGGCTGATTACTCGCCATTGGTGCTTGGCCCATGCTGGAGATAGACCTGTCAACCATTCGTTGGCACATACATGTGCCTACTCAGATGATAACTTGAACATGGCAACAAGAAGCAGATGCTACACTTGTCTGGGAACTGAGTAGAAAAAACTGAAATGTTGAGGATGTTCTACTGCATTTTAGTTGGAGCCTGACAACATCAAGTAGCTGTTTGTGGAACGAAAAGCATTCCCTGAGTGGAAGATCTGAGCAGCCAGGGTCAGGGCACCTCGGGTGGTGAGAAGTCTGTTTTTGGATTGAATTGTGTACATTTAACAGCATGAGCTAATGTTTGATATATATAGTTGTCAAAAACAAAAGCTATTGTTGATATATCATGTAAATGGATCAGTGATGGCGGCTTTTCATTCATTGTTTATTCTCATAGCTGGCTCTTATCAGAACACTGCTTACCTGAAATTTATTCAAATGCCTCTTTGGCAACTGAAGATTTTCTGCTGAATATTGCGGGATTTGAATTTTTTGCTGCGAAAATTTTACGTGAAACCACTGCATCACTAGCAGGCTGCCCTTAGGATGGCATAAGAATCTATGAACTCCCCTTCCTAGAAGGCTATAGGTTCAAGTTTTGCCGGAGGGATCAACCGGCTGGCGTTGAAGTGCTCCAGTGTGGGCGAGGTTCGGGTGCAACATGGAGGAAGCGATCGCGCGTGTGATGTCGGCGGTACAGAGGTGAAGGATGTTTGAGATGGCGGCGGTGTTGGATCCTGGTCGACGGCAAGGATCGCCCATATATTTTGGTGCCATGCTCGACGTCTCTTCAGCCTCATCTTCGGTGTTTCAGCGAGTTTTCTTGTCGATTTATAATGCACAATGTAATTTGTAGATATTTTCTTATCAATTTAATTATAATTTGGTTTCTAACTCAGGATTTCATTGTAGCTACCTAGGATAGAATGTTCATACCCCTTGTCTATGTGTGGACAATCACGTTGTGTGTAGCAAGCTATGCATCAATTTATGTGGAAACCGTCCCGTCAAGAAACAACTGATTTCAAGCAATGAAATTATCCATGACCAAAGGGTATTTAATAAGAATCAACCTGTAGCGAGCAGACAGGTAAGTACTTCGTTGTATTTACTTCGCTCCATGAAATAGTTATTTTTACATGATTTTTAGAAAGTTTGCAACTGAATTTAATTAAAATGAAATTGTCTGAACTGAACTGATGCAATGTACATCCATGGAACTGAACTGTATCATATACAGTCTATTTATGCAGTAATTAATTTTAGAGATTTATAGTTTTTTCTTTAATTTATTCATGCCGACTGGAGATTTTTTGTCCTATTAGAGTTCATGTGATTTCCCGCAGCCACTTTCCCACAAGAATTGATCACTGGAGATAATCCTATTAAATTATATATAATTAGGGTATGTACAATGGTAGAGAAGACAAGCCTTCTCTTAATCATCCACATCATTTAGAGAAGACAAACGATAGAAGATATACAATGCATTATCTCTTATTATCATCCTTAACAATTAATGAGAATTAATTACGTTTTAATGAAAAATTATGTTGCTAAGGGAAGACATATGATACAATGGAGAAAATAGTATTCTCTTATTTCGTAAGAGATCATCTCTTAGCTAAGGAAGACAGACTCCCATTTCTTCATTCTCTCTCCTCTAACTAGACAAATATCCTATGTGGCAACGCTAAGAGAAGTCTGATGTCATCCCATTGTACTGCAGAAAAGAGAGTCAGAGAATAAGTCATTGACTTTCCAGTTTTGCTGTAAACTAGGTGTGCGGTGACTTTTTTTATCTGTGTGTGATGGTATAACTGTGGCAGTGAAATTGTGTAAGTGTCTTGTGTGACATTCTAAACAATTTCTAGAGACTAAGATATATGACTAGTACATAATTAAGACATACTAGAGTAGATTGCATGTGTTTGGGTGGCATGCCTCGGATGCAACAACAATGATACTTCTTTCCTCTATAGACAACTCGATTTTCATTCTGGGGGATTGGAGATTAGCACAAAAAATATCCAAAGCATGGTTGGAAACTAAATGGAACACCTGCAATGGTAGATAGCAACTCAAATATCACGAAGGGTGATGGATACCGCTACGAAGTCTTTTATCTGCCACGGAATCATGATTTACAGTGAATCAGTACATGTTGTATCTGCTGAAAATAAACAGAAAATATGTAAAGTAAACTTTTGGGTGGTGAAATGTCCAGACATGGATGAAACTTGATAATCATTGTAGAAATTGAAGGTTTCCAACACTTATCTTCTTACAAGCCACAACATGTACAAGCGGCCAAGCACCACATAAAAAGCCAACTTAGCAAATGTGTGTAAGCGTTTGGTCAGAGTCGCTTGTTAGCAGGGGTGGAGGTGGTATAAAATAATTTTGTTGGAATTCATTAAATTCGTCATTAGATTACTCTTGCCATCTCATCGGAGGAAGATTACACCATACAAAGTATACCTCTGACTATTACTGATCCTTCTCTTACTTCGCTCCTGTTAGTGTAGCTAGCTTGAAATCCTTAAAGCCGTGGTTAAACATGTTACTATAATAAGTGTTGCAATCATAGGCGTTTAGTCGATTTACCGAGAAGCAAACAATCACAGCGACACCGAGATTTATTAACGCAGTTCGGCGAACTCGCCTACATCCGCGGGGCATGACTACGGGCACTCCTCCCCTCTGATACCGCTGCACCGGCCGCCTTGGTCACCGGCACAAGCCGCCGGCTTCCCTTGCGCGCCTGCTGCTATCAAGTCGCCATAGGTTACAACATGTGGTGCCCCTCATTATATGGGAGGCCCTAGGATACAACGTGTTCGACTCCAACACTACACGTACCCTGTCCACACCTATTACAACACCAAGTCCACGTAATCCTACTCGTACATAATATTCGACACAAACACAACAAACTCCAGCTTGGCGAATATTCTCCACCACCTTGAGTTCGTCCAAGCGTCAAACTTCCATGTACTCCGGACTTGGGTTGTCTTCTTCGTAGCTTACCGAGAGCTACCCGACGAGTCTGCCGTAGACCCGCCGCCTCCGTGGAACACAGCTGCTACTCCCGCAACTCCACTCACGATGCCTCCACCTACAATAGTGCTCCCTCGCAACTTGTAAAGATGCGACGCCGTCCTCTCTCCCGTCATCACGGTCACCTCATCCTCCATGATTCTCATGGTCTTCCTATCCCGATCACAACAGAATACCATACCACCATCATGGAGAACTCCAAGCGAAATTAGATTCTTCCTTAACCCTGGCACATGCCCGACTCCCCGAAGCACCCGCTCTACTCCGTCGAACATCTTGATTTTGACGTCACCTACTCCAGGAACACGGTAGCCCGTGTCATCCCCCAGATAGGCAGTATCAAGCTCACCAGACTTGTACGAAGAGAACCACTCCCTATTGGGCGTCGCATGAAAAGAGCTAGCTGAATCCAACATCCACGCTTCACCTTTGGTTGACCGTCTATTTGACACTAAGAGAACATCACCACTGCCGTCCAAGTCATCACCATGAGTTGCTACATTAGCACTTGACCCACCCTTGAGATCTGGACAGTCCTTCTTGATATGTCCCCACTGCTTGCACTTGTGGCACTGCACCTTCTTTTTCTTGTTCTTCCCCGCCTCGTATCCTTTCCTGCCTTGCGCACCATTGACCAGCAAACCTTCACCATGAGCGACTTCCTCTTCGTTGTTCCTCTTCCTCATATCATAGGACAGTAACGCCGAAGTGACATCCTCAAACTTGATGGTCTCCTTGCCGTACGTCAACGTAGTGATCAAATGCTCATAGGACAGTGGCAACGAACATAAAAGAAGAATCGCCCTATCCTCGTCGTCAATCTTCACACTCAGACGTGCTAGATCCGTGACAACCTGATTAAAGGCATTCATGTGCTCCACAAAATCCGACCCCTCCTGCATCTTCAGCCTGTATAATTTTTGCTTCAAATACACCTTGGTCGTCGCAGTCTTGGACATAAACTGACTTTCCAGCTTCTCCCAAACCTTCTTCGGCGAATTCTCATCCATCACATGATACATGACCTGGTCCGACAAACACAACCGTATGGTTCCGGCTGCTTGAATCTGCAACTCCTCCCAGTCATCATCATCCATCTTAGTTGGCTTGCTATCCCGCAGCGCCTTCAAGCATCCCTATTGTGCCAACAAATCCTTCACCCTCGTCTGCCATAACGCGAAGTTTCCAGTTCCGTCGAACTTTTGCACTTCAAACCTAGAACCCGTTGGCGCCATGCTTTTTCCTATACGGCTGACCCTGGAAGAAATAACCGAGCTGCTATCCCCGTGTGCACGTAGCAATTGGAACTCCTTTTGCCTATGCTGCACGTACTGCTACTCCTCCTCTTGGCTCAACTCCCGATCGATGCTAGCTGCTGCCTAGCTCGCCTGCTACCCGATGGCCTTGATGGATTTTCCGCTGATTTGGTTTGCCGGCTCTATCCCTGACCCTGCCTTGCTTCAGCTTTTAAAGGCGCAGGACTCCGTCTCCGATACAAGCACAAGGAGAGCACGACTCGTACAGTCGTACGTCTCCACCTGGGACTCGGTCCCTTTTGTTTCCAAACAAATCCGGTTTCCGATCGATCCGCTCTCGCACACGTCTCCATCGTGCGCCTCTCGCCGAGCAAAAACGTGCACCGCACGGACTGCACCCCGTGCCGCTGGCCTGCTCGCACGCACGCACTTGCCGTTGGCCCAGCGCTCTGCTGGACCACGCAAACCTAGCGCCGAGTTGCCTAGTCCTCGTCTGCATCGCGTTACGTCGGCGCCGCCGGATCCGATTAATCTGATTGCTCACCAAGAAATACCGATCCCTGTCGATCTGACGGAAAGACTCAACGATTGTGAATCCACATCGACCGATCAAATCTCTCGACTTCTTTAGATCAACGTACCGCAGCCTTCAACCTTGCTGTGATACCAATTGTTGCAATCGTAGGCGCTTAGTCGATCTACCGAGAAGCAAACAATCACAGCGACACCGAGATTTGTTACCGCAGTTCGGCGAACTCGCCTACATCTGCGGGGCATGACTACGGGCGCTCCTCCCCTCTGATACCGCTGCACCGGCCGCCTTGGTCGCCGGCACAAGCCGCCGGCTTCCCTTGCACGTCTGCTGCTATCAAGTCGCCATAGGTTACAACATGTGGTGCTCCCTCATTATATAGGAGGCCTTAGGATACAACGTGTTCGACTCCAACACTACACGTACCCTGTCCACACCTATTACAACACCAAGTCCACGTAACCCTACTCGTACATAATATTCGACACAAACACAACAATAAGAATACGGAGGGGAGAGTAATTTTGGAACCAAGTTGCCCGTTCACCCCATATGATCCGAAATATTCTATTTTTATAAGAGTCATGTAGCACCGGCCGTGCATTTCAAAACTAATTTTAGGTAGTTACATATATAGGGGTTGTGTTGTATAGCTAATAGTAGCCAATAAGATATATATAGGGTCATGATCCATTTTCGATCGTCATGTGTATATAAGTATGAGGTGCCATCATTGTTCCCAACATAAAAAAAGTAGGGAAGAACTCATAAAAATGACATCAATGAGAATGAGGTCGCTACAAAAGCTGCGCCCACTCATCATCATGGCGTTGCTGCTGGTCGTGGAGGCACAAATGGGTAACATCCATTAAATTGTTCTACCTACAACTGCTTTTATCCAAATAGTAAAACTTGTCATTGTTTGGGGTTTTAGATTTTTTTATCACATGCATATTCAATTTGTTACGCTGACGTAATTTTTCAAATTTAGATGGCGATATCGACGACTGTCCAGCCGACCTGTGTGTAGGACCAAGTGGCAAGTACAGGGGTGGATGTGCGCGTGACACGGTTTGCGACAAGACCTGCAAGGAAGAGGGTTTTCGAACTGGCTTTTGTGTAGGAGGATTTTGGACAGGAGCATGTAAATGTTGCAAGCCATGCGTTGGCTAGAACTCCCTTAGACGCTGAGGAGACATTATTTGTGGTGCTAGCATCCATGTTTTTACTTACCAATGTGTTTTTAAAATTATTTCTCTTCGGGGATCATCTTGTTTTTTTGTTGTTTTCTTTGGCATATTGTGGAAACACGGCATTCCAATAAAATATAGCTACAATTATATGTTTATGTCTTTTATACTTTAGTGACGATAAATGGAGCTCTACGTGATTTAACGTAATCACTGTTTGCGCTCGAAAAAAGATCTCACCGTGTGGGATACACGGGTTCAAGCCCGACTCGGCCGGATTGAGCTGTACGTGCACGGTTGATTCATCCTCACGTGAAAAACCATATCGGCTAGCGAGCTCGGTCCACAAAACTTAGCACAGGCCGTGAACTTTAGAAGAAAAAATAAATAAATAAACTTTATAGAAAAATTCCTATAGTTTTTATTTAGAAAAATCTTTGAACTAAAGAGGCCATAATATTGCGCTGGCCTTCACACTTGAATCGATGCGGCGCACCCTGATCCCTCGTCCCAGACGCTTTCTGGAGTTTCGTTAGCAAGGCCCCGTGCGCAATCTTTTTTCTCTTATCGTTTCTCGAGTGAAGAGAACCTTGCCGATAGTGTCAAGCAAACTTGCAAGATTCAGTTGGATTCTATAGCCCTCCAAAGCCGTATCGGTTTTCGGTCAGTTTCCCTGATAAACTGGCCAATTCACTTCTTCTATATCAATGAAAAGACAAATCTTTTGCTTAGTTTCACAAAAAAAACCTTCAAAACCCATGGTTATATATCTACAGATCTACCGGCGTGGAAAGGGGTTAAACAATGTGATCTTCTCCTTCTTTGTGTTAATGCATGATATAGAAACATGAAAACCCACATTTGAGCCCAGGTATCACAAGTTTCACTCGGTTGACCCGAAGTCCGAGTTTCCCGCTAGAGGCCGACAGGCCAGCCGTCGGCTAGGTGCAACAAGGCCATTCCCACATTTTCTTTCTATATCATCCCGGAAAGTGGTTCTTGCACCCGAGCACCAGTGCTCTTGCTAGTTTCAAAAATTCGAAAAATATATTTAAAAGTTTCAAAAAAATCTGAAAAAAATCATACATGTTCTCAATGATGTATATGACAAGCGTGTAAAATATCAATGCAAAATTCACTATATTCTAGTCTACACAAAAATGACAAAATGGGGAGATTTAAAACAATGCATTGTTAACCATAATAAGATCTGTAAATTTGTCATTTTTTGTATAGGTCGAAATATAAAGTATTTCACATTGTTATTTTTCACGTCCATAGGATACATCATCTAGAGCATGCATGTTTTTTCCAGATTTTTTGAAACTTTTAAATGTGTTTTTCTAATTTTCTAAGTTTGCAGGAGCACTGGAGCTCGGGTGTACAAAATCTTTACTCATATCATCGCGGCTTCTTTATTGGCACACGTACGCGGTACGCGTAAGCTTACATTGAATGCCGACAGCAATCAACGATAAACATGGCCTTTGGTCTCGTGTGTGAGCTGTACGTGCACGGTTGATTCATCCTCACGTGAAAAACCATACCGGCTAGCTCGCTCGCTGATCCGCAGAACTTAGCACACGCCGTGTACTTTATAAGAAAAAATAAATAAAGAGAACTTGGCTGTGATAGGATTGTTAGGATGGTGGTTTGTACCTACAGCCCAAGAGTTCAAACTTCAGGTTTGACGCCGGTGTTTCTCATTTAGGCGGAATATTCTTCACTGAGAGGCGACGTTCCTGTCAACAGCGAGACGCCTGTGATGAATTTGTCAATCTCAAGACCTAATCCATCGCGTCTACGTTGTACTGTGTGTCATAAAAAATAAAAATAAATAAATAAATTTTATAGGAAAATTTGCTATAAATTCTATAATGTTTTTTAAATATCTTTGAACTGAAGAGGCCATAATATTGCATAGGCCTTCACACATGTATCGATGTGGCACACCCAGATCACTCGTCCTACACGCTTTTGGCAGTTTCGCTAGCAAGGCTCCGCGCGCAAAAAAAAAATGCGAGTGAAGAAAACCTTGCCGATAGTGTTAAGCAACAAACTGCAAAGCAAACTTGAATGTAACATCTATTTTTCTTCTGAATCTCATTATGGCCATCTCTCTCGCCAACAGCCCTTCATATGGGATAAGTGTCGTCGATGAGTGGGAGATAGGGTTTGGCTATTTTAACCTTGCCCACACTTGTATACATATGTTAGGACATGCAGCACAAAAGATTTGGTTGGATTCTGGTCCTCCAAAGCCCTCACACTGGCGAAACCCTAGCTCGTCGGACTTGTGTCATCTACAGATTCTATCAGCGTGAAAAGGGGGGTTGAACAATAGGATCTTCTCCTTTGTGTTAGGGTAGGAAATAGAAACATGAAAATCACATTTTGACCCTAGGTATCGCAAGATTCACTCGGTTGACCCGAAGTCCGAGTTTCCCGCTCTACGGCGGCTGGCCGTGGGCTAGGTGCAAATGTGCGATGCAACAAGGCCATTCCCACATTTTCCTTGTACATCCTCCCGGCTTCTTTATTGGCGCACGTACGCGGTACGCGTAAACTTACATTGCATGTCGACATCAATCAACGATAAACATGGCCTTTGGTCTCCTCTGTGAAGAGACTAGTTTTGTTTTTGGTTGACGCACGCGCGCTAGCTGGGCAAAGCAATGCACACCGGATCGACGACGCACGTACGGTACGTAGATGGTCGTGCTACACGTTTCCAAGGTAGAGCAAGGTAAGCCACCATGACTCTTCCATTTCTCCGGCGACACCACCGCACCTGCAGATCAGCTAGCTGACCCTCCGCCGGCGGTGCCACGCGCCGCCGTCCCGTTGGCCACCTCGGCTCCATCCCACCGGCCCCAACGTTCATGTGACACGCGAGCGAGCAAGTCCGTCCGTCCATCACCACCCGACCCCACGGCACCACCAACGTCTGTCTTTCCCGGCACCGTGTGTCCGACGGTTCCCCGCTATAAAGCCGCCCGCGCGTGCGCCTCCGTCCCGTTCCATTTTCTTCCTCATCCACCAAAAAAATATCTGCGATTCCCACCTCCTCCTCCTCTCGCGAACCAAGTAACCAACCGAAACCGATCGGCTCGACCGCTGCTCTGAGCCGCCAGCCATGTCGTCGTCGCTCGCACTCGGCCGCGGGCTGGAAGACCTGGAGCTCTGGCTCGCGGGTCTCTTCACGGAGGACGAGCTGGCGGCCGCCGACCTGCTCCTGCAGCTTAGATGGGACGACGCGGCGGCGTCCACCTCCACTACGCCTGCTTCCTCGCCGCGCCACCAAAACCTCACCGTGGACGACAAGGACGAGGAGCAGGTCGTCGAGGAGACGGCGCCGTCGACGGAGCTGCTGGACAGGAGGGCGAGGAAGAGGTACCACCTGCTGTCCGACCTCTACGCCGCCACGAGCCCCGTGATCTCCGCCGCCGCATCCGCGAAGAAGAGAACGACGAGCGACGACGACGAGGGCGGTGAGTCAGTGTCGTCCTCGTCAGAGGAGGAGGCTAGTTCTGGTCAGTTGGTCTTCTACACAGAGTAGAGTAATGGCCTAGTACTCCGTAGAGAATCGATTTCGCGCGTAATTACGGCCGCCTAGCTTGTACAGGAAGGAAGTTCTCAGCGTCTCCACTTTTGAGGGCCGAATCGAAGATCTCGATCGAAAATATCGGAGCACGCAGCAAACTATACGTGCTTACCATTATGATCCACCCTGCGTTTTCCTATGAATGCACATCATGGGTGTGTGTGATCACTATATAATGCGAGGTCGATATTCTACTCCTATTTGATTTGACACGTACGATCCGAGTTGATCAACCCAAGAGTATCTAGCACACGCCAATGAGCTTTGGCATGCACTCTGCAAAATAAACAAATATATACATCAAGTTGATTTTTGATCGAGCTATATATATGTAGCCATGGTTTGATGGTCATTTTAAGGTAATTTTGTCCGAACTGGTATCTCAAGGAGTTTTCGATATGACAGTTGTAGGATTTAGACAAATGGCTCCCGAGCTCTCTTTTTGGAAAATCCGAAAATTAAATGGGAGGTTTCAAAAATGGTTGGAACAAAATCCTAGATGTAGTAAATAATGATGAACTCTACTAGTGTGCAAAAAAGAAATCCGAAATTTGTTATATGTTTGACTTAGCAAAAATGACAAGCGGGTGGATTTGGGTGTGGTGAATGGTGCAGATTTTCAAAACTTGAAAATGTATCAGATTTTTCATTTTTGTGTAGCCAAGAATATATCAAAATTTGAATTAAGAATTTGCATGCTGATAGATTAACCATGCTGACAGAGATCGGATCCGGAGGTGGCCTCCATGTTGTAAAAAGAAGTCTTTTAGCCCAACGAGTTTCTTTACCTTCTCATTCAAAAAAAAAGTTTCTTCACCTTAATTTTTTTTTGCGAAAGGGGTGATATATTAATTCTCCGAACTTACAGAAAGGTCCAGAAACAAAAGAAAAATTACAAGGAAGCCCTCTGGATCCCGACGACGACGACGAGCCGGAGCTGACGATGGCGCGCCGCTGCTGAAGCTCCCCAAACATTGGATCGCCGGAGCCCACCACACCGCAGACGGGAAGTCACCGAGCACCGCCTCCGAAGAGACTACTGCCGGGAACGCCGGCGCCGCCGCGAAGAACCTCTGTATCATCCTCTTATTGAACTGCATCCAGATCCACCGCATACCTGGATCTGGCCGTGGTGCAGGGAAAATCGCGCGCAGGTCGGTGAAGCCCCAGGGAACGCCACCGCCGGAGGGGATCTGCGCGGACAACAGACGAACCAACAGCACCTCCGCCTTCGAAGCGCCGCCGGCCGGACACCTGCCAAGCCCTACCATGAATACACGCCGTGAGACGGGCTTCCCCCACCCTCCCGCCGCCGGAGCAGCCGACGGAGGGGAGGGAACCCACGCCTCACCGGCAGAAGAGGTGGACCGACGGTGGACTCTCAAAATCGCCTCTCAGATCTGTATCGGGGAGAGGAAAGGGAGGGCGACGCCAAACTTAACGAGATAACCACAGTATAACTTAGTCGAGCCAATTCGGTTCCAGACAGTGAGACAGGTCGGTATTTATGCCAGCCACCTAAAGAAATAATTTAAAAACTTCGCCTAAAAAGCCAGAAAGAAAACTTAAGTAAAAACTAACGTGATATCAAAAAGAAAAAAATCAGAAAGCGAAAGAAAGACGAGACGAGAGGACGCGAAATTAGCCAACAACGCGCGTCCACCGCAACCCACCCCAGACGGCCAGACCAGACACATCGCCGATGAAAATCCTGCAGCATGACGCGCGGCCGGCGAGGGAGAAACAGGAGCTGGGGCCCAAGACGGAGCCCGTCGCGGCGCCGGCGGAGGAGGTCTTCACGGCGTGCGAGCTCGACGCGGCCGAGCAGCTCCTCCACCTCAGCGAGAGCAGCTCGTCCTCCGGTACGCCGAGGGCCCCCGGGCGCGCGCTTGCGGCGGCTACGCGCTCCTCCTCCTCGCCGCGCTCCGCGAACACCCCACCGGCGCCGGCGGGCGCCGTCGTCCTTGGTGTTTGTGCGGACTGGGAGGAAGAGGAGGAGCACCAGGTGGCCGGGAGTCAGCGGATGGTGAAGCGCTACCGCCTGATCGCCGAGATCTATGCCGCGACGGACGAAATTGGAGGGCGCAGCAGGCGGAAGAAGAAGAAGGAATAGACGACAGGCTACGGAGAGAGGGAGAGGAGAAGGACCCTCTTGTGATTAACGTGCTAGCTAGGGGGTAGCTCGTAGTTCGAGCTCACAGTCCTCTCCGTGGAGGAATCGGGATCGATCTCGCTGTAAAAGCTTCATCTTTGCAATAAGACTTGGGGCCTGCTTAATTTTGTGTCCAGGATTCTGAATTTCTATCTAATCTAGCTCGATGGCGAGCGCGTTGGTTCAGTCTCGTGCTCGTGTTTGCAGCTCGCTAGGCTGGATCTCGATCCATCATTCCATCTATGATCTCTGTATGAGGCAAAGATGATTGCTACGGGGGGCGATCTGATTAGCTCCCGCCATGGATTCGGTTAGGTAGGTCGCCACTCTGCGATTCGTGATTCCGAGCGCGCGCGCGTGCATGCCATTCCGCAATTAACTACTCCGAGCCGCCCGCCAATGCGATTCGCGGATCGAAGGATGAATTTTGAGCTGTGTTTGTTTGATTTTTGGCAATGAAGCGACGCGCTTGTATCCGTGAGTCCAAATTCGAGCGAGAAATGCTTGCAGTGTAGCACGTAGTTGAGCAGAAGTGGTGGCGGAGCAGCGCCGGCTGGCCGACGATCGTAGTTTCCTACTCCTGCCGCTAAGCTTGTTTCGAGCACCCACCGGCCACCGCATCTCCATATTGATTAGTTCGATTCAGGAGAATCCAGCAGGGCATAGGTATGACCGCGTATGACTGATACTGTCGACATATAATTTCCCGCAATTCTTCAGGCCGCACTCTATCTCTGAATAGTTGGACTGATCAGGGTCAGTGTATTCTCTAGCTCTGAATTTCGTAACAGACCAGCTCAGTCTAGTTCGAGTTCTAGGGCCGGCGATTGCAGCTAGCTATGTACGAGTATCGGTTAATTTTTCTGGTAGTAGATGTGAGACGCCGAGACATGCACCTCCAAGTTCATGTCAGCAAAAGCTAGCAGCGACGATGCACGCACGTTCATTTTCAGCGCACACAGACAGTGTGCTCGATGTATGTGAATCTGGTCATGGTAGGTTGGTTTTTGTAATGTATACAACGTAGCAATAATTAGCTCGATTAACTGGTTAGCTAGCTTTTGCTTAATTTGGAAACGAGGAGAGAAAGAGTAAGAAAATGAAGCATAGCTTTCAGTTGCATATGAATATATGATACATTTCTTCTTCCTATGGCCTGTAGCTAATAGTATCTAGGATAACTATGACTATGAGGGTTCCCAAGTCCCAACTTCCTATTGGTGTCATAAGACAAAAAAAGAAGAAGGCCAGAGTATGAGTAAGTAATAAGGTTTTGCTGTCTTGATGGAGATTTTCTTAAGTGTTAATAATTCATAAAAGTGCAATTACTTGAGCTTAGTGAGAAGTGTAGCTCGCAGTTCCATTTGAAAATGCAGCTGGGTGAAAAAATGCTACTCGCACTTTTAACTAAACTAAAGTTGCACTTTTCTAAACCGACTCGGACTTCAGAAAAATCTCGGTCAAATGAGAAGGGAAGAAATATGGATACTAAACATAAGTGGTTAAGAATCAATGTTTACATGCTTACTGGATTAAGCGATATATTTTTAGCTGTGGAACGATTAGCTAGAAAACCATTCTCATTCGATTATAAATAAGCAACTTATAAAGACCCCTATGAAACACACCCTTTTGGAAATGGATTGAAAAGTAGAGTGATTAGATGGAAGGCTAGTGTGAGAGTTAATTTACCGACAATAGAAATAGGGGGTGATGCACTTAAAAGATCCCGATGGTAGCACTTGATGGACTCAACAGGGAAGCAAAATCCTTTTTTTTTATAGATTTGGGGGTGGGGGGCAAACGGCCCATATACGAGGCCTTCCTTTGTTAAATGTCCATGGGCTGGGGGAGGGGGCGACGCCCCCCTTTGCTTTGTTATAGCTCTGCCAATGGTTCTCTTCTATGTAAAACTGCACGGCTACTCCGAGGATGCTTGCGTATGGTGAAGTCCCATAGCATGTTTTGATGGGGAGAGCACATGAATTGTGGCCATGGAGAAATTTTCCTTGGTGAGGGTGTTCAGACTGAAATAATTGAAAGAACCAACTACCGAGGACACTCTCAAGAGTTACTGGAAACTGGACAGAAAGATATTTCCACCTATGCCTAGTTCAGTCAATTGTAGGAATATGCGATGAAAACTACGAACATCACATCAGCGAGGTCACGATCATACTTGAAGCAGTGGCATCAAAAAATCGTAGCACTTGATACAAATATATACAAGTTCAGCCTCCTGAAAGTTGTTGTTTGGTGAAGACCCTACTCCTGTTTGCAGCTAGATCTACTTCTGATTTTTTCAGCATCGCTTCCGGGTGAGCGCTCATTTGTTCCGGCGCATAGTGGATGTTGTAAAGAAGTATGATCTCTACTTTCACCCTCAGGAAGGATTGTTGCAGCCAACTATTGCTCTCTCCTATGTAAAATTGCACGACTATTTCGAGGATGCTTGCATATGGTGAAGTCGCAGATGAGCATGTCTTGATGGGGGAGAGCACATGCATTGAGGCCATGGAGAAATTTTCGTACGCAATGGTGAGTGTGTTTGGACCGAAATATTTGAGAGAACCAACCGAAGACACTAAATAGTTACTGGAAACTAGACAGTAAGATATTTCCACCTATGCCCGGTTCCGTCAACTGTATGCATTTGCAATGCAAACCCAACAGATTTGCACGTGCAGTGCGAAGATCACACCAACCAGGCCACGATCATCTTTGAAGCTGTGGTATCAAAAAAATTATGGATTTGGCATCTTTTTTTTTTTTGCTCGTCAGGTTCCCACAACGACATCAATGTGGTTTAGAGATCTTCGCTGTTCAAAAGACTTTGTAATGGGAATGCTTGACTATGCAACTACGCCATCAACGGGCATAACTACAACATGGGGTATTATATTGACGATGGTATATATCCTCTAAGGGCGTCATTTGTGAAACCTATACCCAATCCCCAAGATAACAAGCAAAGTTTGCACAAATGCAAGAATATGTTAGAAATGTGGGGGGAGAGGGCATTTGGAGTGCTCCAAACTCATTGGGGCTTATTCTCCGTTGAGCTAAAATGTTGTGGGATCCAGAGACTTTTTGGCTGTTATTGACTTGTTGTGTAATCTTGCACAACATGATTACAAAGGACGAGTGTGGAGGGGTGCCCCGCACGCATGATTTTGATAAGTCCGGAGAACATGTCCGCTTTCCGGAACAAGATGTAGAGCATTTTTTATTTTTTAAAGAAATGTACAAGGTCAACAGGTGCACGTGCAACTCAATGATCTTGTGAAACATATGTGGATCCACACTGAAAATTATTTATGTCTGAATTATGCAGTGGGAATATTTTTTGTGTGAACTACTTATTTTTCTAATTTGAACTATTTTCTTGTGACTCTGAATAGTTATAGGTGTGAAGTACGATTGGATTATGAAGGTTAAAAGTGGGGGTGTGGTTATCGGAGGGCACACGTATGGGGTGGCCGGCTCCTGTCCAGGGACGTTTAGTTCACTGAAATAGTCTCTTTTTTTTTAAACGAGGCAAAAACTTTGCCTTTTATATTGATAAAATACAAGCAAACACGTAGGACGAGGCCTAAAAAAGAAAAAAGTTTCAACTCGATCCACGCCGGCCCCGAGGCCGCGCCCCACACGGGTCGACAACCAAGTTGCCCAAGCAACCAAGACCGACACCAAGACCCTTCAGCGCAACACGGCAGAGGAGAGAGTCTGGAGCCGCCGCTCCGATATCCACGCTGACCCCAAAGCCACGCCCCAGACGGGTCGACGACCAAGACGCCCAAGCGATCAAAGCCGACACCAAAGACCTCGACGCAGCACGGCGGAGGTAACCTCGATGCCCCCCAGCGGAGACGAAGCATCCGGAGCCGCCGCTCCGACATCCCCGCCAGCCCCAAGGCTGCGCTCCAAACAAGCCGATGACCAAGACGCCCAAACGACCAAAGTCGACGCTCCACCACCTCGACGCAACACGGCGGAGGTGAAACCCGGAGCCGCCGCTCCGGCATCCACGCCGGCCCCAGGGCTGCGCACCCCCAAGCCGAAGACGAAGACTCGCCGCCGCTAGCCACCAGCACTCCACATGTCCCGCTGGTCGGTGGAACATCCAAGGCGAGGCCCCAAGAGGCAAGCGACGCAGGAGCGCCGCCCTCACCCGATCCCGCGAGGGATCTGAGGTTTCCCCCGGAGAACCCGGCGTGGAGAAGAGAGCGCACCACCTCGACGACGCCTTCAAGAAGGACGCGGCGCCCGGGGCGCCGCCCGTCGTCGGCCCCGACCGACAGCCCGGGCTAGGCTTTCGCCCGGCGATGTGTCGCAAACCCCACCGACCGCCCATCAGGGACCGACCATACCACCATCTCCGCATGCCGCAACCACCGCGTCACCTCACGCCACGGCAGGAGCATGCCGACCACGGTCCACCCGCAGCCGCAATTCCGTCCTCCTCCCCGACCTCACCGCTGCCGCAGCAAGGGCGGCTTCTTCCTTCCCGAATTCGCCGCCGGCTCCTTCCCGCCGCTGCAGCCTCGCTGGTGGCAAGCCGACCATGGTCGCGGCTCCGGGGACGCCGCCCCGACACATCTCCATGCCGATCCAGCCCTGCCGCAGCACCATCGTCGCTGCAGCCTCAAAACCGCGCCGACCCGTGCAGGCCCAGATGCGGCCCGCACGAGTCCGTCCCCCTGGCGGCGCCCCTTGACATGCCCTGCGCCGCTCCACGCGCCGCCGCCGAAGACCGCATCGCGCGCGGCCGAGCACCCTCGCCCGCGTCGCCGCGATGCCGGCGTCCCGACCTGCCGCCCACGCAGCCAGACCCAGGCCCGCCCCCCACAAGATCCGGGCACAGAGCCCCGGAATCGCCGCCCCGCCGCAGTCCCGCGGTTCCGGAGCTGCCGCTCCGGCCTTCCAGCGCCGACGACGCGCCATCGCCGCCCCAGCCGAGCCCGACGCCCGCCACGCCACCGGTGAGAAGAAGACCACACCCCCGCCGCCAGTTGTTTGGCAGCGGGGAGGCCGCCACTGCCGCTGCGCGGAGGCCGGCGACAGCAGCGGCGAGGAGGGGCACAGAGGGAGGTGGTTTGCGGCGGCGCGCGTTTCACCCCCGGTGCCGCCTGGGTGCGGCACGGGGGGAACGGCTCTACCCTGAAATAGTCTTAGTCTGGTTGAAAACAAGGAAGGGGGTAACACAAATTAACCGAAAGGTGCAAGTTGAAATGCAAATACATCTTTCAAGATCACATTTATATTTGTAGAAGTATGAGAGGAAACATAGTACCAATCCAAATAAAAATGTAGTCGCGGTGTGTTGTGCGTTCTGGTTCACCGTGTGATCTGAGGCTGCTCGGTCTGTAGCTGTACTGGGCCTGCACGACGGTTTCAAATGTGCTTGCACTGCTTAAGAGCATCTCCAACGGGTGACCTAAACCAATAAATAACTGAATTTTGCATCACCAGGGAGTAAAAATGTCTCTCCAACAACAGCTCGGTGATGTAAAAATGGGCAAAAATTTTTACATCACGATGTATATTTTGCCTTCGGTGAGCCGCACGCGCGTGTAACTGCCTCTAGAACGTTCCCGCCGCCTCCCGCCCCTTCTTCCCCACGCACTGCCGACGCCTGCTCCGGCGAAATCCGCAGCGTACACCGCCGCAGCCGCCGCATCCACCTCCGCCGCACGCCGTCCAACCGCCGCCGCACCAGTTCCCGCCGCCGCCACGTCCAATCGCCGCCCCCAGTCGTCGATTCCAAATTGTCGCCGCCGCCTGCCTATCGCCGCCCCCAAATCGACGCATCCACCTCCGCCGCACGTCGTCCAATCGCCGCCACCCCCACCGTCTCGCCCTTGCCGTGCGTCACCGCCACATCGCGTTGCCCTTGCCGTCCGTCACCGCCGCATCGTCTCGCCCTTGCTGCCGGCCTGCCATGGCACCGAACAGGAGGAGCCAGACCGGCTACAAGGTCGTGTGGCTGCGCCAGTCCGGCCGGTACGCCGCTGAGCTGCAGCGCGGCGGTGTGCGCTACTGGCTCGACACCTTCGCCACTGCCGACCTCACCACGCGCGCGTACGACATCGCCGGATGGAGGCTCAGAGTTCCGCGCTCCGAGCTTAACTTCCCGGATATCGAGACGTACGAGGATGCGGTGCACGTCGGGCCGCCGGTGAAGAAGATGAAGACTCGCGCGGTCACGGCAAAGAAGGAGCTGACCATCGAGGCGGAGACCGACGAGGAGGCGATGGCGAGGTTTGCGCGGGAGAATCCCACGTATGTTCAGTATGAGCAGGAGCTTTTCTGTAAGCGTGACCTCGAGAGGAAGAAGATGGACTCCGGAGCTGGACCATCGACGGTGAAGGTGAAGAAGGAGGACGAGCCACGACCGCCGACGGTGATCACCGTGGACTCTTCGTCCTCCTCGTTCGATTGGAGCTCCGACTCCTCCTCTTCAGGCTCTTGGCTTGATCTTTAGATGATGTCTTGCCCGGTGATGTTTAGTTTTATGTCTATTTCGAAAGGTAGTTCTATGTTCTAGTTCAATGTAGTTCGAATATGTATCAAAATTTTGAATGTTTCATGTATTTTTAGGGCAGTTGTTGAATGAGTCGTGCCCTATTTCACATCACCTGCTGGAGTTGGTCATTCTTTTTGCCCTAAAAAACATGTTTTTGATGATGTATATTTTATATCACACGGTTTTTTGGCTGCTATTTTAGGGCACCTATTGGAGATGCTCTAATTAGCATAGCCGCGCTGCGACGACGTCGGAGCAGAGCACCGTGTATGACTTTTGGATGGGCCGACAACTAGAACCCACACGCTTTTGGGTTCTACAATTGCAAAGACCGACCTCGGCGAAGACCTTGACCAATTTTTTTATATGTTATATTTCTTCGCGAGGGAAGACCTTGACGATTGTGTTAAGCAAACCGCAAAAGGCCACACACACACAAAAAAAGCTTAGCTTAGCGGAGGCGTCGACCAGTTGCAGCTTGCAGTTCCTTGCGGGAGTGGAGAATAAATATGAGACGGCAAGGAAACTTTTGCATGTGCTATCTACTCTGATTTCATCTGAAATCACTTTTGTGGCCGTCGGCTAGGTGCAACAAGGCCATTTCAGTGTTGGATCCGATCGTGGCTCCATTCATTGGTTCGTATCCGATCTACACACGGCACTTACGCACCGAGAATGAACCTGATCGCTTATAAACAGTTAAACTGGATTACCTAAATTCCTTGAACCGCTTACGTTACGCACACACGCTGCCATTTTTTAGAGGACCCGCCTAGGACTGCCTCGGTCGACCAAGAATTAAAATAGCGCTTGATCATTGTCCTTCTCACCTTCTTGTCCTCCTCCTCCTCCGCCGCAAGCCCTGTAGCCACCACCGGCCTACCCGACGTCATCCTCATCCGCGGCCGATGTGCTGCTGTGACATCTAGCCGTCGCACCCTACCCCAATCTGCTCTTCTGCCGGTCCACCGCCACCCAACCATGTGTCCCTCTAAATCCCCCACCCCGAGCTAAGTTCTTCTCCGACGTCAGCACCCTTCACCCCTGAGCTAATTTCCATGCTCGCCTCCGCCGCGGCCGACCGCTCACTTGAGTCCTCCTCGTCGTCGTCACCTATACAAGGAGCTCCGCCTCCTCGCTCTCGCCCTCTCGTTTTGTTTGCACGGAGAGCGCTCATCTAATTCTCGGAAGTTAGCAAAGACGGTTTTTAATAACTGCACACACGCAGGCTTGGCAGCCGTTTCGACCGCATTTTGAAGTGCACTACACGTCTCCTATAGCAGCCGAGCCGTGCTTCCGTTTCTCCAGCCAGCGACACCAACGTTCACGACCAAGTCCGGCCACCACCACCCACGCTCCAGGGCCCACACGCCAGTGTCCCCGCCCCGACGCCACCATCGCTGCACGGGCCCGGCCGACAGCGACCGAGCCGGCTCCCCCGCTATAAAGCCGCGCCGCGTGCATCTCACGCCTTCTCCGTCCGTCCCGATTAATTCTCCCCCGCACCCGCACCCACACCACACCACCCAAAAAAATCTCCTCTCGGGAAGCAACCGCTCCCGGCAGCGCCACCCATGTCCTCGCTCGCCGCCGGCCGGTGCGGACTGGAGGACCTGGAGCTCTGGCTCGCGGGACTCTTCACGGCGGCGGAGCTGGCCGCCGCCGACCTCCTGCTGCAGCTCAGCGTCGCCGGAGGGATCAAGGCCATGTCGGCGAGCTCGTGCTGCGACCTCGCGGAGGAGGATAAGGAGGAGGTGGAGCAGGTCGGGGTGGTCGAGGACACGGCGCCGTCGACGGAGCTGCTGGGCCGGAGGGCGAGGAAGCGGCCCGTCGAGGAGCCGGCCGTGTCGACGGAGCTGGACAGGAGGGCGAGGAAGAGGTACCGCCTTCTGTCCGACCTCTACGCCGCCACGAGCCCCGTGACCTGCGGCGACGACGGGTCGTCGTCGGTGGGTGGAGGCGACGAGGTACGGGGCGGAGACTACTAGCTAGCTAGCTAGAGAGAGAAAGTATTACCTTGCGTCCAGGAGGGCTTTGTGTAAATACGCCGTGGTCGTAGGGTTGTTTCCGCAAGCTCCGGCTCCACTTACATTTTTTTTAGATCGCTCCGGCTCCACTTTTGCTAGCCAGCTACTTATTAGCTAGGCACCAATCTTTTCGGAGAAGAAGCGGAATACGACAAAAGGAAAAATACAGCTTGTACAGGAAGTCGAAGAAGGGAGGTGGTTAGCGCCATCCACCTTTGAATTTGAATTCGAAAATCTGGCCGGCCTTCCGATCGAGATCTCGAAATATCGGGGCTCATCATTACGCGCGACTATGTTTGGCGTTCCCTCCACGGCGATTTGAATTCTTCTTCTGTTTTCGCGGACGCACACAAGCGACCGAGTTGTTGTTGTCCCAGCGTGGAAAATCACTATAATGCCTTGCGTGGTCTTCATTTTGGACAAGATTGAAGCTGATTGAGACTGATGTCGAGTTGGACAACCCAAGAAAACAGTGGGAGTACGTACGAACTGCGTAGGAGAGCAATAGCTATAGCTGCAGCTGCTCTGGAGATAGCCGGATCGACCTTATCTTGAAAACGCTGGAGCTAGATATATTGTTAATTACAGTATGAACACATCGCTAGTTTGTTTCGTCATTATAGTTCGGATTAATCGACTACATTAGCGGTACAGACCGACGAAGTAATATGGTGTTTGATTTTAGTTCGTGAAAGTTTTGTTCAGCGGGAGCAAAACCGCATGATGGTATCATGCATGGTAGTGTATAAACCAGCTGATCATTTCCTTCTCCTTGCGAAAGATTGATTCCTATAGGAAATTTTTTCTATTGACCTTGTTTGATTAATAGGATTCAATCTCATAGGGATTATTTCCATAGGAATCTTGTACTGCAAATCCTATAGGAAAAAAGTATGAGTTCCAACCTCTTGGAAAAATTCCTTCACACAATTAAAGACAATCTCTATTCCCATAGGATTTAATTAGACATGCCACTCCAATCATTTAGATTTCCTATTCCTACACTTTTCCTATCCTATAAATCAAACAAGCCCTAGTCTTCACGGAAGCTAGTACAATGATCATTGACCCGTCCCCGGTGTCCCACGAGAGGCGTCCCCGGTGTCCCACCCAGAGGCAACACGAGTGACCTGAGCTCTCTGTTGTAGGCCCACTCCACGCGTCCATTCGAGGAAGCGGCGGTGTGAACCCCCAAATTTGGGGTTCTTTCCTGGTGCATTTCCACGTCACTTGGGGTCATCGGCTTGGGCGACAATGGCGGTTTCTCATTGAGGTTATTGGCGCGTGGTGGCTACACGAAGTAGGCGCTCGGGGTGGAGGGCGTTGCTGGTGGCGCTTAGCTTCTGGACCTGAGCGGGCCGCAACTTTTGTGTGACACTTCGCATCTGCGGGTCACGATGGCGCAACAACCATGGTGGTCGGTTGACGTGGAAGCCTCCTCTCTCTAGCCCAGACAGGCCGGCGTTGATGCCGATGGTGATGGACGCCCTTCTACTTCGTCGGTGAGATCGGTGTCATTCATAACTTCTCTATGGTGGTGGCTCATGCCGACGGTTGTATCCTGACCTCTTTTCTCCATTCGGTCCTACTATAGCAACATTCAGGGTCACGATCAATGGCCAAGGTGAAAACCCTACTCGATAGCAGATGATGCTGGACACGGGACACCTACGGGGGCCGTTTCCTCTCGAGGTTTGGTCATGGACACAACCGTGTATTCCCCTCCTCAGGTGTTTCCGAGTGACTTGTATGGTTCACCAGTCCAGGCGACCGGGGCACCACCGCGTGACTCTCTTCTTGTAGATGTTGTCTTGGCTGCCAAAGAAATGTGTGGTGTGACGTTTGGAAATGTTGGCCTCCTGGACTCTTCGGCGAGGCTGGGGGCGATGTGTTTCCGTTGTTGCCCTCTTCCCAGGTTATGGGCCTCGACGACATGTACATCATGGCAGATACACATATTTGGCACGATTCGCCAAGCCCAGATGGATCATGCATGTCTTCTTCTTGCAGACGCCTTCTAGGCGCGTGAGGGGAGGTACGTTAGTCCGAGCATTTTTGGAGTCATGTCGTGCTACAATGCAGTCTTGCTTTCATTGTGACACGGTCTTGAAGCTCTTTGCCCCGTCACCTTACCTTTCATGGTAAGATTTTAGGCGAGAAGAGTCTTTGTCGCCGACTGAGTTCAGTGGGTGCATTTTAAGCCCATTGGTGTGGTTTTGGGCTTGTGAAGTTGTATCCTTCGATAGTTCCATGATGTTGTTGTACATGCCATCTTGTTATTTATCGGAAAAAAATGCCATTTTGTTTTTTGTTTTTCGAAAATGTTACATCGTGCGGGATGTTCGAGGGAAAAGTGCAATTCTCACTTGCTAATTCAACTATGGTGTTGTACATGTCATTGTCATCTTCTCTTACTAGATATCGTTACACTACAAATGACCAACACATGTACGATTGACACTCTTGTAATGGCAGCGCTGATGACCAACATATATACGTAGAACCATTAACGCGTAGATGACATCCAGATATATATGGATGGGTCAACGAAAGCCGGTAGATGCTTTCTTGCTGACGAAGGTTTTTCTTTTGCTGCAGATACGAGGAAGCTTGGTGGAAGCCGAGGGATGTTGAGATCGGGAAGCATTGCCATTCTTGACAACACGAACACGTCGGAATTAATCCATGTTTATTAGTTCCATCCATAACCTCCATTTCTCACCTAATTGCACTGAGCTCTGTGGAACTGTGGATGCAGATGCTGAGGCAATTGCAGAGTATGCACATGCGTTCAGTGTGAATGAGATTAACAGCAGTTGCAAAGTAAAATGTTTCAGTTATAGCATCTTCACTTGTGCCACAATACAACGATTCGGCAACAACGTCGGATGAGCGCTATTGGGGCGCCGATGAAAGCTGCCATGTATTATTAGGGACACCTCTTCATAGGGGCACCTCCAATATAATTTATTGAACAATCATTTGAATGTAAAAACATACTAATTTCATTCAAATTCTCATGTGCTATTTTTGAACCTTCGAAATATCACTATTTGTACAGTCATGAGGAAGTAATGAAGGGGATCGTCATCTTTCATGCTAAACAAGTTCTACCTTTTTCTCTCAGTGTATAAAATGTGCTTGTTTAAATATGCAAGAGAGCTGGTAAAGGGATAAATAAACAAATAACAAAAGGACACTTCGACATGAAAGGTTGAAAGTTGGCAGACAATCGAAAATTCGGTTAGGCATAGTGTGTGTGAAAATAAAGGTGTGAACGAGTGTTAAGCATAGGAACCGGTCTCAAATCTCCAAAAACTAAATTTAGCATGAAACATGATGAGTTTATTTACCGCCAAACCGTTGTTATAAGCATACACCTCTCAAAATAATTTTTACTTCTATATTCAGTCAAACAAGCTCTATCATATGTCAATCCCTGTGACATCCCTGTTTCGCTATACGAAAGGCCTTTCCATTTACTTTTTTGTTGCGTCACCACCTTCTCTAGCACCAATTTGTAGATAGCGTAATTTTAATTCTTAGTGTGATATGCATTATTTCTAAATATTGTTGAGTAATGCACTATTATGATATTATTAGTTCCGAATCAAAATATCTAGTTGCAATTTAAGTTTCGAATTGCTCTGCATTTATATTTTGGGGTATCAGAAAGGCATAGCGGATACCACTCTGTCGTATTGCCTTATCATCATTATAATTATGTTGATGTTTCTAGATATCATATTGTTAACTTCTAGTTCGTTATGATTTTCTATGAGCAAACATAATTGTTAAGTTCTATTATTCTTGTGGTGTTTCTCGTGAGTATGTTACAAATCAATCATGGCCTGAAGTTATATATATCAATGAAGAAATATATGTTTGTAAAAGTTCTTATCTGTCGCATTTAGTTTATCAACTGAATTGCTTGAGGGCAAGCAATAAGCTAAACAAGAGGGCGGGGTGGGGGGTGCTGATACGTCTCAAATGTATCTACTTTTTCAGACTGTTTGGTTAATGTTTTGACATCTAACTTGCATGATTTGACTAAAAAGTAATCTGAACTGACATCGTTTTCAGCAAGTTTTCTTTGGCTTATGGCTTTGTTCAGAAACTATATCCAAAAAACATAAAAAGGACGCCAAAAGCCAGAAGGGGATCCGGAGAGGGGCCGCGAGGTGGGCTCGTGGGTCCCCCTTACCTATGAGGTGTGGGGCCATGCCACAGCCCTGTGCCCCACCTCTCGTCCCCTTTGTCCTATATTTTTGTCCTCCCCGAAATCCATCGGGGCGACCTTTGTTTCATTTTCACGATACAACGCCGTCGCCACCTTGTTTCTTGTTTAGATAGCTAACCTGGAGGCTAATCTTGGCATTCATACAAGGGAAATCATCGTCGTCGTTACCAACCTTTCTCCATCAACACATCATTTTTCTCCCATCCATGTATGAGTAATCCCGCTACAGGCACACATGGTGGATGGGAATGGGTCATCAGCTTCTCGCCAGTCTAAGGCCAACATGAGTGTATATTGTTACACATAATATAATTAGTATATAACTATGGACCCTTTGACATGAATAGACGATATTAGCTAGTCGCGTGAAAGTGTTTTTTAAAAGGGAATATGAAACCAATTACACCTAATGATGCACCAACATAATATTAAGAACATGTCTAGACACCAAGGATGCACACAACTAAAAAGACAAAAACAAAAGAAACAAAAATGACCCTGCCACAATGATCAGCAACTCGCAGCAGCAGTACCTAAACCACCACCTATGACAACACTCAGACTCCGGAAGAGGTTGTTCAGAAGAGACGCCTCCAGAATGGGAACAATGCACAAAAGCGTTGCCATCGCCCAATCCAAACAGATCATGACTTTCAAATTCCGAGAGAGTCCGAGGTATCAAAACAATGCACAAAAGTGTTGCCTTCAACAAGGAAGCAGTGCTCCGATATTGCCAGGTACAATCAATGAAGGTCAGGGCTAAGGTTTTCACCCTGAGCATCAAGACTCAGTACTCAAATAGCACCACCAAATATAAAGACCCGCAGTGTTTCCACCCCTAGTTGCCAAGGATATTGCTACAAATCTCCAAACACTAGGCTCACAACCGTCCACATTCTGGTTTTGACACGCACAACGTCCCGCAAGCGAAACCGTACTCGCACGGGCCTCTGAAGTATCATCAACTAATCAAAAACCTCAACATAGATCTTATGGCCCTCCAGTCATTACTGTCTTGGATATTCCCTTCCCCTGCCAGTAGGTAATCGTGGCGAATGGCGACGTGCACGATGGTGTTGATGAAAAGTGGGGCTTCGAGAACCAGGCACATTCAATCCGGAGATCGCAAAACGCCATTTCGCTTGTCCGTGAAAACCACCGATTGAGAAGCCCGAAACCTTGGACGGCTAACGACGCTCGGCATCCCAGCCTGCACCTGCACAACATGGAGGAGGCGACATATCTTGGCCATAAGAGCAGGACGACGACCTCCACAGGCGGCGCAAGATTCACAATCAATGAGATCAGCCCGGGCAGATTGGCTGAAGGGTCAAATTAGTGGACGCGACCATCGGCAGCCTGCCCACCCAGATTAGCCCGGCCAGATGGTCAGCTTGCGTCAGATCGACAGACGACATCCAGCGGCGGACAGACCGAATCAGACCTGACACACCCATGTCGGGCGGACTCAAGCGACCACTGAGGTCGAAATAAGAAGGAAGAGAATTAATGTGAGCACCTCACCGCCGCCCGCCGAACCGCGTGAAAATGTAACGGTAATATCCCGGGGGTGAAAACTTGCTGCGCCAATTCGATTCCAGGCTAGATTGATATTCTTGAAATCTACCTAAGAGGAAAATATTAAAGCCTTGCCTAAATAGAAAAATAAATAAATAGATATAAACCCAGCCATTTTTTTCTCTTTGCGCATAATAAAAACCCAACCACAGCCACGTCGAAGAGGAAAATGAGAAGGGAAAACTAATAGCCAAAGAAAGACGGGGAGAAGAGAGAGTTGAGGAAAAATTAGCCGACGCGCCTCCACCGCAACCCACCCAATCGCCATGAAAACCCTACAGCGCGAGGGGCAGCCGGCCAAGGCGAAGACTGCGCCGGCGTCCGTGCCGAAGAACAAGGGCGCGACGGCGGTGGAGGCCTTCACGCGCGCGAGCTCGACGCAGCCGAGCAGCTCATCCACCTCAGCGAGAGCAGCGCGTCCTCGGGCACCCCGCACGCCCGGTCCCGGCGTGCCCCCGCGGGCTCCGGCGGCTCCTCCTCCTCGCGCTCCGTGGGCGCCCCGTCGGCGCTGGTGCCAGCCCCGGCCATACTCCTCGGCGGTTGCGCGGACTGGGAAGAAGATGAGGAACACCAGGTGGCCGGGACCCAGCGGAGGGTGAAGCGCTACCGGCTGATCGCCGAGATCTACGCTGCGACGGAGCAAATCGGAGGGCGCACCGGCCGGAAGAACAAGAACAAGGAGTAGAGGACGAGATAGAGAGAGAGGGATCTTCCTGTAATTAACGTGATTGCTGGGGGTAGCTCGTAGTTCGAGCTCGTAGTCCTCTCTCCTTCCTCCTTGCCGGAGAGGACTCGCCGTCGATCTCGCTTGTAAAAGCTTCATATACTCAATAAGACTTGCTTTGGTTGGAGCTCTAGTCGTGTTCATCCATGACGGCTTCTGAATTCTGAACTGATTTTTGTTCGAGTGATCCAGAGTCTCGTACCATGTTTTTAGTTGGCTGGGCTGGATGGCTGGATCTCGCTCGAATTCAGCATCGATCGCCTCTGCTGATCGATGATCCCCGCCGTGATTAGATCAGCTCTGCCCGTGGGTTCCGTTGGGTAGCTCGCCGAACTCTCCGGGGGCGCGGCCCGGCGAGGCCGATCACTTGCGTGCGCGCCTGCATGCAGTTCTTGCAATTTACTATTCGGACGCGCATGCGAGTACGATTCGATCTATGATCTCGTGAATTTGGAGCTGCGTCTCTTCGATTTGGGATTTGGGCAGCGGTGAGGTTCGCCGCGCACTGGTCTGAGAGTCAGACCAATTCTCAGCGCGCAGATGGTCAGAACAAATGCTTGCTGCGTACAGTAGATCGGCAGAAATGTTGGAGGAGCCGGAGTCGTCCCGCTGACCGGCCGGCCGGCAGTCGCAGATTTTTACTCACGCCGGGGTGGCGAGGCAGCGAGAGCTTGTCCCGATGCAGGCGCCGCCTCGTCATGTTGGGATGTGGTGCTGGCTAAGCTGCTGCAGCCTGCAGCTGAGACAATGATGTTGGCAAATGAAAAGTTCTATCTGACATTGCACCTCTATATCAATATGTACGTGGTTAATTTCCTATTAAAACAACCACATCTTATCATTTTATCAGTGATTCTTCAGGCTGAACTGATCAGCTCCATATATAACAGTTAGTTCGATCATGTTCAGTGAGATCACCTGAGAAGAAACTTACGGCGACAAAGATTACTTGTATTTCTCTACTGGTAATCTTCTGTTGAATTTCTTTGCAGCTGAGATACGACACATATGTTGCACCTCAAAGTTCATTACGTCAGCATGTTAGTTCTCAGCGCCACCCAGCAGACTGTGTGTGCTAGATGTATATACATATCAAATGGAGATGATGGATCTGTGAAACTGGTCGTGGTAAGTGGGTTTTTGTGGTGTTTGTTACATACGCGTATAGGAATTACCTAAACTGATATATTAGCTTGTGCTTTGGAAACGCAGTTCTAGCTATAGCAGGAGAGAAAAATAAAGAAAGAAATGGAAGTAGCTTTCTACCTATAGCTATGTGATTCTTGACATGGCCTGCTAGAGAAAAATTGTATTTGAGATGTACTACGAGGGGTTTCTTCCCATAAACGTCACTTGCCTATTTGGGTTAGTTTGGTCAGAAGATCAACACAATATTTAGTATGGAGAACTAGGAGTTCAATCTATGTTTATTGGCTTGCTGAATTGTTAAGAAATATATTTTTAATTATGTTAGATTGGCTAGAACGAATACCATTCTACTACAAATATATGCCTAGTTAAGGACCAAAATTTTCTCTGTAAGATCTACTATCTGTATAGAAGGGAAGGTTGGTAAGGACGATGGCAAAAATTGTTGGAAGATGAATGGCTTGGGGATTCATGCATGGAGTTGCATGATATATAATGCAATATTATAAAAATTGTTTGGTATAAGTTTACCATAATTCTTGGTGTTTAGATTTCTAAAAACCAAGGATCCTTGCCAAACTGTGTAAGCTATACTTTTGCGATGTTATCAAGCACTTTCTGGAAACTAAGAAATATATGTCCATCATTAATTTCAGAAGAAAATTTGGAGTAGAATGCATGTGTTTTAGGTGGATGATGCTTGCTTCCCCTGCACACAACATTTTCGATGATGATCATTATAGAGGTTGTACTGGAGATTGGGAGACTAACGCGGCAACAATCCAAATATTAGTTTGGTCGTAAACATAAAAGGTACACGTGTTATCACATATAGCAACTCGGAAGAACGTCATGGTGATGATGGAACCGCTCCAGCACGGTGTTCTCTACTCCGCTGAATCATAAGAAAAAAAAGTGAAATTGTTTGTTCTGTAGAGATCAGGTAACGGATGGAAATCAACAGAAAATTTGTAATGTAAGCTTTTTTAGGCGCCGTTATGTCCGAACACAGATGAAACACGATGGTCCGTCTAACAAACTGTAAGCTTTCCAACATTATGCTTCCAAACATCGTGAACACAAGCGCCAAGCAATAGAAATCAAAAAAGGCTAGCTTGCCGAACACGATGTGAGCCTCGTGTGGGATTCGTTTGTCTTTTTGGGCGAATGACGTGGAGTCGTTTGTTAGCAAGGCGAAGCATGTAATTAACATTTGGATTGAAATTCATCAAATCCTTCATTAGATTATTCTATGTGATTTCTCATTAGTACAAGAATACACAATGAGAATAGAACTATCCCAATGGTATTCTCATATTTTTTTTCCTCCTTGTAAAACTAGCCACCTCAGAGCTCTAATGCTCCAAAATCCATGACTTAAGAATTTAAGAGCCATTTAGAAAAATAACCCAAAACTATGGCAAAACTTCACATATAGTTCTGTAGCAACATGTTGGACTAATGCTAACATATAGTGTTGCACAGGCCTTCACATGAATAGCTTAGCCTACCTCTCCGGTTAAAAGATGATCATGTGGGTTGGATTGTATTGTCCCTCCAATTCCGCGTGGATCTTGTCCTATATTCCACCTCAGCATACGATTTTCAGAAGAAGCAACAATTAATCATTTTTTCCGCGGTGTGTTTTGGATTGGAAGAGAGAAATATAATTAGATAAATGATTTGTAACACTCAAGACCTCTTTGGTTCAAATTTAATTTAATAGCAATTTTAGAAATTACATTTCTTTTGATTTTTCCTAGAGGACTTGTATTGTTTGGTAGGATTTATATATATGGTCCATTTGGCTTGCAATTCAAAGGAAAATTTCCAGTGGGTCCAATCTCCTGGAATATCTCTTTTATTTGTATGACAACTGTGCAATACACATAGTTCTTTAGAAAAGTTTCCACATTACATCTTGCAGTGTGACCAAACAAGCTATGTTACATATTCTTGTGTTTTCAATTTACTGTAGGATTCAGCACGCTTCGAAATTAGAATCCTATGTTAATTCTTTGCCTGGATTTTTTAATGTTGTGAACAGAAAAACAATGGCTCTTAGTTCGTAAAAAAAGTGTTGGACGCGGTCAAAAATTCTAATATGGTCTTAGGGTTGCATGTCTCAAATCTTGACCACCAGACTAATCCCCTTTGGAGTCCGTGCCAAAAAATATAAGTTTCGGTCCACATACATTCTATATCTTAGCAAACATAAAAACGGTTTGTAAGATTTGCAAAATAGTAAAAAAATAAATAACGCATAGATATTGAGTTGACAGTTACCCATGAAAAGTTTTGTAAAATAGTATGATCAGTTTTAAGTTTTTTGAAAAATAAAAATGAGAATTGCACCGCACGCGTCCTATTTCCGTTTCTCCAGCGAGACCACCTTCCACGCCAGTGACACGTGTCCTGTCTCCGTTGGCCACTGATGGGGGCCCATCCCAACCAACGTTCACGTGACACGCGACCAGGTCCGTCCACTACCACCCACACCGCAGGGCCCCACCGGCACCAATGCCGCGCGTGCAGCCCACGCCAGCTCCGTCATCCACCCAAGAACCCGAAAAATTTCTGCGATTCCCTCCTCCTTCTCCTCTCGCGACCGGTCGGGCGGACCGTTGCTATGTCGTCGCTTGCCCGCGGCCCGGGTCAGGAAGACCAGCTGGAGCTCTGGCTCGCCGGCCTCTTCACGGCGGCCGAGCTGGCGGCCGCCGACCTCCTGCTCCAGCTCAGCGGCGACGACGCGGCGGCGGCGTCCACATCCACCACGCGCTCCTCCTCCTCGCCGCGGTCGGTGAGCACGTGCCGCGACGACCTCGCCGTTGGCCAGGCGGCGAAGGAACTCGCCGTCGAGGAAGAGGGGCGTGCGGTTAAGGTGCCGGCCGTGTCGCTGGAGCTGGACAGGAGGGCGAGGAAGAGGTGCCGCCTTCTGTCCGACCTCTACGCCGCCACGAGCCCGGTGACCTCCGCCTCTGCCGCGTTGAAGAAGAGGAAAATGCACCACCACCACCACGGGTTCAGATCGTCGTCATCGGAGGAGGCGACTAGGTACGGCGGAGACCACTAGAGAGAGTACGTCGTGGTCTACTACAACTATAGAAAGGGCTTTCACATGTGTAACTACGCCGTGGTCGTAGGGTCGTTTCCGCAACGTCCGGCGATGCTTGTTTTCAGAGGACGGAAAACGACGACGCTTGTACAGGAACAGGAAGACCAAGATGGTGGCTAGCGCCTCAACTTTTGAATTTGAGTTTGAAAATCTGTGGTCCCCGAATTTCGAAATATCGGAGCTAGCTCATCGCTGATTACGTGTGTGCCACTGTCAATGTGAGGTCTTCGTTTTTGACAAGATGCATGGCACTGGCAGTTGGTCGATCCTCACGTGGAGTTTGACAACCCAAGAATATATATAGGAGCACGCACGTACGTACGTAATGCATTAGTTCGATCCTCGAGTGTATATGAAACACAATGAAGGAAGGCCTTGGATTTTTTATTTCAAAAGTCAGAGCAAAAGGCGCCTGAGGGTGGTATATGAAGCTGCACATTCCTCTCTTTTTTCCACACGGTTTAGTGCTCTAATTCAGTTAACCGACATTCATCGATCATTTGCTGGTTTTAATATTCTGTTGACTTTTCTTGGACACTCTCCATATGGCTTTTCATATAGAGAACCATTAACACATACTCCCTTTGTCCCATAATATAAGATATTATAACAACCAATATTGGAGTATATTGGTTGGACGCGGACTTTGGCTCCGGGCGCCCAGCACCGATGGAATCGCGCGGCTGGTAGTATGTTTGCGATTCGGAACAAAGTGTGTGTATTATGTCTAGAAGGAGGGAGAGTGAAGAATATGTATCTATATATACAAGGACGAACACGTAACAGTGGGTCGGGTGAACGTCATTGGAACAATACAGAACATTATGTTTTTCAATCAAAGAAAAATGGCATAACACTGCATTCGGTCGAGAGGTTTGAGCAATAAGATAATTGGTGTTTTATGTTTTAGCAAATCTTGGAGGCATATAGGATGTAGTAGGCTCATTAGGTGTACTGATGGACTATGTTAGCAAAAAAAATGCATCTTAGCATGGTCACAAAAACTGGAGGAAATGACTAGGTAGACACGGTCCATGAGTATTTGCATTCAAATTCAACTGCTGTGTTTAAGTTATCAAAGTAGAAACGAAAAGAAGAAAAAAAAATTCTATAGCTAGATCAAATTCAAGTCAGAATTTCTAATTGCAGTAATTTTTTTATTCTACTGGTTATGACTGGAATTTGGAGTTGAGATAGTAAGTGATGTGTCAATATTGTGATTTCTTTTTTGAAAATTTGTAATTTAAACTTTCGCCAATAGACCTAATGTGTCTATTGCACACTATACCAGTCCACGAGTAAGTAGGCCATTGAGATCGACCAACTTGGCACATATATAGCTTTAACAATGCCGGGAGGGGTCCCTGGGCTGCCCTAGGGCAAAAGGCCACAAGGGGGCAGCCGCATGGACCCTCCAGGCCTTAGGGCCAGACATAGGCCTCCTTGGGCTCCTTCCTCCCACTTGTTTTGGGGAAGAAGGCAAGGGGAGGCTGGCGGCCAGGGTTAGGGTCGAGGGGGCCGCCCCCCTCACCTGCCATATGTGTGGGGCTGCGGCGGCCAAGGGACCCCCTCCCAAGACGCACGCCTTCCCCTCCTCTAGTATAAACCAAGGGGGATTCCCTCCCCCACCAAGGGCACCCCAAGTCCCATAACTTATGTGTTGAGTTAGATTTCCCTCTCTCTCTCTCTCTCTCTCTCTCTCTCTCTCTCTCTCTCTCTCTCTCTCTCTCTCTCTCTTATTGTTCTATAAATACGCGAGAAGGATGATATTTCCCTCCAACTATTGATACAACACTCTGGATGGCGGAACACTGACTGATTGGACTTAGAGGGATAATGGACGACTATGTCTATGAAACGCGTATTGGCCTCTACAACTTTCTCGATGTTATCTCTCGAAAGTCGACTAGTATAAGGGAACCGAAGAGGCTAAAGGAAGAGACCGTTGTCATACTATGTGAGCTTGAGATGTACTTCCCACCCGCGTTCTTTGACGTTATGGTGCATCTTCTTGTCCATATTGTGGATGATATCATCGATCTAGGGCCGACATTCCTGCACAACATGATGGGGTTTGAAAGGATGAATGCTGTAATCAAAAGATTTGTTCGTAGCAGGGCCCATCCAGATGCAAGCATCGTTCAGGTCATCTGACCGAAGAGTGCATCTCTTTCCGCACGAATTATCTGGACATTGAAGACCCTATTGGTTTGCCGGTCAACAAGCACCTTGGCAGGCTCGAAGGAGTTGGTCACATAACTGGCTGGAGGGAATTGCATGTTGACCACTCGGGTCGACGCAACGACTTTGACAGAGATAAACTTAGTAGTGCTACAACACCTAAAAGTAGTAGATCCTTCGTTGAAACTTCACAAATAGTAGATCCTTCATTAAGAAAAAAGTACTGTGACTGGGGACTACACAAGACGAAGGCTTAAATTACTAGAGAGCACAACTCCTCTTTCTTGTGTTGGTTCAAAGAGCAATTTCTGACTAATCCCCCGGTGGAGGGGGCAAGGAAAGAGAACTCCTATGCGGCTTAGCCCATGGCCCCGCGTGCAACCTCGCGACTTTCAGGCATACAATATGAACGGATACACATTCTACACTGAGGAAAAAGATAAAAGTAGTGATTACCAAAACGCTAAACCCCATCTATACGGCTTAGCCCATGGCCCCGTGTGCAACCCCATATATTCCAGTTTTTATGTTCCTACTATTTGATACACTTATTTACTATACTGTGCAAATGCTGGAAATTAAATAATAAATTAAAACCGAAATACAAATATTCAAAACAGAGCTAGCAGCGTGTGCACAACGGGCACACGTACGTTGCTGCTAACTTCTCCACACTGGTAATGTGCGATCGAGCACAATTTGTAGACCTGTAGACTATTGGCAACGTGCATCGGCCGCGCACGTTGCCACTGTTCTGTGTACTGGCAACGCGCGAGCCTGACACGTTGCCAGTAAAAATAACAGCAACGAGTTACTGGCAACGTGCCATCACACGTTGCCCATGGGACAAAGTGGCACGTTGCCAGTAGGATTTTCCCTACTAGTGACAACTTGAGAAGCACATGATCGTCATCAAGTTTAAGTGGAATGTGTAAGCAAATGTATGATCTTGATAGGTTTTTCATTTTACAAGTCTCAAGTTGGTTGTTGGCAGACTGAGTTATAGGTTTGATAATTTTACTATCCAGGGCGCCTCTTGGTTTGACTAGTTTGATCGCATCGTTCGAAATATCCAAACATTTGCATTCTTGACGCCATCTTTATTTGTTGTTATTTATATTTTCACTGCATAAGGATGTTTAGCTTTTAACTATCTTGAACTCAAGCTAAAATTTACCAAAAACGGGATTTCGTACGAAGGATGCGATGGTGGATGATGAAGTGAGAGAGATGATATGACTCGGCAGGTCCCCTCCTGTCCTTATACACACAGACAATGATCTAGGGTTACAAGGCGTTGAGTTGGTTGCATCTGAAAATATAATTCTAGATCCTATGTGAGGCAATTATACAATGTTATCTCAGGTATTCCGGCGCAAACAATATTGACTTGTGTTGTACTCAACTTGATGAGGCGTCCTAATTTTCCACTTACGCCAAATCCTCGTGGAGGACCGCACTAAGCCTCTTGGACCTTGTTCAACCCCCATGAGGGTATTCGATTTTGACGTCATCGACAACTACAATCACCAATGACCGGATTCCTTTCTTGGTGACGTATGTGTTCGAGGAGGAAGGTTCCCACCTGTCTCAGGCCGATGTGATTATCTATGTTTACCTAAAATACTATTGGCATACAAGTGCATACCCGTCACGGTACCGATATCAAAGAGTACCGGTTGCATCTGTCATGTCTCGCTAGCGGCGTGAACACACAACGGTAACATCGCACAAAACACAACGGTAACATCGCACATTCTAGGCCAGGATTTTATTAGATCCACCAAAGAGGATAATATTGAATTCTTGCCTAAAAGATGAGAAAATAAATAAATGTAAACACAGCCTTTTTATTTCTTTGCGCATGATAAAACCCATCCTCATAGTCATTGGAAAAGAGAAAATGAGAAGGGAAAACTAAGAGGCAAAGAAACACGGGGAGAAGAGAGAGTTGAGGCAAAATTAGCCGACGCGTCTCCACGGCAACCCACCCACCCATCGCCATGAAAATCCGACAGCGCGCGGCGCAGCCGACGCCGGTGCCGGTGCCCAAGACGAAGGGCGCGCCGGCGGTGGAGGCCTTCACGGCGCGCGAGCTCGACGCTGCGGAGCAGCTGATCCACCTCAGCGGGAGCAGCGCGTCCTCGGGCACCCCGCACGTCCCCGCGGGCTCCGGCGGCTCCTTCTCCTCGCGCTCCGTGGACACCCCACCTGCGCCCGCGGCGGCCCCAGCTGGGGCCGTGCTCCTTGGCGATTGCCTGGACTGGGAGGAAGATGAGGAGCATGAGGTTGCCGGGAGGCAGCGGAGAGTGAAGCGCTACCGGCTGATCGCCGAGATCTATGCCGCGACGGAGGTAATTGGAGCTGGAGGGCGCACCGGCCGGAAGAACAAGAAGAAGTAGACGACGAGAAATAGAGAGAGATAGAGAGGGGATCTTCTTGTAATTCTCGTAATTGCTAGGGGGTAGCTCGTAGTTCGAGGTCGCAGTCCTCTCTCTTTCCTCCTCGCCGGAGAGGAGTCGCCGTCGGTAGCTTCATCTTCTGAATAAAACTTGCTCCCGTTGGAGCTCTATCCCCTTGTTCATCCATGGTGGCTTCTGAATTCTGAACTGAATCAGTTTTGTTCCAGTCTCTTACTGTGTGTTTCTAGTTGGCTGGGCTGGATCTCACTCGAATTCTCCGTCGATCGCCTTTGCTGATCGATGGTCTCGCGGTGATCAGATCAGCTCCGGTCGTGGGTTCGCTTGGGTAACTCGCCGACTCTGGGGAGCGGGGCGCGACGCGCGCGGCAAGGCCGATCCATTGCGCGCGCGTGCATGCAGTTCTCCAATTAACTATTTGGACACGCGTGCGAGTGCGATTCAACCGATGGATCTTGGGAATTTGAAGCTGCGTCTGCTCGATTTGGGATTTGGGCGAGGCCACGCAGTGGTCTGTAAGTCCAGTTTCCGGCGTGCAGCTGCTCAGAACTGGTTCAGACTGTATAGATCGTCAGAAATGGTGGTTAGCTAGCTAGCTTATCGTTCCGATATGCCGCCGCGTCGTTCATGTTGGTGGCTATTTGAGAGTTTCCATCTGATCTTGCAACTGCATACGTGGTTGATTATCTAAAATATATAACAAGATTATCATTTGATCAGTGAAGTACAAATATATGCGAGAGTGCCAGAGTGAGCGAGGATGCAGACAAATTTCCTTCATTTAATGATCAGATAGATGGGCTCTCGATAGGCTTCATCATAGTTCTACTATTATGAAAGGTCGTAAGCCGGCGATTGTAGCAACCTACAGTGTAGTTCTATTTTTTTAGGGGACCTAGTGTAGTTCTACTTCTACGTACTACTAAGATTTGTTAATTTTCCATGTAGCTGACAGGAAGATCGAGATGATTGATCTATGTGAGAAACAGGTCATGGCAAGTGGTATCTGTGGTGTTAGTTACCTAATTTTGTGATACTACTAGCGTGTGCTTTGGAAACGCAGATTTAGCTATAGCAGGGGAGAATAATAAAGAAAGAAACAGGGTGTAGCTTTCTACCTATACCTATGTGGTATGTGCTTGATGACATGGCCGCTAGAGAAACATATCGTATTTGGGATGTACTACGAGCTTTCTTCCTATAAGTGTCACTTGCCAAACTCGGGGTTTTCTTGTTAGAAAAACAATGTTGATTATGGAAGATTAGGAGTTCGATCAGCTTTTTACTGGCTTGCTGAATTGTTAAGACATTTATTTTAGAATATGTTAGATTGGCTAAAACAATAATCATTCTATTACAAATATATATCTGCCTAACGACCAAAATGTTTTTCTCTAAGATGTACTTTGACATCTCCCAATGTAGGCTAAACTAGCCTACCCAAACGTTTTATATTCTAAGACGGAGGCAGTAGTGTATATAATATATATACTGTAGATGGAAGTTTGGTAAGGGCAATGGCAGAAATTGTGGAAAGATGCATGGACTGGCGATTCACATATTTTTTTAATTAAATATTGGGAGTTGTATGCTATTGTGATAGTGCAATATTTTCAAAACCGTTTGGTTAAATTTGCCAAAATTCTTGCTGTTTAGATTTTGAAAGATCACTGCAAAGCTGTGTAAATTATATTTTTATTTGTGTATATTTTTGGAAACTAAGAATTATATGACTACTATTAATATGAGAGGAAAATATGGAGCAGAATGCATTTCTCTTGGGTGGACATGGCTTGGATGCTACAACGGCGATGCCTTCTTTCCTCGCCCACAACATTTCCGTCGATGATCATTATAAAGATGGCTTTGGGAGACTAGAGACAAATGTGGCAATGATCCAAATATTAGATTGGTCGTGAACATAAAGGTACACATGGAATGGTAGATAGCAGCCAGAAGAACGTCATGGAGATGATGGACACTGCTCCAGGACGACGTTTTCTCCTCCGTTGATTCATAACGGAAAAGGTGAAATCTTTTTTTAGAGATCAGGTAACACATGGAAAACAACTGAAAAATTGTAACGTAAGCTTTTCGGTGGTGAAATGTCCGGACACGAATGGAACTCGATGGTCCATCTAACAATTGTATGTTTTCCAAGACTATGCTTCTTAACAACCTATACACAAGCGGCCAAGTAGCATGAAGCAAAAAAAAAAAAGCATCTTACTAGACGAATGTGAGCCCCTGATTAGAGCCGATTGTTAGTAGGGGCGAAGCTGGTATACAATATTTAGGTCGAAATTCATTGAATCCTTCACTAAAGGTATTCCATGTCACAGTACATTTGTAAGTGATTGCACCATGGTTGGAAGCTGGAAGAGTTCCGGCCGACATGGTTGGAAGCTGGAAGAGTTCCGGCCGACCCAGATGAGCCTATGCAGGTGCGCATCGTAGTAGCAGATCATGGCGCTCTTACTCGGATTGAAGCTTTGTTCGACTTCCTCCATCAGTAGGCAAACTGTTAGCCTATTTCCGGAAACACAATGAGCCTCCCCGGCACCGTAGGGTTGGACCGGGGAGGGGGCAGGTGCCCCCCGCCCTCCCCCTAGCATCAGGGAGAGAGAAAGGTAAGTAGCTAAATGATTTATAGTAACACTTGGGAACTCTTTGGCTCAAGGGATTTTTAGGAATTGAGGAAAATTATATTCCTTAAGAACTTTTCTACAGGACATATTTGTTTCAGTAGGATATTTTGCTACGAACCATTTTGCATGCAATTTGAAAGAAAAAATATATTAAGTTCAATCTCGTAAACAAATTTTTTTTGTGAACACGCACATGATTCTCGTAATGCAACCAAGCGAGTTCTATTACACATTAATTGTCATGTACTATAGGACTCAAAATGTTACTCCCTTTGTTCCCTTTTTCTTGTCACCATTTATACTATAGATTTGTACTTCACGCGTCTTTCTCTGCGACAATAAAAACGGAAATGGGGGAGTACAAAACTAGAATCCTACTATGTTACTTATATTCTGGTTTTCTCTTTATACGGTGAACCAAAGGACCAAGAGGATCTCGACCGGTAAAAGGCGCTGCACGCAGTAAGAGATCAGCAGCGGTAGCTGCTTGCTACTACAGCTCGGTGCCGTGTCAGCACAACGGCAGCTCGGATGGCAATATGCCCTGCCGGTCTGTGTGGCTGCCACAATTCTCTTCGGTCATACGGAGTAGTACTGAAGGCACATTGTTGTTTGTCATGCCACTCTGCCGGGATGTGAATAAGTCCCAAGGTCATGCGCACGTAAACGTCATAACGGTGGTCATTTGAAAAAGGCCAATTGCTATCTGCAACAAACAAGAGGAAACAGGAGGGGGCCAGGAGACAGAAGACACAAGCATACAATGGATGAAGGTACAATCTTTGCTCAACAACAACAGCCATATATTCTTCCTCGAGTATCAAACTAGCATCATGTTCAACATACACGGAATTTCTTGTTAAAGAGTAAGAAAGCACACAGTTGACTGCGGAGAGCTCGGGCAGGTGCTTAACCGATTGTCCCTGAACCAAAGGATTTCACTATGGTGCTTACTCTCGCGCCAAAGCTTCTTGAGGCGATCTTCTTCCCAGGGACGTGGAAGGGGTTCGAGACCGCGTCTACGTATGCCGCATGGAACTTCCTGAAAAACTGAGGAGACGGAGATGACCGTTAGAAGGTTTTCTATCCTTCATATAGCAAAGCAAGCATGAGCCACACATCAGGTGTACACACACACAGGAAGAGTACAGTGTCTAGGCGTGTCATTCTAAAATACACATATCAACAGGATCTTGGGTTCTGACATATTCAGAAGCTGGACTGAGATGACACGGCGCTTTCCACATTGTACAACACTTATCATGCACAAGAAACTCATCACAGCAGTCAAGAAACAGAACTACAATGTTCTAGTAAAATGTTTTCCTGTCGGGGGAAGCAGGAGATAAACAGCGGATATACGTATCTTGAAACTCTATTAAAAATGCTGCAAATAAACAGTTTGAGAGCTTACATTACGGGCATCTGCATCTTTCACATCAAGATCAGTCGTGACCATTAAAAATTTGACCTTTGTGTTTGTCAAATAGCCATACCTGCATATGATAGATTGTCATAGTCCATGGAATTTGTAAAATGTAAGTGCTTCCAGCACCAATAGTAACTTTGCAATGAGGAGAAATGTTCAGAAACTAGTACATTCAGAATATATTTGTAACAAAACAACATTACACTGCTAGATATAATGTCACTTTTCTGAAATTAGAAAGCTACTGACTTTACTTCTTTATAATAATTCAGATAAAACAACTTCTGGGACTATGTATCTGAATTTTGAAACTTTGGTTACAGCTGGACGCAGACAGACAGTAAATGAAAACTAGATGATAACCAAAACTGCGAAGGGACTTACACTTTGTAGTTCTCAGTAGGATATAGAAGACCCAAGAATGTCTCATTCAGTGTAGGTGCACTCCTTTTAGGATTGTTCACTGTCAACGGAATGTATATAAAGCAAAGTTAGATAGACGATACGAGGGATACGCCAGCGATAATTGGAATGTCAGTAGCATGAAGCTTTATGGATTCCTTTTAAATAGTTAGACAAAGATCCATGTCAACTAAGTGTAATTCTACTGAGATGGATGCGACCACAATAGCTATCTGGACTCAGCTGGAACCCTATGGCTCTATGAACGCCAAAAGCTTTGCACAGCAGAACGCGAAACTTAACTGCAATTTCTATACCCATGCAGCATGTAATTTGAAACTGCTCCCATTTACTCCAGGTAGATCACTTGTCTAATCTGACACATAATCAGCATCCCTTGACAATTATAAACTAGAATTCATGCCCTTTAACCAAGCATTTGACAGAAGATGGGTCAGATTTTAGCTACCTCCAGTGCATTTGAAATGAGTCTACTGAGATGGATGCAACTACACTTATCAGAACTTATGTGGAACCCGTACGGTTCTATGCACACATCGAAAGCTATGCAAAGCAAGAATGTCGAAGTTGATTCAATTTTTGCATTCATAACCATGGACTTTGAAGCTGCTACTTTTTACTTAAGGTGGATCACTTGTATAATCTGGCATAATCAACAGATTCTGATGCATTTAACCAAGATTTGACAGGAGATGAGTCAGATTTGAGCCATCTCCAGTGCATTTGAATCAAGTCTAGCTAGTGAGATCGATGCAACCACACACAGTGATCAGGACTCATCTGGAGCCCCCTATGGCTGAATGGCTCTATGCACGTCGAGAGCAATGCTAATCAAGAGTGCCGAAGTTAATTGCATTTTTTGGATTCATAACCATGGAATTTGAAACTGAACCTCTTTACCCAGCGAAGATCGCTTGTCTAATCTGACATACAAGTCACACACTGACAGTTACGAACTAGATTCAGTTACAAACTAGTAGATTCCACAAAGGATCTGACAGGAATTGAGTCGGATCCGAGCTATCTCCAGTGCATTTGACATCAACAGATACATAGATCTTGATCACGACGGGTGTAAGGGCGCCTACCTCGCTCGTCGATGACGTCGAGGGAGCAGTGGACGACGTGGTGGAGCTTGAGGGCGTCGTCCGCCTCCGTGAAGCTCTGCAGGTACAGCGGGTTGTTCTGCAGCGAGGACCGGAAACACGGAAAGAATATCAGAGCTTTACTCTCGCCGGCGCCGGCGAGGCCCACGAGATCGGATTTCGGGATCTGAAGCGCGCGAGCTGGGAGACAGGGGCGTGGTTCTGACCTGGTGGCCGACGACGGCGACGCAGACGATCATGTTTCCGCCGGCGATTCGGTCGGAGGAGGCGGTGACCGCGAGACGGAGGCGCGCGGCGGGTTGAGGGAGGCTGTTCCCGGCTGGTTGCGGGACCGTGGGCGGGGTTGAGTCGTTGAGACGAGGAGGCCTATACTAGTGGATCGGAGGGCCAGCGCCAACCTGTGGTAGGAGGCGCACCAATCTTGATGCAATCTGTTCAGCTTCAGTATATGTTGTTGCAATACACAAGTTACATCACCAGATAATTCGAAGAAAGTAATTAACAGATCACATCACATGTAGTACTGAACATATTTTGAAGAGCTGTAAATGAATTCCACTCATGTCATCACAAATCAAACATTGATCAGCAAAACGCGTGATGGCCATTTGCGCAAAGCCTGACGACTAAATCTACTAGTTCTCGCATGAATCATCAATAGTGCTTATTTTGTTCTCAACATTTTTGTAGATGTTACAAAATCAGAGAATGGGGTTCTGCTGCCTGGAGTTCAGAGGACAAAAGAGTTCCTGCGTGCACAACTTTGTTGCAAGTGCGTCCATCCACGACCTGATAAAAGTCAGACAAGCATATCACCCCCAAAACAGCCGACTGGAGTAATTTACAGCTTTGCCGCATTTCAGGATGCCCTGGAAGGTGGAAGGATCCTGGATGCAGCAGTCTCCCCAAGCACTTGCGACGAAACACCTACAAGAACAAGCATTATGAATTTCTGATGAGTACAAAGCACCCGGAGAGCTATATGTATTCTGTGGAATGATTTACTGAATTTGATAACTAAATACGATGATGGAAAACAAAGCTACTCCCTCCAGTCCGATTTAGTGTCGCTAGAAAGAAACAACTGTGTACAACTTATTAGTAGTGCTCCCGACACTTTTTTGGTATCGGAGGTAGTATAAATTTTGTGGCATAGTATGGTGTATTTAGCAGGCAGCCATACAGTGGTAAGCAGCATAGGTGGTCAGTGTGGAATAGCTGTTCCAATATACAGAACATACATGTCCATGCCATTATAATTTGATAATACACTAAAAGTCTAAACAGGTATAATTTCATAACTTGAAGTGTTCGTTTGACGCCATGGTCGGTTGTCAAGCATGTGGACAGTGGTTGAATCTGAGAATGTCTCAACCATGATTACGTTTCTGTTGAACTTCTGAATTATATTATAGAATGATAGACTGCTAGTGTAAAGCTCCTTTGATAAAAAAAAAGGATTTTACTAGTATAAAAATAACATATTTAGTTGCTAAACACACTATGCCTAGCTTGAAAAAAAAGTTATTGCATATAACACGAAGGGAGCTCAAGAACAATACACAATAACAGGGCTCAACCAAAGACTGATAATATTAAGAGGAACATATGTTGGGCAACCCCTGATATGAAAATGACATAACATTATATTCTGACAAATCACTAAAACAGGGATAATATGGCAATTTGCAGAAGGTTCGTTCAACGCCATGGTTTGGCTAGAGTTTTCAGGCATCTGGACAGTGTTTAAATCCAAGGGTCTCAATCTGGCTCACAAACATGATATTATGTTTCCAGTGAACTTCTGCATTGTACTCCAGTTTCATTAAAGAAAATGGTAATGTAAAGCTCCTTTGATAGAAGATTTTACTCATATAACATTAACAGACTAAGTTACTTAATCAGCTATGCCTAGCTTGAAAAATAAAGTTATTCACAGAGAAAGCTCAAGAACACTATGCCGGGCTGCCCCTGATATGCACTTGCTTAGAATCTGTTACTTAGCCATTCCAATAGTTGTGCACACACGACAACTCTTGGTCGATTCAAATTTATTATAATTTCTGATGCATTGACACAGTGTTGAGAATTCAAATGCTTTATAACATACTGTGATGTCGTTAGATCGGAGATTAACTTCAGTTAAAAATACAGCCAAAATAGAGGCTATAACACCAAGAAAACTAGATATCCAAAAAAGTGTAACAGGACTGTATTTGTTCAAATGCCGAGTGCTATAAATGAAAAAATAAAGTATCTTCAAATTGCTAATGGAGCTTCCTGATTCCATAGAAAAGTTACCAATCCCAATAGCATCTTCAAATTGATAATTCCATCAAATAAGAAGCCTCCCGGTCCGAGTGCAAAGCTACCAACGCCAATAGCAGTATAATTCAAAGAATCTCACGACTAATTAACCGCTAAATCAGTGGTATGTTGAGCAATTTCAACTTCTGCTATAGCTTCTGATGCATCAACACAGGTGTTAGAATTCACTCATTTTACACCACTCTGTTAGATCGTTCGAGCTTAAGTGAATTACAGTTCGAAGACACAGCCAAAAAAAAGAGAGAATAACATCAAGACAGAAGCTTTTGATTCCACTGCAAAGTTGTCAATCCCTACAATACTATAATTCACAGAATCTCTTTCAACTAAATTAACAGCTAAATCAATCGTACAGTGGGGGGCAAAGGTTGATTCCAACTAGGCGATGGTGAACTCGTAGAGGGGAATATCGAAGTCAATGGGCTCACAGCTCAGGTCTTCAGGCTCTTGACGAGCTTCCAGCGGGCGAGGAGCCTGGCGATGGGGGCGTGAGCGCGATGGTGATGGGGATCCTGACGGGGATGAGAGCCTTGTTGCAGAGGAGGGCGAGCGCGAGCGTGCCGCCGCTGGACGCCACGAGCTCCCCCGTCCGGTTCGCGGCGGCGCCTCCTGGCCGGGGGCGCCGGAGGGAGAGCATCGTCGCCGGCGGCGGGGGTGGAGACGCCGGTGGAGATGCCGATCTTGCGGAAGAGGGCGTCGACGTCGACGTTGTTGTCGATGGCTACGTAGAGGCCGGCGACGGTGGCGGCGGAGACGGAGAGGTGGACGCCGAGGGCCACCTTGCCGTACTTCCTCCCGAGGTCCTTCATGCGGGCGGTGAACGCCATGGCTGCTGCCTCTGCGCCGGCGAGGCTGTGGGGCGGGGGCGGCGCGCTGCGGTGGTTTGAGATTTTGCGGCGGCGGCGCGACGGGATGGTTAGGGTTTAGGGCGGTGCGGCGGATCGGCGGCGGCTAAAAGAGACGTGGATCCGTGATTCCGTGTGCGTGGCGACGCAAGAGCCTCGTTTTCTTTCTTGGAGAACCAAAATACACTCGGGCACGCCATGGTGGACGTGCACCACAAGGAATACGTATTCCCAACTTAGCTTGCGTAATCCAGATGGACCACAAGGTCCCCAACCGCACGAAGAACTTTATTTTTCCAACGGTTTTGCTAGAGCTCAGGCCTGAGATTTACTTAAGTCTCAGTCGCGTCCGGAGCCGTTGATCTTTTGCGTTGTGATTTATGCTGTATCTGTGTTTTTTTTCCTTTGTTCACGCGGTGGATTTGCTTGGGCTGTGTCCGGTTTGTTTCACAGGCTTTTGTTTATTGGCGGGTTTTGTTACATGGGCTGTTGACTATTTTTTTTGAAGCGTATTGTTAACGGGCGTTTTCTCTTGTAGGCCTTTTTTTTTGTAGGGTCTTTTTTGCTGGAAATAAACCTGCCTAACACGCATTGAAACGACGTGTAGTAGTGCTATTTTACTCCCGTCTCGTGACTAGGACGCAACTGGAAATTTTAAATGTTTGTTTTTTATTCAACATTTTTTATTTTTTTCCAGCTGCATGCCAGATGCAATTGATATTTTTTATTTATTATTTTTTTCACCTAGTTGCATGCTAGGTGCAACTAATATTTTTTTTACTGTGCCCCAGTTGCATCATAGTCGTAACTGGGATTTATAATGTTTATTTTTCCTTCGTCTTTTTTAAAATTATTTTGTAGTTTTTTTATTTTTCAGTAGTTGCATCCTAGTCGTAATTGGGTATTTTAAGTGTTTTTTCACGCGGTCGCATGCTAGGTGCGACTAATATTTTTTTTCTTAGTGTGCCTCAGTTGCATCCTAGTCGCAACTGTGATTTTTTTAAAGTGTTTTTTTCACCTAGTTGCATGTTAGGTGCAACTAATGTTTTTTTTACTGTTCCCCGTTGCATCGTAGTCGCAACTGGGATTTATAATGTTCATTTTTCATTCACATTTTTCAAAATTATTTTCTTATTTTTTTTATTTTTTCACCGGTTGCATGCTAGTCGCAACTGGGAACTTAAGTGGTTTTTTACCCAGTTGCATGCTAGGTGCAACTAATATATTTTTCTTAATGTGTCTGCATCCTAGTCGCAACTGACATCTTTTAAGTGTTCTTTTTCACCTAGTTGCATGCTAGGTGCAACTAATATATTTTTCTTAGTATGCCCTAGTTGCATCCTAGTCGCAACTGAGAATTCTAATGTTCATTTTTCATTCATCTTTTTCAAAATTATTTTCTTGTTTTTTTATTTTTCACCGGTTGCATGCTAGTCGCAACTGGGAATTTAAGTGTTTTTTACCCAGTTGCATGATAGGTGCAACTAATATATTTTTCTTAGTGTGCCCCAGTTGCATCATAGTCGCAACTAGGATTGTTTTTAGTGTTTTTTTTTCACCCAGTAGCATGCTAGGCGCAACTAATATATTTTCTTAGTGTGCCCCAGTTGCATAGTAGTCGCAACTGGGAATTATATTTTTCATTCACCTTTTTAAAAATTATTTTCAAGTTGCATGATAGGGTGTATTTTTTTTTATTTTTAACCAGTTGCATCCTAGTCGCAACTGAGAATTTAAGTGTTTTTTCAGCCAGTTGCATGCTAGGTGCAACTAATATTTTTTTTCTTAGTGTGCCCCAATTGCATCCTAGTCGCAACTGGGATTTTTTAAGTGTTTTTTTTACCCAGTTGCATGCTAGGTGCAACTAATATATTTTTCTTAGTGTGCCCTAGTTGCATCCTAGACGCAACTGGGATTTTTTTAAGTGTTTTTTTCACCCAGTTGCATGCTATTTGCAACTAATTTTTTTTGGTGTGCCCTAGTTACATAGTAGTCGCAAGTGGGAAACTATAATGTTCATTTTTCATTCACCTTTTTTTAGTGTGCCCTACCTGCAACTAATAGGCAACTTGTGTAATAGGCAACTTGTGTACCATTTTCTTTCGAGCTTCCTTTTTGGAGTGTGTTTAGTCGTAAACTTGTGGCCTTGTTGTAGCACAGGCACAAAATAATTAAAAACGTAATTCCAAGTACAAACAAGCTAGTCTTATAAGCCCAGATGCAAGGCAAAACCAAGGACAATGCTAATACCGGCCCAATTAAATTAGCACAAATAGCAGTACACAGAACCTAAATAGCTTGGGCTTGGGCCGGTTCAGAAACCCAATAGAGGCAGAATTATACGTGAGAGAATAGGTCAATGTCTCTCGTCTCACGGCGTTTGCTTTTGCGTCTCAAACAACGCGGCGAGCTCGAGGCCTCTCCTCTTTTCTTTTCCCCTCTCGCTCTCCGCTCTTGAGGGTCGACTCCCGCATATCGCCGCCGCCCCTCTCCTTCCACTGCTCCGGCGGGCACGCTGGCCGGTGTGAAGATGGAGTAGGTGGTCGTGCGCTCCTTGTACATAGTAGATTTAGGCTAGCTAGTTTGCTTTGGCGTCATGCCTGTTTGTGGCTTTATGCCGTAGTCGTTGAGAGTGGATCGCCGGATCTTGGCGCCCAGATCCGGCGTGCCGGCGCCTTCTTCATCCTAGCTGCAATTCGTTGGTGGCAGACGGAGCTGCAGGCGAAGTTGATGGGGGCTCGCATCTCTCCAATAAGGTGCGCGCAGGGAGCTTAGAGCTGGGGCCCTCCGGCCGGCCCTGGATTTCGGCTGTTCTCCGTCCTCTTGTTCTTGCGCTCCAGAGGTTGGAGCCCACGAGGAGGACAAGATCTGGCGGCTTCCATAAGGCTGAACCCCTGGATTTCTCCTGTTTCTTCTTCGATTCGCCTCCTCTGCGCGGTGGCAAGCTGGCAGAGTTTGATGGCGGTCCTGCTCGTCTTGCTTGGCGGCGGGATTCCAGGTTTGATGGAGCTTCTGGATTTGGTGTATCCTTTTCTCCATGTTGCAGAGGTAGCGGGAAGGGGAGGGGATGGATTCGATCTGCTGCTCCTCGGGGAAATCTTCAGGCTGCTTATCACGGAGTTCCTCAACGGCGGCGATCTTGCGCTGCTGTTATTTCTGGCCAAAGTGGCTCCTCCGTGCCGTGGTGCTTCTTGCTCCATGGTGTCTTCAACCTCCAGGCCGGCGTGCCAAAGCGGACGCCCTTCTTCAGCTCTGCGGCGGCGCTCAACGTCGCTCCGTCTCCAAGTGGTGCCGTCCCCGGCGACGGCGTAGACGGCCGTTGTGTCGAGCTGCACTTCTGTCTCGGTGGAGAAGGACCCTTTTGCGTTACTGAATTTTTAGTTGAGGTCCTTTTTGTAAAGTCCAAGGACTTGGGTGTATTTTTCTCTTACTTTGAGGTCCTTGTTGTAATTTGTAACCCCACCGACTAAATGCAGTCTGGACCCTTCGGGGTCCTTCCCCTTGTTCAAAAAAAAAAAAAGAATAGGTCAATGTGAGCGTACGATGGTTCGTACGATGCTTGTACGTCGACTGAGACTTATCTAATTCTCAGTCGACTGTGCCCCAGCCATGCCCTTTTTCCAATGACCCAACAAACCTCAGCTCGTCGATTTTCGTTAAATAAAGGGAATCTGGCCTACAAGGGGCCTCCGACAGGGGATCCACTTTCTCCTTTCTAGGCTATTGATGCATGAAGAAGAAGTTGGTGGCATCGATGGGGGTAAGAGTGAGTTTCACACCTGTTATTTGCTGATGATTCTCTTATTCTCATGAAAGCTGATATAACTAATGCAACTTCCTTACAACAAGTTCTGATACCTACTGTGCAAATTCGAGACAACTGGTGAGTTTAGCAAAATCGAGTATTTTTTCTCCTAATACTAATGCTCTGGTGAGACCAGAAATTTGCGAGGCCCTCCATATTGACACTGAGGCACTTTCTGTTAAGTATCTTGGCCTCCCGGCATTGGTGGGAGCTGACAGAAGTGACTGTTTTAAACACTTCATCGAGAGGATTATCCAAAGAATTAATGGATGGAAGGAGAAAATTTTATCTATGGGAGGTAAAGAAATTTTACTAAAGGCGGTTGCCCAAGCTATACCTGTATATGCTATGTCTGTTTTCCAGATTCCGAAAGGGGTGTGCAAGAGTATGATGGATGCTATTTCGTAGTTTTGGTGGGGAGAAGATGAGAACAATAAGAAAATGCATTGGATGGCGTGGTGGAAGCTTTGTTACCCAAAACGACAAGGAGGGATGGGCTTCCGTGATTTCCTCTCTTTCAATCTAGCCATGCTAGCCAACACAGGTGTGGCGTCTAATTACGGCACCACAATCCTTGTGTGCCCAAGTGCTTAGGGCTAAATATTTTCCCCATGGAGACATTCTCAAGGCCGGGCCAAAAGCAAACTCTTCCTGCACCTGGCAAAGCATCCTGGCTGGGCTGTCTACTTTCAAGAGAGGCTACATTTGGCGAGTTGGCAATGGTGAATTGATTAATATCTGTGATGATCCCTGGATCCCAACGAGCCCCACAAGGAAGATTTTGACTCCTAGAGGTACGACTGTGTATTCAAAAGTGTCCGAGCTGATTTCGCCGGTGACCGGTTCTTGGGATGAAGAACTTCTTGAAGATCTCTTCTCAACCGTGGATGTGCAGCGTATTTTGCAAATTCCCATTAATAACCATGGGTTTGACGATTTCATTGCATGGCACTTTACTAAGCATGGACAATATACTGTTCGCACTGGCTATCATATTCAATGGAAGGCTCAATTTGGTGCAAATGCGTCTCAACTTGCTTTGGCTGGTGGTTCCACTACTAATCCTGTCTGGAAGACTGTTTGGCAACTGAAAATACCTAGCAATGTGAAGATATTTCTTTGGCGATCGCTGCATGGTATCGTTCCGTTGAAATGCATTCTTGCCAACCGCCACGTTGGTACGTCTTCCGAGTGTCCTGTATGCCATCTAGGCCCTGAAGACATGCGACACATGCTATTCGTTTGTCCTAGGGCTCAAGAACTTTGGCAAGAGCTGGGACTTAATGAGTATATCCAGGAAGCATCAGATATTGATCTCTCGGGTTCTGCAGTCCTGGAATACCTACTTAGACAACCAGATAATTCATTGACAGGGTCTGAGTTTGGGCGACAGGAACTTATATCAGTGACATGCTGGTATCTCTGGTGGATTCGACGACAAAGGACTCACAATGAGACTGTTCCCCGCTGCCTAAGTGTAAGATGTCAATCTTAGGGATCACGGCAAATGCATTTAGATCTTAATCATGGAAGAGAAGCACTGAAGTTGCGAAATGGCAAAAACCTGACCCGAGGCAAGTGAAATTAAACGTTGATGCCTCATTCCATCGAGATACCTCCTCAGGTTCCATTGGTGTTGTTATCCGAGACTACCAAGGTAATTGACTAGCCGCAAGATGCTTGTTCCTGCCTCATGTTGCATCTGCAGCAATGGCCGAAGCGGTGGCGATGCGTGAAGGTCTAGACCTTGTTAATTCTTCGGGACAAAATGATGTTCAAGCGGAATCAGACTCAATGGAGACGATTGAAGCCTGTGCGGGTGATGAGTCATGGTGGAACAAGTCAGTAGCTATCTTTGCTGATTGCGTGGACCTTGTCTCTCAGATTGGTAATGTCAAGTTCAAGCACTGCCCAAGAGACGCCAATCAGGTTGCTCATGACTTAGCTAACTATAGTTTTACTCACAAATACTCTTGTAATTGGATAGATGAGATCCCTAGCTTTGTCGTGAGTAGTTTCATAAACGATGTAACTATGAATGTTTAAAAGCAGCAAGTTTCAGACGCACTCTTTTCCTTCCAGGGTACCTAAGGGGACTGGAAGGTTTTTAATGAGGCGGCTTGCTAGCTTAATATATGGGGGTTTTAAAGTTTCAAAAAAAGGGAATATGGACAAATATTACAGGAGTTTTGAACCAAAAATAGAACAAAGCGAGGAAAATGAAAAAAGTACTCCCTCCATCCGGAAAAAGGATGTCACGAAAATGGATGTGTCTAGCACTAAAATATGTTTAGGTACATCCATTTTGTTGACATGCTTTTCCGTATGGAGGGAGTATCTGAGAGAGCTAGAACAAAACAGGAGTTTTGAACCAAAAATAGAATAGCATTTCTCATGCAAACAAAGCTCACCAAACTAGATCATTACAAGCAACATCAACAACATATAGACTTTGCATAAAGGCCAAGGTCGAAGAAGGTTTGAAGCCAGCATCGTTCCTAATTTTTTCCAAATAGCCAAGCAAACTGTTGCTTTCTCACAAAGCACCAACTTGCGTTGTGTGGGGGGGGGGGGGGGGGGGGCAGGGAAGGACTTGATGTCGTCCCTAACAAGATTCACTGCATTCTTAGAAGGTATAGAAACTAAAAATACTGACATCGGATCACTTGCCATATCATATTTTCCAAGGAATGGTTGAATAAGAGACGATCCATTGTCTCTTTGTGACCACATATGTGCATCGATCATTTCTAGTTCAGCCCCTTTTCAGCAGATTATATTACTTACTATGTATTTTTGTCAAACATTGATCATTTCCAGTCTCATCCTTTTTCAGCAGATTGTCATTAGTTAAGATGACATTTTTGTGTAGTAACCAACGAAAAAATTACTTTAAGAGAGATTTTAATTTTCCAAGTAATTTTGTAAGCAAAAACCCATCACATCTCAACTCAAGATACATGTCTCTAACTTAAAACTGTGTTACCAGTTTTCCAACTCACTCTATCTCGTTTATCTATTAGATTCACGTCATCAACCATTCTCTTCGGATTACTCCGTTGCTCTGTAGTTTCTCCCACAAAGTTGTTCTAAACCTAATATGACCCCAACCTTCAGCCTTAACTCTTCTAACAGTGATTTGCTTCGAGAAATTGATATTGCGTAATCTTGGGAATTGAGCTGCTAATGGTGAATTATTGACTCACAAGTCCTCGGAAAACAAAGTTTTTCTTCCATTGTTTGCAATCCTTTTATTCAATTGTTGAAAGGTGTGATTAACCTCCATCAAGCTTTGCCAAAAAGTGAGAACAACTAGGTTCAGTAATCACTTGATATAATAACATTCTTCAAATATTCATAGATAATTTTTTTTGCCAAGTACCATCAGTGTTTTCCAGTTTCCAAAGCAACATGCACAATAAGATCTTGTTCATAGGTCAAGATCAGGAACTACCAAGCACCACGATATTTAGGGAAGCAAACAGTTTGCTAGTTGACCAAGTGATATATATTCATGTCTTTAAGCTCATGCCACACCAATCTCTTCATGTGTGCATCCATTTTCTTAATGGTCCCTTTTGGCGCCTTTAGAAAGGAAAGCATGTACAAAGGGACACTGCTCAAACATGCATTGTTATTCTATCTCTAGTAGATATTAGCAAACATATCCGGGCATTGCAACGGGAGATGAAAAACTCAGCATCAGGTAGACACACAAAGTCAGTTATCATGATTGACGTGGCGTGTCGTAGCAACCAGCCAATTTCAACGTGCTCCACGGTCAAATGCTCCACCACTGCGTCCTATTCTCTGCCTCTTCATCACCTAGGCCACCATATTTGGTATTTCGTGGTGGCCATCCTTAATACATATATATTAGTCTGTTTAACCCCCTAACTGCCCCGTTTCATATGCTTCTCCTGCAGTTTATGTTGTGGTATAGTTACACACCCTAAACAAACTGAACCAGACTTATCTTTCCTAATCCCCTTTTGTTAGCCCCTTCGTTAGCCGGTTCACTTGATTTGGTACTAGCTCAGTGGTCTGGCATAAGGGTTTAAGATGGGCCCGGCATGTTAAGACATGATCTCGATATCCCTTTTGTTCTCCCCGACGCCATCCTGTCCCCCTCCTACGTATTGATCTTCCTCATCAATGAGATGGCGACCATGTCAGATAATATAAATTTGTCTAATTTTAGGTCTAAATTCATCAGTGATCTTATGTCCGTGCGTTGGTACTGATTATTCTTCAGTATTAAATATTTTTGGGGCTGTTCTTTATTAAATTTGTCTGAAATTCTTTATTTAATTTTTATAGGCGATTTGTTGACCGAGGAGATGGGCACAGCTAGCAGGTCCGGAGTGCAGGCGATGGGCCTCGGCGCGGCCACGCACGGCAGGCTGATCACGGCCAGCTTCCAAGTGGACGGTGGCGACCTCAACTTAACCACGTCGGACGCCGTAATTATATCCATGTTGTTACACATCAGATCCATACGCTATACACACGGAAGGCTAGCTATCAGATCCATCCCCACACACGGCAAGCTAGACATCAGATCAACATAGGCCAGCTAGTACCACGGGAAGCAGTGTCGCTGCGCGAGATGGTTGCGGTCACCGGCGTTGTGGATGCTGCGACGCAAAGGCGGTGAACGGCAGACGGAGCAGCGTCGAGCGGGGGGCAGTGTGAGGGATCTATTCTTGGCTGTTGTGGATTTTGTGATCGAGTCGAAACCGATCCGCGATCGGTACTGATCCAATGATCTGGACTTTGGAGTCGAAATAGCAAAGCCGTCGGGACTGATCATCGATATGGATTTTGGGACTCAGGACTTTGGGCCTAGAGGCTCAGATAAAAATGATTGGAAATTCTGGATGCAGATTCAGAAAAAAAATTGGCCCATGTGTTATGTCAGACACTCATCAATCCCAAATTAATAGTAAAGAATTTTTGGATGCAGATTCAGAGATAGCCAGCCTCTTCTCATCGATCGGCATCCGTTCGTATTAGACGGGGAGTTTGGCAAACTGCAAATGGGAATTTTTCATTGTATTGCTGCCCCCAGTAAACAACATCTCCAAGGTGGTATAGCTCAGTCTTAGTCTTGTGAAAGGTAATTTTCAATCCATACATTTGTTCAAAAAAAATATTTATACATTGGTGAAACCATCCTCCAGCAAGAAAATGATATCATAGCAACTCACCCTCCACTAGATGAAAATTAAACCTTCTTATTAGTTTTTCCCTGTTAGCATCCCAAGCCCATCTCCAACTATGTCAAACAACAAAAGGAAGATATGATCTCCTTACATAGGGCCCAATTTGATCATTGTCTTAGACTGCCACCTGGTGCCATCTTCATAACCTAGCCACAAAACATATCACCTAGAATTTTTGCTTGCATCATCTGTTATAAGAAAGTTTAGTTTACCATGACATATGTTTTTTCAAAATTTGTAATTTGTTCTGATATTTTCTCTTGGTGAATTTCATGAATTGTTTCATGAAGCATGAAATCCTTCCATAATGTATTTGTCCTTAATGGAAGCAGTTTGCGTATCCGTTATCACCTTGTGAATGATAAGTCCTAATCTGCTTGTTTGCTAATAAACTATCTAGCGGAAATCGGTATAAACTGAGAATCAACTTATGGTTGGATGGTTAGGTGGGTGGTTGTACCCCATCACAGTAGAGTTTAAACCACAGGTTTGACGCTGATGTTTCTCATTTAGGCGGAATATAAGGCGACGTTCCCGTCGACAACAGACGCCCGTGGTGACTTCGTCAATCTCAAGATCTGATCTGCCGGCACAGTCTTTCGGAGGTGCTCATAGGGGTAGGGTGTGCATGCGTGCGTTCATAAGGATGAGTTTATGCAGCTGTATGTGAGCGTCTGCATTGGACTGTGTTTCGCAAAAAAACAATATAAACTAATTCAATACGTTCCAATGTTTTGATAAAATACAGTATTCTAAAAATATGCAAAACCTAAAGTTCGGAGATAAAAATTTATTTGGCTGGTAAGGAAAAAGGTATACATGAATAGTGAAAAAGAATTTGGTATCACTATTTGTGTTTAATTTTTTATCACCTTCCAACTGAATCTGAGTTTGAACTTCAAATTTCATATGTTTACAAGACATCGCCTTCCTTACATCTCATATATTTGTGAGAAGTCTTGAAAACTTGTAAAATATAGTTTCCATGGAGTTTACAGTGTAATTTGGTTTCCACCACATACTTAGCCGAAGATAATATGTTGTAGCAGGTGGAACAACAAGACCCAAGCATACAAGTATGCAACTACATACACAACAAAGAGCCGGGGATTATTTCCGTATGTGATGCCTTCAGAAATCACAAATTCACATATTTCATCATACACCACACATTCATCTTGCCTTTTATTTGTCGGACATAACATAGGTACTATTATATATCTTTATAAAGATATTAAGGTATCACATGTTGACTTTTTCGCCATCCTATAGTTTCTTCACGATGAGAGGGAGCCCATACCTAGGCACCACTGTGATGAAGTTGGTGGGCATATGAACATAATTGGAAGAGAGGGAGAATGAGAACTTTTTTAGGATCATCGCCATGACAGTCTGCACCTCGATCATGGCGTAGTTCTTCCCAGCACACACACGTGGTCCACATGAGAAGGCGAGAAACGCGTGCGGATGCTTGGTCGCCCTCGAGACGCCGTTCTAGAACGGAGGCTCGAGACGAGCCCAGCTTTGAATTAACAAAGCCAACAACCGGCCAGGGTTACAGGTTACAACACACGCACACCACACACACACCCCACAGCAACAGAGTGCCAGAAAGGAAAACAAGCTAGACCCGACACAGGCGCCTTGTCTTCTGTTGCACGGAGACGACGACGGAGTTGTCCACACCAACCGACCTCCACCACACCTTCAACGCCACCACCGAGAAACGCCATCAGGGAAGGAAGCAGGGATTGAGAATCCAAAAGGCGGGGGCTTGCAGCAACGCCTCCAAGAAGGTGCACGGCGTGCAAAAACGTCGTCGTTGCCGGCAGAGACGAACCTGCATAGCTTTCGCCAAAGTCCCAAAGCACTACCCCAAAGAAGGGTGATTCACAAGCCGATAGAAAGTACACCGGATGAACACATCGGGAGGCAATATGGCACGGAGAGACGAGATCCAGCAAGCCAGAGAAGGAGGTGGCTTCAAGACGATGCCTTCAACAAGGGAAACAGCACAAGAAAGTGTTGTCATCGTCAACAATGGACACATCCATTGCACGATTTTCATCGAGTCCCATCTAAAACCAGCAGCCGGCCGCCGTCACGAGGACGCGAAGAAGAGGAACCGGTCGCAGCCACCAGCCTACAACCTCGGAAGAGCATGGTGCGCCAGCTCGGTGCTCCAGCTAGGAAACCCTAGCCCAAAAAGCTTGGGCCGGCCTGACCCAGCCTAGATCCAGCCCAACGGGCTCTGGATCTGGCAGACTCACGGAACACCGTGGGGGCCGGGCGCCGCCGGCAAGACCACGCAGGGGCGACCGCCGGAGAGGCAGTGCACGCCCACGGACGGCCAAGCGACGGCGAGGCTGCTCACGCCCTCGGCCGGCCGCCCGTCAGATCCAAGATCTGGAGGATCCCCGCACGAGCAGGGAGGGCCTCACGGGCGCCCGAGCGGACGACGTGGGGAGCAGGGGCGACGCCGGAGCACGACGCCGAGCCCTGTCGAGGAGAGGGGGGGGGGGCATGGAGCACCATGGCCAGACACACGCACGCACGCACGCAACGCCACACCCACGCACGCGAGGGACCTCCCCGCCGCCACCTTCAGCCGCAGCGCCGGCGGCGTCCTCAGGCGACGGCAGGGGGAAAGGGGGAAGGAAGGACGGAGCTCGGGAGGCTAGGGTTGGGGTCGCTGCCCGTGTCGCTCTCGCGAGAGCGACGCGGGGCCCGATAAAAAATTCTCAAACCTCATGGGATTGAACTCGTCCGCGTCGAGGCCCCAGACCTCCTTGCTTCGATGCAGCATCATGATCGGGAACGTTACCATGGTTCCTTTTGGCACCGTGATGCCTGCTAGCGTTTTGTCGGAGGCGGTCTTCCTCAGCAGGAATGGCACGGGGCTATAGAGCCTCAGTGTCTCGAGGAGGAACATGTTAAGCTGCATATTTTGGGGTGAACAAAAGAGAGATCGGTGAAGGAACTTATGCCACTAACTAGAGTAGTCGAGTATATTATGAAACTTATATGATGCACATACTAGCTTCAGTTTGCCAAGGACATCCATGCTCGGGGCCTCGCTGCCGACATCCTGGCATTCTCTTCGAACCACCTCCCTGAGATTCTCTTGCCAGTGTGGGTAGATGCTGAGCAGGAATGTCGCCCAGGTGAGAAGGTTGGCGCCTGTGTCCTGCCCTGCAGCAAAGAAGTTCTTGCACTCACCGATGATCTCCTGGGTGCTTAGCAACCCGACTTCCTCTGACCTGCAGGCCTGCAGCATCAACCCGAGCAGGTCGTCTCCATAGACACCGCTGGCAAGCCGAGCCTTAATAAGCTGCATTATCTTTCTTGTTATCAACTTGTTGAGTTTCCATGTCCGGAAGTTACGGCGAGTTGGCATGTATCTATACATATATACAAGCAAAGTTTCAGATAGCACAACGTCGTTCTGTCGAATCCAATCCTTAATATGATTTGCTAAATCTGACATATAGTACAAATTTGAGGCATTGCCACAAATTGAACTAAACTTAGATTATATATTTACCTAAATCCGGGTACTGGAGGATCTGTAAACGCGTATACCGCAAGCTTCTGGAGCTCCTTGCCCGCGATGAACACCTCTCGGCTTTCCTTGTAGTCCTTGCCGAAGATCACCCGCTCGATGATTCCTAAAGTCAACTCTTCGGAGCAACACCTCATGTCTATCTCAGTTTGGTGGCCATCACCGTTTTCTATGTTGGCGCACCATTCGTCCATCATTTTTCGTGTGCCTTCCGATGTCATAGCTGATACAGACTAACGCATATATATAGGATAAAACATCAAAATGTTTTTCTTTAGAGACAAACCGCAGCAAGAATTAATAAAAAGAATCATATATCGAACGAACCTTGAGGCTCTCCTTCTAGAAAATCGGGTATACGACCTTGCGACGCCGCTTCCAGTCATCCCCGTTTGAGAACACAATTCCGTCGCCTAAGATAACTTCCAAGCTTGGATTCAGGTAGTCCTTCTGGAACAAGTCCGTCCTGTCCTCCAGAACTTGCTTGACTATCTCCATATCAGTGGCACATATTGATGGTAATGGTCCCAACCAGTAGAGAAATGTTTTTCCTAGGAATTATACGTACATGTACATGATCAGGCCAGGCTGCTTGATTATTATTACTATGAAGATTATTATTACTATGAACAACCATTCTGTCAGCTCGATCAGGATGATCTAAACTATACTAGTATATCTTATGCATTTTACCGTAATCGGATGCCCATTTGTGAAAGAAGGGATTGACGAGGCAGGTGTAGTCGTGGCTGCCGGCGGCAGAGGGGCCTCTGCTCTCCCGGCAACCAACATCCGTTTAATGTCCCCCACATGGATCCGAGGATGAACCTATAAGGTGGACCTCTTATCCCCTGCCGTTCAAACCACCTGGAGGCGGTGTATGGCCTCCACACCAGATGCCACAGCGCCCTCGCCATCAGCCAAAGTGTGCAGGCAGCGGCCAGGGTATTTACCACGGTGGCCTCCATGGGTATAAACTCCTTGTCGATGGTGTGGTTTTGTTCAAGTTCAGGGTATATATATAGGCTGGTCGCGTGTCAATGTATCGGCGTTGTTTGTTGTGGGGTTGTGGTTTATCAATTAATGTACTGTAAGTATATTGTAGTCCTATATGAAAGTGACACATTATATATGACACGACCCCATTGAAAAATAAAAAGATGGTGGGGGTACAGGTGTGTTAAGCTTGAGTTGTATGAGCTGTATACCCAGGGGTGTACGTTCTAATTATATCACAGCTCCTTCCTGAATTCTATCTTCTTCCTCTCCACAAAACTCTCCTTGCAATCCAGGTCTCACGTCTTTTTCGAAAGGGGGGCAAAAGCTTTGCCCCTATCGATTTATTAAGGAGGAGTTTTACACATCACGGCCGGGCACGGACATTACAAAACACACCGACTACTCCCTAGGTAACAAATCACCTAAACGCCTTGCACCCGCAAGAACCCAAAGACGAGTTTCGGTTTTGATCTTTTCAAGGAGAACCGAGGGGGGCGCGTGCTTGTTGCGGAAGACTCTCGCGTTCCTTTCATTCCAAATGATCCAAGTTGTGAGCAAAGTGATGGACGCCATTGCTTTGCGGTTCGGAGTGATCTCCCCCGTCATCTTAAGCCACCAAGAGTAGAGAGAGAGATCCGACCAAAGACTAGGGTCCAAATCATGCACTCCAAGCCAATCCTTAATGGAGTTCCAAAGACGAATGGAGTACCGACACCCAAAGAGGAGGTGAGCCAAATTCTCGGGCACTCTCTTGCAAAGCGGGCAATGACCACAATTTTGCCAACCTCGCCTAGCCAAACGATCGGAAGTCCAATGCCTATTTTGGAGAGTCAACCAAGCAAAAAACTTGTTTTTGGGGGGGGCCCAAACTCTCCAAACCATGGACATGAAGTTAGTTGACTCGGCCCCAAAAAATTGAGCCTTATAAGCCGAAGCCACGGAGAATTCGCCATTGGGTGAAAGGTTCCAAACAATCTTGTCCTCCGCCTCGTCATCAGGTGTAACTTCAAGAAGATGAACCCAAAGTTTGACATATTGAGTAAGATGATCAAGAGAGAAGTCTTCATCCAAGGTGATCTTGTGCACCCACGCGTTGTTGGCCAAAGCCTTTTTAACACACCATTTCTTAGATTTGGATGAGACGTAGATCTTCGGAGCAATGTCTCTAGGTTTTATCTTGCCATCAAGCCAAGGGGCATCCCAAAAAGAAGTCAAGTTTCCATCTCTGACCGTGATAGAAGTAGCGGCATAGAAAAGGTCCATGTCGTCTCTAGTGCAAGGATTACCGGTGCCCACCCAAATTTTCGCCCTACCACGCCACTCGAACCATGGCCATCTCAACCGAAGGGCCCTTGCAAACTTGACGTTGTCGTGAATCCCGAGGCCGCCAAGCTCAAGGGGGCGGCAAACGGTCTCCCAATTCACTTTGCATTGCGCATCGGTGACTTTATCTTTGCCCGCCCAAAGGAAAGCCCTCTCCACCTTGTTGAGATACTCGTGAGTGCCCGGCGGTAAAATGAAAGGCGTCATATGGTGTATTGCTTGGGAAGTAAGCACCGATTTGACAATAGTCGAGCGGCCGGCGGCGGTTATGAGGTTGTCGTTCGAAGTGGGCACTCTCCCGGCAACCTTATCTTCGAGATGTAGGACATCCGACCTCTTGAGCCTCCAAACGGAGAGAGGTAGGCCAAGATATCGCAAGGGGAAGGAGGTGCGCACCACCGGAAGATCGGCAAGGACGACATCAAGGTTAATAAGGCCACATCTTATAGGAACCACGGAGCTCTTTTGAAAGTTTGTGCACAAACCGGTTGCCTCTCCGAAACCATCAAGGATAGAGGATAGGTTTCGAATATCGTCCTTGATAGGAGCCACGAAAAATGCGGCATCATCCGCATATAAGGAGGTCCTCAAAATATTCCCACGGCCACGGAGCTTATGAAGGAGCCCTCATCTAGTAGCTAACTCAAGAATTTGCGTGAGGGGATCAATTGCGATGACAAAGAGGAGCAGAGAGAGAGGGTCTCCTTGTCGGAGGCCACGCCCATGGGCAATGGGATGGCCGGCCACCCCATTAAGAAGGACCCGAGAGGAGGCGGATGAGAGGAGCGCCGCAATCCAATTGCGAAACCGGCTAGGGAAACCACGGCGTTGGAGGAGATCAAGAACATAATCCCAACGAATAGAATCAAACGCCTTGCAGATGTCAAGCTTGAAAAGAAGCGCCAGAGTTTTTCCTTTGTGAAACCTTCGAGCCAAGTTCTTGACATAGAGGAAATTATCGTGTATGCTTCTTTTTTTAATGAAGGCGCTTTGGGCATTGGAGACAAGCTCGTTCATGAGAGGCCCAAGGCGAAGAGCGAGCATCTTGGAAATGATTTTTGCAATGGCATGGATGAGGCTAATAGGTCTAAAGTCGGAGATCTCTTCCGCACCCTCCTTCTTGGGCAAAAGGGTGATGTTCGCGGAGTTAAGCCAATGAAAGTTGGCAACATGAAGGTTGCCAAATTGGTTTACCACCTTCATGACGTCCTCTTTAATAGTTGCCCAACACCTCTTGAAGAAAGCAAGCGTGAAGCCATCCGGGCCGGGCGCCTTGTCCCCCGGCATTTGATCAATTGCTCTCTTGACTTCCTCCTCCGAGAAGTCCTCCCCAAGCGAAGCAAGGTCCGTATCATGGAAGTTGAGTTCAGCCCAATTAAAGTCACGGGCCCTAGCGTTGCCTCTCCCCATGACGGTTTCGAAGTGGTCTTGGATGATCTCCTCCTTGGCTTCGTGCTCGGTCACCCACCCATGGTTGTGTTTGAGCCTATGAATGTGGTTTCTTCTTCTCCTAGCGTTGATCTTGAGGTGGAAGAACTTGGTGTTAGCATCTCCCGCCCGGATGTTGGTTATCCTAGCGCATTGCCTCTTGCGCGCCCTCTCAACCACGGCGAGCGCAATAACCTTCTTCTTCAACCGCTTGCGAAGAAGGAATTCTTCACCGGAAAGCTCCCTTCTCTCTTGCGCCAAGTCGAGATGAAGAATGACAAGAAGAGCGGCGTGCACCATAACTTTTGTGTTGGGGAGGATTCCCCTACTCCATTTAGAAAGACATTTTCCCGTATGTTGAAGCTTGTGGAAGAGAACATGGCATGGTTCTACATGAGTGGTGGGGTCGTTCCAAGCCTTGAGCACGACATCATTGAAACCGGGAATGTGGAGCCAAAAGTTCTCGAATTTAAAAGTGCGGGGGCGACGAGGGCCACTCTCATCGGCAAGAAGCAAGGGGCAATGATCCGAGAGCGACAAGGAAAGCGCATTAAGGATGTGGGTGTCGAAGCGAAGGTTCCAATCGGTGTTGCAAAAGAAAGCATCGAGCTTGCACATTGTTGGGTTTTGCCTCTCATTGCTCCACGTAAATCTTCGGTTTTGGAGGTGAATTTCATGAAGTTCACAAGCTTGAAGGGTAGCACGGAAACGTTGAATTCGGCTACGGTTGACGTTCCTCTTGTTTTTGTCCCGCGCCCGATGGATTTGGTTGAAGTCTCCAAGGGCTAACCACCGTGACCCCGTGGAAGGTTTGTGGCTAAGCAACTCGGCGAAGAAATCATCCTTGCGGGAAGAAGTGGTGGGGCCATAGACCGTCGTGATCTTGAAGTCGCCCTCAACGTCGGAGATTAGGGGGTGGACGTGCGCCGAAAGACAAAATTCTCCAATTTGGGGGTTTGTGATTCACCTAGGCAACGGGGGTGCATCCTCGGTACCGCACCTTAATTACATTCAAATGTTCATGTACCAACGAATTCAGGGGCGTAGTTAGACCAAAGTTGAGCGGGTGCACTAATCATAGGTTACCTATAATAATCATGGTTACCATCATGGAAAGATTTGAGCCTCGGGGTGCCCTAAACATGGGCTCGAGGGGTGCACTCTACTAGCTTCAAGGAGCTCCGCCCTGCCAACGATAGGAGGGTCGTCCTTTTTTCTCCCTTCCATTTTTTTTTCGAATTGTTTTGACATTCCAAAATATCTTTTTTTTAATATAGGGAGCATATACACATGGAGGCAGTGCTTTCTGCCTTTCATCAATTTTTTGTCTGAAGTCACTGCCATAGTCGCAGAGTCGTGGTTTGGGCTCATGACATCTTGGTTATCTAGGCCCTGCTTGCTCATAACTCTTATGCTCTTCTCACCGAGTTTGCTGGTCTCAAGTTTCAAACTTACTTATTTTGAGGTATAGAGTAAATTGCAGCGATCAACATCGTAATCGTGAATTTTAATGATTGCCACGCGCAACCTGTACTCAATAAATCTAGCGTTTGGTTGTCTTCCTCGATGTAGTACTGTAGCAGGTAGTATCACCATCAAGTACCCTTACTGAATACTCGGATGATTTGCCATGTCTGCCTTGGTTAATAGTGACAAATTAATTCTTTCTTTTTTCGGGGGAACTTTCACCAATTACTTCTCATTAACGAATACAACGACTTGTTTATTTCTTCTAACATAATAGTACGTGTAAAACCCACCCGTGTTTATGAATTATTGATACAATACTATATAACGATAGAGGTACTAAAATATTTATAAGGCATGGTTCACTTTTATAAGACATGATAGATATTTTACTTTGTTCTATAGCTAACATATCTACCATGTCTTATAAGACATGATAGATATTTTACTTTGTTATATAGCTAACATATCTACCATGTCTTATAAAAGTGAATGGAGTGAGTACGATATTTATATATTAAGCTAATAACGATAGAGGTACAATAACTTGCGACGTGGGTGCAGTTGCATACAACAAGTTGTAACCTATGGTATGGTTAGGTGGCTTGGTCGGCGTAGGAGTCGGCGCCGATGTGGCGGAGCTCTACGCGGTGGCGTTGCAGATCGGCTCCAGCAGCCGCGTTGAAGAGAGCTTGGACCTCACCTCTTTCCCCATCTACAGTAGAGAGAGGAGTTTCTTTGGGCGGCACCGCGTGCTCCAGCTCGCCGCCGGAGATTCGTGCGATTCCTCGCCCTCCGGCGGCCGCTTCGGCGGCGGGAGGACGGGGAATCCACGGATCCCGGTGTGTAAATAGCCTAGGTGTGCGTGGTGGTGTGGTTGCCGGCGGTGCTAGGGTGGTAGCGGCGGCGTCGGTGTGCCTTTTGGTGGCGGTGGTCTACTCCTCCGTCGGTGCGGCTCCGGTGGAGCTCCGCCGCGGATCTGCTGCCCCGTCCTCGTCGGCGGCTCCTCGGAGTGCTCGGGAGGACATCCCCTTCGCCGGAGTCCGAGAGGTGGCGGATCCGGCGATTGACGACCTTGAAGATGCAGTTGCGGGTGGCCAGGATGGTGTCGCCGTTCGTCGCGGTGGGTGGAGGTGCTTTGGCACCGAGGGGCGTCGACTCCCTTGTCGCGAAGGGGAGCCTCCTAGTCCAAGGTCATGGAGGTCGTGCGGCGTGCGCCGTCCAGCTCGAAGACGACGACGCCAGAGCTCAGGAGGGCTTCTTTGTAATTTCTCTTGTTTCCTGGGTTTTTCTGTAAGAGTCCTGGCTAATGTATCTGTATTTTCCTCGCAAAAAAAAAGTAAGTGGGCAACAACTGCATCTCCGGAGCCACGATGTAGTTGCAGTGCAGATCCTGCTGCATGATCTAGTGTTGTTGGACCGGGATCAGTGGCTCGTGGTGCTGTTGATGCACGCCTATGTCAGCTCCAACCTACTGATCCCCTGATCAACACACACAAACGAGATAGAGGTGAAAGTTCAGAGGAACATGATGAACACACTGAAATTTTGTGCAGCGTTCGACTGTCTGCTTTTCTGTTTTCTTCTCTATTTATTCTGAAACAATCCAAGTGCGTGTCGTGACTCTCGCCACGTCCCCGACTGAGTCGTGCCATCCCACGACTCGAACGTGCGTTACGGCAATCCTACAATGCTGGAGTTGATCGCACAAGCGCGTCAAAGTCCAACGAAACTAAACCTGAATAATAGCTAACAGAAAACCTGAAACTGAATACTCGACACCTAGGACTCAAGAATTGAACACCTACGGCTACTGATTTATTCAACAGCCTACAACAATAGCTACGATCATGGCCCGTGCGCATGGCCATAGCGGCTTCGCCGACGACGAGCTGTCCATGGCGCTGGCGCATGCGGCAGCGCATGATCCCGCTCTCCGTGTTCGCGGACGACCTGGCTTCATTCCTCATCATGCTCGCTGTCGTGCGCGTCGCGTTCTACGGCATCGCCATGGCATTCCTCCATGAGGGGCGTGTCGCCGGCACCGACGCCGACGCTGACGCGTGGGGTTCACGTCCAGCAGACGCTGGCGGTCGACATCGCGCTCTACATCCTTGCCGCCAACCTGACCGTGTTCCTGGTGCTCCTCGCGGCCCCTGTCGTCGTGCCCGGGCATGTCGACGGTAGGTCCTGATGAATTCCAGCTACGTGGTCAACGCCGACGCCAAGGACGCCCACAGCCCACTCCGGCCGCTCCACTTCGGCGCTGCGCGGACTGTCTCCACCGCCCCGTCTTCCTCATCCATCCTTTCTCGGCTTCCACCGCGCCTGTTCCCTCTGCAGCAGCCCCCGGGTCGTTGCGCTACTGCCGCCCAAGTAATCCATGGACCTGGACGGGTAAGAATGGATTATGGAACACAGCAAGGAACCCGCGTCCAGCCCACGTCGTCCCCGCGGGTGACCGGGCGGGCGGCTCTCCTCCCAACCCCAACCCCCGCCTCTCCCCTCCCCCATCCACCGCCGGCGTGAGCCGCCGGGCAAAGCCCATGCGATGCTCACGCTGTCACGCACCCACCGCACTCGCAATCGATAAAAAGGAGAACCCACAAGACAGCGTGACAGCAGAAAGCAGATGGCCTGTAGCCGGTGTATATAGACCAATATCTATATTAGTACTCCTATATTAGCACAAGACAAAACATGCATTACAAGTGTATATAGACCAAACGCAAACGGTCAGCCAGATCGACACAGTTTTCCTCTTGCCGCCGCACGTCAAACCCTAGAGGTGACTAGGGTAGTGGGTGACCACTTTGCGCCCTTCCTCCACCAGCAATGCTGCAGGTTCGTGTCTCTGTCGTTCCAGCGATGGCAGGGGGTGGGGACCTCGGCGCTTCGACCCTGGCGAGTAGGTAGGGTTGCTCATGCTTCTCCCACATCTGGATGGTGCTGTAATAGGCGGCGTGAGGAGCAGGTGGCGTGTGTCGGCAAAATGGACACGAATAACCTCTAGGCAAAAGATTAACACAAAATGAACTCCGGACGAAAATATTTCACGCATCTAACCCTTTCGGGTAGCGCCTTAGGATCAGGCGCTACACATACGGATGTATAGCGTCCGGCCGTGAGGCGCTATACTCATGGATGTTTTTATAGTTTATTAGAAACTCTACTCTTAAGTACACATACCAATCGAGCAGCCCAGATGGTCATAACCGTGTGTGCGGGTTGGTCATGTCGTAGGTTCGAGACCCCGAGACTCACATTTTTTCGTTTCTTTTTTTTGTTTTTGTTTTTTTTTGACAGAGATCGAGAGGGAGATGGGATCGAGAGATGGGAACAGCGGTGGCGACTGGGTCATGGCGGCCGGTGGCGCGCCGGTGCAGCAGCCCGGGATAGAGGCGGCCGGTGGCGCGCGGCGGCCTGCCGGTGACGCGCGGCCGGGCGGCGGCGGCCCGAGACAGGGCCCGGCCGGTGGCGGTGAAGATAACATGAATTTGGGGACAGGAAAAAAAGTAAAGAGAGAGAGAAAGAAACAGTAAAAAGAGAGAAAAGTGCATTACGAGGATTCGAACTTGCGACTTGGACAACCTGCACGCACCACTGTAACCATCTGGACTGCTCAATTCGTATGTCTACCTAAGAGTAGAGTTTCTAATAAACTCTTAAAACAGCTATGGGTATAGCGCCTTACGCTCAGGCGCTACACATCCGGATGTGTAGCACCTGTTCATAAGGCGATACCCCGTGTAGTGTAGCGCCCGATCGTTGGGCGTTACTCGAAAGGGTTAGATGCGTGAAATAGTTTCACTGGAGGTTTATTTTGTGTTATAGTTTTGCCTCGAGGTCAGCAGTGTCCATTTTGCCGCGTGTGTTCTCTCGTCGTTTTTCAAATATAGCGAGGTTAGTTTCTCGGTGTGTCGCTAGATTTTGTCGTTACTCGCTGCAACTCTGGTGGCCAGGACGAGACAAATGCTCTGGAGTGAGGATGGTGGTCCGAAGGTGGTGGATCTGTCGTTCTTATTTGACTTTGTCGATGGGATGCGGCCGGTCTGGGTCCAAGGTACCACGGGACATCCCTGGTCGACATGCCGCGGTGACTTGTGCCCTCCTGCTTACAGCGGGCATGTTCATCGACTCACAAAGCCTCGTTGTCAATGGTGATTTTTTGGATCTTGTAATTGTGAACGTTTGATGTTTCTTTCGGCGTGGGCCTCGGCAGTGCTGGAGTTGGGCGGCAGCGGCCGTTGGTTTCGGTGTGTGCAGAAAATCCTAGAGGTTGTTATGTATTTTCCGATCCTATATACTCCTTCTGTGTCAAAATATAAGATGTTTTAGATACAGAGGGAGTAGTTCTATCTGCAATGTTTTCGGGATAACTGCTTTGCCATTTTTGTTTCCACGAGTGTTGCTTCATTTAGCTTGATTTTCTTATTACTGATGGTTGTTCTAAAAAAAAAGACCAAACGGAAACACAGAAAAAATTAATAGCTGGCGAGCAAGAAAAAAAATTAAAGAAGGGAACTTATCCATCCGGCGTTGTCGCCGAGCAGGCCGGGCCCCACCCCGTTGTAGCACGTCACCTGCAGAGTCGCTCGTCACTCCGTCGCCGTCTCCGTCGTCTCTCCCCAATTCCACGCCACTCTAGAAGCCACCCTGCCGCCGCCGCCGCAACTCAAACGCCCGATGGCCTTCACCAGCTCGCTCCTGCCGGCGGCTGCCTCCCTCTTCCGCGCGAGCCCCGCCCCGGAGCTCGCCTTCCCGCCGGCCAACAGGAAGGGCGGCGTCTCGCTGCGGCGCCGGGGAGCCCGGCATGGAGGTATCTTATGCTTCGCCCAGCTCGTGCTTAACGTCCTTTGATTTACAGTCTTTCTAAGACGTGTGCGCTAAGTCGCTAACCGCTACGTGTACTCAAGAAGTCAAGATTAGTTTCTTTCGCTTTGATTTGGAGCGAGTTACACTGAATTCATGTCCCCACTTCCGATTTGGCTGCGATGTTCGAATGTTTGTGTATCTGACAATGCATTAGTCTTTGTTTGCTGCACTGAAGTTAATGAATTATTCAACATGGCTTGCTTTGTACTTAGCAGGGAGAAATATGGTGATTCAGAATCAAACTGCAAGCTAACAGCTCTTGAAATGAAAATTGGAAGAATATCATTATGTTTTTGTTTGTGTTTGAAGAGGTACGATGGATGGTTGAGCTGAGACCTACCTGATGTTTGTTTGCTGTTTGTTGTGTGACCAGTTCGGGCTGAAGTTAACGAATCTGGAAGTGCTTTAGCGGTTGATGCTCTCTCCCAAGTTAAACATGTTCTACTTCCGATCACTGACCGCAACCCTTACCTCTCTGAAGGTACAAGACAGGTCTGTTTCCTTTTTCCGATATTCATTAGTTTGTGGTTCGTTGCTAAATGAGTACACATAACCTATATATTGCTTTGATAATATAGGAGTCAAATCAGCGTGGCCAATTTCCAAGGAAGTTTGATTATGTCCATTAGTTAGACCATAGTTTTATAATCTTCAAAGGAAGAACTTTTAGCTGATCCTTTTTGCTTTATTGTTCATTTTTACTTGCTCTGTATACACTTCAATAAGTGGCTTATCCATAACGGCTGATGATGTACCAGGCTGCAGCAACAACCACTTCTCTAGCAAAGAAATATGGTGCAAACATTACAGTAGTCGGTATGGTCTAAGTTGCTCTGAAATATAGTTCTTTCTTTGTTTAGATATTGCGCATATTAGTTTACATAACTGCATCTGCTATTGATTTCAGTTATTGATGATAAGCCAAAGGAGTCATTCCCGGAGCATGATACTCAAATGTCAAGCATTAGATGGCACCTTTCCGAAGGTTAGAACCATTTCGTTGATTTACTTATGAGTAAAAGAGTTGCCCCTCCAACTGTGCATTACAAAGTTCTCAATAACTAAGCGACATAACACCCCAAGAGTAATATATTACTGATCCATATGAAAAGATGGCCTTTCTGAAGTTGTTTTCATTCTTTAGTTGTTTTCAAGTAGTGCTATTTACGAGTCGTCACTGTGCTGATATATCCGTGCTTCTGTGCAGGTGGCTTTACGGAGTTTGGGTTGATGGAGCGCCTTGGCGAAGGAAAGAAGCCGACGGCTATCATCGGAGAGGTCGCAGATGAGTTGGAGTTGGACCTGGTTGTCCTGAGCATGGAAGCGATCCATTCGAAGCATGTCGACGGGAATTTGCTGGCTGAATTCATCCCCTGCCCCGTTCTGATGCTCCCCCTCTAATCAGCCTGCTGCATTTTTGTCTTGTGAGATCAAGTTTCTGACTGTTTCCACCTTGTTAAGGCTGCTGTCCTGTTAGATTTGTGATTCTGTGAATGTTTGCAGGAACTTTTAGGTGGTCCCTTTTCTTGATTCTGATGTACTCCGTACCATGTTACTGTTTTCATCAATCTCGCGAGATATGTTGCTGCTATGCTGGGAAAAAATGTACTATGAAAAAAAGAAAAAGAAAGGATTTTGTGTCGGCCATAAAGAAGTAATGAAGGAAATAAAAAATATGAAAGATATATGGAGATGTGATTCGATTCTGTGAATGTTTGCAGGAACTTTTAGGTGGTCCCTTTTCTGAACTCTGATGTACCACGTTACTGTTTTCATCAATCTCGCGAGATATGTTGCTGCTATGCTTGAAAAAAAAAGTATACTATGCTAACAAGAAAAGGAAAGGATTTGTGTCGGCCATAATGAAGAAATAAAAAATTGAAAATGTTTGCAGGAACTTTTAGGTGGTCCCTTTTCTGAAAAATATGAAAGATATATGAAGGAAATAAAAAATATGAAAGATATATGGAGATGTGATTCGATTCTGTGAATGTTTGCAGGAACTTTTAGGTGGTCCCTTTTCTGAACTCTGATGTACCATGTTACTGTTTTCATCAATCTCGCGAGATATGTTGCTGCTATGCTTGAAAAAAAAAAGTATACTATGCTAACAAGAAAAGGAAAGGATTTGTGTCGGCCATAATGAAGAAATAAAAAATTTGAAAATTTATGGAGATGCGGGGTATCGATCCCCGTGCCTCTCGCATGCTAAGCGAGCGCTCTACCATCTGAGCTACATCCCCTTGGTGCAAAAAATGACAAAGTATCTTATATGTCCGCTACATATAAGAAAAGATGGGTCCGGCCTCAATATTCAGAAATCCTCTTGTCAAATTGCGATATGCTTTATACACCCAGCTGACCTGCGATTTGTCAAAGGTCGCTTATGTAGCAGGCTAGCAGCCCGGAAACTACAAATGGCCCCCGAGCTAAACATAGCTTGTTTTTTGAAAATTTTGAAATCAACACTTTTAAGTTTCAATAAATAGATACAAAATTCCCAGATGTAGATAATGTCTTGATCTACAAGCATGCAAAATTTGAACTCAATATTCATTGTATTGTGGGCTGCACAAAAAAGACAATCGGGAAAAATTCAAGTTTTTGAAACTGTGTACTTTTCACCACCCAGATCCACACATTTTTTGAATTTTTACCCAGCCCACAATACAACGTATTTCGATTTAAAAAATTGCACACTTGTAGATCACATCATTATCTATACCTGGTATTTGCTATATATTTTAAAAAACTTTAAAATGCCATTTTCGATTTTTTTAAAACGGTCTCCATGTAGGTCGGGCCATTAGTCAACACTCAGCTAGCAGCCAGATCATGCAAGTCCAGATCCCAGTATGCATGTTCGTGGGTTTTTTCCGACCAGAGGACAACTCCCAGTCTAGCTCCGTCCGCGCGCACATCAAATCGATTTGCTCCAGGGTTTCGCGTGCAGCCAGAGCTTGGACTTCCTCCTGACAGTAATCCCGAAGGTCTCGGTCATGTCGAGGTCTTGGGAGCTGACACCAGAGGGCAGCTCCCAGTTGAAGTGGAAAAGGAGGCTAGCGAGCGCGAGCTCCATGTTGGCCATGGCGAGTGTGATGCCAGGACACATCCTCCGGCCGGCTCCGAACGGGAGGTACTCGAAGTGATTGCCCTTGAAGTCGACGGCGCTGTCCTCGAACCTCTCCGGCCTGAACGCCTCCGCGTCGGCCCAGTACCCGTCCTCCCTCCCGATCGCCCACACGTTGACGAACACCTTGGTGCCCTTGGGTATGTCGTAGCCCATCACCCGGCACGTCTCGCGGCACTCCCGAGGCAGCAGCAGCGCCGCCGGAGGGTGCAGCCTCAGGGTCTCCTTGATCACCAGGTGCAGGTAACCCAGCTGCCTCGCGTTTGCGAGGTCGCCCTCCCTCAGATTGTCTTGCCCCTTGAAGGCCTCCCTCACCTCCGACTGGATCCTGTGGAGCACCCGTGGGTTTTTCATGAGCTCCGACATGGCCCATTCAAGTGTCGTCGATGATGTCTCGCTTCCAGCAGCAAAAATGTCCTGCGGTTAAGTTATATATGAGGTGTTAAATCAAATCAATAAAACGAAATTCAAAGGCTCATTGTATCCTACGAAGATGACGTTGCTGATGATCTCGGTGGTGAGTTCAAACTGGAGTCCGCCGTCCTTCTGCAACCTCAGGAGGACGCCGAGCAGGTCCTCGGAGTCTCTCTCCGGCGCTGGCGCGCCGGTGGCGGTGCGCTCTCGTATGATGGTCTGCACGATGCGGAAGATGTTCCTCTGGCACCTCTCCATGTCCCGCGCGGCCGCGCTGAAGCGGCGTATGAGCCATGACGACGGGTACAGATCGGCGAGGTTGATGCCACCGGTGAGCCGCACCGCCTGGTCTATCTCGTGCAAGAAGTCGTCGCGCTGGGGGCACCTCCCACCGATGACCGTGCGCACCACGACGTCGTTGGTCATCCCGAGAATCATCTCGCTGAGGTTGACGGCGCATCCTCCTCCGTCGCAGGAGCCGGCGGACACGGAGCGGACGAGGCGCGCCACCTCGTCGTCCCGGACGGGGCGGAAGGAGAGCACGCGGCGCTGGTTGAAGAGCTCCAGCACGCACACCTTGCGGAGCTCGCGCCAGCTGTCGCTGTACGGGGAGAAGATGATGCCTCGCCCGCCGCTGGTGATGATGTCGAGCGTGACGCTCAGGTGGCGGCTGGCGAAGGAGGCGTCGTGGGTCTTCATCACCTCCCTCGCGGCCTCGGCGGAGGACACAACCAGCGTGGGCACGGCGCCGAGTTTGAGGAGCATGAGCGCGCCGTGCGTGCGGGAGAGCTCGCGCATGGCCCGGTGGGGCAGGTCGCCGAAGCGCGACAGCAGGAGGTGATGCAGGCTGCCGACGAGCGGCAGCTGCCATGGGCCGGGAGGCAGTCGGAGCGCGTGTGTCGGGGATGTGTAGCGACCGATGATGTGCTTGAGGAGGACGACGAAGGGGAAGAGTAGCAGTGCGAGTGTGGTGAAGCCCATTTTGCAAGTGAACCGAGCCTAAATGGCTGATGATGAAGTGAACATGGTAGTAGCAGATATATAAAGAGTGAAGACCGATTGATAACTTCACCAACCAAAAAGACGGCAACTTTGTATTCCATGAAATACATCACTCCTTCACTGAAAAACTACTCGGTTTATTTCTTACAACACCAAGACTTGGTTTGTGCAGTGAAACCCATGGAGATCGTGGTGCGGCGGGCGGGCCTAGGGGACATGCATGCAATCCTTGCCGTCCGACGCATCTGGGGCATCTTGGATTTTGGCTGCAAGGTAAGGGACGACCTTGTATTGATCGTCGCAACCCTATCGTTTCCTCAGACTCCGTCTCCGGTTGTTCCTACGCCAAGCCAAGGCTCTTGTCACCCTGTCGCCGCTCTCCATGATCGACCAGCATCCACCACTGGCTTCGCCAGCGCCTCTGCATTCAGACAATCTCCTCCTCCAGGCAACGGAGCTCCTCCGGTGGTTATGGCCCATCAGTACAGTGATCGGCACCAGTGGCGTACCCAGGATAGTGGGCCATGGTGGGCCAGCATGGAATGTTATTGGGCCAGTGTATCAGTGAACATTTGACAAAATGTTGGGCCAATTTGAACATTTTTTACTCCACTCCGATTTTAAAAAACTGTCGTCAGTTGAGCATAAGCCTGTTCATGGTTTGGTCCAAACCAGTCAAACCGTCGAACCAACCCATGTTGTTTTATGGTGTTCCAAATTCCAGCGGTAGTACTGCTGGGTTAAGCGGTACTACCGCTCGGGAGCTGCAGCCACCGCTACCGCCTCCGCTACCGCCAGAATGGCCGTCTGACGCGTTTGTCCGGTACCGACTGGTACCGCTGCGGTACCGCCGCCGGTACCGCTGAGGTGGGAAGAGACGAACCAGCCCACCCCAGCGGTAGTACCGCTGGGTTAAGCGGTACTACCGCCGAGGTGGGATTGATTCCGGGTTGGACTGCAGCCGACCTAGGGTTTGATGCTTCTATATATTCCTCTTGTAAGCCGCCGTTTTGGGGTAAGCCACACATTGTAAACCCACGGCGTTTGTAACCTCACCCGATATAGTGAAGTATTGCTGGCTGGCGCCCGTGGTTTTTTCCTCTCCTTTGTTTGGAGAGGTTTTCCACGTTAAATCTCGTGTCCCCTTTGGTTTGATCGTTCCGCTCTTCGTCGTTTCTTTGCTATCGTTTACAACAAGTGGTATCAGAGCCCTGTTTCAGATCTGTTTTCAGATTAGGGTTTTGGATGGCATCGATGAAGTTCGATCTACCGGCGCTGGACTACAAGACGAGATTTTCGCTGTGGCAGGTCAAGATGCGTGCGATCCTCGCACAGTCCAATGATCTTGACGAGGCGCTGGAGAAATTCGGCGACAAGGATGCGGCGGCATGGACCGCCGATGAGAAGCGGAAAGACCGTAAGGCTTTATCGCTTATTCAACTTCATCTATCTAATGATATTCTGCAAGAAGTACTCCAGGAGAAAACCGCAGCGGCACTGTGGGCTAAGCTGGAGTCGATCTGCATGTCCAAAGATCTCACCAGCAAGATGCATGTGAAGATGAAGTTGTTCACGCACAAGTTGCAAGAAGGTGGTTCGGTAATGAATCACTTATCGATCTTTAAGGAGATCGTTTCTGACCTAGTGTCGATGGAGGTAAAGTACGATGATGAAGATCTAGCACTTTTACTTCTATGCTCGCTGCCAAATTCCTTTGCAAATTTTCGTGATACCATACTGTTAAGCCGTGATGAACTAACCACCGCGGAAGTATATGAGGCCCTGCTTGCCAGGGAAAAGATGAAAGGTATGGTACAGAAAGAGGAGTCGTCGTCCTCCAAGGGCGATGCTTTGCAGGTCCGAGGGAGGCCTGAGCAGCGAGATAACCACTACCACAACAACAACAGAGACAAGAGCAAGGGTGACAGAAGTCGCTCAAAGTCAAAGGACGAGACAAGTTCTGCAGGTATTGTAAGAAATCTAATCATGTCATTGATGATTGTTGGAAGTTGCAGAACAAGGAGAAAAGAAAAGGTACTTACCAACCGAAAAATAATGAAGGTAATAATACCGGTGAGGCTCTGTTGTTGATGGTAGTTCTGATGGCGATGCCTAGCTGTTTTAGCTGCATGTGTTTCTCGTCAGGATGAATGGATTCTAGATACTGCATGTTCTTTTCATATTTGCTGTAACAAAGATTGGTTCAGTTCTTATGAGTTAGTGCAGACTGGAGATTTCGTGCGTGTGGGGAACGACCAGCAATGCAACATTGTTGGCGTTGGTTCCGTTCAGGTCAAGACACATGACGGTATGACACGCACGCTGACGGGAGTGAAACACATACCAACCATGGCAAGAAATTTGATCTCGCTCAGTACCCTTGACTGTGACGGGTACAAGTACAAAGGAGGAAATAAACTCCTAAAGGTATCAAAAGGTTCTCTCATAGTTATGGTTGGTGATATGAATTCTGCTAAGTTATATGTTCTTAGAGGTAGCACGTTATCTGGTACTGTTGCTGCTGTTTCTCATGATGACGCTAGTAAAACTAACCTTTGGCATAAGCGTCTTGGACATATGAGTGAACTTGGTATGGCAGAATTGATCAAGAGAGACTTGCTGCAAGGATGCAGTTTGGGTAAGATGCAGTTCTGTGAACACTGCATTTTCGGTAAGCACACAAGAGTTAAGTTTAATGCTTCTGTTCACACCACCAAAGGTACACTTGATTATGTACATGCTGATGTTTGGGGGCCATCTCGTAAGCCCTCTTATGGTGGTGCTCGTTATATGCTTACCATTATTGATGATTACTCTAGAAGAGTTTGGCCTTATTTCATGAAAAATAAGGATGATGCGTTTGCTGCTTTTAAAGAGTGGAAAGCTATGATTGAAAGGCAAACAGAAAGGAAGGTGAAATTACTTCGTACTGACAATGGTGGCGAATTTTGTTCGAATGCCTTTAATGATTATTGCAGGAAAGAAGGCATTGTCAGGCACCTCACCATCCCGTACACGCCTCAGCAGAATGGTGTAGCGGAGCGGATGAACAGGACCATCATCTCCAAGGCTCGCTGCATGATCTCCAACGCTCGCATGAGTAAGCGTTTTTGGGCTGAGGCGGCTGCCACCGCCTGCTACTTGATAAACAGGTCACCATCTATTCCCCTCGACAAGAAAACTCCCATTGAGGTATGGTCAGACTCCTGCTGATTATTCACACTTAAAGTTTTCGGCTGCACTGCTTATGCTCATGTTGATAATGGAAAGTTAGAGCCGAGAGCTATTAAGTGTGTGTTCATTGGTTATGGTTCGGGTGTAAAAGGATACAAGTTGTGGAATCCCGAAACTAAAGGCTTTTATGAGCAGGAGTGTTGTTTTCAATGAATCTGTTATGTACTTTGATAAGTTGTCCTCAGATGTTTTGCCAGATTTTTCTGAGGAGCAGGTTCGTGTCGAGGTGGAGCACTCTGTTGAAAAGGAAAATGTCACTGTTGACAATGATGGTGCTGCTACTTCAGATGATTCTGATCCTGATTCTGCTGGTTCTGATGATTCTGTTTCTTCTGATTCTGATAATGATAATGTTCAGAACTCACCCCCTGTTTTGCAGCCACAACAGTCTATTGCTGCTCGTAGGAACAGGAGGAATTGTGGTCCTCGACCACGTTTAATTGAAGAGTGTAACATTGTTGATTATGCTCTGAGTTGTGCAGAACAGGTGGAGCACGGACATGAGCCGTCCACCTATACTGAAGCTATTGGTTCCGGTGACCGCGAGAAGTGGCTTGCTGCTATGCAAGAAGAAATGCAGTCACTCGATAAGAATGGCACATGGGAAGTTGTGCGCTTGCCTAAGAAAAAGAAGGCAGTCCGCTGTAAGTGGATCTTCAAGAGAAAGGAGGGTTTATCTCCTAGCGAGCCTCCGAGGTTTAAGGCAAGGTTAGTTGCAAAAGGCTTCAGTCAAATTCCAGGTGTGATTATAATGATGTTTTCTCTCCAGTTGTTAAGCATAGTTCAATTCGTACATTTTTGGTATTGTTGCTATGCGTGATCTTGAGCTTGAGCAGTTAGATGTAAAGACTGCGTTTCTGCATGGAGAGTTGGAGGAGGAGATATACATGGACCAGCCAGAAGGGTTCATAGTGCCTGGTAAGGAGGATCTTGTGTGTAAGTTGAAAAGGTCCTTATACGGTTTGAAACAATCTCCTCGTCAGTGGTATAAAAGGTTTGATTCTTTTATGTTGTCACATGGCTTTAAGAGGTCTGAATTTGATAGCTGTGTGTACATTAAGTTTGTTAATGGATCACCTATATACCTGTTATTATATGTTGATGATATGTTGATTGCTGCCAAGAGCAAGAAAGATATCGCTGCTCTCAAGTCACAGTTGAGTAGCGAGTTTGAGATGAAGGATCTTGGTGCTGCTAAGAAAATTCTAGGTATGGAGATTACCCGTGACAGAAATTCTGGTTTGTTGTTTCTTAGTCAGCAAAATTACATTAAGAAAGTTCTTCATCGTTTTAACATGCATGATGCAAAGTCTGTTAGTACTCCTATTGCTCCTCACTTTAAATTGTCAGCTGAACAATGTCCTAGTACGGATGAGGATTTTGAGTACATGTCTAGAGTTCCATATTCTAGTGCTGTTGGTTCTTTAATGTATGCCATGGTTTGCTCACGTCCAGATTTATCATATGCTATGAGTTTGGTTAGTAGATATATGGCTAATCCTGGTAAAGAACATTGGAAGGCTGTTCAGTGGATTTTCAGGTACCTTCGTGGCACATCCAATGCTTGCCTCAAGTTCGGCAAGACTGATGAGGGACTCGTAGGCTATGTGGATTCAGATTTTGCTGCCGATTTGGATAAGAGGAGATCCCTCACAGGTTATGTGTTCACGCTTGGTGGTTGTGCCGTGAGTTGGAGGGCAACGTTACAATCTGTTGTTGCCCAGTCTACCACTGAAGCAGAGTACATGGCTATTGCTGAAGCATGTAAAGAATCGGTTTGGCTGAAAGGTTTGTTTGCTGAGCTTTGTGGAGATGATACTTGCATTAACCTGTTTTGTGATAGTCAGAGTGCTATTTACCTTACCAAGGATCAGATGTTCCATGAGAGAACAAAGCACATTGACGTCAAATACCATTATGTGCGTGATGTTGTTGCAAAAGGTAAACTGAAGGTATGCAAGATAAGTACTCATGATAATCCTGCTGATATGATGACAAAGCCAGTTCCTGTTACTAAGTTCGAGCTTTGCTCGGGCTTAGTTGGTATCACTGTCTAGCCCAAGAGGCTATTTGGCGCCGAAGGTGTTTTTCTTTGTTGTTTCAGGGTGAAGTTCTCTTTCATGCTACAAGATGGAATTTGTCTCAAGGTGGAGTGTTGTTTTTGGTGTTCCAAATTCCAGCGGTATGGGTTAAGCGGTACTACCGCTCGAGAGCTGCCGCCACCGCTACCGCCTCCGCTACCGCCAGAATGGCCGTCTGACGCGTTGTCCGGTACCGACTGGTACCGCTGGCGGTACCGCCGCCGGTACCGCTGAGGTGGGAAGAGACGAACCAGCCCACCCCAGCGGTAGTACCGCTGGGTTAAGCGGTACTACCGCCGAGGTGGGATTGATTCCGGGTTGGACTGCAGCCGACCTAGGGTTTGATGCTTCTATATATTCCTCTTGTAAGCCGCCGTTTTGGGGTAAGCCACACATTGTAAACCCACGGCGTTTGTAACCTCACCCGATATAGTGAAGTATTGCTGGCTGGCGCCCGTGGTTTTTTCCTCTCCTTTGTTTGGAGAGGTTTTCCACGTTAAATCTCGTGTCCCCTTTGGTTTGATCGTTCCTCTCTTCGTCGTTTCTTTGCTATCATTTACAACAACCCAGACCAAACCAAGTTCACGGTTTGTGTATTTGGCTGGGTTCAAACCGGTTGAAACCGTGGAACCGTCAAAACGAGCAAACCTCACGCTGGACGCCTCCTACGAGCTAGCAGCAGCGCCGCTGGTTCAGACGCAGCGGCGAGGTCGAGCCATTCCGCCGGCCGTCCGCGAGGTTAAGACATTCCGCGAGTCCGCCGTCGACGGCGAGGTCGGGTCTCGGGCGAGCCGGCGAGTCCACTGGCCGACGGAGAGGATGCAGCGCCGGAGGGGCAGCAGGTCGTGCCCCGTCTCCGCCGTCTCCCTGGACGTCGCCTCTTCCTCCCGTTCCGCCGCGGAAACGGGCTCGCGCGCGCATGTCCAGCGGGGAGACTCACCGACGGCGTCGAGCTTCTGGAAGGCCGTCGAGGCCGCGGCGAGGGCGACGCCGTCAAGTCGGAGCTGTCCGCGGTCAAGTCAGCGTCCGCGTCCGGCACGGCGGCGCTGACGCGGGAGCAGGTGATCATGTCCGTGCTGCGATCCCCGCGCCGGGATGGTGCATGGGGACGTGAAATCGAGGAACGTCGTGATCAGCGCCGACAGCGGCGCCAAGCTCGCGGACTTCGGGTGCGCGAGGAGCTTCACTGCCGGCGGAAAGATCATCGGCGGCACGCCTGCGTTCATGGCGCCGGAGGTTGCGCGGGGAGGAGCAGGCTCCCGCGTCCGACGTCTGGGCGTTTGGGTGCATGATTGTCGAGATGGCAACCGGCCGCGAGCCCGCGACCCTTGGAGCGGCATGGGCACTGCGTCTGACGTCGATGGCGGCGGCGAAAGTGCGGGGCGCAGGGAGAGCGCGACCCTGGCGGCTATGGTCGGGGGAAGGGCAATGCGAGCTAGGCTGGATTGAGTGTGGGAGTGGAGTCGATCCGAGCTTCACCGACGCCAATGGCAACGCGGCGCCCTACACCGGCCGGCCACCGGTTTGAAACCGTCAGAACCACGTAACCCGTCTAAACCACACCGTCTCAAACCGCTAATTTCGTGCTGGTCCCGTGAAACCGCACAAAACAAACTAAACCGTGTTTGCACAGGCTTAGTTGAGCATATGAATTGTACGTGGTTAGTTCATTTCCCAGACACTTAAAGTGGGTCGGAGGGAGTATTTTTTTACTACGATAAATGGGCTGTTAGGAAAACTTTGACCACTGGTCCATGGACAACCATGCCATCCCCGCCTATGATCGACACCACCCTTGTTGAAGACTAGCTTTACATTCATCCCTGAGGTATTTTATCGCATTATAGCGGCCAGGGCCGTCTTCAGCAATTGGGAGACCCGGTGCGAATTGTAAAATAGAGTCCTAATTAAAGTTTTAAATGTATTACTTATATATAACGAAATAATATTTTCACTCAATTATATAACTTCGGTATGACCAGAGATTTGTGCCTCTCGAGATCCACTAATCCCTTTGTTTTCAAAAAGTTTAAAATCATGTTTACAGGTTTTAAAAATTATTAAAAGTTAGATCTCCAAAATAAATATAGTACAAACATGCAAAATGTAAATTTGAAATAGTTTATATTCCGAGCTACACAAAATAAAAAATTGAATCTGAGTATAGTGAACAGTGCATGCTTTCAAACTTCAAATTTATCAGATTTGTCATTTTTGTGTAGACTAGAATATAAGGATTGCGATTTTTCATGATTGTATTGTATATCATTGACTACATTCAGAAATGTTTTATACTCCCTCCGTACGGAAAAGGATGTCACCGAAATGGTGTATTTAGACATATTTTAGTGCTAGATACATCCATTTTCGTGACCGAGGGAGTAAAACTTTTGGAACTTGTAAACCATGCACCATTATCATACCGAATTAATCAGCAGCAATTGGAACCGGGTAATCTTAGACTCAGCTGTCGCAGTGTCGCTAAGATGTGTTGTGTTAAAGTTGTTCTGTATGTAATATACTACTGGAATAGCAACCAGAACAGAAAATATTCTTATTATCCAAACAGAGAAAAAAAAAGGACAAAATAGGATATTTCAATGCCAAATGCATGGTTTAAACAACTCTGCATCTTTTTACCATATGCTTCCCAGTGGGGAGCCGGGTTCCATGGTCACAGTGATCAAGGATCAACCAACCACAGGCCCTCTACGTGGTACGTGCTGATATCTGTCAGCACTAAAACCTGTCGAGTTAGGTCGAAAATCAATGAAGAAATCTCTGTCCGGATCTGGATTAAAAATATAGCAGGACCGGACTTGGACGGAGTCAAGGTCTTCGCTGTATCTTTGTAAGTGCGTGAGGCACCGAGAGGCTGCTGTGCATGTCCTTTTAAACCCCTGCACCATGCATGAATGAACTAGCTCACAAACAGACACCACCGCCCGGCAAAACCAAGCACAAACGGTTCTCCGAGCAACTCTACCACTCTACCAGAGCTGTGTGAGCTAATCTCTCTCTCATTTACCATCATTTCGTGTGCGTCTGTTCTGCCAGACTTACATGAGTAGTCCAGTTTACTCGATCACTTTCCATATGCATGTCATAGTTCGTACTCCGTACAAGCTAGAGTGGTGGATCATGGCGTATCCCACGGTGCCATTGCTGCTGCTGCTGCTGCTTCTCGTTGCTCCCAGGAAAGCTGAGGGCGCCGCGACACCGCGAGGCACTTCACTGAGTGCTCAGGCTGCGGCGCTCCTCCACTGGAAATCATCTGTCAGGTATTCCTCCAAGCACAAGCTAGGAACCTGGAGAGACGACGGCATGCACCCGTGTAACTGGACCGGCATCATCTGCGGCGACACTAAGTCACGTGGAGGAACCACGGTACAGGTCATCCGAGGGATTTCCCTCGGTGGTGCTGGCATTGTAGGGCAACTGGATACCCTCAGCTTTCAGTCATTCCCTTACCTCGTCAACCTCAACTTCAGCAACAACTTTCATCTCTCTGGCGCCATCCCTCCCAACATTGGCTCTCTTTCCATGCTTTCAAGCCTTGATTTCTCTGGTGATCAGCTGAGTGGGCACATACCTGCATCAATTTGCAACCTTGGGTGGCTCACGCACATGAACCTCTCCAACAATAACATCACTGGCCAAATCCCTCCTGCCTTGGGTAATCTCTCAAGACTTGCTTACCTTGATTTCTCTGGGAATAGCCTCTCGGGCAACATCCCATGGAGCCTCGGACAGCTTCAGAACTTGAGGGAGATTGGTTTGGGCTTTAATATCCTTTCCGGCCAAATACCTTCCACCCTTGCAAACCTGACCAACCTCAAATATCTTGGCCTTTTTGGTAATCGCTTGTCAGGACACATACCTGAAGAGCTAGGACAGCTCCAAACCCTGCGACAACTATTTTTTGGAAAATAACAACCTAGACGGCACAATTCCATCCTCCCTTGGAAACCTCACAATGCTCAGATTCATGTACATATATATGACCCAGCTCACTGGTCCGATCCCGGTAGAGCTTGCGATGCTCTCGAGCTTGACTGAGTTGGACTTTTTTTTTTTTTCGAGAGTACGCGAATGCGTACTATAATTTTATAGAAGGCAGAGTATATTTACAAGAAATGGTGTTTATGACATAACAAGAACACCAAGAGAACCCCTCCAAAAAACCTAGACTACTCTCTCGCAGCATGAATTGTGACTCCTGTGTTCCCCCTCCGGATCACTCCCAGGGAAGCAAAAACATCCAGCACTTGTCGTGCCAATCTGTCAGAAGGGAATTGCTGCCTGGAATTGCCAAAGCACCAAGCATTCCTGTTCTTCCAGATGGCATGGCAAGCCATGCAGACCAGCGCGTCAAACCATTTCCTGTCTTTCAGCCTGAACCTTGCTCGCTCTGCTGTCCACCAAACCTGCAACGTGCTGTCATGCGTCGGCGTCGCAAAGTTGATCGCCAACCCCTGACTGCACCCAAACCAAACCTCCCTTGCAAAAACACACTGCATCAGGATGTGCTCCGCATTGTCTTCCTCCTGGAGGCAGACAAAGCAGGACGAGGTTGCCTGTTGCAATCCATGCCTAACTCGGCGATCCGCCGTCCAAAGCCGTTTCTGGACCGCGAGCCACATAAAAATCTTCATCTTTGGTGGAGCACCATTGCACCATATCGCCTCAGCTAGGGGAAAAGGGTCCAGGCCTTGGCCTTGTATCAACATCCCATAGGTTGAGCTGACGGTGTACACACCTGATTTGGAGCACGGCCAACTGAAATCGTCCGCCGCATTAGCTCTGTCGACATTCCGGAGGGCTGCCCACAGCGCCAGGCATTCCCGCGCTCCCAGGTAAGCCATAGTTCCCGAGACGTCCTTGAGCCAGTTGTTATCAGCCACCCCCTCCGCCACCGTCCGATGGTTCCTCGCACGAGTGGCAATCAACGACACCAGCCCAGGCGCAAAGTAACTTGCTGACTTCCCCTGAATCCATCTATCCGTCCAAAACTTTGTACGAGTGCCATCCCCCACCTTGATTGCGACCAACCTATCAAAAACTTCCGTAGCTTCCTTGTCCTTCATCATCGGCAGGCCTTGCCAAGGCCTCGACAGGTCAGTGCGACCGAGCCACTGCCATCGTACCCGCAAGGCCAACCCCTGGAGCCGCATGTCCTTGATGCCCAAACCCCCATTCTCTTTTGGTTTGCACACTTTATCCCAGGCCACCAAGAATTGGCCACCATTTGCTCTCTCTTTGCCAGCCCAGAGAAACCCTCGCCAGGAGCTCTCCAACTCCTCAATTAGCCAATCAGGTGCCTCCGCCACCATGAGGTGATGCACAGGACGAGCTGCCATCACCGCTGTGATCATCACCAGCCGGCCTGGCCTTGCCATCATACCTCGCTGCCATGCTGGCACAATCTTTGTAGCAGCATCAAGCATAGGCTGCCACTGAGCCTTAGTAAGTGGTCTCAGCGCAAGCTGCAGCCCTAAGTAGCGGATCGGAAACTCTGTGATCGCGCAGCTTAGGATCCTCGACATAGACAACCATTTGACAGGTTCAATTCCATCTACTGTTGCTGGAAATCTTACTTCAGTGACCTGGTTCTCATTTATGCGTAACAACCTAACTGGATCCATCCCCCATGAGCTCGGAAATCTCGTGAATCTGGAAGGACTCTACCTCTCGGACAATTTCATAGATGGATCAGTGCCGCGAAGTATCGGTAACTTGTCTTCACTTACACAAATAGCAATACAAGGCAATAAACTCTCCGGGAATTGCCGACTGAATTTGGAAATTTGGCAAATTTAGAAATACTTGGAGCCAACGAAAATCAATTGACTGGCTCAATCCCTCGAAGTTTTGGAAAATTGGCGAACTTGAAAACAATGCTATTATTCATTAATCAGCTCTCTGGCTCTTTTCCTTCAGTGCTCTCAAACCTTACCAATTTGGCCAACATTGGACTGGCTGAAAACCATCTGACAGGGCACTTGCCAGATTTGTGTCAAAGTAAAAAGCTACGGATTTTTGTAGTCTCTGGTAACAATCTGGATGGTCCTATTCCAAAAGGCCTAAGGGATTGCAGTTCACTAACGGTTCTTGATATCAACAGAAATCAGATTGAGGGAGACATAACAGAAGCCTTTGGGGTGTATCCACATCTCAAACTAGTTCATGCACATTCAAATAGGTTTGTTGGCCGGCTCTCGCCAAACTGGGGCTCAAGTCAAAACTTGACAAGTATTACTTTTGCAAACAACATGATAGAAGGCAGTATACCTTCTGAGTTGGGGGAGCTAAAAAATCTTGAAATGCTCAACTTGCAACTCAATAGGTTTATCGGTGAGATACCACAGGAAATTGGCAAGTTAGTAAATCTGTATTGGATGGATTTTAGAAACAACCAACTATCTGGCCAAATTCCAAAGCAGATCGGCCAACTTCTTAATCTTGAGATTCTTGATTTCTCGAGCAACTTGTTGAGTGGTAAAATACCAGAAGAGATTGGAAATTGTTTGAAACTACAATCACTAGATATGAGTAAAAACAACTTGAGTGGAAGAATTCCTCGTAGTTTGGGCAATTTAGCTTCCCTGCAAGCAATGCTTGATCTTAGTATGAATAGTCTCAGTGGACCAATACCATCAGATCTTAGCAAACTGGAGACGTTGATTTCTATGAACTTCTCACACAATCAATTTAGTGGTGTTATCCCTGTCTCGATTGCAAGCATGCAAAGCTTATCAATATTTGATGTATCATACAACTTCCTAGAAGGCTCTGTCCCAAATGGGATCCACAATGCATCAGCTGAATGGTTTCTTCATAATAAAGGTCTTTGCGGAGACCTTGTTGGCTTGTCTCCTTGTCATTTTCCCTCAGTGGATCATAGGCAAAAGCATCAAAAGTTCATACTATCTATTGGTCTTCCTGTGTTTGTTGCTACTATTGCAATAGCAGCAGGTGTAATTGCATTTTTCGTTTGCCGCGAGAAAGTATCTACAAAATCCAACGATATGAACAAACGGGATGTGTTCTCTGTATGGAACTTTGATGGTAGAATGGCATTTGAGGATATTGTCAATGCAACTGACAACTTTGATGATAAGCACTGCATAGGAGAGGGATCATACGGTAGAGTTTACAAAGCAGAACTTCAAAACGAACTAGTGGTTGCAGTAAAGAAACTCCATGCAAGAAACGAAGAAGCAAATGATGAAGAAAGATTCCAACATGAGATTGAAATCTTAACAACGATTCGCCAACGCAGTATCGTCAAGCTGTATGGATATTGTTCTCATCCACGGTACCGGTTCCTTGTATGCCAGTTTATAGAGAGGGGAAATCTAGCTTCTATCTTAAGCAACGAAGAACTAGCAATCCAGTTCCATTGGCAAAGAAGGACAACTCTCATAAGAGATGTGGCTCAAGCCATCACTTACCTCCATCATGATGTTCAACCACCCATAATTCATCGAGACATCACAAGCAGAAACATCTTATTAGATATTGATTACAAAGCATTTGTCTCGGATTTCGGCATTGCGAGAATGTTAAAACCAGATTCATCAAACTGGAGCGCACTAGCGGGGACCTATGGATACATAGCACCTGGTATGTTTATCCAGTATAATACTATATCGTCTAGTAAATTGTGTTAATAGGAATGGTCTGCCTTCATGCATGTTCCTAATTCTTACGTTTCTATGGTGTATGCAGAATTCTCCTACACGTCTGTAGTTACGGAAAAATGTGACGTATATAGCTTTGGTGTTGTAGTGCTTGAGACATTGATGGGAACACATCCAGGAGACGTGCAGATTTTTCTTTCTTCAATGGGTGGCCAATTTCTCCTGGAAGAAATTTTGGATAAACAACTTCCACGACCCGAAACGGATGAAGAAAAAGACGTGAAACGGTGCATCTCCGTGGCATTTGACTGCCTGTGTCCTTCACCTAAAGAAAGGCCAACTATGCTGAAAGTTTACCAAGATCTTTTCATCTAATCATACATGTTATAGTCTTTAAGATGTATCGTCTTAGGCTTGTTTAGTTCACAATAAACTTGGGCTGCCTTCTATGTCTAAGCAGCTGCAAATGAAATAACTAATGCTATTTCTTTTGGGCGTCATAGATAATATGGGTCAAGAATTTTCATTGTATAATTGTCTTCTGGTGAGCATATAGATCATGCATCAAGCTCATGATTATATATTGGAAGGAGGCTTGAAAATTATGATATGTGTCTCATATATGTTTTGCTATCTGAACTTCTATTATCTCCCAACCTTCATTCATGCTTCCCCATTTCCAATTATAGGGTATCTATAAAAATTGAACCCAACCAGAGGAAAAGCTAGCATGTATTGATTGGTGTCAACTGATATTATTATTTCCTTGTAAATGAAGCAATATTGTTAGAAATACACAATGACTCCGGTAAACTTAGCGCAATGACACCAATGATCTTCTTTTCTGCCTTTGATCCTCGACCCAGCTAAGCTATAATATCTTTCAACAACAACAAAGTCTTTCATTCCCAAACAAGTTGGGGTAGGCTAGAGGTGAAACCCACAAGATTTCGAAACTAACCCCCAAGTCACGCTGGGCATAAAACCCGAAACCCGAACCCCGAACCCGAATTACCCGGACCCGAACCCGTTTTGCCCGAACCCGAAGTACCCGAGTACATGTTCGGGTGGCAACTTGGAAAACCCGAATTTTATTGGAGAAACTCGGGTTTGTACCTCCGGTACCCGATCAGCCCGATATACCCGAACTAAATGAGAAAATGTTAGCCCAAGTGAAGGTCACGCACGGCCCAGCCCAAAAGCCTACCTTGCCGCACGTTCCCTCGATGGACCAAGTAGTCAACCCTAACAGCGGACAGCCACACGTTCCCGAGACCCCAGACTCAAAGTCCCGCCGCCGCCCAGCCTGTGAGGCACAAGGTGCTCGACTCCCAGTCCCCACCCCTACCCCTCCCACTCTCCCAGGCTCGCACGCCCCAGCCGCCACATCGCTCCTTCCCAGTAGCACAGCCAGCCCCAAGCCCCCAACTCGCTTCGTTCAGCACGACGCCGGCGAGGCGGCGACGACAAGATCTCTTCCGTCTTCCTCTCCCAGCGCCTGCAGCCGCCGCTGGCCCGCTTCCTCTGCGCCACCTTCTGCGACGCGAGGCCGGCGCCGATGCGCCCCCCTCCCGCCACGACGGCTACCCATCTTCCCCGACGGTTGCTCGACATGGCACCTCTTGTGATGCGCGGCTCGCACTGACGCGGCCTGTCCCGGCTCGGGTGTTCCTCCATCAGGAGCAGACGCGACCCCAAATCAGATCCTCCATCCCTCAGTTGCTGCTTCTTTGATTTAATTGTGCTATAATTCGGGAAATTCGGGAAAATCCGAACCCGAACCCGAACTGTCGGGTTCTTCTTTTTTAGGCTAAACTTCGGGTGTCAGTTTTCAATACCCGAATCTCTAAAAACCCGAATAACCCGACCCGAACCCGTCGGGTTACCCGAACGCCTAGCGTGAGCCCCAAGTGAGATGCACAGTTGTCACTTAAATAGGTTTGTTTTGCGGGATAAACATGCTTATACCTAAGCACGACTTGAACTTGCACTCTTTTTTTTTTAGATAAGGGGGTGTGGATCCCCGGCCTCTGCATCCAACTTGCACACTCTTCTGGCAAACTGCTCCTCGTAATCCTTCTTGTTAGACAATGGTAAGACTGTAATGTTGGTAATGTTCCGACCTTCCAGTCCTGACTCTTTATTTTTTTTTATAAAGTCCGGATTCTTTATGAGAGATCACATAATGTTGATGTGCGTGTGGCATGCCCTTTTTGAAGGTGTTGGCCCTAAGCTCGGATTACGGATGAAATTTAAAGTTCAACCTTTTTTTCTTTCTTTTTTTTTTTGCGGGGAAAGATCAAGCGATATTACACCAGGGTCCTTACAGAACAGTGCATAAGAAAAAGAAATTACAACCCAGTCCTGCAGGACAACGAAGACGCCGCCGTCGAAGAAGACGTGCCGCCGGCGCGCTGCCGCGCTCCTCCACTGCAACCTTGAATCGGAAGGAGTCCCATGGCGGATGGGAAGTCGATGAACCTCAGCTCCAAGGAGCCTCCACCCTGCATCTCCGTCGTCGAAGTTCAACCTTTGGTTGGTCGTCGTAGGTTTTTTGTTAGCTGATTTGTTCGGCATCAAGCCTTGCATTGTTGAATAATCTGAATATATGATTGTTTGCATTTAACAATGCAGAGACCGAGGTCATCCTCATTTTCAGGAAAAAAAACAACATGATACCTAGTACTTCCATAGTGGTTCCAACCTGGATTCTGAACTTCATCAAACAGCCCTAAATACTATTTGTTGGAGACCCTTGCTTGTATATTAGAAAGATAGGAGGACTTATGTGTAACTTGTACATTGTATACACAGATAAGTGAATGGTAGAGGAGGAAGCTATCGAAGCTTCAGGAAAACAGAAAAATCTCCTCTCTCCCCAACCCTATCTCCTGTGAGTTTTGCTCACCGGCGATCTAGATAGAAGCTACAATATGGTATCAGAGCATCGCGTCGATTGAGGGTGTTGGGCGTCAGGAGGTGGTGCTGGAAGCGCGAAGTGCGACTGCGGTGGTGCCGGGCGCTTGGAGATCCGAGTGGCGGCGGCGCAGCTAGAGGAAGTAGCAGGAGAAGAGGATCACTGTACTCGTGGTGTCTTCGGTGGCCAGAATCTGGAGGGAGTTCCGTTGGGGCTGTTAGAAGAAAGGAGAGCTTTGTTCGGTAAGAGTTGGGTCTTTATTTGTTGATTGGAGGCAAGTCCGTGCTGAGATTGAAGGGAAAGTGTGCTGCTAGCTAGGAGGAGCATCAGGAGAAGAGTGATTTGAGAAGATGACGGGTGAGAACAGCACTCCTGCAGCAGTTTCGACTAGTGAACTTGCTGCCCTTCTGCAGGCAATGGATGAGCGATACAGTAGCCTGTTTGAGGCTCTCAGTAAACAGCAAGGAGGAGGATGACAGGAAACTGAAGTCAAGGAGGAAATCCATCCTTTGCAGATGCCATTGGTGAAATTAGAGGGTTCAGAGAGCTATGCTAGTTGGGCAGAACATGCCGAGACTATATTGGTCTCAAGAAAATTGGAGGGGTATATACTTGGCACGGTGGAGAAGCCAGCTGAAGAGGAATCAAAAGAAGGTCAGAGATGGAAAATGACAAATGCTCTAGTTCGGGCTTGGCTGCTGAGCTCTCTGTCACTGAAGATTGCAAAGCAGGTTGAGAGGATTAAGTATGCTTCAGAAATCTGGAGGCTTTTGAAAGGTACTTTTTCAGGAGTTGGTAATGAAATGCTTGCTTGTAGGATTCAAAAAGAATTACAAGGATTGAGCCAAGGAGAACGGTCTGTCGTGGACTATGTATCTGAGTTGAAAAGGCTATGGAGTGATCTGGACTTCTACGATTCAATAGACTTGGAGTGTGGCAAATGTATTGAGAAAGTTAATAAATGGACAGAGAAGAGGCGTGTGAGAGATTTTCTGAATGGTCTCAACTCGAAGTTTGAAAACAGGAGGGCTGCACTTTATGGGAGTGAAAAATTACCTAGCCTAGAACAAGCAATCTCTGCAATCATTAGTGAGGAGACCCGGTTGACGTTGGAGGGGACAGGCTCAATCACACAAGGTATGTCACATAGGCGTGCAGCTTTTCTTGCTTCAGAAGGAGTGGACTACCAAAGACTAGGAGTAACTACATCTGACAGGAAATGTTTTGAATGCGGTCAGTCGGGACATCTGAGAAATGCATGTCCTGAACTATTTGGAGGAGGTAGGGGCAGAGGACATGATTGGCGCGGAAGAGGCCGTGGACGCCTTCCTAATGGTCGTGGTGGAGCTCGTGGTGGAGCTAGAGGTCGAGGTTTATGGCTGGGAGCCAGAGCCAATACTTGTGTAGAAGCTCAAGAAGCATCGCATACTATGAAGGTTGATATGACAACTGATGAATGGGAGAGATGGTGCCAATTCAAAGGGTTATCCCTAGATGAAAAATCTGCTGAAGCCTCTACATTGCCTGCAATTGTAGCTTCTGCTAATTTTGGTGGTAACAATCCTAATACTCTAAAGCATAAATTCTCTGATGCAACATGGCTAATAGACTCTGGTGCATCTAGACATATGGCTGGATCTTATGGTGATTTCCTTGATTATGTTCCCGACCCAAATAAACAAAATGTAAAACTGGCTGATGGCTCATCTCAACTTATTAAGGGTTCAGGGACAATTATATGCAGTCCAAACATGCCTCTGTCATCTGTTTTGCATGTCCCCTCGTTCCCAATAAATTTGTTATCTATCAGTTGTATTACAAGTGAGGCAAATTGTGCTGCTATATTCTTTCCAACATGGTGCTTATTTCAGGAACTTGGGACTGGAAGAAGACTTGGGACGGGGAGCATGCGTGATGGGCTGTATTACTTGGATAATAATATGTTGCATTCGGTTGCTGCTACTTCAAACCACTCTCCACAACAAGAGCTTCTTCTTCATCATCACAGGCTAGGGCATATATCTTTTGCTATTTTGGGTCATCTTTATCCCGAGCTCTATAATAGAGTTAGTAAGGAGAAGTTAGTGTGTGATGCTTGCCAGTATGGGAAACAAACTCGAAGCTCTTATATTTTGTCCGATAATCGGAGTGATGTACCACTTGAAATTATCCACTCAGATGTATGGGGCCCTAGTGGAGTGTCGTCTCTTAATGGATATCGTTCCTTTGTCACTTTCATTGATTGTTGCACTAGGACAACTTGGGTTTATGTGCTAAAACACAAGAGTGATGTGTTTGAATGTTTCGTTGATTTTCATAAACTAATCATGACTCAGTATAATGCTTGTGTCAAAGTTCTCCGTACTGATAATGGCACGGAGTATGTAAATAAGGAGTTTGATGAATATTTATCAAACTTTGGAATTATTCATCAAACTACATGTCCAAACACCTCAGAACAAAATGGTTTGGCACAGAGGAAAAATAGGCATATATTAGAAATTACACGTTGTATAATGATGGCCATGAATGTCCCAAAGTTTCTGTGGAGCGACGCAGTGATGACTGCTGCATACTTGATGAACAGAATGCCGTCTAGAGTGCTGGATTATAAGACTCCAATTGAGTGTCTGACTGGTAGGACTACATATGTTGTTCCACCAAAGGTGTTTGGCTGTGTTTGCTTTGTGAAGGATTATAGACCAAGTGTTGGGAAATTAGACTCTAGAGCCTTAAAATGTATATTTGTTGGATACTCGGGAAAACAGAAAGGATACAAGTGTTGGTGTCCTTCTGAAAAAAGGATGTTTGTGAGTATGGATGTAATCTTTAGGGAACATGAATCATTTTATGGGGAACCAACCGATTTATATGATGTTTTTCCCGACTTGTTTGCTAATGATGCATTAGATGCAGAATGTGAGACAGGGGTAGATAAAGAAGGAGAAGGAGATTATATAGCACCAAGGGAAATGATTGTTGGGACAATACCAACAGGAGAGGTGCACGATGGTGATGATGGTACTGCAGAACCAGAAGAAGAACCGGAACAGGGGGAGCCACAAGGTATGCCAAACGAAGCAAGGTGGCCAAAACCAAATGAAGAGCATAACCTTCAAGTATATAGACGCAGAAAGCCGAATGAGGGTGAAAATCAGATACAGGGGGAGGATCATACTCCTTTGAGACCTGATCTTGAAGCCCAAGAGCATCTTGGCACACATGGTGCAATTCCATCTCCATCAGCTTCAACCCGGACTCCTCTATCAACCTCTACAGACAATGGTACACTCCCTTCCAAATATGATGACCTAGATATTGCTATTGCCCATAGAAAGCAACCTCGTACTACAGTTGGAAAATTGCCGTCAAGGTTGTCTCCATATAATATTTCGTACATGTTTCATATTCCTCGTTGGGTCCTAGTTATAAATCATTTATAGCTGCACTAGACTCCACACACCTGTTCCACGCGATTGGCGGAAGCAAAAATGGATCCCAAATGGCGGGCAGCAATGTTGGAAGAAATGGCAGCGCTTGATAAAAATAATACCTGGGTACTTACCCCAATTCCAACAGGCAAGAAGATTGTGGGTTGTAAGTGGGTATTTACTGTCAAGCAGACACCCGAAGGAAAAGTAGAAAGGTATAAGGCCCGGTTAGTGGCAAAGGGGTACAGTCAAACATATGGAGTAGATTATGATGAAACATTTGCTCCGGTAGCAAAAATGAACACTATTAGAACAATAATTTCAATAGCAGCAAACCTTAAGTGGAAATTATTCCAAATGGATGTTAAAAACGCCTTCCTTCATGGAGATTTACAGGAAGAGGTTTATATGGAAATTCCTCCGGGATTTAGTAGTAGTGAAACTGAAGGAAAAGTATGTAAACTAAAGAAGTCTCTTTATGGACTTAAACAATCGCCAAGGGCTTGGTTTGGAAGATTTAGAAAGGAGATTTGCTCTTTGGGATATCAACAAAGCAATGCTGATCACACTCTTTTCTTCAAGATTCATAATGATAAGATTGCTATGCTTGTGGTGTATGTTGATGACATAGTAATTACAGGGGACGATGATGAGGAAATAAAGTGCTTGAAAAGGACACTCGCAAGAACATTTGAAGTCAAGGACCTGGGATTTCTTCACTATTTCCTGGGAATTGAGGTGGCATACGGGGCACAAGGTATTTACCTTTCACAGAGAAAATATGTGCTTGACTTACTTAATGAGACAGGCATGTCAGGATGCAAACCAACAACAACACCAATTGAGCAGAATCATCGTATTCTATCAGACTCGGGTGATCCAGTAGACAAGTATCAATATCAAAGGTTAGTTGGTCGTTTAATTTACCTGTCACACACGAGGCCAGATATTGCATATGCGTTAGTGTTGTAAGTCGATATATGCATGATCCCCGGTCTGGTCACTTGGATGCTGTACACAGAATATTGCGATATCTTAAAAATTGTCCGGGGAAGGGGATTCTATTTTCTAATCATGGGCACCTGAGAATAGAGGGATACACAGATGCCGATTGGGCTGGATGTTTAGATGATAGAAGGTCTACTTCAGGCTACTGTGTATTTGTGGGCGGCAACCTCGTTAGTTGGAGGAGCAAGAAACAGAGTGTTGTCGCTCGATCCACAGCAGAGGCAGAATTTAGATCAATGGCGTCAGGATTATGTGAGTTAATCTGGATGAGGATATTGTTGATTGAACTTCACTTGTATGGTGATACATCGCTTCAGCTCTATTGTGATAATCAAGCTACTATCAATATAGTCAACAACCCAGTCCATCATGATAGAACAAAGCATGTTGAAATTGACAGACATTTCATTAAGGAGAAACTGGACGAGGGGGCACTTCGGGTTAGTTTTGTTAAATCTGCAGATCAGCTAGCTGATGTGTTAACAAAAGGAGTTAGTGTTGTGTCTTTCATGAGAACTTGTGACAAGATGGGGCTAATTGATATATTTGCCCCATCTTGAGGGGGAGTGTTGGAGACCCTTGCTTGTATATTAGAAAGATAGGAGGACTTATGTGTAACTTGTACATTGTATACACAGATAAGTGAATGGTAGAGGAGGAAGCTATCGAAGCTTCAGGAAAACAGAAAAATCTCCTCTCTCCCCAACCCTATCTCCTGTGAGTTTTGCTCACCGGCGATCTAGATAGAAGCTACAATACTATTACCTCAAGATAAAATTTCACATAATTTCTACTACCATATTCCAACGGATGCCAATTGTAGATGCAAATTTCCTCTGTTTAAACTGCATTAATTGTATTCACTACCAGCTTAGCTAGTCGTGCAAGAAACGGAATATTGATGATGTGCATGTCGAATACAAACAAGAGCATCACAGAGAAGCAGACGCAATAAGAGAGGGAGAGTCTTAGACCCAGAAACCACTATACGTGCTGATGTTTGGCAACGCGTTGAAACCTGTCGACATAGGTCGCACATCAACGCGGAAGAGATCCATCTCTGTCCCAGTTCGGTGAGAAAAGAATATAGCCGCACTTCAGGACCGGCCGGGCGCCAAGCTCGTCGCTGCAGGAGGACTTCTAGGGTACCCGTTGTTAGATGTGAGCCATCCATTCTAGCAGATTCAAAGCCGTACAACAGAACGGAGTCAAGGTTTTCGCTGCAGATGAGATGCAAGTGTGTGGTCGTGAGCCTGCTGCACATGTAGTGGTTTTAAATTTAAACCCTGGATTCAGGAGCCAGCTGAGTACCCAGCAGCCAGCACACACTTCACAGCTCGAGCTCACACACACAACACCACCACAGGCGCGCCATTCTTTGCTGTCAAGAATCCCGCGTCTTTGCTGTCAGACATTCCCTTGTGTGCTACCAGCTGATCAGGTGCGTTATTCTCTCCATCTCCTTAACCGTCATGTCTTTTCCCTTGTGTGCGTCTTTGCTGTCAGACATTGCTGCTCAGTTTACACGAGCATTTGCCATATGCAGCCATAGCTACGTCGTGAGGTCGATCATGGCGAATCCAATGGTGACCCGGACGCGGCATCACCGTGTTCTCTTTCTCTCGTCTGTCCTGCTGCTGTTGCTTCTCCTTACCTCCGGGCAAGCCGAGGGCCGCGCTACGCCACGTCGAGCCACTTCGTTGATAGCTCAGCAGGCCGGTGCGCTTCTCCGCTGGAAATCATCCATCAGGTACTCCTCCAAGCACCAGCTGGAAACCTGGACAGATGAGGGCGCCATGTATCCGTGTAACTGGACGGGCATCACCTGCGGCGACACTCCGTCGCGCGGAGGAACCACGGCGAAGGTCATCAGAGGGATTTCCCTTGCTGGTGCCGGCATTGTCGGTCAACTGGACGCACTGAATTTCCAGTCACTCCCGTACCTCGTCAACCTTGACATCAGTGACAACAATCTTCTCTCTGGTGCCATCCCTCTTAACATCGGCTCCCTTTCCATGCTTTCAAGCCTCAACCTCTCCGCTAACCAGCTCGGCGGGCACATACCTGTGTCAATCGGCAACCTTGGGAGGCTCACACAAATCGACCTCTCCATGAACAGTCTCACCGGCCAAATCCCTCCTACCTTGGGTAATCTCTCAAGACTTTCTATCCTTTATTTTGGTGCGAATAGGCTCTCGGGTAACATCCCATGGCAGGTTGGACAGCTTCAGAACCTGAAGGAGATGGATTTAGACTTGAATATCCTTTCTGGCCAAATACCTTCCACCCTTGCAAACCTAACGAACCTCATCTATCTTGGCCTTTCTCATAATCGTCTGTCAGGACCCATACCTCCAGAGCTAGGACAAATGCAAACCCTGCAATGGCTATACATGCAAAATAACAGCCTAGACGGCACAACTCCTCCCTCCCTTGGAAACCTCACAAAGCTCATGTTCCTGCACACATACAAGAACCAGCTCACTGGTCCCATACCGGTAGAGCTTGGCATGCTCTCGAGCTTGTCTGAGTTGGACTTCTCAGAGAACCGTTTGACCGGCTCTATTCCTTCCAGCGTTGTCGCGAATCTTACTTCGGTCACCTATTTTTCTCTTTTTAGTAACCTCATAACTGGATCCATCCCTCATGAGTTTGGAGATCTCTTGAATCTACAAGTGCTCGACATCTCGACGAATTTCATAGTTGGATCAGTGCCACCAAGTATTGGGAACATGTCTTCACTCAGCCTAATAAGCATATTTAGCAACAATATCTCCGGGGAGTTGCCGACTGAGCTTGGAAATTTGGAAAGTTTAGAAACACTTAGATTCCATATAAACCAGTTATCCGGCTCAATCCCTCAGAGTTTTGCAAAATTGGTGAGACTGGCCGATATGCGGCTATTCGACAATCAGCTATCTGGCACTTTGCCTTCAGCACTCGCCAACCTTACCAATTTGGTATTTGTTGAACTGAGTTACAACCAGCTAACCGGACACTTGCCAGATTTGTGCCAAAGTAGAAAGCTACAGCTGTTGCATGTTCATAACAATAATCTGGATGGTCCTGTCCCAAAAGGCTTGAGGGATTGCATTTCACTAACAATGCTTCGAATGCACAATAATCAGATGGAGGGCGACATAAGTGAAGCATTTGGGGTGTATCCACATCTCGATAAGATTAGTTTATCTTCAAACAGATTTGTAGGCCGGCTCTCGCCAAACTGGGGCTCATGTCAAAACTTGACAAGTATTGATTTTGCAAACAACATGATTGAAGGCAATATACCTTCTGGGCTTGGGGAGCTACAAAATCTTAGAAGGATCAGACTGAGTTTCAATAGGTTGACCAGTGAAATACCACCGGAAATTGGCAACTTAACCAGCCTCTACTGGATGGATTTAAGAAACAATCAACTATCTGGCCAGATTCCTACGCAAATCGGCCAGCTTAGCAATCTTGAGATTCTGGATTTATCAAACAATTTGTTGAGTGGTAAAATACCAGAAGCGATTGGAAATTGTTTGAAACTACAGTCATTAGATATGAATAACAACAACCTGAGTGGAAGTCTTCCACGCAGTTTCGGCCATTTAGCTTCCCTGCAAAGAATGCTTGATCTTAGTATGAACAGTCTCAGTGGACCAATACCATCAGATCTTAGCAAACAAGAGATGCTGACATCTGCGAACTTTTCACACAATCAATTAAGTGGCGTCATCCCTGTCTCCATTGCAAGCATGAAAAGCTTGTCAATATTTGATGTATCATACAACTTCCTAGAAGGCTCTGTCCCAAAAGGGATCCACAATGCATCAGCTGAATGGTTTCGCCACAACAAAGATCTCTGCGGAGAACTTGTTGGCCTGCTTCCTTGTAACTTGCCCAGTGCGGATCACACGCGAAAGCATCAAAAGATTATATTATCAGTCAGTCTTACTATATTTGTTGCTATTATTGCAATAGCAGCTGGTGTAACTGCCTTTTTTGTTTGCCGCAAGAAAGTAACTACAAAATCTGATGATATGAACAAAAGGGATGTGTTCCCTGTATGGAACTCTGATGGTAGAATGGCATTTGAGGATATTGTCAACGTATGGAACTTTGATGGTAGGATGGCATTTGAGGATATTGTTAATGCAACTAACAATTTTGACGACACGCATTGCATTGGAGAGGGGTCATCTGGTAGTGTCTATAAAGCCGAGCTTCAAGATGGACAAGTGTTTGCAGTAAAGAAACTCCATGCAGGAAATGAAGAGGCACATGATGAAGAAAGGTTCCAGCATGAGATTGAAATGTTAACGAAAATTCGCCAACGCAGCATCGTCAAGCTATATGGATATTGTTCTCATCCACGGTACCAGTTCCTAGTATGCCAGTTTATAGAGAGAGGAAATTTAGCTTCTATCTTAAGCAATGAAGAACTAGCAACACAGTTCCATTGGCAAAGAAGAACATCCCTCATAAGAGATGTGGCTCAAGCCATCACTTACCTCCATCATGATGTTCAACCACCCATAATTCATCGAGACATCACGAGCAGAAACATCTTATTAGATGCTGATTACAAAGCATTTGTCTCGGATTTTGGCATTGCAAGAATGTTAAAACCCGATTCATCAAATTGGAGTGCACTAGCGGGGACCCATGGCTACATAGCACCTGGTATGTTTATTCAGTACAGTACTATATCCTCCAGTAAAGTGTGACAACAGAATGCTCTTCATTAATGCATGCCCTTATCTCTTACGTTTCTATGGTGTATGCAGAATTTTCCTACACATGTGTAGTTACGGAGAAATGTGATGTATATAGCTTTGGTGTTGTGGTGCTTGAGGTGTTGATGGGCAAACATCCAGGAGACGTGCAAAATTTTCTTTCTTCAATAGGCGATAAATTCCTCCCGGAAGAAATTTTGGATAAACAACTTCCACAACCCGAAATTGAGGAGGCAAAAGACGTGAGGCGGTGTATCTACGTGGCATTTGACTGCCTGCTTCCTTCACCCAAAGAAAGGCCAACCATGCTTCAAGTTTATCGAGATCTTATCGTCTAAAGCTATATGTTAAATTGTTGCAGATGTCCAAGCATCTGCGAACCAAACTAATACTATTTCTATTGGGCATCGTAGATTAGGAGTCACAAATTTTACATTACACAATTGTTCTCTCGTAATCATACAGATCATTAAGCTCGTGATTATATATTGTTAGGAGGCTTGGAAATGATGGTAACTGTCTTATATATGTTCTGCTATTTGAACTTATGTTATCTCATAAGCTTACTTCATGTTTACCGCTGACAAACTAGACCCAGCTAAGTAATATCATTAAGAACGGAAATTCTAACATGCAAGATAGGTAGAAAATCAATGCCAAGTTGAACATAAGTACACTCACGCTTTGGATGCGGTCAGTGGAGATGTAAAGGGGCAGAAGAAAACAAGATGAGACACGGCAACAACTTCATTGAGTGCCCAAGTGAGAGATACACATATGCCACTAGAACAGGGTAAACCCTTCACATATTGTACATAAACTCCTCAACCTAACCAAAAACTTCCAGAACTCTGGAGAACTCCTCTCAAGATGGTATCCCTAACTTATAATCCAGACTCCTGTTGCCCCAGTGGTACCCACAGGACCAAACCATATATGTTGCTTTACCTCGAACTACAATACATCTAACGGCAACACACAATCAAGTACAACATGGAGAGGACATACGACACACAGCAATATGATGTTAATAACAACTGATTTTGAACATGGTGCATTACATACAGCGAAAATGAAGTTGACGCACTGAGTTGTCCTCAAATCAGCTTCTCGCAAAGCAATCATGGGATGCTGTGCAAAATACAATTTTCTGTTGCGGCTCACGCTTCCTCGATTACAGGGGAAATAAGGTGCTTCCTAAGCAATTTGTAGTGATAAAAGAATTGTGAGGAACGTAGAAAACCACAGAGTAATAAATAATGGCAAACATTGTATGATTCGAATTATCCCTGCAGGTAGAACGGAGATCTTGTGGCTCCTAAAATCGACATAAAGTCCTCACATTTTTTAAATGGAACATGCAGCAGCTGAATGCACCAAGAGGGGTAGACAATCTAGAAGTCATCGTCGTCCTCCTCAGCCATGTGTTTTGCGAGTTCTTCCTCCTGCTGGAGTCTCTCTCGCCTCTTCTCAGCACTCTCCTTTTCCTTGTGAGAATTCGGGGGAAATCTCAGAGCCTTGACAGCCTCGTTGTGCATGTTCAGGCAGAATGCAATCCTGGAGTTGAACGCAGCCTGTGGCTCGTTCGTTGAGTACACGTCGCCAGTCTCTTTCGACACCACCCAACCATTGGCATGATCAATGGTGGCATCAACTGCCCCATCCCTGATGGCCTTGGCAACAATGCACTCGGCATCAGCAACAGGGTTCCCAGAATCCAACCTCAGTTTCTTGGCAATGTCAGTCAGGGAGATCCGCGAGTATGATATGCTAATGTTGCGCAGTCCAGTTCGGATGACATTGTGGCGCAGTCTCACAATCAAATTGGATGTCCTGTCTGCACTGAAAGTGCTTGCAAATTTCTCTGCAACGGCTTTGAACAATTCTAGGTCCCCAACCCGAACAGCCTGGAGATCATACATGAAAAACAATTAAGAATGTACCATGCAGCAGTGTGTCGCATTTTTTCCCAAGAAAGAGAACTTACATTGGTAAGCTCAAAATAGGGTGTCAAAGCAGCCTTCATTCCTTTCTGCATGAAAACAGTTCTCTCTGGTATCTCCCCTAAAAGTAGCCTTACTATTATAGCCCATTTGTTGCACTGAATGCGGAATCCACGAGCTGCAGTGGGTGCTTTTCGTGCAGCTTGCAGGAGGCTCTCTTTAGCATCAGTGTATTCCAGCTGAATTGTTCTAATTTTGCCCAAGTAGAACAGATACCGGCAGAACTGTGGCAAAAAGTAGAGGTTAGTACTTGTACAATAAGACCTTCACATAATCAAGTGAAAGAATGACAACTTCGTAGGTCATTCATCATTAAATCAAGAACCAGCTCAGTACAAACACTAAGGCATATCGCATTTCTAATTCACTTGTAACAACTTAGCATTCAAACAGGAGGACGAACAAACTACTTAGCTTACAAACAGGAGAGCGAACAAACTACTTTGATGAATGACGATTACCTGCTGATTCGAATGTGCTTCAAAACGTGGCGCCTTTGACCTAAGTTTTTCTGCCTGGTCGTACAGGTTGTAGTGCAGGTAATTGCGAAGAAGCAGGTTAAGGAGGGTTTCCTGTCATCAAAACAAGAAGTCAACACCAGATTTGACAGCATTTAAGTTGTAAGTCTATAAACTGAGGACTAGGTTCTCAGAACAACCTGGCCAAGCTCATCACGGTGCAAAGTTGCCATCCTGTGCAACCCCAGGAGAGTTCTGCAAATAACCAATTGTATGAGACGCAAATGAAAGCAGGACCAACAGGAAAAGGAGCTTACTACTTACCTAATAAATTCAGAGAAACGCAATAGAAGGTGTTCTGTTTAAATAATTCATACTGCGAATAACAATTCATGACAGTTACAATAACTCACCCACGAATTTCAGCAAGGCTGTTGGTGAGTTCATGGGCATACGAGTAATAGGAGTACAGCCTAGAAGCCAAAACATCAACAGTCCTCCTGTTGAGAGTCTTCAGACGAGCAATGCTAGCGTTTGCACATGCTTTAGCCTGGAAAGAACATCAAATTGGAATGTATCGGTGATGAGTGATGATAATCAAGTACTGTAGAAGAAATCTCAGATATATATACCTCGTCATATTTCTTATGATCAATAAGGAAAATCAACACAAGCAGGTAGCAGTATATTTCAGTCTCTGGGAGACCATGCTTGATTGAAACTTGAGCCGCTGGAGCTGCAGCATCAACATCCATCTCACTTGCATCTTCCTGAAAAATGGTAACATTCAGATGAGTGTCAACACCCTCTGGGCAAGAGAAGACTCCAGTTTCAAATTTATGATGTGTAAAGAATGAAACTGGAACAAATTCTAACCCCAACGCAGCAATTCCAAAACTGTGGGTTGCCTATTAAGCATCAGAAAGGAACCAGGTTCAACACGAACTTCAATGGTGAAACTCAATAGCAGAATATGAATAACCATTCTGTAACAGTTGCTTTACAACAATTATGTAGATTATGAGTTTCCAATCACTTCTAAAAAGACAATAAAAACCAGAAAGATAAACCATGTCATTTAGCAAAGCATGAGAACACAATGAATCAGGTTTAACATGAACTTCAATAATGCAAAATTGAAACCAAGTCACAAAATATGAACTTACTTAGTGCTCGTACGGCATAACCAAGACAGTAAACAGCTGATTTACAACAATTATCTAGATTATGAGCTTCCATTCAATTCTAAAAAGCCAATCGAGCAGTAACGATCTAACAGGCGATTCAGCAGCAAAGGTACATTCAGATTAACAGGCCTAACACGCGATGCTCAAGTTCTTCATGTTGCCGTCAGATTCGGACATGATTTACTTGTTTATTCCAAATCACAAGCAAACTCGCGCAGTAGATTGAAAATACCTTGGGTAGGAGTTGGGAGAGGCGGGCGAAGGCGTCGGAAGAAGCGGGCAGCGCGAAGGCGAGGAAGGCGACGACGTCGCCCGCGGCGAGGCGGCGGCGGAGGGCGACGGTGAGGCGGACGGCGCGGGAGATCCGGCGCACCTCCTTGGTCAGCGACCCAGCCTCGATCACAGACGCGATCTCCTTCAGATCTGCACGCACCGCGAGGAAGACGCGCGTTAGCTGCACGCCCGTCTAGCGCCGGCGGCTGGGCTAGGGTTTTGGGGGGAGGGGCACAGGAGACCAAAGGCTACTCACGTTGCAGGGTAGAGAGAGCGGGCGCAGGCGCGGGGGCTTCGGTGGCCGCAGGAGCCGCGACGGGAGCGGGAGCGGAGTCGTTCATCTCGATGTCCTCTGGCATGGCGGCGTCGGCGGCGAGGTCGAGGAGGAGTAGTGCGTGCGGCGCGAGGGGGGTGCGGAAGCGAGGAGAGTGAAGACGAGAGGAGGGGGGATATTACTATGGTGACGCTAACATGAAACGAATATGGTCAAATTTTTTAAAAAAATCTTTGGAAACACGGTAAAATGCATACGCTCACAAAACACGCTACAACTTACCCTATGAGCATCACGAAAAACTGAGCCGGTGGATCGAGTATTGAAAATGACTAAGTTATCACATGCAACTCGCTATCGACGGGACGTTGTCTCGTATTGAAAAACGAAAACATCAGTGTCAAGTCTGGGTTTGAACTCTGATGTGTTGTGGTACAATCACCGTCCTAACCATCCAACCACAACCACAGGTTGGTTCTTGAACTTCGAATGCTAATTTTCATCAGGTTTGTTATACTCACTCTGTTCCAAAATATAAGGCGCTCTTACATTTCTGGTCAACGACGTAATTTGATCAAAATTTGTACTTATATTATGCCCATAAAATTAGTATAAAATGAAATACTTTTGCAAGACAATCCAAACAGTCATTTATACATTCTCAGTCCATATAATTTAGTGTATACTATAGTCAAAGTTGAGTATCAAATAACAGCACAAGAATAGCGTTGACTTATAATTTGGGATGAGGGAGTATAGATCATGGCATCATGCGACTAGTTGTGATAGGTTAGGCGAGTAGTTGTTTGCTTATGGTTGTTGCTCGCTTTAGGTGTTGCTCTCCGTTGTTGTATGGGCTCCTCGATGGGTGTTGGTTGTTACTGTTGTTGTATGGTTTTCGCCCGGTTTATCCCGCAAATAAATCGGACACCTTCTTAATTAATGGATAATGCAAAGGTTTTTCCTTCGTTTAACAAAAATCTTGAATCACAATCCTTTTTTTTTTGACAAATCTATTCTTCGTGATTCGTGCTCTATGGAAGGGAAAAAGAGACGGTGACGAAGCAATTAGAGGAGATCCACGATCCTGGCCTTTTCCCCGTTTTATAGTTAGAAAGTAACCTTAGAGCATCGCCACTTGCGGTGTTTAAAGGGCCGTATAAAGACATTTGGGGCGCGCGGGACCAAAAATGACCCCCATTCGCGGTGCCCAAACACCACTTTGGTCCGGCGTGGCCTAAAGATTGGTCCGGCACTGTCACGCCCCGAGACCCGGCCCGGGAGAATGACAGCCGCCGCGCGCCTATAGACCCGAAAGGCTATACACGCGCAAGGCTAGAAAAGCAGGCATAAACCAGCACAGTGGATCTCAACAGCTCACCTAATCATATTTACAAGATTATTACATTTACAAGGATAAAAGATTCTCTAGCGTTTCCCACCCACTGGTCCAGCCTACTCCTCGGATACGACGATGGCTTCCGCTGCGAACTCTGGTACCGTCTGCTGCAACTAAAAACAAATGGAAGCAAGGGTGAGTACAACAAAGTCATACTCAGCAAACAATTCATACACTTTCATATAATTTGTAAAATACACTAGGTTTTCGAAATACAGATAAATCATTTGTGTGGTTAAGTTCTTAGTCAAATTAGAAATCATGGTGCCACACATGAAAGTGAGTTTCCCTACCCGGGAATCACAGGGGTGAATATCCACACTTTTACACTCTTAAGAGGGGTACTCCGACATCGACAGTCTCGCCCAGAGCCACACAGGATTCCAGAACGAGCTGAGCCCTTTCACCCGCTCGGACACCGGACACCCTGACCTACTCGATGTCGGTCGCTCCTACGGATCCATCACCGACACTTTCCATTCAAGGGCCGCCCCTCACGGAGAACTCAGACAGTCCCATTCCTGTACTGTGACCGGTACAATACGATCACCTTCGTAACACCAAGTTTTGCTTCATAAAAACATTATACTCATTTGCATGTCAAAAATACGTGCTAAGCCCGGTTCGTACCGGTGGCTCCTACGGATCCATCACCGTAACGACACCAGCGCATTAGCCCCGTATATCAACACAAAACTCATACCACTCTGGATATCACATATTTAATCAAAGCATACTCTACAAAAATGTACGAGAGTGGTACGAAGAGCTTGCCTCAGTTAGCTACACCGTAGCTATCACATAATATCCACGGTGGTCATCTCGGCAGTGTTCATACGCCAGCAGCACCGTAGCCATGAAATACCACCACAGACCGCCAAAGACTACCACCAGCGAACCCTCCACTCGCCGGCCTCTCCTTCAGCGTTGCGTCGGCGTCGCCCTCTAGGATTAGCAGCACCCCCTCGCTCTGGCGTATTTCTCCTCCTCGGAAACACGTGCCTCAAGAATACCACCAGCTGCCTAAGCCGCCAACTCGCCGGCGCCTAACTCATGGCTGCCGTCGTTGCCCTCTACTTTCGCCATCTCTCTCTCTCTTGGCTCGCTATGCCTCGCTGCGGTCGATCGATCGAGAGCTGGACAGCAGCAGAGCTGCCCTATAAAACGGAAGCACCGGCTGCTACAGGAAATATCTGGAGCCCTGCCGCTTGCCGACGACTTCTAGCTAAAATATCTGGCCGCAATGACCCTTCGAGCTGACCTTTGGAGCTCGATAAGAATCGCCGGCTGCTGTCTCCGCGTGTGAGTCAAAGGATTAGGTTAGTGCACTTGTCGATGGTTCGCAGACTTGTTAACATGCACAGCTCCACGTAGGTGTCCTGGCCAACAGTATGTTGCCAACACAGCATGTGGCATGGCCCACGTTCTGAAAATATCTGCCGACTGCCGATTTGCCTTGTCCAACAAAACTCCATCTTCCTTGTATGAAGCCACGTTGCTTCTTGATTAAGAATACTGCCTCTAACTAGGTACTTTGTATTAGTACTAGTAATACATGCATGCATCGATACATGCACAAGCAAGTCAGTCGATCAAATCTATTTTTCAAGCATAAGCAGATTTTAACTCCAATAAGTAACACAAACAAAACAATTCGAAACCAAATATTATTTTACTCAAATAAAATGATAACTCGGAAAATCGGGTTATCACATCCTCCCCACCTTATAAGAATTTCGTCCCCGAAATTCAAAACCAAAACAACAAAAAAATTTCTTTTGAAAAACATTGTTATACGGTCAGACAACAAATCAAAGCAAATATATCTAAAAGTTAGAACAAGAAAACACACATCGAGTTAGTCGCAAAACTAATTTACCGTTCTACCCATCTGGCCCCACGTGTCCTAACCTGAGCTCTGATACCACTTTAACTGTCACGCCCCGAGACCCGGCCCGGAGAATGACAGCCGCCGCGCGCCTATAGACCCGAAAGGCTATACACGCGCAAGGCTAGAAAAGCAGGCATAAACCAGCACAGTGGATCTCAACAGCTCACCTAATCATATTTACAAGATTATTACATTTACAAGGATAAAAGATTCTCTAGCGTTTCCCACCCACTGGTCCAGCCTACTCCTCGGATACGACGATGGCTTCCGCTGCGAACTCTGGTACCGTCTGCTGCAACTAAAAACAAATGGAAGCAAGGGTGAGTACAACAAAGTCATACTCAGCAAACAATTCATACACTTTCATATAATTTGTAAAATACACTAGGTTTTCGAAATACAGATAAATCATTTGTGTGGTTAAGTTCTTAGTCAAATTAGAAATCATGGTGCCACACATGAAAGTGAGTTTCCCTACCCGGGAATCACAGGGGTGAATATCCACACTTTTACACTCTTAAGAGGGGTACTCCGACATCGACAGTCTCGCCCAGAGCCACACAGGATTCCAGAACGAGCTGAGCCCTTTCACCCGCTCGGACACCGGACACCCTGACCTACTCGATGTCGGTCGCTCCTACGGATCCATCACCGACACTTTCCATTCAAGGGCCGCCCCTCACGGAGAACTCAGACAGTCCCATTCCTGTACTGTGACCGGTACAATACGATCACCTTCGTAACACCAAGTTTTGCTTCATAAAAACATTATACTCATTTGCATGTCAAAAATACGTGCTAAGCCCGGTTGGTACCGGTGGCTCCTACGGATCCATCACCGTAACGACACCAGCGCATTAGCCCCGTATATCAACACAAAACTCATACCACTCTGGATATCACATATTTAATCAAAGCATACTCTACAAAAATATACGAGAGTGGTACGAAGAGCTTGCCTCAGTTAGCTACACCGTAGCTATCACATAATATCCACGGTGGTCATCTCGGCAGTGTTCATACGCCAGCAGCACCGTAGCCATGAAATACCACCACAGACCGCCAAAGACTACCACCAGCGAACCCTCCACTCGCCGGCCTCTCCTTCAGCGTTGCGTCGGCGTCGCCCTCTAGGATTAGCAGCACCCCCTCGCTCTGGCGTATTTCTCCTCCTCGGAAACACGTGCCTCAAGAATACCACCAGCTGCCTAAGCCGCCAACTCGCCGGCGCCTAACTCATGGCTGCCGTCGTTGCCCTCTACTTTCGCCATCTCTCTCTCTCTTGGCTCGCTATGCCTCGCTGCGGTCGATCGATCGAGAGCTGGACAGCAGCAGAGCTGCCCTATAAAACGGAAGCACCGGCTGCTACAGGAAATATCTGGAGCCCTGCCGCTTGCCGACGACTTCTAGCTAAAATATCTGGCCGCAATGACCCTTCGAGCTGACCTTTGGAGCTCGATAAGAATCGCCGGCTGCTGTCTCCGCGTGTGAGTCAAAGGATTAGGTTAGTGCACTTGTCGATGGTTCGCAGACTTGTTAACATGCACAGCTCCACGTAGGTGTCCTGGCCAACAGTATGTTGCCAACACAGCATGTGGCATGGCCCACGTTCTGAAAATATCTGCCGACTGCCGATTTGCCTTGTCCAACAAAACTCCATCTTCCTTGTATGAAGCCACGTTGCTTCTTGATTAAGAATACTGCCTCTAACTAGGTACTTTGTATTAGTACTAGTAATACATGCATGCATCGATACATGCACAAGCAAGTCAGTCGATCAAATCTATTTTTCAAGCATAAGCAGATTTTAACTCCAATAAGTAACACAAACAAAACAATTCGAAACCAAATATTATTTTACTCAAATAAAATGATAACTCGGAAAATCGGGTTATCACAGGCACACCCAGCCCACCCTCTCCCCCGCGGGGGAGCTGCTGGGCTGCGCCGGACGAAGCTGCGCGTGACGCCACGTTGGACTCCGACACGCGGGCCAGCCCTGTCATTGAGACATGAACTTGAATGCGGCCGGTCAGCTGCATTCATGGCAGGCGGCGTCTCGGTTTCCCAGACGGGCGCAGCGAGCCGTCGCTTCACTTCTCTGCGGCGAGAAAGCATATGCGCCACGACGGTGTCAATGCAGACGAGCGTGCCTTTTGAAGCGTCGACGTAAATGAGCGGCAGGCGGGCAGGTGCCGAAGTTAAGGCACACCGCCCGCTCGTATCCCCCCGCTATATAGAGCAGGCTCCTCGCCATCTCCACCACACCACCTTCGAGACCACCAAGCCATGGCTTCTTCCCCGCACAACAACGCTCTCATGACGGTGGAGGAACGTGTTTGTCGCCTAGAGGCGGGATGCGTCGCAGGGACCGCTGGGATGCGCAAGCGATACGCAACGCTCGGGCGTTGCTCAACGACCACAAGACGGGCTCATCCACCCACGCGGCCCCACCGTCGCCTCCTCCTCTGACACCACCTCTGCCACAACCTCAACAAGAGGCGGACCTGCTCACATAGGCGGAGGCATGTGAGCTCATCCGCACCAACACGTCGTTGCCGGCGAACTGCCGCCTCCCCGAGGGTGGGCAACGAACCCAATCCACGTCCCGGTCACTCCTCGCCTCGCCGGCCAAGCGCGCGTCGACTACATTAAAATGTGTCAGCAAACCATGCCGCCGGAGTTGTATGGCGACGTTCGGTACGAGTCGAACTCGGCGTACTAGGAAGAGCATATCGAGATGGAGTACAACTACCGCCTTAATTCTTTCTTAGCCACCTCGTCCACCGGAGAGCTGCCCGCGGACTGGTTCGACTCCGACGACGATGTCCTCACCAACACCTCCGACTAGAACTCCCCGGCGAGAATGAAAAGGGAGAGGGTGTGGTACGAGGCGCGCAGGCGTGCAAGAGAACAACAGGGTCGGGTAGCACCTCCTCCGCCGCAACCTCAACAAGAGGCGGAGGAGGTTGACAGTGATGACGACGACGCTGAGGACTGGCCGTCGCCGCAGTGGGATGCAGACGAGATGCAGCTCGCCATTGAGGCGTCCTTGGCCCCGCCTCTAGCGCCGTCGTCCGCCATCCTCAACTGCATCTGCCTCGGCTCCTGTCGGCACCTTTGGCTGCATTGGCGGGCCCCTGCCCAAATAGCCGGCGTCCGCCCTACTAATTAGGTCTTATTTAAATGAATTATATCTTGTTTGAACGAATTATGACTTGTTTGAAGGAAATCTTAAAGAAATCTATATATTTCGTGTTTAAATGTCAATTTGAAAAAATATTTGGACTGCACGAGAGGGGAGCGACACCATCATAGCCTGCAGCTCGTACGGATGGCGCCCATAGCGGCCGTCTAGACGCCCATTAGGACACCATTTGGACGCCGCGAGTGGAGATGCGCTTAGGCCTCGCTCGGAAAGGGTGTGGATATTTCCCCTTCCTATTTCTGCACCCCTCCATATCTGTAAAATATACGGATCCGATTAGATCCAAAAAAAAATTTAAAGATTTCAGGCTAGAAAACGGCTATGCAAGCGGACCTTAGGGTGTAAACAAATAGGGGAACGATAACTCTTCGGCTATTTATTCACAACATTTTGTAAAAAATACCTTGAACTATTATGTCCGGATGGACTACTGTTGGAAATTATCTTGCCTTTAATCTTGTGTCATGCCTGGAGTCCATTAAAATGTGCTAAGTTTGGCTATTTTTCTAGTTTTTTAGTCCGCAAAGCAAGGTGTCGTAGTTAACTAGGACTAGGTTAGGACTAGGTAATAGCTGTGTCATGTTTTTTTTTTCGAAACACAGTACAACGCAGACGCTCACATACACGCGCATACACTCACCCCTATGAACGCACACACGCACACCCTACCCATATGAGCACCTCCGAGAGACTGAGCCGGCGGTAGGGTCTTGAGATTGACGAAGTCACCACGGCGCCTCGCTGTCGACGGGATCGTCGCCTCCCACTGAAGAATATTCCGGCTAAATGAGAAACACCAGCGTGGGGGTTACACCCACCCTTCTAACCATCTTGCCATGGGCAAGTTCTCTTAGCCGTGTCATGTTAGGATAGTTTGCAATGAGAAATAACAAGAGGCACGAGATATTCTTTGTCCAAAGAGTTCCAAACGTGTGCGTTCGAAAAATTTCGCCGTGATTGATCACGTTCATGGGGGACGGCCGCCCCAAGAATGCTCCAACTGAAGTCACGCCGGTGGCCAAGATCGACGCCGTCGGGGACGACATGCTCGAGCTGTGTTCCTGCGCCTCCCTTGCCTCTCCACCTTGTCCGCGCCGCGTGCACCTGTAGGCGGTGGAGACATATCATCGCAGCGGACGATGGCCGCGTGATCCGCTCCCTCCACGGCGCACCGTCCTCCCACGTCGTCGGCCACTACCGCGTCGCCCCGAGCCTGTACGTCTCACGTCCACCCGGTCGTAACCCCATCTTCCTCCCCTACATGTCGCCGTGGGCGGACATCCTCGCAGTGCGGAACCTCGCGCTCGACTTCCTCCCACCGCCGGCATCGGGCGGTTTCTGCTGGGAGCTCGCCGACATTCGGGGCGGCCTCCTGCTCCTCCGGCGATCACCATCACGCCTCGTCCTCTGCGATCCCCTGGCGCGACGCTTCAAGGCAATCCCGCTCTCGGCGTGCTTCCGCGGCTGCCAATTATTGGGTGCCTTCCTCCTCGACGGCGAGGCTGCGGGAGCGTCGTACATCAGCCTGTCAAACTTCAGGGTGACGTGCGCGCTCCAACGCAATGGCATCGCCAGGGCTTGCACGTTCTCGTCCGCCGCCGGCGGCCGCTGGACTTCCGGCGCCACCACTCGTTGCAGCACGGCGATCTGCGGCAATGACTACCAGACGGCGACGGGGCAGGTCAGCTTCTTAAGGAGCACGGAGACGTCCGCCTACTGGACGGTCCGAAGCGGTGCACTTGCTCTCGACAAGGAGGCCGCCGAGCTCTCGTGGTCCAGTATATTGCCGAACCCGATCCGGCGCAAGCCCCAGATCAGGCGGGAGTACGTGCTGCCTTGGCCACCTATGATCCGAGCTTGCCTATCGATCCTAGCTGCCTTCGCCGCCTTGATGGGCTTGAAGATGTCCATGCCGGCCGGCGTTTATTGTGATGATCCTAGAGCATCTTATTTGTCCGTGTGAGCTTGTCATCAACCCTTCTTCTGTTGGATTTCGTAGGCATCAAGTGGAAAACAATTTCAGACGATTTGTTGCGTGTGTTCGTAATCGTTTAGTTCGTCAGATTGTTGTGTTCGTGTTTTAAAATTAGGTCCGAAATGCAAGATTAACTTTCATAAAAGTATATTTCTCGGAGAACCACAGATCGACTTTTAATAAGAGCATCTCTGTAAGACCCCGGAAAAAAGCAAACCGAATAAACCATTTCGGGTTCGGCCCTGATCTCTCCATCGGATTGATTCCCATGGATTAATTGCTCTGCGCCATGCGACGCGACTAGAGATCAAACTAATCACTCCATCAGATTGATGATTTTGAATAACAAATTCGCGATAGAATAGCAATATGAATCAAATTAAACTAATATTATAATCGACACTTCGCGATAGCAAGGACAAATTTTGACTAGGAGTGACAAAGGTCATGGCATATAGGGCTACGAAAGAAGCCATAAAAGTTGTTATTGGTGATGATCTGGAATCTGAATCTGTACAAAAGACGGGGCGATTATCTGCATACAGTCATTGATACAAACCCTGGTAGCAAATGCATCGTCACAACCAAAGTGGTACCTGAGCATCCCGACCCAAATCAAGATTTCATGGCCTTTTTTTTTTTGCTCTTCTAAAATGACACATACGTTTTATTGTGTCCCATAGTTTAATTTTATTTTATTTGTGTTTGAGTGGAACCAATATATATGTTTGTCCACTCATTCTTTCAGGTTTAGATGGTTGTTTTATTAAGCTTCTTACACGAGAACAAATTCCTTTGATAACAACTTTTGTGTCATTGAAATCCTTCCCTTCTTTCAAGTGTTAGGTATTGTTCCTTTCTTCAGTCAGATTCAATTTGAGATATTGAAAATTTACTTACCTGCCTTTCTGAGGTGAGCGTCTTGTAACCCTTACAGGGCCACAAAACTTGACAATAAATGGAGGTCACTTTTCTTGCAACTAAATACCATGATGAAAGGTTTTCTGACCCTTGGTGTCATGAACGAAAGTCTTATTTAGTCAAAACAAAAAAAAACGATGCAAACCCATATTAATCATCATGGAGTGATGAAGGCCCATTTCGATGATAAACTTAATGACACCTATATTCTGAAAAAAAAACCTCTTAACATGGATTATACCTTCTCTAGTAAAACTTTAAAATGTTCAATTTCACCCTTCTCCTGAGTTGTCATCCCAAGTAAACGTATTGTGTGACATTCGAGAAACAACTATAGTTCAAGAAATTATGTGCTGAATTTTCAAAATGAATGTTTTTGTGCGTTTATATAGGTTTATACTTGAATGAGCTTTCGTTCCAAGCGAGTATTTTGTAAGTCTGAACAAAGGATAAATTAAGAAAACTATGCTGAGTTTCAGAAAGAATGTATTCATGTATTTATATGGGTTTGGATAATTATTATATGGGTTTGGATAATGATTAGAAAAGTGCTACTTGTATGACAAGAGTTTTGCATGTGAAAATTGCAACTCATATGGAAAATCGGTTGCAACTTGTAGGTTTCCTCAAGAAAGTGCAACTGTTTTTTAAAATTTCTTGCTAATTTTACGTTTTTTTAGAAAGAGCACTCGAATAAAAATCTGGAGTTGCCCATTTCAAGAGAAAAATGTAAATCACATCGAAAACAGGTTGAAATTGCACATTTACAGAAAAAATTGCAGATCACATCGGAAACGGGTCGAAGTTACCACATAACAAACTCACAATGCTTGGGAATCGTAACTCGTATTAGACGGTGTTCCCTCGACTGAGACCAAATAAAAAAAAAATACTCGACTGGGGATCTAGCAATTCCAAGAAAATAACATTTAGCATGTAGATCTAATATTGAACTTTCCAAAAGTGAGTTATTACATATTTTTAAAAAAATGTTCTCGAGATTGATATACATAACATATAAAAGATTGAGTTGCATTTAAAAAAAATTATTCACACATGTTTTAAAATGTTTAAGTAGACATGTTACGCATTTTTTGACTGGGTTGATCGCACAAAACGTTCAGTTGACAATTATAGAGTTTGGAAAATAGTGCAACTACATTTAAAAACATACAAAAGACCCAGCCCGTGCACACAACACACAATCTCGGTCAAATACACGAAGCTAACAAGAAAGAAAATGACCCAGAATATATGTCCTGTAAGAGCATCTCTAGCAGATACCGGATAAGCCCCCGACCTGGAAAATAACTGCTTTTTTCGGGTCCGAGGCGGAAATTCTGCCAGAACAGATACCTTATATTGTACCATATCTGGAAAATTTATCCGGGGAGCAGGATATTTCTCCCTCGGTACGGAACCTATTACGTTTTGGAGAGGATTTTTACTGGGAACTGGAAAGCAAAGCGACGGTTGGCGGGAGGGAAGTTTCAGCCCAACCGTCACTGACCGGCGCTGGAGTCGCCGGAATCCGGGCAACTCCCACCGCGCCGTCTCGATTCCGGCGAGATCTGAGCCGTATTTCACCACGGCTCTGCTTTTCCAGTCGAATTATGACCAAATCGCGGTGAAATCGTGCGAGGAAATGGAGGTTCGTCGGAGCAGTGGACGGCCGGCAGGAACGCGAGCAGCCAGGCCGGAAGGTGAGCGCGAACAGCCGGGCGGAGCCACGCGCACGGCCGCATCGATCTAGTACTCTGCACAAAGCTAGCTCAAAGCATCCATCGATCTAGTACTCTGTCTGAATGGATCGATCAATCGATCTAGCACTCTACCTCAATCGATCGATCTAGCCACGTGCACCACCTGCCTCTTAGCTTGCTAGCTTCGCCAGGTGCGGGCCGGCGAGGGCAGCCGACGGCAATCGTGCGGGAGGCGGAGGTGGGCGGCGGGAGGAGAGAGAGGAGGAAGACGGGAGGAAGGAGAAGAGAAAAATAAAAAGGACGCGTCTAGCGGCGCGCGTGCGCCCTGCCGACAGTTTGAGCGCTCAGCAAAAAAGGAAGAAAACGAGAAAAGAAACCACGCGAGTGCACCAAGGAGAAATCACCCAGCGCGTCGTCAGACGCCACACCCGCCTTCGCTGCTGGATCCAGCACGCGCGCGCCCCGCCGCCGGCTCCCCTCGAGCGCCTGCGCCGCCGGCCAGGATTCCCGCCCCCATGATCCAGGCGATGGCGCTCCCATCTGCGGTCAACACCGGGAGGAGAACCGCCGTGGACCCCCTGCATCTGGGCTCCAGGCCTCCAGTTGCTCCCCTGTCGTCCACTTCCCCCGCGCTCCTCCCGCCTACATAGTTTGCTGCTTGGTCGACGGCTTGGTCGATTCCATGCCTCCTGGATCGATTCATATGTAGGGCAGGAGGCTGCTTGGACAACGACCAAGCGAGGTGCGTGGAGGAAGAGGACCACGTGAGGCACCCAGTTTGGGCCAGACGTGAGTAGTGAGAGAGAGAGAGAGAAAAGTGGGCTGATTTAGATTTGGCCCAGCTTGGTGTTTTAGGAGTTGCTGTTTATTTTTGGCATATTGCTTCATTTTGCGAATGGTTGCGTGTAATGATGCAACTTTAAAAAAGTGTGCGATGATGCAACTTCATCACAAATAAGCAACTTTTGTGCACGATAAAATAACTATTGTGAACATCGAAGCAACTTTTGTGGGCGACGGAGCAACTTTTGTGGGCGACGAAGCATCATTTGTGGGTGACAAAGCAACTTTTGTGGGCGCCGAAGAAACTTTTGTGGGCGCCGAAGCAAGTTTTGTTGGCGACAAAGCAACTTCTGTGGGCGTCGAAGCAACTTTTGTGGACGCCAAAGTAAGTTTTGTTGGCGACGAAGCAACTTATGTGGGCGCCGGAGCAACATTTGTACTCTAACCAGTCGCCCCTGTTAGGGTGTTGTATTTGCTAACATTTATGAACATCGAAGCAAGTTTTGTGGGCGTCAGAGCAAGTTTTGTGGGCGACAAAGCAAGTTTTGTTGGTGACGAATCTAATTTAGTTCTGTGGGCGACAAAGCAAGTTTTGTGGACGTCAAAGTAAGTTTTGTTGGCGACGAAGCAACTTATGTGGGCGCCAATGCGACATTTGTACTCTAACCAGTCGTCGCCCCTGTTAGGGTGTTATAGTTGCTAACATTTGTGAATATCGAAGCAAATTTTGTGGGTGTCGGAGCAACTTTTGTGGGCGTCGGAGCAACTTTTGTGGGTGACGATGCAACTTTTATGTGCGCCGAAGCAAGTTTTGTTGACGACGAAGCAACTTCTGTGGGCGCCGGAGCAACATTTGTACTCTAACCAGTCGCTCCTGTTGGGGTGTTGTATTTGATAACATTTATGAACATCGAAGCAACTTTTGTGGGCGTCAGAGCAAGTTTTGTGGGCGACGAAGCAAGTTTTGTTGATGACGAATCTAATTTAGTTCTGTGGGCGCCGAACCAAGTTTTGTGGACGTCAAAGTAAGTTTTGTAGGCGACGAAGCAACTTATGTGGGCGCCAATGCGACATTTGTACTCTAACCAGTCGTCGCCCCTGTTAGGGTGTTATAGTTGCTAACATTTGTGAATATCGAGCAAATTTTGTGGGTGTCGGAGCAACTTTTGTGGGCGTCGGAGCAACTTTGTGGGTGACGATGCAACTTTTATGTGCGCCGAAGCAAGTTTTGTTGGCGACGAAGCAACTTCTGTGGGCGCCGGAGCAACATTTGTACTCTAACCAGTCGCGCCTGTTGGGGTGTTGTATTTGATAACATTTGTGAACATCGAAGCAACTTTTGTGGGCGTCAGAGCAAGTTTTGTGGGCGACGAACCAAGTTTTGTTGGTGACGAATCTAATTTAGTTCTGTGGGCGCCGAAACAAATTTTGTTGGCGACGAAGCAACTTTTGTGGGCGTCGAATCGACATTTGTGGGCGACAAAACAATTTTGGTGGGCACCGAATCAACTTTGTGTGCGACGAAGCAACTTTTATGGGCGCCGAAGCGACATTTGTGGTAAGCAACTTTTGTGGGCGGCAAAGCAACTTTTGTGGGTGCCGAAGCACATTTTGTGGGGGCCAAGCAACTTTTGTGGGCGACGAAGCAACTTTAGTGGTGATGAGACAACGGTAAGCAACTTTGGTGTGCGATGAAACAATTTAAGGAGAACGGTAAGCAACTCCGCACACTAAAAATAATTTCGATATAAGGAGAAACAACTTTGGTGTAATTTGATGCAACTTCACAACAGCGACAAGCAACTACTCAACACTAAAAGCAACTTTGATTTATCTTGAGACAACTTTACAAACAGCGGTAATCAACTTCTAAACGCGATGAGGCAAATTTGGTAAGGCAGGGTAGGAGCCCAGAAGCATCCTCGTTCCCTCTCTACTTCTCACTTTGGCCCAACTTAGGCCCATCTGCAGTGCGTACGAGATTATCCCCTGGTCGTCTTCCCAAGCAGCCGAAAAACTGCCTTCCCGTTCCCTAGTCATTGCGTCGCCGTCTCAATTCCGGCCACGGCCATGGTCTCCTCTCTATGATAAGAAAGCCGAGGGAAACGACTCCCTCCCCTCTACCGGTTCCTCGCTCTGGCTCATCCTCTCACCGCACCGGCGGCAGCCCCGAGTGGCCTCCGAGCTGACGCGCGACCAGGCGCGGCGGGAGTGGGCTGGTGCCGAGGAGCAGCGACCCGCCGCTAGGAGCTTGGATTGCGCTGGAGGATCCTTCCATCGATGGGTAGTGGAGTCGCGCCCGTTTGTGGATTGCCTGCACGAGGAGCAAGGGACCGGCGGCGTTCGAGCTCGCCGGGGGAGCTGCAGGCCTGCAGCGGTGCCTGGAGCACGGTGGGCGACTGGCGGTGGAGGCGGGTGGTCTTGGGCGGCGCAGGGGTAGGAGTGGCGGCGGGGGAATCCAGGCGGTGGCAGCCGAGAGGCTTTCCGGTGGCGCGTGGAAGCAACAGGAGGTTGGAGACGACGAGGTGTGGAGGCGCGGAGCGAACTTTTCCCGCTCGGGGGGACCGTTAGTGTGAGCGCTCGACCTGTCGAAATAGCGCAGCTGCGCTAATAAGCATTTACCAAATAAAAAATAAAAGGAAAACGTGCTGACTTGTGGGTCCAGTGCATTTTAGGGGTCCTTTTCGGGTATCTCTTCTGCGAGAACGAAATTTGGTACTGAAAACGTTTTCCAGTTCAACCGGATACCATACGAGATTATAGTGTATCTGCCAGAGATGTTCTAAGCTGCTTACTGCTGGTGCTTAATTCCCGCACTTGTATCGTGAAAGGTCTAACACACGAACGAACCAGGACACGAATTGCTGCAGGATCCGACGTTCAGCACCATCGAATGAAATTTAAGGAATACTCCGGCAAAACCGAAAAATAAAATAGGAAGAAGTTGTTGTTTTTTTACGGCGGAAGTTCTTTTGTCAAACGATTTCTTTCCAAACGTATCAATCGCTAGCAAAAACGGCCATATGGGGGACGGCCGCCGCCGTCGCAAGAATGCTCGGAGGAGAGCCGCGCTGGCTGCTAAGATTGACACCGTCCCAGACGAGCTGTTTGAGCTGGTGTTCCTGCGCCTCCCCTTGCCTCTCCAACTCGTCCGCGCCGCGGGGACCTGCAAGTGCTGGAGACACATTTTTTTTTAGATAAAAAGGGCCTCGTCCCAGTTTCATAGCTTTCGGGGAATAAAACGACAGAGGTGTCGCCCCAGAGATGCATAAGCTAAAAACAAACACCAGGCAAACAAGATCTACTGATCTTCTGCTTGATGCGAAAAGGAAACTGGAGCTAAACAAACCCAACTGCAGACTTAACCGCTGCAGACACATCATCGCAGCGGACGACGGCCGCCTGATCCGTTCCCTCTACGGCGCGCCGTCCTCCCACATCGTCTGGCAGCCCGTCTTCATTCGCTCCTATTGCCCCTCGCCGTGGGCGCCCGGGGGAGCCTCGCGCTCGACTTCCTCCCGCGGCCGGAATCCAGCGATTTCTGCTGGGAGCTTGTCGACATTCGGGGCGGCCTCCTGCTCCTCCTGCGCTTCAGAGCAATGACCGACCATCCTAAACAAAATCGACCTTCCCTATCTCGACGGACGCTGGCGTCGCCGTTACCTCTCGTGGTCTGTGATCCCCTGGCACGGCGCTACCGGGCGATCCCGCTCCCTGCATGGTTCCACGGAGGCAGTTGCTTAGGCGCCTTCCTCCGCGATGGCGAGGACGCAGGCGCGGGAATCTGCAGCATGTCGAACTTCCGGGTGACGTGCGTGCTCTATGGCGATTGCATCGCCAGGGCCTGCGCGTTCTCGTCCGCCCGCGGCGGCTGGACCTCGAGCGCGGCCGGACATGGCCACGACTACAGGATAGCCAACGGGGCCGATATCCGCTTCGCAGCCTCCGCTGACGACGGGCTCATCGCCTACTGGATAATCGGAGGTGTCCCCAACATTCTTTCTCTTGACATAGAGGCCGCCGAGCTCTCGCACTTCGTGGCGGACAACGAGCACGACGTGGCGCTCCGTGACAATTTTTTTTTTTTTTGCGAAAGGGTTACAACGCATTACACCAAGATTCTTACAGAAAAGTCCAGACACTTAAAGAAATTACAACGAGGTCCTCGCTGGACTCTGGCTTCGTCTCCACGGAGCAGGACGCTGCGCCGGCGAATCCCGCCGCCAGACCTCCACAAGCTTGGATACGGAGGCACCCCACGGCGAGCAGGAAGTCGACGCTCCTCGGCTTGACACCTCCACCCAGCACCACGGGCGACGACGCCATCTTGGATTCCTGCATCTTCACCCTCTAGATCTGCACAACGGCGCCGCCGTCTGGCCGGCACCGGCTGGGGAACGACGAACTCGACGGATCCGCGGACCGCAGAGCTCGGCGAAGACGATCCGCGCACGACAAAGCTCCGGAGAGCGTTGTCGCCGGAGGAAGAGCAGACCGCCACCAAACAGCACACCGCCGACACATCCACCTCCTTGGCGCCGCCGGCTGCCACCCCCTCTACCCCTACGCTATATACAGGCCCGGATCCGTGGATTCCCCAGCCTCCCGCCGCCGGAGCGGCCGACGGAGGCGGAGGGATCCACGGATCCCCGGCGAGCAAGGTGAGGAGACGGGGAAGTTTCAGAAAATCGCCTCTCGTGCACTGTTGACGGAGGAGAGGAGAGCGTCCAAGTCGCTCTGCGCTCCGTGACAATTAACCCCTGCCGTTGCAACCCTACCGGCTGTCGTGGCCACCTACGAATCTACGATCCGGGCTTGCTTATCCTAGCTGCCTTGGTGAGCATGGCCATGGCGGCGTCCCAGTATTAGTTCGGGAAGTTAATGAGAATTTGTGTAAAAAGGTAAGAAAACCCACCCCATTTTCCAGGGAAATTAGTTTCTGAATTTGATCAAGGAAGATCAGAATTGGCGATACTCTCATTAGTTTTTTATTTATAAATCACACTACAATTGATTGATTTTTAGCATGTCACGTAGCACCATTGGTCCCTCGATCAACTTCCATTCTACATAAAAGTATACATCAGCAGGTGTCTTGTGAGAGAGAAGATCAATGGTCATTGTTGCTCTGACATGAAGAATTTCGTTGCTTTAGCTGTGATACAAGTCCCAGGAAAATTGAATTAAAATGACAAGGATACTAAAAAAGAAAGCATGATAGTGGCATGAAGTAAACCTTTTTTTTTTAGGAAAGGATCCGATCCATATATTCAGAATACTCAGTACAAATTACAAGCAAGTCCAACAAAGAAAAAAATTACAAAAGGACCCTGCAATTTGCACAAAGCACCCTGAGCACCCTGAAAGAACTTCAAACGGATCCATCGCCGGCTCCCAAGAACCTAGCCGACGCCGCCGTCGCCGTACCTCATGCCGCCAGGGAGAGAGCGCCGCCACACGTTGTAGATGACCGCAAGAGTCGTCCGCCGCGGCGCGACGGGACCTAGACGCGATGAACGCGCACGGCCACAGCGCCAGCTCCACAGCATCACCCAGCTTCCAGCCGACTCGGCGTCGCCCAGGCCAGCCACCACCATCACCCACCCGCCTCCAGCCGCCGCTCCCCTCGCCACCACGGCCGGCCGGAGCAAACTCGACGAAGAGGCCCACCACATCCGGCACCACCAAAAGCAGATCACCACCGCCCACCAACTTCTCCCCTCTCCACCACGGACGGCCGGAGAAACAAAGCAGGAGGACGAGATCTGACGGACCACCTTCACAACCTCCCGGCGCCGATGCCGGAACGGGGAAAGGAGGGAAAGGACCTCGCCCAGCTCGCCGACACCGTCGCCACCGTCTTCGACGCCGTCAGCAGGGCACACACACCTAATCTACACACTACAAGCCGGAGACGCAGGACCGGGGTTCCCCCACTCTCCCGCCGCCGAGGCGGCAGGCGGAGAGGGAGGGAACCACCGGCCTGGCCGGCGGCGAGGAAGGGAAAGCGGAGTCGCCTTCTTAGGAAGTAAACCTTCTTGAAAAGATCTCTCTGAAAACCCTGCCGGTGGGCCTTCATGGCATTGATTCTTTCTTCAGTCTGCGTTGTTGGCGTGAGCAGGGTGCTAGTCAGAATTAATTGGAGATAATGATAAATGTCTTTAGCTAGACTTCTTAAGGTGACCATCCTGGAGAATTTGCCTGTGACAAGATGATTAGGAGGGTGGTTGTACCCCTAGACCACCAGAGTTCAAACCCAAGTTTGACGTTGGTGTTTCTCATTTAAGGCGGAATATTCTTCGGTGGGAGGCGACGTTCCCGTCGACAGCGAGGCGCCTGTGGTGACTTCGTCAATCTCAAGACTCGACCCGCCGGCTCAGTCTCTCGGAGGTGCTCATAGGGTTAGGGTGTGCGTTCGTGCGTTCATAGGGGTGAGTGTGTGCACGTGTATGTGAACGCCTACGTTGTACTGTGTTTCGCAAAAAAAAGGTGACCATCCTGTAACACGTACGCAGTGCTACTAATTTTGATGATAAATGGTTTTTTTTTCTTGCAACTAAATACCATGATGGTGAGATAAACTTTTATTTAGTCAAAATTCTAGAATGAAAACTGCCTTTTGTTTATATGGATAATGCCTTTTCTAGTTTTTTTAGGGAAAATGCCTTTTCTAGTGGTGGTGAACCTTGAGAAGCGGAGGGCTGAGGGCCGCGTCGCTAAGTCCCGAGCGGCAGAAGGCCGTGTCGTCGAGTAGGTCGGAAACATGGGAGATCCACCTTGTCATCGACGCCGCTAGTGCGTGCATGCAAGGAGGGTGGTTAAGGCGAGGAGGACTGAGGAGTCTCAGATATCTAGGAAGTAGATGGATCTAGGTTACAATTTTGGTCAGGCCTTACACCTTTGGGTTTTGGGATCAGGGACTGTGCAATGAGGTTTGGGGTTCGTGTCACTAACATATGAACCATAGATGTTAAGCCCGTATCAAATGGAAATCATTGGAACAAAATCTATATCGGGGCCAACATGTGAATTCGCGGGTAACCGTTCGTAAAATCGATGGGAATTAGCCCTCTATACTCTTATCTAGTGAGTGAGATATCCATGGGTACTCGGATATGAGGATAAAATTGTCGTCCTTACATGGTTCCTTGTCTTGAATGTTGTCGCTAGGGCAAAAAACCATAGTAATCTTTCATTATAACTCATGTATATCTAGCATATAAACCCTATTGTCTCTCCCTGAATTAAAATGAATGTGGTGGAATGCCCACGCATTGATGCAGGATAAACAAAAATAATCAAGTCACATAGCACATCAGTCACGGTCAGCGAAAATAACTTGCAAGTTTTAAAAACGAGAGAATTGCTAGAAGAAACTGCAGGGTGGAGTGGGGCAGAGGCGGCAGGGCGATGGGAGGTGATATGCCTGCAATTTGTAATGGGGAGGAAAAAGACTTGGGTCAAGTGTCATCACTCGTTAGGTAAAAAGAAAAAAATAATAAGGTGTCGGTGCCTCTGTGGATGAACTTTGTAGGTATAACTTATACTCTCTCGGTTCCGAATTAAAGGATGTTATAACTTATACTCTCTCGGTTCCGAATTAAAGGATGGTCTGCACATTTCCATGGGGACTACATACGTTTAGCTACATGTCTGAAAAACACTAAAACATCTTATGTTTAGAAACAAAAGGAGTATATAGCAAAATCAAAATAAAACTAACATGGAGAGAGCCTACTATTCACAAAGTTATTATTTTAATAGTCAAGCGCAAAGCCAAGTTCTACGAAACCAATATCAAATTTGCAGGGTGTTTTAAAATGTCTTTAATCTATACTACTATTAAAAGAGTAAACTTAACTTGTTGGGATACTTTAAATCTGGACCGTTCAATATCCGATCAAACGGCCCAGATCGTCCCAATGTTTGACAACTCAACATTGTCTGTTTTGGACCGTTTTGCCCTCCCACCAAACCACATAATACAACCAAATTGCCACTGCCGAAACGTTATTTTTCTTTTCTTTTCTCACATCTCTAGCGGAGAAATCAAACGCCGTCCTCAGCCCAGCCACGGCCGCACGCCGCCGTCCGTCTTTCCAACCACGTCGCGGCCTGCTTCACGCACATGCTCCCCTCCCCCCAACTCATCTTCCTCTCCACGCACCCGGCCACCTCCTCCCCCGTGGTCCACCTCCGCGCCTACTGCCTCGCCTCTGGTCGCTTCTCCCCCGCCCCGCTCTTCTTCAAGCACCTGTCTCGCCCTCTGGCATGCCCCTCTACGGCTCTACGGCCTCCCGTTTGGCCCCGGCGTGCCTCGCGGGCGGGGTCAACGCCGTGGCGCTGCTCTCACTGCCCGCCGGGCAGATCAGGTTGCTTGCACCGAGGATGGCCGCGGACGGGCCCGGCGACCATGCCACCGAACCAGTGCTTGTCGTCGAGCTCCAGCAGGTCGCTGGACTTCATGCAGAACAGAGCGGTCGGCGTTGGCAAAGTCCTCTTCGGCGGCCAGCGACGACGTGACCAGGAGATCTGGAACGCCACGACGGCGAGGGCAACGGCGTCCTTGATCTCCGGGCGCTGGCGAAGCTAAAGGACCCTACGGCGAGCACGGGAAGCATCCGCCAGTCAGAGTCAGCAAAGTTGAGGCAGGCCGCGGGGCCGGATAACGCGAGCGCGGCGGCTTCGTGGGCGCGGGGGAGTGAATCGTGATCTGTCGTACTTGCCGTGGGACTTGCGAGTCGAATCTGGCGCAATTTGCAGCTTCTTCTGCTCATTCTTAATGTGTGGATTAGTTCCGTTTCAGTCTAAGCCAAGCAACTCTGTACGCTTGCAGTCAAATTGCTCAGAAGAGAAGGCTGCTGTGTTTTGAGGGTGGAAAAAACCGATCAGGGTTACATAATTACATTACTTGATCGGATGAGCATATTACATTTTTTTTTTTTTTACATTGAAGTGCTGAGAAGAGAAGGCGTGTTGGTGTTTTGATCCACACATTAAGCAAGTGCGGGGAAGAAGTTAATATTTGTACAGGGTGAACAAGACAGAACAATGATCTAATCTATTTTTCTCATGATGTATACTTGACTGTTTGATGCCTGTGGTTACTGCTCAGAGTTTCTGAATCCTAATTAGTAAGGGTATTCTTTGGGAGAAATTGAAATAGCTGCCTCCTCTACGCTGGTACATGGTTGCATTGTGACCTGCGGGTTAGCTGTTCGCCTGCTATAGCTGAAGATTTTTTTTTTTTTTGAGGAAGGGTCTGATTCATATATAAGGAGGCTCCACAGTTTTACAAACAGGTCCCCAAACAAACACGAAAACACAAGGAAACCCAGAAAAGTGCAAGAAGCACCCTAAGCCGCCGGAGAAGAACACAATCAGACCCACGCCGCCCAAAGCTCCTAAGCGCCGCCGGCGACGCCGTACCGCCATCCGCCGAGAGGGAGCACCACCACAAGTAGTAGACAGCCGCATGAGCCATCTGCCGCACAACGACGAGGGAGCACCACCACAAGTAGTAGAACACGGCCACAGCGCCACCCTCCCGCCTCCACCCTTCTTCCAGCCGCCGCCGCGGCGCCCAGGACCACCACCGCCTGCACAAAGCCACCTCCAGAACCTGCTCCCCTCGCCACCTCGGCCGGCCGGAACAGGACCACCAGAGAGAACCACCGAGAACCACCTGCAACAAAACGGGAACACCCTCCACCTCCAACTCCTCCCCTCGCCACCACGGCCGGCCGGAGGAGCCAAGAAGAAGAAACGCGCCCGACAAACACCCACAGCCTCCCCGGCACCAAGGCCGAAACGGGGACAGGAGGGGGAAGACCACGCCCAGCAAGTCGACGCCGTCGCCACCGTTCTCGACGCCATCGACAGGGCACACACACCTAATCTACATACTACTAGCCGGAAACGCAGAACCGGGGTTCCCCCACTCTCCCCCGCCGCGGCGGCAGGCGGAGAGGGAGGGAACCACCGGCCTGGCCGGCGGCGCGGTGGAGAACTCGGAGTCGCCTCCTTATCGCCGCTCAGCGCGAGGGGATAAGGAGGAGGATGGGGCTGATTGTGCTTCAGTTATTGCTTGCTATAGCTGAAGATTTGAACGTACAACAGTTCATTCAGGTTGCATATCAGCATTTGTAGGTTACATTTTATATGAGTTATTGAAGACTGGCGCTTGCCTCAAGCCGCTGAAATATGAGTCTTTTCTCATATGCAGGTGTCGGTGTCAACAGTGCTTAAAACAAAAGGATATACGACCACCCAATTTGACGACTCCAAGGAACTGAAAGTGGTGCGGCACGTAGCAATTATTTCTTTGATCCTTGCATGAACTGATGACGATTCAAGTTGTTCCTCTCTGCGATGACATCAATCTTTTAATCCTGTTAAAAAGATAGCCTCAAAAGTGTTCATGTATCTTTACTCTTTATTTTATAGTTTGTAACTTGTTAGTTTGGTAATCGCTCCTCTTGTACACTTTTAACTGAATTCAAGAAGGGCGATGCTACAGAGGGGATGCAAACAAATTCATGGTATTATACGTGCGTTGCACGTGTACTAGTTTGATTAAACTTGAGTCTACATCATCGAACTTGCCCAAATGTGTGTATTTGAATTCTGCCTTCACGGATCCTAGAACTACACACACCAAAATGAGAAATAAGAATGAGAAGGTAACAACACGAATAGGAAACGTACTAAATCCGAACAACCCCCAGATCTCGGGATAAACATGAAAGAGAAAATGCAAGCACACAGTTTCATAGATGCAAGGCTCGTTCTTTTTCAAATTAAAATCGGAATATTTGAGTTTCAAAAAAATTGAAACAAAAATCCTACAAGCAGATGATGTCGGGATCAACGAGTGTGTAAATTTTGAATCCAAAATTCATACTATTCTAGACTACAAAAAAAAACAATATAGCAAAATTTCAAGATTTTTGAACTATGTACTGTCCAACCTTGTGCACACTTGTATATATATCTACAACTGGATTTTTTCAGAATTTTTTAAACTAAAAAACGCAAAAAAAAATTAAAAAAACGAGCTATGTGTAGCTCCAGCTACAAAACACAACTCTCGAATTTTGGTAGGCTATTTTAGCCTACAAAACATTTTATATTTTGGGACATAGATGATACATTTAAACACACCAAGTGAAATTGGCACGCTGTAAACAGAGAACAAGACTTCGTTTATGTAAAATTTTAAAAGAATGCCCTGCTCTAAACCTTTACCAACTGAGAGCTACAATTAGTTTGACATCTACTGGAAAAAAGAAAGCACGATCATAACAGGCGCTACCCTACCGACCTAGTCACAGATCAAAATCTGGCCACATTCACAACTGAATGTCAGGCTTATACAAAGTATATGTCAACCGACGAACAACACAGATGATACAATCTTCATACTTGGAGCAGGCATCCAACTAATAACGGCAGCTTCCGAGGGAGCTGTAGACAGCTTACGCACCAGAAGCAGCGGCATACACCATGCCATTGGTATTGCCACCGCGCCCTCTGCCCCGAGCTGGGCCTCTCCCACGTCCACGACCACGGCCTGCAGGATAATTAATATGCAAAAGTTTAACGAGGGTTGTATGTATACAACCAAATTGGAGTACAAAGAAGCTACCCGTACCTCCAACTGGTGCAGGAGGTGCCTCATCGTAATACCCGCCATCTTGCTGATAATCAGGCTGACCACCATAGCCACCTCTCCTGCCACGGCCCCTGAAACCACGCCCCCCACCTCGGGATGGTGCTGGTGCCTCATCATAATACCCTCCATCTTGCTGATAATCACGCTGGCCACCATAGCCACCTCTCCCTCCATCTTGCTGATAATCAGGCTGGCCACCGTAGCCACCTCTCCTGCCACGGCCCCTGAAACCACGGCCTCTACCACGTGCATAACCATTGCCCTCATAAGCAGGAGCATGGTCAGCATACCCATTACCTGCATACGCAGGAGCATGGTCACCCTCCCATCCACCACCGTCAGCATACTCCATGTATCCATTTCCTGAAAATCATTGTGTAAGGAACAATGACACATTTTTACATTAGAGAACATGATTTACCAAGTAGAATTAGCCTCACCACGTGCACCTCTACCCCTTCCCATTCCCCTTCCACGACCTCGACCACGTCCTCTTCCTCGTCCAGGAGGTGAGTGTACATCTACAATTACAGTGAAATAAGAAACCACAGAGAATAACTGAAAGAATACAAAGGACAGTAAAGCGAAACTAGCTATTACCTTCTTCATTATCATATTCAACAAATGGCTTCACCTTGTCCGCTGGAAGTGGAGATTGATACCTGCTCATATAAATAATTCAACCTGTCATACACCAACAGTATAATCTATTGCCAATTTGCAAATTTACAACTTCATGCAACAAGCTAATATATTTTGATAAACCTAAGTTAATTGACAAATGGCACTGCCAAAGAACTTTTCAACTAACTAGCAATTATACAGACAACTGAAAAGGGTAGAATAAAAAGCTACCAGAAAACCATATTCCTTGCTAATTCGCTAATCCATAGGATGATGGTTTAGACAAGTAGAATATATGTTCTTCTTAACAGATAGGAGTATAGAGTTAACGGAAACAGCATTCATACCCGACAGAGGACGTGTCCAGCTCCTTCTTTGAAAGGGTTATAGTAATCATAGACACGTGCCTTGTTGTCTCAAGCCTGCAGAAAGAGAAGTTCAGATAGCATCAGAAGAGCAAGACATAATTCTTCCAAAGAACCCATATTTCTATCATAGTACATAACAATCAACTAGTAGCCTTCTATGCTACGATTTGCTTAAAATGTAACTTACGGGAGTAAGCCTTCCTCCAGTGGCTCCCATGTATCAGTAATATCAGTAGATTCGGTGGCGGTGTTTTGATGGAGACCCACAATTCTCCTCTGTACAACAAAAGCGCAATCACCAATTAGAACAAGTCAAACTTGTACTCCCTCCGTTCTGAATTAATTGACACATATTTGTCTAAGATGTATCTACCCACTAAAACATGTCTAAATACATCCGTATTTAGATAAATCCGAGTCAACTAATTCGGGACTGAGGGAGTAGTTTACAAGCAGAGTTACAGTGAAAAGTACCTTGATCAATTCTACAATCATGACAGTTTTGTTTATGGCCCTTCCCATCGCCTTGAATACAACTTCGTCGCAGCCTTTGTCCTTTATGTATACATTGCAAAGCATCAGCCGCAGTACATAAATGTCAATTTCGAAAGAAATATTGCCATGCAAAGTATTTTAGGACGTGTCTTGTAACTTTTCCAGCAGAACTAACAACAATGAACAGGCCCAAAGCCTGGAGAACTGGCCGAGCAATGATTAAGCATCGTGCATCCTTGACAAAGCAGATTTTGCAAATTAAGCATACATCCCAGAGAGGATTATTGAACACCCATAATGTCATTACACGCAGGTGAAGGAAAAGATGGAAGGTAGTGGGGTCTAAACTGAAACTCATAAAGCCCACCCCGGTGAAATCACTGGAACATTGATGTGACGTACATTCCATCCTAGCGAAATTGGTGAAACGTGGATGTGACCAACAGTCACCATCAATTAGGCAATAGATGAAGGAAGACAATAGTGGCCCATGCACTACACCCACCAACTAAAGTGATTGGAGCTACAAAAAGGCGGAACCTAAACCGATTGAAAAATCACATCCCGAAGAGTATAGCATGTCTTCGACACAGTGCATTTTATCCAGAAACTAAGCCTAATTTGCTGCAACGCATATTCAGATTTGGCAACCACGGCAAAAGTGATTGCCTACCTTATATGAAAGTATTGCTAAAATCTCACTATCCTACCAAACAAAAGCACCACATTAAAATACAGCTACCCACTATCCACAAATAGCTCTGCATTGATAACACAGGCTTATCATCGCACAGTACGAGAGTCCGTACGGACCAATCATTCAGCCACTTTTCTTTCTACCAACGTCTGTCTGTCCTAAAACAAAAGGATATCGCCCAGCACTCCAGCAGCAGGCCACGAAAAGCGTACTAACGGTAAACCGAGAATTCAAACGGTGGTAGCGGCGGGTGGGCGGTACCTGGAAGAGGGTGGTGGCGTAGGTGATGTAGTTGCGCATCCGGCCCTGGGTGGTGATGCGGATCTCATTCTCCTTGATGGGCACCTCCTCCCTCGGCTTCTCCACCCTCTGGTACCGATCCATCGCCCCTGTTCAGTTCGCTCCGCTGCAAGCCACACAATGCGCACCCTCAGATCCACGCAAACGGGGCGCGCGCTAACCGGCGTCGGCGACAAAAGGTAGGGAGAAGGCATTACCTGCGCGGCGGCGGTTAGTTCCGGCTGGTCGGCTGGCGGCTTGTCGTGGCGATGCGGTGGAGGCGAGGTAACGTCCGGGCCGGGTGGGAGTGAGGGCTTTTATACGGCCGCCTCTCCGTCAGGCGGGACCGGGTCGGACTCGCCTTCCCTCGCGCGCGCGTCTAGGGTTTTGCGGGGAAGTTACGGGATTGCCCCCTCGCGCACGTTGCGGGGTTTTGCGGCGCGCGGGACGGGCGGATCTTCGGGACGGTGCCGCGTGTACGGCTGGGATTTATTGTTGAAGATGGTAACTGCGCCTGACTGGTTCGGTTTCGGCCCGATGGGCCTTATTGGTTATCGTGTCTTCGGCCCAACAAAACTTTAACGGCTCGTTTTCTCTTCCTTTAGAAAATAGTTTTTTTTTCCAAGTTCTGTCAAAAATTAATTTTGGTTACCTTTTTTAACATCTATTTTTCTTAAAATTCAGTTGATTTCACGAGATGTCCAGTTTGAGTCCGATGATTTTCTTATAGGCATATTGAACGGTTGTGTTCGACAGTGTGGTAAGGAGGTAATGGCCCTACCAAAATGCAACATAGTAGATTGCTTTCAATTGTGTGTGCTAAATGGAATGCCATATTCCCGTACAAAAAAGTGTGTGCTTGAGTTTACAATTTTCATATTTGTGTGTCTTGAAATTTCCTGTAAGAATCGTAGAAGTGAATCATGCTATAATGTGAGAGCCTACAAAATGTAACGCAAAAAAAAACACCAATTTATACCTTACGTGAAAAAACATATAATATTCGACCAAATGTGACTGCAACCACTCTACTGTTTGACACATTTGAGGGTATAGTTAGAAAAAGGGTGACCTTCGCTAAGCCTTCTGAAGGTTAGGTCCGGTCGCGCGAGCGTAGCAAGCAAGCCGGCCAGAAGAGCGGGAGCATACTCACACGAGCGCGTCTCCGTAGTTTTTTTTTTCACTTTTTCTCTCGGAGAGTACAAACAAAACTACAAAAATTGACAATGTCAACTACAAATTACACAGAAGTCGGAGTATAAGTATATGGAAAGGCGGAATACAGATACTCAAATGTTGGAGTACAAATACACAAAACGGCGGAGTACAAAGTATACAAAATCCAGAGTACAAATATATATATGGGGAGATGGAGTACAAACTTTATGGGGAATCATACTTGAAATCAACTAGATGAAATTTGAAACCTGGTAAATTTTCAACTGAAGAAAGCACATACGAAGTATAAGGGAGTGTTGCTATTTATTTATTTTGTGGCTCACTCAATACATCCAAGAGGTCTCTACATATACATGCACATCAACCTCGTCAGAAACCGCGATTATTACAAGACATATCGACACTAAAAAATTAAATAAAAAATGGCCTACGGCTACCTAAGCAAGTATGCAACTCATCCTGTATTCTATCCTGTAACTCCTACGGTAACTACACAAAAAGAATAATGTGTGATCCTGTATCTGTGTGTGATTAATCAATTACAAGGTAATGCCCAGGCAGCTCAGCCTGATCAAAGGCTGGCCAGGCACAGCAGAGCGATGGCCGCGATGAAGTTCCAGCTCGAATGCCACTGGATAGACGAGCTGGACGAAGGCTGGGGCACGTCAATCTGGGTGATGTTTGGCGAAGGGCCCTTTGCGGCTTCCGGATTAGAGCTGCTTGGCCCCATGGCGGGTTTCGTGGGGACGGCGGAAGGATTTGGGTTCAAGGGAAGCTTGCTTGAGCTGTCGACGTTGTAGCCTGACAATGATAACAAGCTCAGTGTGTAAGGGCATTATTCTGGATTAGCGATGGACTGAAACTGAAAGAACCAATTCAGAGGATATGGAAGTACTCACAGTTGAATGTTTTCCAGCCCAGGACAAGCCTCTCGGGTCGAACACAACCTTCAGCCCAGACATGAAATTCTCTGCACCAGAAGTGATCGAGCAGATAACGTAAGAACGATAAGGCAGATCATCGACAGTTAGGTGATATAGCGAGTAGTTTGAGACACATCAACGCAGTAAGTAGAACCTTTCTAGGAATGTAGTACTATAAACAAAGAGGTAGCACATGGACAATTAAATGTTGAAATAGCACAGTTCTTAGCAAAAAGAAGTACAGAAACCTGACAAAATAAGCTAGTGAAGCGGGTCTAAAAATGAACAAGACATCTTAAATGTAACAATCATTCATCAATCATTGGTTCTTTGCAGCTAACATATGCTACCAACTCCATCCAGAAACCAAATAAAAATTATAGAGCTAGATGGGGTAACCAACCCAACATCACTAGGATGGTTCAGACAGAATCTGATTTTTTCAGAGCATAAGGCAACTTTAAATAATGTAACAGTGTAGAGTACAAGAGCTCACCCCCAATTAAGTTAACACCTTCACTCTTCATAATAGCCAAGCAATAGCCAATTGGGTTCTGTTCCATCAAAGAGCAGCAGGATTATTAATTCAGTAGCTAGCTAGTTTACTTGGCGGGAAGAAACTAGTACATACTATCAAATCTATCTTACCGAAGAAGCATCCGTTATGGTAATTATTGGGTCATTGACAGGAAATATACTGCCACCTTTCGCCGTCAGACTTATGTTTGGAGGACTAACACCTCCCTTCCCACTGGAGAGCACAACAGCATATCCGTCAGGTATAGACGGGTAATAGTTTGTCTAGATATGTATATTCAAGGCCTGTCACTCGATAAACTTACCTTATGGTGTAGCAAAATTCAAACGGCAATGAAGAATCCGGCTGGTTTTTCTTGTCTTTGGCTTGTGCGTTGAACTGAATACGAATGAAAATAAATGAGAACCGTCACGAAAATATAAACATGGCCAAATCACTGCTTCCGGTAAAAATTTTACTTACGGAGCTAGTGATCTCCGTATACATTGGGTCGGAGAGAGCTGTGAACGAGGTACCGGAGTCGACGATAACGTTGAACTTGGTACCATATGTTTTATTGCCGACCATAAATCCTGTGATGCTGATGTTGTAATACGGACTGCAGAAAGAAAGCACGTGAGCGTGAGTTTCAGAAAACCTATTTCATGTCTCTGAAAGAGTGAAATTTAAAAAGAAACAAACATACTTCTGCTTGTAAATGTTCAACGGAGTTTCCAGCTGGTCGGAGCTTCCGGAGTCCCCGAAGTTGATCCTACCAAGGCCGTCTTCTCCAAAGCACATCGAGAAGGAATTGGCAGCAATTCCCTTGCTTGCCAGCATACTCGGCACCGATTTGCTGTCCATGCCGAGCCCGAGGAGACCGTTCGGCGCGGCGCTGCCGAGAAAAGAACCAGTCTGGACCTGTCCACAGCTAACAACGCACACAAACTCAGCATACAACAAAGCAGAGCACTGGCTCCTCAGAATTCAGCATGTCAATAGGTCATGAAGGAAGGACATACCCGAATGTAATGGGGGCCTGGGTGATCTTGGATTGCCCGGACTCGGTGGTCAGGTACAGGACATCCTCCACCAGCACCCCGTTCGACGACGTGTTGTCCGACAGGTACTCGATGCTGTAGGGGCAGCTGCTGCTTGCGGCGCTGCATTCGGTATCACACAGGCTGCTGCTGCAGGGGACCTTCCGGCTGGTACTCGACTTCGCAGGGCTGTACACGTTGAACTTGAAATTCTGCACAAATTGGCCATATGCAGTCAGTACATATCAGAAAATTAGCAAGAACATGTACTGTTAGTACAGCATTCACTGTTAGTACATATGAGAAATTAAGCAAGAACATATAGCATTTACTTTGAACAGTCAGACAATTAACGCATCATGATTCAGCAACTGTGCATGAACAATCCGCAACAGTTAATTTCCAACCTCTAACAAGATCATACATAGAAGGGCCAATTAAAAGCCTGGGTTAGTACTTAGTAGTTGTGTTTTTTAAGCTCCATGATCAGGTCCCAGGTCAAGCTGTCATGCTCCTAGAAAAGTTTCCCCAGAACCAGACGGCACGTGCCGTGCTTCCGTGATTTCCCTCCTTTTTCCCCGAAATATATGCTCGATCGAACAACTCCACCGCAGAAGCATGTCTACCACCAACTAATCCCCTTTTCAGCTTTCGTGTGCAACTAATCCTATCGTAATAATCGGTAATTAGGCCCCAAAATATCTCACTGGAGCAAACTAACTAACAGGAGCACGAATCGTAACAAACAAAACAAAACAATGGAGAAGATGAAGAAGATGGAGCAGATGATGGTGTAGCAACATACGCCGTAGCTGGGGGAGGAGAGCGGCGCGCACTTGACGCAGTCGCAGGGCACCCAGAAGAGGTCGCTGCCGGTGTCGAGCGCCACCAGGAACGTCACGTTCGGCGTCCCCAGCGCCACCACCGCGTAATGCAAGCTGCACAGCCACAACAACCACCACCTTCTTTAGTTCGCCCAAAAGCAAGAACGACAAGGACATCAAATCTCGACGCTTTATCATCAATCAACCTCTCTTCATCCCCGGTGGCCACCGGATCAAGCCATGGAGAATCGGAGGTGGTGATCACCGAGGTAGGGGCAGAGACAGAGTGGGCGCGCTTACAATCCGAAGTCGTTGATGCGGTACGTCTCGTTGCCGTCGGCGAAGGCGAGCGGGCCGCCTCCGTGGCGCGGCGGCGAGCGACCGGGCGCAGGTCGTGCCCCGCCAGCGCGGCGTAGTACTCGGCCGTCCCCGCCGCCGGCGCGCGGTGCCAGGGTGCCCGCCGCCTCCGCCCACCCCCGCACCGTCGCCGAGTACCGGTGGTGCACGTCCAGGCTCAGCGCCTCCGCCCCAGCCGCCGCCGCAACACAAACAGCAGCGGCAGAGCCCGCGCCGCCGTGCCCATACCGGCAGCAGCAAGACTCAGCAACCCTCCCAAAACGGAAAAGCTCAACTTTACGGCAAGAGGGAGGGAAGGAAGGAAAGGAAAAAAAATTGCTTGGCTCTGGCCGCGGCTTGGCTATATATCTATCCTGGATTCGGCGACGAGAAGGAAGAGTGGGAAGGATCAGCAGCGGGGCGAGGTGGCCGCTCGGTTTCCGCGGGAAGGGGCGGGTGGGGCCCGGGGACAGCGAGACGTCAGTGAGCTGGAAGCTTCGCCTCGGCTTGGACTGGTGCTCGTGTGCCGGTTTCTTTTGATTTTCCGTTGGGAGGGATTGGGTTTTGTGGGGGACGGTGACGCCGATCTGAGGAGAGAAAGGTCCTGCAGGGTGGTTGCCATTGCCGGATTTGGGTCCTGGGTTCACACCGCTTCGTCTTGGCCGACGTATGTCGTCTCGTCGCGTTGTTTGATTATTCAGGCAATCGATCAGTCAGGTGAGGTGAGGTGAGGTGATGAGTGAATGATTATTCAGGCAATCGATCAGTCAGGAGTCAAGGAGAGATGAATGAACTGTACAATTCCAGTAGCCACGCACGTTGCTCATGTGGTCTTCGCACTAGGGCCTCCAGTCCACACGCCAGCTCTCCGACTAGATTCAGGCCGTCAGGAGTCAAGGTAAAACGAACAAACGCCGTGGTGCCTGCCCGATTAGAAAGTTCCGACGAACTTGGTCGGTACGGCTTGTTGACGTCTAGATCCAGGCTCAGTGTGCACCATACACGCGCCCGAGAATTTAAGAAGAAGAACGGGAAGAATATAACGTGGAAGAACAAGTCCAGTGCTTACGCCGCGGGATTTTGAGAAGGAGTTCGAGTTTGGTGACGATGACTTGCGAGGGCAAGTCCGGTCACGAAGATCTACGTCTGCGTGGGTCCCGCACACCTCTTCCTCCTCCTCGGAGCTCCCCATGAAAATCAGAGATGTCGGTCTCTCTGCGTGAAGTTTCATCTGCTTGATATTGGCCGTGGGGTCATACGAAGGTTGCTTCGGCGTGGTCCTCCTAGGTGCTCGATTGTCGGTGAAATCGGAGTCGCCGGTGATTGATAAAAACCGATGAGCAACCTCGTCGATGACAGTTGTTTTCAGCGTTGTGTTTAGTTTATGTTGTTAGGCAGGTGGCTGCAGGGGCGTATCCAATGGGGCCGGGTGCCATGGCACCCCCTAAAAAATATAGAAATTTATTTAGATACTAATGTTAGGACTAATTTTTGCTAAATGTTGCTAGTATTTGAACTAATTTTTACTAAATGCTAGATGGGTGGCTGGATGCACCCTCGTGACGGTCATGTTTTATACCGGTCGGTAAGGGTGTGTGCAACTATCTTCTCCTTAATTTAACAAAAATGTCATGACATGGGATCAACAGTAGAAGAACATAGGATCAACAGTAGAAAAAAATCTGAAGAGGAAAAGAAAGAAAGGTTCAGCAAAGCAGCATCGATCAAATCTTACATGGACAGGATAGCAGGGGATGCGACGGGATTCTGACCGGAGCACCACCTACCCGCACTAGCACGATCGATCGTCTCCTGCACGCTCGAACGGACGGACCGCAGCGCGCCACGGAGAGACGATGGTCCGCCGGTGGAAGTCCTCCGTCAGCATATCCACATCGTCCTGCCGCCTACGACGCTGACACCCCATGGTCCAGCGGCGAGACACGACGAACCGTTGTAACGACACCTGCCAGCCACGGCCGCGGCAACGCGCGCTCGGCAGAAAGGGAAGATGTTGACCGCGGTTTAGGTCGAGGTGCAATCAATCCAATCAGTCAGGCAGGCAAAATGCGATGTTCCTTCGGTGATCGAATCAGAGGGACGCAGCCACTCGGCAGATGAACATCACATCTGTCGGCAGACATAAATATTCAGGGTAGATGAGCACGCGGACGAAACAAGCTCAATCAGCCGACCAACAATTAGCCGATCCTGACAATACAAAGGGACTCGTCTTCCTTTTCATCAAATCTCACTAAACTCCTTGGTGATCCTTACACTTTGCCTATCTGTTCCTTTACTAGGTACACAGAATAGACCGCTTCGACTGACTGGAAACAGGGTTTCATCTTTCATAGTACAGAGCTAACACCGTGCACAGAGCAGGATGAAATGCTACGTAGTATTGATCGGTTCTCAACTTAAACGCGGTACACACACCGGCCGTCTGTACACTACTGTAGTAGCCAGGCACCGGCATCGATCCATCACCGGCGCAACATAAGAAAGCCACCTGAGAATGCTTTTACATAGAACTGAACATCCCGACCGTCTGGCCGTGCTGCGCGACGAGGGGTTCCAGGATGCCGGTCCACGTGCTGTAGTCGATGGGCGACCCGCCGCCGGGGAGGAGGAAGCCGTTGACGAAGAAGAAGGGCGCGCCAGCCACGCCTCTCGTGCACCCGTACTGAACAAGAATGAATGCACAGCACAGTTTAGATACATTGTCGAGGAAAGTATAAATGATGCTTAAAGCTTGTCACAGTGTACTTGACGCAGCAAGTAGAAGCTCACCTTGAAGGAAACCCGCGCTGCCGAGTCGGACCTCGAGTCGCTGAAGCCTGACTGGAACTCGGACACTGAATTGCCCACCGCCTGGGCTGCCATCTTCGATATCTCGCTGGTTACAGCGGTGCTCGATACTGATGATGTCGCGCTGTTGGAGAATTTTCCCTGCTTGGTGAGTTAATTTCAAAATAAGTTAGCAACAGTTGTATGAGCGAGCACAGGGAAGAAGGCTGGAGTATATGAATTGTTGCATCAGAAGAAAGATTTTTTGGCTATAACTCAGTTGAGAATCAACAGTGATGATTCGTGAGGATACTTTAAATATGCAAAAGGGATTGGGTCGAAGAGTAGTGCTCGAAACTGATTTTGAGGTTTTCTGGCATAATCTACCAATCAGGCATGACACCACTGAATCATCACTCGCTGCTCTAAGATATTAACAAAACTTAGCAAAAGGCCTCATCATAACTGGTCCATGTTTCCTTGATGAAATGCAGTATGTGATGACAATAAAAGGCATGAAAACCAAAAGCTACAAAAGGAAAATCCTACAACTTGGCTATGCAACTTATCGAGTTCGAGATCATGGAAGTATTTGATGACACGCCCCTGGAGCAGCATTGTCCATTTACAAGAAAAGATTGGATTTTATAACTTGCATCGCTAAATGGTAAACTTACATATGAGTCGCAATGGTGAAAGTAACATAGAAAAACTGAATAGTTAAACCAAGAAATGCAACGGACCTGGTTCTTGAAGAATAGCTCCAGCAACGGGTAGGTTGACGATGTATTCAACTTGTTAGCTATATGAAGCGCACGGCAGGCCATGAATGAATAGGTGTGGTACCTGCAGGAGAGACAGTACAGTAAAATGGTGGTAGCATTAGCTGTATGGCACCTTCTGCTATAAGAATCACATCTAGTACCAGATTTTATGCAACTGAAATACCCTAAACACAATCATTCCTTGTGAACTGATGCAAGCCAATGAAACATTATATGTTCAAATAAGGTATAAATCTCACAAGACCAAACAGGACCAACATCTGAACCAAATAGCACAGATATAAATCAATAAAGGGCAGGTACTAGGCAAGACCCATTCTAATTCTTAAATTCTCGAGTGTCAATGCCAGAAGCCCGGAGCTATTGGCTATCTATGAGCTCCAGAAAAATCTGACCATTAACAACCCCTACTACAACATCTAATCAGAGGCACTACACCTCTATGTAATCTGAATGTAACTCTAGCCTTTTCCCATGCCAGAGTACACATCCCTTGAGGGCTGTCCCAAAAAAATTCCATGCCCCAAAGTTACCAAGTTAATCAATGCAATCACTTGCTGAGTCACTCAGTCTACTCAAACTTACCAAGTTGAGACTACCTAGAATTGCCAAAATTACACTATCACAAGACGCCAGTCGCCTGAATTCGCAGTACAGCCTCTCATAATACACTCCCATGTAACCATGCAGTGGTATACTGCTCCAAAAGAGCTGAAAATTTCACATTTTGAGCAAACACTACTTAAGTTCGAGCACTACGACTGTTACGATCCGGAGACCTTGGAGCACAGATAACTGCAACAGAGCAGCAGGAGAGGGGAGGAGAGGGGTTAAAGTGAAGCCGCGAAGGTGCGGCGCGATCTTACGGGAGCGGGAAGGGGTGGACGATGAGTGAGACACGCGGGGAGTAGCGCTCGACTGCGAGCTTGAGCGGGGGCCACCCGTCGCGGCTGTCGGGGCAGAGCGGGTCCAGGAAGGCCTCGACGAGCACGGCGTCCTTCCAGGCGACGGCGCCGGTTCCGTAGGCGAAGCCGTCGTAGCGCGGCGGCACGGAGGCCTGCGCCTGGAGGACGAGGAGGAAGTAGGAGCAGGATGCGGCGAGCGCGCCCGCCAGGAGGAGCCGCCGGAGCAGCGGGGCGCGCGGCAGCAGCGGTGGAGCCCTCGCCATGCCTATGTGTAGCGGTCGTCTTGCGGTGGCGCCGCTGGTGGTGGCGTGGCTGGCTCTGCTCCCGTGTACGAAAGTCAATCGGCGATCGGTGGTGATGCGAATGGGGAGCGCGGAAGGAGGACACGATGCGGTCGTCGCCATCGTCGAACTTAAGAGAGATGCTACGGGTAGATATTTTTCATCTGGGAGCGTTTAGATCGCAATGACAGGTGGACCTACTCTGGTTTTCCCAAAAGGTCCGAGGGTTTTAGAGCATCTCCAAGCGGAGGCCCCAAATCCACCCCAAACGTCCGGCGGACAGCCCGGACTCGTTTTGGCCCAAAAACCGCGACCCAACGACGGCCCTCAAAGCCACCCCAAACGTCCGGCCTGTCCGGCACACCCCAAACCCAGCCCATATGTAGGGAGGGTTTGTGGCGTCGGACGCGGCCCAACAATACCCCACATATATCCGAAAATTCCCCACCCCGGTCGGAACCCTAGCTCTCACTCTCCTCCGATCCCCTTTCCACTCAACTCTTCTCCGACCACATCTTGCCAATGGCGGGCTCCGGCAGCGAATCCGCCACCGAGCTGTACTGGCATGCGTTCGCGGAGGCGGAGGAGGAGGAGATTGGGAGCTGCGTCGGGCCGGATGCCGCCGCGCCGTCTTCGGCGGCTCTGTTCAACGCCGCTGGCAGTTCCGCCGCCGCCCCCGCCGCCGCCCCATCCGACGAATCAATGGAGGTGCTTCCGCAGGTTTGCCTCCCAATCTCCTCCTTCGCTTCCGGTTGGAATGCCCACATTATAGGAATGAGTAGGATGATTAGGAATTTGATGCCCGATGCACTCCGTAGGCTGCGTTTCCTAGAGGTCCGGCGTACTCCGTCGGCGACGATAGGTTGCTGTGCAATGCGTGGTTGTCCACCCCGTCGGATCCTCTGACCGAAAGACACCACCGTCGTACGTTCTGGGAGCGGATCGGTCAAGTGTTCAATGCAAACTCGGAAGTGTTCCGCAATGAGGGCTCCATCCGCCATAGATGGGGCACCATAGTGGCGGAAATCAACAAGTTCTCCGGATGCTTTGCTCAAATGGGTTCCGTGAGTTCTATTGTTAAATTTTTTACAATGTTGGATCCATTAGCACCGATTAATGGAGTGTCTATTATATTTTTATAGATAGACGAAGCCGTCATGCTATACAACGCACTTGGGGGGAAGCCGGAGACGACGGAGTGGAAGTTCGGCCATTGTTGGGACATGTTAAAGGATAGCCCTTTCGTGGACTACACGCCGAATGAGGAGAGGAAGGACATGATCCGCCGAGTGGAGACCCAAGCTCGACAGGCACGCCGTGCTCGGCAAAGGGAACGCGAAGCACACGAACGTGAGGAGGCCGCCGCCGCCGCTGCCGACCGGGAATGGCAACGTGCAGCCGTCGCCGCTCACGCACGGGAGCTGGAGCGTGAAGCGGGAGCCCGCCGTTGCCTTCGCCGTCGCCAAAGGCGTGAAGCTGAACGTGCGGCGGCCGCCGCCCGGGGTCATGTTTGAGCGCGCCTCCGATTTGATTTATGAATGTTTGAACTATGTTTGTGAATGTTTGAACCATATGATGTTTGAACTATGTTGATCATTTGATCATTTGATCTACGTGCATGTCCAATATGGGTTTGGGGGAAATTTTTTGAGGGTTATGGTTGTAGGACACCGTTTTTGGGGATTGTCCGGTCACCGTGCCCGGACGCGTCCGGTCGCAGTTTAGGGGCCGGATTTGGGGCCTCCGCTTGGAGATGCTCTTAGGCTCATGTCTTTTGCTTCTTTCATCTCTCCTTTCATTGACTTTTACTCCAGCAAACCTGGACAGGGAGGAGTCGGAGCCGGACAGATTCAGATGGACATGCTCGCCATCGGGAGTTTATTCAGCAAAGGAGACTTATAAAGCTTTATGTCAGGGCACAACTAAAATGGAAGGGTCTTCATACATCTGGAGGAGTTGGGCGCCACTAAAATGCAAATTTTTTGCATGTTTGGCGTTGCAATTGGCTATGGACATCGGACAGAAGGAAGAGACATGGCTTCAAGAGGATACCTCAGCGTGCTTCACTTTTTTGCAGGAGGAAGACACGGTCAGTCATATTCTCATGGAGTGTGTCTATGCTAGACAGGTGTGGGAGGAGTGTTTGCAGCGAATGGGAGTCCAAGCTCAAGTGCAGATACCGCTGCTCACGGATGATCTGCTGAGTTGGTGGACAAGAGCTAGAAGGAGGTTCAGTAAGAAGGAGAAGCGTGGAGTTGACACCATGATCATCTTGATTTGCTGGCGTCTGTGGAAACAAAGGAATGCAAGAGCTTTTCACAACCAGAATGGACAGTTCTCAGTTTTAGGACTGGTTGAACAAATCGCTGCGGACTGGGAGCAATGGAGACGAGCAGGAGTTGGAGGAAGCAGCAGTTACGCGAGAGTAGTCCACTACGTTAGGAGTGTTGGTGTTGGTGTGGGTCTTTGTGTAGACAGAGGATGTTTTCATCTATTTTGTCACCCTTGTACTCGTTTCTTAATCTTATATAAAACTACGGTACGCTTTCCGCGTACTCTCTAAAAAAACTCCACATGTGAAATTCACACACCCGGGTGTATATGCACTGGGTATTTTTGAGAAAACATATTTTGAAATGTCAAAAAAAATATAAAAATTTATGATATATTTTCCCATTCTACGTGTTCACAAAGTCATTTCATGGAAAAACGATATTTTTTTATGTCCTCTGTAAAAAGAAAAAATCATGAAAAGACTTATTTAGCACCAATTTTTGCATTTCTACACAGCCACAAAAATATCGGTTTTTCGGGACACAACTTTGTAAAGATATATGATGTCAAGATCTATGCGCAAACATTCTTTTCAAAAATTTGTCATTTCAAAATGTTTTTAAAACCCATTTTAAATAAAGGATGCATATGCACCCGGGAACCAAACCATCACATCTACATCTTTCTCCCAATTTCCTCCTCTATCTTTGTGGTGGCTCTGCCAAAGGAATAAAGAGCGAAGAGGTGGTTCGGCGCCGCGAGCCTTCGTCCTTAATGGCTATAGGTAGTTTCAGGGTCCCCTCATATGGAGTGAGTGCACCAACGGGTAGGTTTTCATTGCTATTCTTGGTGTCATCGTCTTCGTCTTTCTCCAATGGCAAAGTCTTAGTGAGAGGCACTAAAATCGTATGTGGAGCTCACGGGCTTAAGCCAGGCGTCCATCATGTGGAGATAATTTGAGTTAGTGGCTCATTCTACATGAGAAGTGGGTGAACTGGGAGCATGTAGGAAAGTAAGATGAACTCAAAGCAAGTAATTCCGCTTCTTTCATTTGTTTATCTTAATATTCATTCAATTCAGGCCGAGTACAAGTCGAGTACGGTCGTTGCCTCAGGGGAAGCGAACAAAGTCACTGGAATAGTTTATTTTTAGGGTGGGTCCTTCTCGTCATCTCAAGTCTCGGGCTGAATTACCTCCTCTTCCTCCGATTTGTAATGAATTTCCAGTCACGTGAGTGCGGAGGTTGGGCTTCGAGCTCTTGCTACTACTGCTATTCTTCGAGACAATTACGAATATTAATTTTATCTCATCCTCTCTCATCGAAGCTAGTAAATGAAAAACCAGCAATAGGAGTGGATCAAGATGAAAGGAAAACGTGTTAGCATAGTTGGCCCGCCCGCACATGTACGGTCGTTCTCCGGCCTTTTCATCGTCGTCCTCAACAAATCCCTCTCCCTCTCTCTCTCTCTAGTAACATGTTTGTTCTCTGGTGAACCTTTTATTTGCTCATCTTTTGCTTGATCCATGTGCGACGCCACGACCCTATAAAGGTTTTTTTTTCTGCATGGTGTGGAAGGCTCGACACACGTAGTAGACGCTTGTTGTGGCCATTAGGTCTCATTTCTAGAAAAAATGATAAATCAAGGTTTTTTCTATTGTTTTTTAGGGTTTTTTTTTTTGCGACTTGTTTTTTAGGGTTCTATATACACTTCTATTTAGCTTCTATACAGACTCTTGTTGAACTTAAGGGTTTGCGGTGATGCACTTTTTTTTTACGGCAAACAGTGATGCACTGTTTTTTTTTTCTTTCTGCAAGGGGTGATGCACATGCACTGCACTGGTCGATGGCCACTTGTGACTTGGCTGTCCGTGTCTTCTTTCTCGCGCAGAACATGGGCCGTGGCCCCTGAAACAGAAGGATCCCGGACCGGGCCATGTAATCCGTATCAACAATTCGCACACCCTCCCCAATCCCTATCTCCTCGAAAATAAGAGGTTCAAGAAAAAAAAAATCTGCAAAATTCAAAAAAAAAAATCTGCACAGAATCGGAAGCAGTGGGGTGGTGGGTCCACGGTGGGGCGGCGTGAGGCGGGCAGCGGTCACGGTCCGGTGCACGCGGGCGCACACGCAACCGCACCAGCACCAGCATGACGCTGCCACACACACACTGTCACTGTCTTTCTTTCTTCTTGTGTGTAGCAGCCGCCTGAGAGCCTGAGAGCGGCGTGGCTCGAAACTTCGGGTTCCCCGCCGGCGAGCTCTAGCACCGCAGCAGCCTTTACGCCGACGCAAGATCCCCCCGTCCCCGTGGTCTCCTATCCTCCATGAGGAGGGGGACTGGTATCTTTTAATGAAGTGCGCAGTGGAGTAAACACAGTTGGTGGTACTTCATTAAACTCACCAGATTTCTTCTCCGGTATCGATCGATCCAAATCCATGGGGAGCAGGGCAGCAACGGGGTAGTACGACGAAACGCAGAGCTGTGGTTTTTACTACCTCCCAGTCCGGCAAATTCAGCTAGCAGAGTTCGGATAAGCTTTCCCCTCCCTCTACAGTAGCCGGGAGAGGCGACCAGGGCGAAGCAGTTTTCTCCTCTTCCTCCCGCCGGAGTCGGGGCGGATCCTTGCCGTCTCTCGCTGCTGCGGCGGCGGGGGGTGGTGGGGGTCTCGTCCCGGTCTCTTGGCGTGTAGATAGAGTAGTTGTAGGTCTCCTCGCTGCGGATTTTGGGAGGAAATCGGCGGCGATAGGAGCAAATAACTCCGGTCCCCTTCCTCTTCCTCGCCGGCGACGGCGAGTGGGGCCCGTTCTCGTCCCACCGGACTGCGGTCCTGGTGGTTTGAGGCTCCCCGGCTGCTTGTTCGGTGGAGATTTTGCTTCCCTCGGGCGGACGGCGGGGCGGCGCCGTCGTTGGTCCTTGGTTGGGTTCTGCTCCCTTCGCTCCGTCGTCGTCGTGGCTCCGTCTCCTCCAGGGGCTGCTTCGGAGGTGTAAGGTGCAGGCTTGGGGGTTCGGGCTCGGGCTCGGACCGGGAGCAGAGGAGGAGAGTGGGTGGTGGAAGGTTGGGTGCGGCGTGCTCGCCTCTGGCGGTCGGCGCCGTAGCTGCGGATGGAAGCGCTGTTGCCGTTGCTCGTTCATCGTTTCAAGCTCCGGTGTCTTCTGACGGCCGGCTCCTACAACTGTTTAAAGGCGTGAAGTGCTTCTTCTCCCAGCTTGGTTCGCGGTCTGCTTTCGTCTTCTCCGGCGGCTTGCTCGCGGTGGAGGTCGGAGGTTCGCGCGGTTGTTTCTTTTCCTTTGTTGCTGGGTTCTTGCTTGGGCTTTGTAAGCGTGCGTTCGGGTGCTGCTCTGTTTTTTTCTTTGTTTGATTGTACGCTTGTGTTCAGACTCTCAAAAAAAAAAAAAGTCCGGCAAATTCAGCAGCGCCCGTCAGGTCATGTTATGGTGGTGCCCTCTCTGCGCTGCGGATTCGCATAAAAACATGTCCAGTAGTACTAGCAACTCCTCCGTGCTCGCTCCCCATCTCGCTGATATTCCGGCCATTGTTCTTCGTTCTTCCAGTTTAGGAGCACGGAGAGAGACAGAGTGACATTTCTTATTAAGATCCAGGAAAGCCGGACCCTAGCTAATCGTAGCAATGTTTATCCGGCACGGCCGGCTGTTGTTCGTCACCCCGGGCACAAAAAACCGAAACCGAAGCCCGAACCCGAAAAGACCGGGACCGAAACCGAAATACCCAGAATTTCGGGTAACCGAAATAATATCGGTCCTGAGAATCAAGTAACCGAAATAATATCGGTCTGTTCGGTTATCACGAGCTGAGGACCGAAATGACCGAAGGGACCGAACTAGCGATGCGAATTAGACATTCCGGCCCAACTCGTGTACTCTAGCATGTAGCACAGCCCATCGAGGCTTAGTTCCCTACTTATTTTCCCCAATTTCAGCACGTATCCATCCATCTTGCCGCCTGGAACCAGCGACCTCCATCCATTCTCCGCCTCCTCCCCTGTCTACTAGAACATGAGATTGTGGTACGCATGCCAAGCACACAGCAAGCTTGGTTCTTGTTTCCCTGTAATTTTGTTGCCGGACTGTGCTAGATCAGGCTTAGTGCTAGACTACTCTGCTAGTGCTAGACTGCTAGTGGTCCGCATGCTTATGATTATATATTTCTGTATTGGCATCTAAACAAGAGATTGTGTTGCTGTCTTTTTGTAGATGACATTTGAACATGAGGATGAGCTGAAGGAATATAACTATGAGGATGAGCTAAATATAACAAGAGATTGTGTTGCTGTTATTTCCTTTTTTCGGTCTATTTGGTCATGACCGAAGACCGGACCGAAAAGACCGAAGACCGAATACAAAAAGACCGAAAAGACCGACCGTAATTCGGGTAGCGTTTCTAGATGACCGAAATTTTGGATGACCGAAAAGACCGGACCGAGCAAACCGAACAGACCGAACGCCCGGGGTGAGTTGTTCGAATCCACCGCCGCTCGGGGTCTCGCGTCGTCTCCCTAGGTAACAACAAAACAAAACGCTCCTCACCCTTGTAACTTGGGCTCCCCTCCGCCGGAGGATTAGATTAGCCACCCTAGTACACACCCATGCTGCGCTAGTCCAATTGTTTAAGCACCACGGCCTATCAGTCCATCGCCACACAAGAACAAAAACTACAGTATTCCGTGTGAGCGGCAAGCAGGCCCACACGGGCAGATCATGCCACGCAAAATTCCAGGAAATCCGCTGCTCCTCCTCCGTGACACAATAGCGATCTCTGCGTCAGATGGTTGAGGAATGGGGAGTGCGGATCACAATGACGGTGTGATGATGCCGGAGATTGGCGGATCTCTTCTTCGCCGCCGTCACTCGTCGAAAGGTGGCAGCGGCGACCCGGCGCCAGAAGATCGGAGATTCGGATCAGTTCATTTTCGCGGTGACCACGACCGGACGAGGAGGGAATCACGGTGGTGGTGACATGCTCGGCGTCAGTCAACGTCGACCGCTTTGATGCCCTGCTCGGAGCTCGCAGCGATTGCATTGCATGCAGATTAGTACCATGGTCTGGCCTGGACCGCGTCATCATTGCGAGCGCGAATCAGCAGCGGCGTCAGGCGGCAGCGCCTGGCCGAAATCTCCTTTCTACGAGTACTGATCTCATTCGTACCAAAGGTTTTATCGTGTGGCGTCACGTGGATCGGTGGATGGATAACCCGACTCGGTTCACCTTTTTTTTTCTTCTGGAAAACTACGCTCGGACTCATTGTCTTGTGCGACTCCAAATCCGGTGCCTTTTTTCTTTTTTGATGAATCCAGTGCCATTCTTCGTACTATAGAAAACATGAACCCGGGGCTAAATTGATAGTACCATTGTTTAACCTACTCCACAATCTTCCATCCTCGGGCGTGTTTGTTCGCAGCTCATACGACTGGTGTGGACGAAAAAAAATCTTAGATTGGTTGCCTTGGCTACACTAAAATCGTAGTCTCCACGCGTTTCAAAACACTTCGTCGGGGTGGTTCCATCAATTCGACGGTTTCCTCCAACACCGACGCTGAGCCACCCCTCCCAATCCTTACCCGGGGTACGACAATGCTCACGCCCGATGGCTCGCCGCCATCAAGTTGAGGCAAGGCAGCCCGAACTTGAGTACATCGCGAAGTTGTTGAAGGCTCCTTCCCTCTTCTGTCCTTGCCCCCGTAACAAGGGCGTCAACATCAATGGTTGGTGTTAGAGTATATGTACGGTTATGATTGATTAGGGTTAGATCATCTTGTACTCCAAGTCTCCTACCCCTTTGTACTCCTATATAAACCCCCCACCAGTGTCCAGATCAATACAACAGAAATTAGAGATTCTAAAACTTTCACATGGTATCAGAGCGGTTAGTCTCACGACGCCGATCTTAGGACTTCCACCACTTCCGCATCGCGCGCCGCCCCGGGGAGATCTCTTCTCTCCCCGGGGGCGCGGCACCCGATCTAGATCAAAGATCTGATCGGTTCTTAGATTAGATTTTCGACAATTTTCCAAATTTCCAATTCCTTCGATTAGATCTAGTTTACCCAAATAAATCCCTAAATCTCACAATCCTCTTCCGGTGAAAACCGTGCAAGATCGTCATCCAGGCGTGAGATCGATCGCCGGCGGTGCGCTGGCTCTACATCAACAATTTAGCCAGTCCTTCGCATCGTCCCTTCAGCTTTCGCGGCGATCTGATCGGGCAGGCGCAAGACGGATCTCATCGATGTCATGCGCAGCAGCTTCATCCACATACTCTAACATCCCGCTACGACTGAGGGGGGATGTTAGAGTATATGTACGGTTAGGATTGATTAGGGTTAGATCATCTTGTACTCCAAGTCTCCTACCCCTCTGTACTCCTATATAAACCCCCCACCAGGGGCCAGATCAATACAATAGAAATTAGGGATTCTAAAACTTTCACAATTGGAACTTCGACGGTTGGGACTTCGACTGCGACAACGACAACGAGAACCTTTTGTTGTCGGTTCCCGGACATCCCTAGGAGAGGAGGTGGGGATTTCACCGCGTCGACCAACGGGCTTCTTCTTCGGCTTCGACTTCAGCTTCGGCAACAACTCTGTTTCTTTTTAGAGGAAAGGGCGAAGCCCCGGCTCCGTTCTATCCATAGAACGAAGCTTTCAGCTATTTTTGCGTCATCTTTAGTTATTACAAGCTCTTGAGGAACAACAATGATACTGCTCCCAGAAATTTTAAGCAACTCCATCTCTGGCGGCCTCTATACATATCTCGATGTGCATGCCTGGTTACAACGGTCCATATTAGGGGATTGGATTGCCAATTAGGATTTTTAGGCTGGTTCACGACGCTTGCTTCTCCAGCTCTGGCGACAATGCTTATTTCCTGGCGAGAACTAGATTCAGAGCGATAGATCCATAGATTCAATTAGATTATAGAGTTTGGATTATTGTAGGCATTGTGCATGTCAACCCCGAGCGGGGTGGGGGGGGGGGGGGGATGCTTGTGTTTTCCATGCTTACACATCCTACGTGCTTGTGCTTTCCATGTACAGGCTTACACTTTCCATGTGCATGCTTGTGCTCGAGTGTGCACTGCCTATGTCTTGGATCAAGCATGTGCTTGTACACTGTTCTTATGTTGAAACATGCAATCTTTTCGTACACTCACTATATGTTGAATCATACCAATATGTGCATGTACACACTTGTTTGATCATGATCACAATCGCGAAAACTCGCCGGATCTAGTGTCGGAGTAGACGAATCCTTCGAGGTTTCCACACGTACCATATTAGCAGCACTACGGCGACAAGTTGACTAGCACTTGGAGGCAACGGGCAAGGTATGGTGGATTTTATGCCTCTATATCGAACCTAGAAGAAGAGGGGGAGAGATGCTACCCTGGATCCAATATAGGGTTGCGCTGAGGAGAGGGAGTAGTGCGCTTGGGCATGAACAAGGCCAGGTCGATCAAGAGGGTGTGGCTGGTTTTGCTGCCCCTTGTGCGCCTCCACTCCCTTTATATAGGATCAAGGGGTGGGGGACCACCCGCTCGAGGAGGACTCTTTGTGTAAGTCCTACTCCAACTACCCGTCTTTGTCGGGACTGCGGCTGAACATGGCCTCCTCTGTAATATTGCATCACTTTTCGAAACGTTTCGGCCCTTCCGAAACCTTCCATAAACTTTTAGAACACTTAGGGACATCTTCACGTGCTATTGTCTCCAAATGGACAATAAGGTTCAAGCATATGACCCCCTCGAGATGCTTATCTTAACTTTCAATTCTCAACTTCGATGACCATTGTCGTTTGACGTCATCCCCTCATGGACTATATGAATCTCTCCTCTTTGTGATGATGCCCAAGAGTGGCACATAACCCACAAGAAAATATTAAACACGCAGTTAATGGGTTAGTTCACACAACGCAATTGACAATTGCTTACCATACCACTAGATCACTTGATCCCACGTGGTACATCGTTTACACTTGTGTGTTGATCTTCTAGAATCGAATTATTTGACTTCCTATTGATCAACAATTATCTTTGCCTCACTCTTCATCTTGATGATATCTTGAGGGAACTAGTGAACTCTTCACTCAATCTTCGTTGCTTCAAGACCTCACCACTTAATGCTCAACGTTGTCATGACACAAATTCGGATTTTACCATGAACTTCACTATGATTAACAAATCTCTTGAGATACATAATGAATTCTTCAATTGGTACATGCTGCAAGACTTGATCACCATGACTCAACTCATGAGCTCACTATAACCATGTCTTGAAGTCATATCTTCAATCTTTCTCTTGTATTATCTCTCCCAAGATCTTGACACCATATTTCTCAACACATAAGCCCAATAATGTCTACCATTGAGTTCCTCAAACAAACTCTATCTTGGTTTGTTTCTTCATGTTGATTATATTGGCTTCAATCATCGAACACAATCTTCATGCCTTGAGGTTCTCTTCACATTCTTCTTCTTGATTATCTCATATTTACATGTTCAATTCAATGATCTTGATTCCATCCAATAGTATGTATGAATCTCCTAAAGAATTTTGAAATATATCATGATAAAATTGTTGGTCAGTAGGAATTTTCACCCTTTACTTAATCTGATTGTATATCTCTGCCCTCGTGACCTTCATCTCTCAAATGACCTTCATGCATTGTATATGGAACATTCCTTATCGTGAAACTCAATGAAATTACTATTGCATATGGATTATCATTAATTATCAAAACCACATGTGGAGCTACATGCACTTTCACCGATCCATAGAAACACATGGTTCTTTCACGACATTGAACATTCTGACCGCGAAACTCAACCCCTTCTTATACTGGTTCCTCCTTTGCCACGTCCATGTCGACGCTCACTATCCTCCCATGTTGTCCTAGTGATAGGAGAAAAGATCGACAAAAGCACAAAAGCACAAAAAAAAATCATTTATCAATATGAATAAAGAGTGTTCGATTACTGAATTCAGACCATCAAAGTAGAATATATCCAATATCTCGGAAGTAACTTGTTGCAACATTATGATACCGACGCATTGATTGACCTCTTAATTACATAGCTGTTGTATTGATTTTTTTCACAAATAATATCTACCCTATATCTTGTTATTATTACAAATTCCATAGCCACATATGTTGCTATTACTCACGCGTAATTTTAGCATGCCCTTTGTATATCTTATTATTAATCACACATAACTTTAGCATATCCTTTATATATTGTTGCCATCCCAAATATGTCCCACAAACTACTCTCTCAACTGTGCAAATATACTCTACTTAATCTCACCAAATAATATATCTTCATACCTTCTTGTGGTTCCAATTATGATACACAAAATAGCAAACATGGTTTTCCTTAACAATTTCTTTTCTAGTTAGCCTAGTTCTTCTCATCATCGTCTAAAGATCTGACCAGCAGTCATCAGTCACCCCTCCCAAGCCCAGACCCTTCACATGACCCAAATCTACAGCCCCACATAAACAAACCACACAAAGATTCCCCTGCTATCATCATCAGCAGAATTTAGGAAGGGCTCCTCCTCCCCCAAGCTTTCTCCCCCACAAGCCCACTCCCACAACCAACAAAATTTCACCCCCCCTCCACAACCACCGCCTGACAACAACCAACACCACCATCTTCTCCCCTTCTCTCCTCTGCTGTCTACCTCCCCTCCCGCACACGCACTGTCACAGCCTCACACTCTCCCACTTTGACTTTGACCCCCCACTCTCACTCCTCACTCCCCTGCCCTCTACGCTAAACCCTGCTCTAATAAACCCTGGGTAGCCTGCTAGGCTGGTAGGGTAGGGTAGCCTCCGATGGGGAACTGCGCCGCCTCCCGGCTCGCCGCCGCCGGCGGCGGCGCGGGTGCTGGTGCGGGCGGGGACCCCGTGTCGGTGTGCCGCGACCGGAAGCGCCTCATCAAGGCGGCGGCCGACCGGCGGTTCGCGCTGGCGGCGGCGCACGCCGGCTACGCTGCGGCCCTGCGCGGCGTGTCCGACGCGCTGGACGTGTTCGTGGCCCGGCACACCGCGCCGGCGCCGATACTCATCACGCTCCCCACCCCCACCTCCTCGCCTCCCGGCTCCCCCAAGACTGCGCCGGCGCCAGCGCTGCCTCCCGCTTCCCCCACGCCCTCGACGCCCCGGACGGAGAGGCGGACGGATGTGCCGGCGGAGGAGGAGGACAACTGCGGCGCGCAGACCCCGGAGATGGGGCGCCCGTACTACTACACGCCCCCCGCGACGCCTCCGCCGCCGCCCGCGGCGGTCGGCGGGTGGGACTTTTTCAACCCGTTCTACGGGACAGAGGAGGTGGCGGCGGCCATCAGCGACGAGGAGATGCGCGCCGTGAGGGAGGGAAGGGATCCCGGACCTGGAGGAGGAAGACGAGGAGGAAGAGAAGCCTGCGCCGCGGCAGCGGGGGCGAAAAACCCTAAAGTGGAAGACTCTTCGCTCGGTGTGCCAAGCAGGAAGAGGCGAAAGATGTGGGCGAGGTGACAGGGAACAGTGGCGGCGGTGGGCTGGAGGTGTCCGTGGTGCTGCCGGGGCGCGAGCTCCTGGCGGCGCTGAAGGAGGTGGAGGAGCTCTTCGCCCGCGCCGCCGAGGCCGGCAAGGAGGTCTCCGGCATGCTCGAGGCCGCCGCCCGCGTCCCGAGCTCAAAGGTCCGGCCTTTATCCCCTTCCCCCTAACTTATCTTGCCCGATTTCTCTCTCCCCCCAATAAATCTTGGTTCTTTGCCACAAATGTGGTGCCCGGATGGCCGAATCCCTTTTGCTGTTCCTGGAAAAAATGCAAGATTTGGGGTGTAAAGCTGTTCTTCTTCATCAGTGAAAGAAGGCCTTGCGTTATTTATTTAGCTGGATGGATGGATTTGTGCACTTTTTTTAATACCCAGGGTGTTAGTATGGAATTTACTGTTCTTTATTTAGGACTCGCTCACTCGTGCCCCTGGAGATTAGACAGAGCATATCTCTTAAAAAAGTGCCTTTAAATATTCTCTCCTGATGATGCAATATCCGCCACACGGTCAATTTGTTCTATCACCCCTTTTTCTACTTTGCAGTCATGTCTCATGGTCCAATTGTTTTAGCCCTTTTGATGCTACTACTTGTGGTTCTTCATTGCCAAGGTGGTCCTTTTGTGCTACAAATGAATAAAGGCAGCCTGCTTCATGATTGGCAGCATGAATCTGCACTTTCAGCCCTGCTAGAACTTAGAACAGCACTACTACAAGAACTGGCTTTTGCTTGATATCCACACACTGCAGAGTACAGATTGGGTGTTATTATTGGTTGCTCTGTGTCTGGTGTGTTTGATTGATTGTGTTAACATTAATATTTCTGTGTTGGTGCAGAGAACTCGTCGAAAATAATTCATGCCATCACGTGGCATCGATCTCCATCGTCCGTGTCGTCATCCTATAGGAGCGAACTGGGAGCAAGCTCGAACAGTTTGTCATGGACAGAGAAGAGCGAAACTAATAAGAGTGATATATTCGACGACTGTGGTGGGATGAAGTCAGGAAGTCATTCCCAGACTTTGGGGAGGTTGTATGCTTGGGAGAAGAAACTTTATGAAGAAGTTAAGGTGGGCTGTCTATGTTGTCTGTTAACCTTTTTGAGGTCGCAAGCCTTTTATATCTGGTGGAGTCATTTGATCTTTCCTGTGGTTGCATAAATGTAGCGAAATGCCGAAATCTTTATATCTTTGAAACTGAAAGCAACTGGAATGATTCGTTGACAAAGAGTGGCACTGCCTTCAATTGAAAGCACACCTTAGTTTTGTATTGACATGTCTTTAGTGAATAAGGCAAGCTTAAGGACCTCCCTTTGGAATTCTAGACCTGGTGATTATTGATAGTGCTGTAGTTATAGCATTATAGGGCTGTTTATAAATTGAAAGCAATTTGCTTATTTTCCATGCACCGTGGCCACATAGTCATTCAAACATGATGTTTTTGCTGTACTGCATATTTGTACATCTAATTTGAATGATTTGGTTCGGTGCAGGCTATAGATCAAATCAGACAAACATACGAGAAGAAATGTGTGCAGCTGAGGAACCAAGACGCCAAAGGTTCAGAGCTGCACTGTGCTGAAAAAACGAGGACAAATGTGAGAGACTTGTACACAAGGATTTGGGTTTCTCTACGAGCAGCAGAATCGATATCTGATAGAATACAAAAACTACGGGATGAGGAGCTGCAACCTCAACTTGTCGAGCTGTTGCATGGGTAAGCTGACCTTTTCGTTCATGTTCAGGATTGATGCAATATCGTTGCAATCAACACTAATTATCCGTCTGCTCTTTGGCAGCTTTTCGAGAACTTGGAAAATAATGGTGGACTCGCATGAAACTCAGAGACAAATAATGTTTGAGGTGAATTCCTTCACCTGTCCTGCTTATGGGAAGTTCTGCAACGACGCCCAACGGCATGCTACTCTAAAGCTGGAGGTTGAACTGAGGAACTGGAGGTCCTGCTTCGTGAGCTACGTCAGCGCACAAAAGGCATACATCGAGGCCCTCGACGGCTGGCTGTCCAAGTTCATCCTAACGGACACCATCCGTTACTCCCGAGGGATATCTTCCATTGCGCCCGACAGGGCCGGCGCGCCGCCTCTGGTCGTGATCTGCCATGACTGGCACATCACATTGTCAAAGTTCCCCTACAAGCGCGTGTCCTTCACCATGAGGAACTTCAACCGGAGCGTGCGGGTGCTGTGGCTGAAGCAGGGGGAGGAGCAGCAGCAGAAGCGGAAGGTGGACGGGCTGGCCAAGGAGCTGGACAAGAAGGCGACGGCCTACAAGCGGGCGGAGAACAAGGTGATCGAGACCAAGCTCCTGGAGCACCACCGTCCGGCGGCGGAGCAGGACGCTGTGAGGCAGCGGGTGGAGCAGCTGTCGGAGCGCAAGGAGTCGCTGAACGCGCTACGGCGACGGGTGGAGGCGGAGAAGGCGCGGCACCACCACTGCATGCGGGACACCCACGACGTGACCCTTAACGGCTTCAAGATCGGCCTCGCCAGCATCTTCGAGTCGCTCGCCGAGTTCTCCAGGGAGTCGGTGACGCTCTACGAGGACCTCCTGGCGCGCGCCGGGCCCCCTGCGAAGGCCATCGCAGCTGAGCAGCATCAGCAGCGGTCGCCCTGCGTAGATAACGAAGGGCCGCCGTCGCACTCGTACTCGCACCCGGCTGCAGTGGACGCGAGATGACTCGGTCAGCAGTCAGTATTATGGTCTGGTTTAATTTAGGACATTGTTGTGTTGCTGTTGCATTGCCCCAGTTTTTTGGACCCCTAGAATGTTTTCTCTGATGTTAACTAGTGTGTAGAGTAGCAGCGCCATGGTGGTGGTTGGTTGGAGGGGGTAGGGTCGCCATTGTTCTGGGGGGTATGCGTATGGTGCATCTGCTGCCTGTAATTATTCTTTCAGCCTGAGATACATCATGTGAGGATTCGCTCTGCTGTTGCTTCTCCTGTTGTCGTGATGATGATTTCAGTTACTCCTCCACAATACCGAAACTGTTGCTGCATACTAGTACTATACACACATTAGCAGCCAGCAGTATTCGCTGCTGGTGTACTCCATATGCGCACAGTAGCAGCAGTATTCAGGGCCTCCCTGACCCTGAATAGTATCGCTGCCAATTGTGACCCTTTTGGAGGTATCTGTGAAATGCAAATGATGACCATTCATCAGTTCATTCAAACAGACTTGGTCTGATCGTCTTTCAGTTGGCAACAGAAAAGAGGCTGGTTCACTGACAAAGAAAAAATTATAATGCCCATGAGAGATGAGGTTCGGCTCCAACTAGGTAACTGCGCTGCCTTTTTGGGACATCAAAGTTCGACTTGCCGTTGACATTGTTTATGTGCTTACCACTTATAGAATGATGGTACAAAAATACATATATTAGTTGCAAAGTGGGTTTTGGAGCAGCACATTCTTGGCAGTGGCTTCAACTAACAGATATTGAAAATTTTGCTGCCATTCATGTTCGAGTTAGACTAGCATTTTAGATCGCCAGGAACAAGAAGTGATTCATTAGAGATCTGGACAGCGCCAGTCTTTGTTGAGACATGATTAATTCATTAACACGAGAGGAAACCCTTGAAATGGAAAAAGAACACTTCAGTTGTTGCTACCTTCATCAGTCTTGACAGTACCAAAACTGTAGCTGAACTGAATACACACCACCACATTTTGAGCTTCAGTATCAGGAAACTATAACGGTATATGCAGTACAGCGATAAAAGACTTAATATTAGGGAAATTTATCCCCATGTACATAATAGAGATACCGAAACTGGAAGTACGATCCCTTTTCCCATGGAGGAGGTACATACATGAGCAAAGCAAAAGCATATACACATTCCCTAACTTAGATAACCTTGACATGTGTTTGGAGCTAACCATGGCAACAACATGGCAAGATCTATATGTTTTATTGGAGAAAATGGCAGCACCACTCTTACCTAGTGCTGCTGCCTCCTCCTTGTTCTTCTTGTGGTTGTGGGCTCGGTAGGCGGCCTGGACCTCCTACTTTGGGCTGCCTGTCCCACTATAACAGCCACGGTGCTCGAAGTTGACGCCTGTTCCACAGATGATGACTGCTGAGGAACTGCAGGTGCAGCATTATCAGACGGCAACTGGAGTGGGTTGTCACTCTCAGGGGCAGCGTTGCGCCGCACAAGCCGCGTTAGTGGGGAGGGTGAATTAAAACTAGGTGAAGCAAGAATAGGTCTTTGCTGTCTCCGAACCCCAACCCTGTTGATGACCCTTGTCGGTCCGCCTTCAGGAACCAAAGGCACCTCAGCCCCGCGTGTGGGTGGAGCTGCCTGGCCTCTCAAGTGATCCTGGTTTCCTATCAGCCGCCTCACCATGTTGGCAATGGCTCTCGGGTCTGGCGTCTGCAGCTGCTGCCTCAAGCTCTCGCTCCTGTTCGCGCTTGGTCTGGGAGGGACATCGTTGCTGGAAGCGTCCCGTTCGCCGCCTCCTCGTCCATAGATCGGTGTGACGTTTACTTCGAGCACCTCTCCCTTGCAGACAGGGCACTCAGAGTGGGCCAAATGTCCATGGAGCCACTTGTACAAGCATGGCCAGCAGAAGAGGTGTCCGCACGGCGTAACCACAGGCTCTTTAGCTGCGTCAAGACAGATGTTGCACTCGAAACTGGAGTTGCATCCGCAGTTCCCATTCTTCTTGACAGCACCCATTCCTCCCATCTTGCCATCACTATCGAAGTTTTGCAGTCTTGATGCATCTAGAGAACTGTGAGCCCGCTGGATGGCCTGCGCCAGTCTTTCGGCTTCTGGACTGGTCGCCCGCTGGTTGCGGCTCACTGGTCCTGGCCGCACAATGCGGTGCTGTTCGCTCACCTGGATCAACCTCTGCAGGCGGAGCTCAGGCGCCGTCTCTTCAATTGCGCCCCCAATAGACTGCCTCGTGCTGACCATCTCTGTTCCGGCGGCAGGAGCTGCCTGAACAGGGTGCGAAAGCCTTTCCACCCATTCAAGGCGAACCCCTTCCAACCCAGCAAGAGGCAGTGGTGGCCGTGGTGAGGCATTGGTATCATCTGAGGACGTATCGAACGCCACAGCCGGTTCACCAGCATCAAGGCCCTCTTCGCTGTCCGTACCTGGGCTATCAAGCCAACCAAGGAGCGAATTATCAATCGCCCACGCCGACAGGGAGTCTATCATCGGCGAGTCCAACAAGGGCAGTGCTAGCATCTCCTCTGGTGCCGGGAATCCTGCTGGCTCATCCGTTGTTGGAGCTTCCAGCACAGGACTGACTGAGCCCGGCGCTTGCGGTGGTGGTGGTGATGCTGAGACATTGGAATCCTGTGAGGGTGCATCCGCCGGATCACCCCATCAAGCGAGGAATCTTCACTGTCCGTGCTCAGGCCGTCAAGCCAATCGACGAGCATCGGATCGATCCGCTGGTCGGACGGCGAGTATGCAACGGGCGGCGACGGCATCTCCTCTGGCGCCGGCGATCCTTCCGCTGGCTCTTCATCCGTTCTTGGAGCGTCCGGCACGGGACCGACCGCCGGCGCCGGGCAATCCATGGCCGCACCCAGCCGACCTGGAGGCCGCGGCAACAGAGGCAGGCCCAGGTACAGGTTCAGATCCATCCAGCGCCGTGGCCGCGGGCGCCGTATCTAACAGGGGCCCAACCCCTGCTTTGAGCTCAAGCTTATCCGGAAGCTAGTCGGCGGCGATCTCGAACCTGGGGGGAGGCGGGCTGCACGGCGGTGGGACACGGGCCGAGGTCGAGCTCGGCGGCGGCGTAGATCGGCTTGCGTAGGATCTCGGTAGAGGACGTGGTCGGGGGCGGGGCGAGAAATGGCGGCTGGGTGGGAGGCGGCGACGGCGAGGGGGTGGGAGGCGGCGCGGGTCAATACCCTAGCCGTTCCGTTTGGTGGAGAGACCGTGCGGGCTCATCGTGGGTGGGGTCAGGCTGGAAGCGGTGGCAGGCGGAGGGAATTTCTTCAAAATGGGAGGGTATCTCCACTAATATAAAAGGACAGAGTCTGTCAGATCCGAAGGATCTCAACCGTACAAAGGCCTAGATCCAACATCTCACGCTGACCCGATGTTGTATGATGTGCACGACACAAAAAAAGGAAAAATAAAGGAGACCATAGCCCTCCACCGATACTCTGCACAACCGCCGACCACCCATGCGCCACTCCTGCACAACCGCCGCCCGCCCACCCACGCGCCGCTGCGGCCCTCCGTCACCAGCCCACGCACCGCCGCCGCTGCGGCCTTCCGCCACCGGCCCACCCACTCGCCGTTGCGGCCCTCCTCCGCCCGCCTACCCACGTGCCTCCTCCGCAGTGTCGCCCAGTTGGAGGCAGAAGAATTAGAAAGGCACATCCAGTCGGCGGCGAGAGGACCTCCAGTCGCGAGCGCGCCGGCGAGGGCGAGGAGGTTGGCCCTGTGGTCGCCCTCCTGCCCGTAGCGAGGACGTCGTCGCCCTGCACCTGCCGTACGGCGCTCCTCCATGGCACCACATGACCCCAGAGTCGACGCCCGTCCTCAGCGCCTCCGCCTTTCACGTCGTCCTCCTGCCCGGCACATGCCGTCTGGCGCCAGGGTGCTGCTCCTCCAAGGCTCCTGGGTCCTCGACGACAGGCTCCTCCAAGGTTCTATTCATATTCGTGATTCAAACTTTACCAGGTTCGAGCTGAGATGATGTTTATTATTTTCTAAATTCGGATGTAGGTGAACAGTGAGGTCCATGTGTTATGGGCACGATGAAAATCTGCAGCGTGACAAGATTCAGATAGCTTGCTCTGCTTTGGCACCATTGATTATTACAGCAAGTGAGTTCGCAGCCTCAAAAGTTGTTTTTGTCTTGTACATTCAGATTATGTGTATACGTACATCATTCAAGTATTAGTTGATATTGCTGATAGGATGCTTCAGAGGTTTAATATTGCAATTCTTAGTCTTCAATACATGGATTAGTGCTACTAACAGGATACTACACGTGTTCTATCAAATCTCGAGGACAATAAAGAGAATATAATTCTTGTCGATGGCTACTGATGCCCCCGATACTCGATCTTAATATGATTAACAGTGGCTAGACAATCTATATCACATGCATTTACTCAAGGATAGACCATTAGGTTCAGCATTGCCGAAGTTAAAATTGAAATGGAATTCTGTTTTGTTTATCAGTATTCTGTGTATTTATTTGCAGTGATCAACATCAGATGTTAAAATGCCTATAGAATACTTCAGGTTCACTATATTGCAATTCTTACTATTCAGTTCATGTATTAGGGCTACAAACAGGAGGTATTAGTCCATATTCCTTGATAGAGTTCTTCAGAGGTTCACTATTGTAATTCTTACTCTTCAGTTCACACGTTACTGCTACGAACAGGATACAAACACGTGTACTATCAAATCTCGGGGACAAACTAAGAGAATAAAATTCTGAACTTGAAGTGAACTATTTTCAATCAGTCTTCAATTGTTACATGTAAATCATCTTTATATCTTTCCAGCTGTATCAATTGCTTATATGGTTTCTGATTCTTCCTTTCTTCTCTCCATGGCCTGGTCCTTAATCATGTCATCCTCTTACTTTGGAGTAGCATATTCTTTTTAATATTTTGGTTTTATTTCGAGGACCATTGATGGTATGGAGACATTGGAAAGCCTCTTGAATAGGAAGATACCGATACAATAATTATTTTAATATTTTGGTTTGTCTACTTTTGATTAATAGTCAGTAGCATTAGTTTTGCCACGTCTTTCTTTTGACTTTCATTTTTATTTAGTTGAATGCTCAATGTTACTTTTATAGCTAAGCGGCCTTGCAGCCGGTGCTGAATCTTGCTAAAGTTGACGCCTTCCATGACCATTGACCGTTCTCAAACTAGCAGAACCGACCAAGGTATGAGATTCCAGTAAACATATTTTGTGAGTCTATTATTCTTTTTAATTATTACTATGCTCGGAGAGACTGAATTCCTTTTAACTCACACTTTGCTAACATGGTCACTAAACATTGCTGGAATGGAGCCGTAGTTTGCACAGATTGGTTTGGTCTATCTGTTAAATGCTGATGATACTGGACACTGGACAGTACTGGTTCTTCTTATCAGTACTTCGATGATTAGTCCAGGGCAGTGATGAATGTCAATGTATTTTTCTGGCAATAACATCAAATGGTGAAGAATTGCAGTGTTCAGTGAGCAAGCATTATTTTATTGCAATAATCAACTATATGCTAAGAGGTAGGATTCAATATTTTAACCTGCTAGGACCCTTGTTCATCGTATTCCACATAACCTCTTTGGCTATCTCTTTGTGACCTTGTTTCTAGAAGAAAATTCATTTCTACCTTAAACATCCAAAAAAGAGACAATACTCGAGTACTAGACTCCGTAGTACTTATCTCTCTTTTATCAGTGTAGACGCATCAGGAGTTTTCGGCTACCCGTTTCATGCTTAAAACAATGCAGTAACATGTTCATCTTAATGTCAGTGGGTTTCTTATCTTCAGATTTTAAGAAACCAGAGTTGGCAATGGAAGTGGATGGAACTGTACAGAAGGAATAATCATTCTGATCGTACCATAGTTATACAGAACTCCCTGCTAGAAATTCGAAATGATTATTTATTTTAGGAACTGCAGTGATATGCCCTGCTAAATATACCTCATTTGTTTGTGCAGAAACAATCGCCACAAGTTTTTTCATAAGAAAGCTATAGCCGATTCTGCGATCATGAAGGACAAAGCGTGCTAGGATGCGTCGAGGATATAGATTTGTCACCAATTTTTGCCAAGGTCTTGGAGGAGGATCATGATGTAGACTGAAGAACGGTAATACCTATATTCTGTACAGTTAGCTACAGATATTCTTAAGTTGAAAATCAGAGCCAGAAGTGGCAGACTTGAAAGGAATATTCAAATGTACTGTCTAGACAGCGATGGCAACAATAAGTAGTCCCAAGTCAATACGGATCTTCGTTGGTGGTATTCTAGCATGGTTTTTGGCAAAACAAATTGTTGCGGTGCATTTGCTCACATATGTTCAGGTTATTTTATATATTTTTCCTTTTGTAATCTTTGATCAAGATTACAATGGAGTACGATGAGTGTCATACATCTGACAGAATTAGTAATGGTGAATTATTTTCTACCTCTATATCACTCGACTATATTATTTGACCTACTATCTCTGTTCAACTGTAGTATCTCAAGCAAAAAACACTAAACCGAGCATATTTTCCACTGGTAGGTTCACAACGGGAGTGGAAACTGGATCGTGTACTTCTCTCATGAAAGTGTTATGAAATGGGCCATTTCTACTAAAAAACATTTATTGTTGTAGAAATTTGAAGAATAAGGGAAAAAAAATGAAAAGTTTGATGGTTTTTATTGTATACAGGCTTCTATCTGACACGTATATTCCCACTTCAGTTATATATAGTCTTCTATGTGACATTTATTAAAAATGTTTGCTCACATACCTGAATTTTATATGACGTCACTAGTAGAAAAAGGACTTTTGGTCCGGAGTACTGTTTTGCCATTAGCCCCGGTTCAGGCAAAAACCGGGACCAGTGCCTGGCACTGGTCCCGGTTCGAGCTGCCAGGGCCCCGTGGGGCAATGGTCCCGGTTCGGTTGGGGGCATTGGTCCCGGTTCATGCCAAGAACCGGGACCAAAGCTCCAGAGCCGGACCACGTGGCATGCCGCGGAGCTTTGGTCCCGGTTCGTGCCAAGAACCGGGACCAATACCCTCCCTGCCTATATATTGTTGCCCCCACCCCCTCTCTCCTCTGTTTTTTTTTCCTGGATTGGTGGGAAGTGGGGGTGCTAGTTTTTTTTCTCTTTGCCACGCACAAGATGTGTTCGATGAAATGCCCGACCCGCACCGAGGTTAGCAACTTTATCCTTTTCGTCTGTAATTGATACAGAAATATTGCACGTGTCGATGTACGGTGGTCATTTCACTATTCAAGATGTTATTGTAATGGTATTTGATAAACTTAATTATATATATGATGCAGATGGATGCACGGATGCGATGGATGTACGGCGAACGACGCAGTTCCGAGTTTATTGCAGGCCTGCATAAATTTCTCGATGTGGCTGAGGCAAACAAAGTGAATAATTTTATGCCTTGTCCATGTGAGAAGTGTCGGAACGTCGGGGAGTACTCTGACCCGAGAACCATTCAAGACCACGTGATTCGGAAAGGTTTCATGCCCAGCTATAATTGTTGGACCAAGCACGGAGAAAGAGGGGTTACGATGGAAGACAATGAAGAAGAGGAGGATGATGACAACTATCCTATGTTCCCTGAGTAATGCGGTGATACTGTTATGGAAGACGTTGAAGAAGAAAGAGGTGAACATCGGGCATCAGATGAGCCCGCTGATGGTCTTGGTGGGGTCATTTCTGATGCAAAGCGAGAATGCGATACAGAAAAGGAGAAGCTAAAGTTGGAGGCCATGCTTGAGGATCACAAAAAGTTGCTGTACCCAAACTGCGAAGATGGCAGCACAAAGCTCGGTACCACACTGGAACTGCTGAAATGGAAGGCAGAGACTGGTTGTTCTGACAAGGGATTTGAGAAGTTACTGAAAATAATGAAGCCGAAGCTTCCAAAGGATAACGAATTGCCCGAGACTACATACGAAGCAAAGAAGGCTATCTGCCCTCTAGGATTAGATGTGCAGAAGATACATGCATGCATTAATGACTGCATCCTGTACCGCGGTGAGTACGAGAACATGGATAAATGCCCGGTATGCAATGCACTGCGGTACAAGATAAGACAAGATGACCCTGGTGATGTTGAGGGCGATGACGAGCCCCCCCGGAAGAGGGTTCCTGCTAAGGTGATGTGGTATGCTCCTATAATACCACGGTTGAAACGTCTGTTCAGAAACAAAGAGCATGCCAGGTTGTTGCAATGGCACAAAGAAGAGCGTAAGAAAGACGGGAAGTTGAGACACCCCGCCGATGGGTCCCAGTGGAGAAAAATCGACAGAGAGTTCCCGACATTTTCAGATGACGCAAGGAACTTAAGATTTGGTCTAAGTACAGATGGCTTTAATCCTTTTGGGGAGCAGAGCTCCAGTCATAGCACTTGGCCCGTGACTCTATGTATCTACAACCTTCCTCCTTGGTTGTGCATGAAGCGGAAGTTCATTATGATGCCAGTGCTCATCCAAGGCCCGAAGCAACCCGGCAACGACATTGATGTGTACCTACGGCCATTAGTTGATGAACTTTTGCAGTTGTGGTCCGAACCAGGTGTACGTGTGTGGGATGAGCACAAACAACAGGAATTTGACCTACGAGCGTTGCTGTTCGTAACCATCAATGATTGGCCTGCTCTTAGTAACATTTCAGGACAGTCAAACAAGGGATACAATGCATGCACGCACTGTTTAGATAAGACTGAAAGTATACATTTGGGAAACAAGAATGTGTACCTGGGGCATCGTCGATTTCTTCCGAACGGTCATGCCGTAAGAAAGCCCGGCAAGCATTTCAACGGTGAGGCAGATCGCCGGAAGAAGCCTAACCTCCCTGATGGTGATGTTATATATGACATGGTCAAGGATTTAGAAGTAATCTTTGGAAAAGGTCCTGGCAGTCTATCTGTTCCGAATGACGCTGACAACCACGTACCCATATGGAAGAAGTGCTCTATATTCTGGGAGCTACCCTATTGGAAAGTCCTAGAGGTCCGGTCTTCAATCGACGTGATGCACGTGACGAAGAATCTTTGCGTGAACCTGCTAGGCTTCCTGGGCGTGTATGGGAAGACAAAAGATACACCGGAAGCACGGGCAGACCAGCAACGTATGAAAGACCCATACAACAAGCAGACGGATAAAGGGCGTCAATACTTAAATCTTTGCGTGAAGCCCTGCTCGTTTTTCCGGCGGCCCTGCTCCGCCGCGGCCCCCGCCGTCGCGCGCCCCTGCTCCGGCGGCCCTCCCATCGCGCCCCCCTGCCCTCCGCCGCGCCCCCCGCGCCGTCGCGCCTCTCCCGTCGCCGGCGGCCTGCTCCTGGCCTCCGCCGCGCCCGCCCCTTCCCTCTCCACTGGCATTGGCCTGCTCCTGCTCTAGGTGATCGCCGCGGCGCCCACGCCCTCCCTCTCGTGCTCAACACCGAGCCGTAGCACCATTGCTGACGTCAGCATGACATCAGCGGTTTATTATTTTAGGAGTACAAATTTGTAGCAAATTTGCTCAACACACAGAATTTTTAGATAGTTGTTTAGATAGTTGTTTAAAATTGTTAGTGTTGTTTACAATTTGATAGAATTTTTTTAGATAGAATTTGTTAGTGTTGTTTAAAATTGTTGAATTTTAGATAGTTGTTTAAAATTGTTGAATTTTAGATAGTTGAATTTTAGATAGTTGTTTAAAATTTTAGATAGAAAATATTTTAAATTTTAGATAGACTTAATTTTAGATAGAATTTTTAGATAGAATTTTAGATAGAATTTGATAAAATTGTGTATAAGAATTTAGCTACTGTTTTAGTTAGTTTTAGCAAATTTGAAACTTAGCAATTTTGTTTTTAGTTGCAATGAAATTTTGAAACTTGGCAATTTTGAAACTTAGCAATTTTGTTTAAAAATTTGCAGTGACATTGCAGTGCGGCAGTACGTGAAGAGCCCGAAGCCGGCCGGCCTCCACGCCCCCACTCGCGCCGCCCCCTCTCGGTGAGGGTTTAGAAGAAATTGCTATTTTTTAATTGTATGAATATATGAATGTATGAATTAAAGGATTTTTTGTTTAGGTTTAGAAATTCAAACACTTAGGATTTTTTGTGTTAGGGAAACAATTTCGTTCCGACCTTACGAGTTTACGATACGAGTTAACGAGTTTACGGGTTTATGATACGAGTTAACGAGTTTACGGGTTTACGATACGAGTTTACGGGTTTACGATACGAGTTTACGAGTTTACGGGTTTACGGTACGAGTTTACGGGTTTACGATACGAGTTTACGAGTTTACGGGTTTACGACACGAGTTTACGAGTTTACGGGTTTACGATACGAGTTTACGGGTTTACGATACGAGTTAACGAGTTTACGGGTTTACGATACGAGTTTACGAGTTTACGGGTTTACGATACGGCAGCATATGAAGTTTCTAATTTGTTCTTGCAAATGAGATGATATTGTAGATGTATCTTGACATATGGAACAAGTTACCCAACTAAAGTTTTGTGCATTGTTCTTAATTTGCAGAAACTATGGAACGAGACGAAGATCAGGAAAATATCCTCCAGGATATAATCCGCGGGCCGGAAGATATTGTCGATGTCACCACGGAGTTTTTGAACAACTCCGGTGAGGGAGATGAGTCTCTCAACCGAAGAGACGGCTCCGGTGAGGTAGAACCCGACGGCCGGGGTGAGGGAGAAGTCAGCGAGGGAGAAGCCGACGAGGGAGAAGCCGAAGGCTCCGGTGGAACATTAAATGTTGCAAACTCCGGCGAGGTGCATATACATATATTAATGAAGCCGAAGATTGTATTAATTAAGTCTCTGATGTATATATACATATATTAACGCTCTTTCTTCTTTTAGCCCTCCGGATCGAGCAAATCTTCTGTAAGGACAAAACGAGGCCCAGCCAAAAAGTTGGGCGACCAAGAAAGGTACACGATCGAAAGAGTCGCTGAAGACGGCACACCGACTGCTCCCCCTGGTGTTAAAAATAAAATGGTAAAGCAATGCGGAGTTCTTGTTAGGGACTTCATCCCGATCACCGTTCGAGAATGGCATCGGCCAAACGAGAAAGGACAGCTATATGTCAGCGATGAGGGCAAAGAAAGACTTTGGAGAAAGCTCATGGTTAATTTCACCCTGCCGGCGCCAGAGGTGGATTCAGATGAGGAGGATCCAGATGAGGCAGAAAAGATTGCCCGGAAAATCATGGAGCAAAAAGTCAAGGACTGGGCACTTAAGAAGATGGCCGAGCTATTCAAGAACTGGAAGAAAAGATTGAACAAACTGTTTGTCAAGAAAAATAAGACTCCAGACTTCGATAAAGGGTATGAGAAGATAAAGGACTACTGGGAAGAATTTGTGGCGTACAAGAAATCAGAGGAAGCTCTGGAAAAGTCTGCAAAAAATGCGGCAAATGCTGCTCTAAAGATGTACCACCATACTATGGGGCCTGGTGGCTACGCTGGTAGCATGCCTAAGTGGGAGAAACTTGAGGCGGACCTGCTGGCTAATGGGATCACTCCAGAGCCACTCAAGTGGATCGAACGGGCAAGAAATTGGTTTTACGGGCATGGGGGCACGTTGGACGCAGAAGGGAAGTGCATATATAACAGAAGACACAAAGATAATCCCCTACTACCCATCCAAGAAATTAGAAATGCAGTAAAGGATGTTGAAGAGGGACGGTTCATTCCCGATAGAGAGGATGACGAGCTCACACGCGCCCTTGGGAATAAGGAACACGACGGACGGTTACGAGGCGTACCTGGCTCCAAGCCCAAGACAATTGCGATTCCCGAGCACAGGAAGAAATTTCCTGATAGAAGCCATCAGAGGAGAAAGGAAAGGAGGCAATGGAAGCACGCGCTGCTGCAGACCGGCTGCGTAATATAGAAGAAGAATTAAAGCTGCAGAAGGAACAAATTGCCGTGCTTAGCCAGCAAGGTACTAGCGGCCAATCTCAACGGCACATGGTAGAAGCTGCATGCGATGGTACCGGTGCCCATCGAATCGGAAAAGCAGCGTGGCTTCCACGGAGCTCCAGGATGGTAATGATGATGCAGTGGCTCCACTTCGTCGCTACCCAGTGGATGATATCATGGAGAGCACACCTTGTGAGATGCATGTGAAAGTTTTTAACTTAACCTTTAAGGTGGCGGTCGGCTATGTCGTACCAATTGGACCTAATCCAACTTACCATTTCTCTCCGGTTCCAAATGGCTACGCTGTTGTCGCGGTGGATGAAGTGATGAAAGATTATGAGGAGCTGAAGCTGCAACACCCTGCAGGTGAAGATGGGGAGGTGCTTGAACTTGGAGAAGCCAAGAAAGCGACCATTCTATGGCCAAAGGAATTCATCGTGCTTCCGAACTGGCAGCCAAGGCCATCGACTCCTCACCAGTCTCCAGCGCAACAGTCCTCTTCACCGCCTCACCAGTCTCCAGCGCAGCCTCTCACCGCCGCGCAGCCGTCTCCGCCGCCGCGTCAGCCGTTTCCGCCCACCGCTCGTACTATGAGGGGTAAGCGATCACCGAAACGTAAAAGGTCGCCCCTCCCAACAGTACCTCATAAGAATCTTCCCATTAGACCTTATGACAGGACTGTAGCGGAAAACGCCGCGGAGGTGGCTGCCTACAATAAGGCTTTTTTTGCACCAAAAAAGCCCGAGCAGAAGCCGGTATATGATGCAAAAACCAAAAAGTGGAGAAAGTCCTTCCTTGAGCAGCCATCCCAGATATCGATGAATCTGCCATCTGACTATGGTCGTGAACTTACTAAGCTAGCACGTGCCCAGTCTGAGCAGAACAAGGGAAGAAGTGCAAAAAGCGGGAAACAAATTGCCCAGCTCGGACAGCAGAAAAATCAATCGGTCCCCCCGCTCATAGTGTGTTCCGATGTCGACAAGGACTTCAGAGACGCTATGGATAAGGACCTGGAATTATTGGACCCCAGAGCCATAGCTGCTGCTAAAGAACTTGGTGTCACTGTATCGCAGGCCAAGGAACAGGCTACCGCCTTGGGTATGAGCCTTGGTCAACTTTTAGGCTATGAATCTGCGCCAATGTTAGAGATGGCACGGAAATATGTCCAAGGGGAGCCTATGGTCAGTAATGAGGAGCTCGCGGTCTATCAACACATATGCGAAATTGCATAACTGGTACCTGGTGCACACATCAAAGAAGGACGCGAAAGATTGGTTTCCGGTGGACGTTAGAGTGGAGCATTTCTTCAAACGTTACGTTATACAGGTTCAACTGACTGAACTGTTCCAGTTATTCCAAAAGCGCGCCCTCGACAAATCTATCCTCTCTTGCTATTGTCTGTAAGTGATTTATTTTCGTAATTAAGTCTCTAGCTCAGCTCGTTCATTGCCTGTATTATATTATCCTGACTATATATATATCCTTTTGTACGCTATTATGCAGAATGAAGATGATGGAATGCAAAAGAACTAAAGTTTTTGAGGTTGGGTTCGTTGACCCATATATCGTGAATTCATACTTAGTCAATCACCCCAAAGACGTGGAGCATGACCTGACCACCTTTTTAACCATGCAACATTTCTGTACGGAAATACTATTTCCTTACAACTTCAGTGAGTGTTTTGTCTTGTACATATTTTTATTTGGCTTTCTCGATGTTAAGTGTAATTAATGAGCTATGCATGTCTGCTTTATGTAAACGTCCGCAGGTTCCACTGGATTCTGCTAAGCATTCAACCTGACAAGTCCACAGTTGAAGTCCACGACTCATTAAGTTGGGACCAAGCATGTGGTCCGACATGAAAGAAATGCTCAACAAGTAATTTCAATCATTATCGCATTATATCGCCCTCTTTCGTTCGTTCCCTGATGTCAAGTAATTAATAACTCCTTTGTTCATTTTCTTTGCCAAAGCAGGTGTTGGACACATTTCAAACAGAAGGTAGAAGGTCCATTCAAAGATGAGCTAACTTATAAATCGGTGAAGTCCGCAGCAGCCACCGGGGAGTAATTTATGTGGATTCTACGTTTGCGAGTTCATTCGCGAGTTGACCACTGAGCGGAGAACAACTCTTTGAGCTGCGGGAGACGCTCGACCCAAAACTGCGCGTAGGAGCAATTCAAGAGGAATTGGCGGGATTTCTGCTTAGGGAGGTCATCGATGAAAGGGAGAACATTATGCTTCGGACGATGAACTAATATGCCTTGATGGCTTGATCTATCTCCATGTAATTAAATAGTTGTATTCTCGCAAGAGATCGAATATTAATTATATATGCATCAACGTGTACTGTGTATATAGTAGAGCGTATAATATGCGTACGGAAACGATGGAGAGCTCGTCGGCGATGCGAAGAAGGGGGAGACGACGGAGGCACCGGCGAGAGGGAGAGGGGGCACCGGCGATAGCGAGAGGGGCACCGGCGAGAAGGAGAGGGGGCACCGGCGAGAGGGGGCACCGGCGAGAGGGAGAGGGGGCACCGGCGATAGGGGGCACCGGCGAGAGGGAGAGGGGGCACCGGCGAGATCGAATCCTAAACCCTAAATACCAAAAAAAAAAAGCACTCATTGGTCCCGGTTCGTATTAAGAACCGGGACCAATGAGTCTCCCCCCACGAGCAGCCAGACCAGGCCACGTGGACAACCATTGGTCCCGGTTCGTGGCCCAACCGGGACCAGCATTGGTCCCGATTGGCCAGTCCCGGTTGGGCAACCGGGACTGAAGGCCCAACCGAACCGGGACCATAGGCCCATTTTCTACTAGTGCGTGAAGCTACTTAGTAAGATGAACACTCTACATTGTTTTGATCTTTATACTGTTTAGGATATTAGCATTCAAGCAAAGTTATTATATACTCGAAGTCTTGACTAGAATAAGCCCTTTATAATTATTTTGTTTTCTTTTTTGCAGCCTCAGCCAAAGAGCATGGAGTGGACGATGCATTACATAACACTTGAAATAATTCAACTGTGGTTACTACTATATATATCCAAACAATGTGGCGTTCCACCGCTTCCACAGATTTAACACAGGAGCCTGACAATGGAATCAAGGCCTTTTTTACCTCGAGCAATTACTCATGATTCAAGAAGAAGAGAGGTGTGAACGGCAAACAAGAAGAAAAGGCAACGGGTTCAATCCTGTAAGCCGTTGTTGCTGCACTTGAAGAGAGGTGTGAACGGCAAACATATTTTACCCAAAAAAAGAAGTGTACTGAACATGTTACAATCATCGATTTACACAACTACTATCCAAAAACAAGTTCTGATTATTTACCAGACTACTGATTTTATTAATGGAAACAAATATTTGTAAATACTCTCCGCAATACATTTTACACTACATCTATCTGTTCATTTTGATAATATATTCTCTGATATGACATGTGTGTTACACGCGCACGATTACTAGTTTCTGAAAAGAAAGAGACTAGTTCATTTCGGCCAGGAGCCCAGGACAAACCTCGCCGGGAATCGCCACCAATGGCGACTGCTGCGCCGGCCGGCGGGGAGGCACCGCAACCTTGACAGGGCCTTCAAGCTCGCCGCCCGCTCGCCTCCTCACCAAATGTTCATCTACGTCAGTGCTCTAATATTTGCAAAGTTTACAATTGCTGGTAAATCAAGTGCCATTACAAGTTTGGGGGTTGTGTGTCTGTGTCTGAATGTGACTCGTATTATAACTTCTGATCTCTCTTCGATCAAGTCTCAGCATGGTAACATAGAGGTACAATCGTTGTGTGATTTCTAGTGTGATGCAAAAGGTTGTACTATGTGATTTGAGCAGATCTACATGTGTGGTTGCTTGACTCAACAAATTCTTGTATACGGCGAGAAAACCACATTTCTAGATATGTATAATGCTAACTAGTGGGCGACACATTCTTGATCTTCAGAAACACAGATAATCTCTTTTCTGTGACGTTGTATTACTTGCGAGCTGCTGAATTACTCACACACATGTGCAATTCCTTGTACTGTATGTGTGCCTTAGGCCTGCTCAAACACCATTTCAGGGGTTAAAACTATGTTGCAGTGGAAGATTCATTAACATTTGGCACTGTCAAACATGTTACTATCTGCTGTCCTCCTGATCACGATATTTTTTCGTACCTCGCAATGGTATTTCAAAGCTAAAGTGGCTCACTACCAACTCAAAACAGACGAATTCTCCAGGAACTAGCAGAGTTTGTAGCAGACTTGGACAACCTTTTTCTATTGGGATACGCAACTGACCTATGAAGCTAATATATATCTCGTGTTATGTTTCTTGAACCTGATGATGTCGTTTTACTTATTTATTTCTTGCATGTGCTAGCAATGTATTACTGTCAATCTATTGAACCGTAACCTTTATTTTCGTGCTCCATGAGGAGTTCCAAAAATTCTGCTGCGAAATAGAAGAATTTTTCCCGAGCAATGGTATTTCGTACCTCGCAATGTTGATAGATTTTGAGCACACTTTTGGGCTCAACATACCAGCTTCAAGCTCATTAACACCTGCGCTACATGTTGCGATCCGTGGCAGCGTTCTCTAAGTTTAATGCCATGCCTGTCAATTGTTTTAGGTTGCTACTGTCCTTATAACAAGACAGATCAGTTTGTAGAAGAACAAAATCTGGATGTATTATCTGCAGACATGAGCTGTTTCCTCTGCCTTTGTTACCCTCTTGTGGAGTTTCTGCGTTATAAAGAGTCTTCACTTTTCTAAGAAATACGACCGCACATTCCAAATAGGCTGATTAGGATTGCAGCAAAGGTTACTATATAAATGCGTGAATTTGTTCTTTCTGGAAATCCCAGCACAACTTTTCTTGATTTATCCTTTGTTCAGAGTTACACAATATAGTTCATTTGGGATGAAAGCTCACTCATTTACAAACCTACATAAATGCGTGGATATGTTCTTTCTGAAAATTCAGCACATCTTCTCTTGAATTATTATTGTTTATTAAAAAGTCACATGATATAGTTTGCTTGGGATGATGATAGCTCACTCATTAACAGGACTAGCATTGAAGGCATCAAAGAAAGGATATCAAAGGACAAGAAGGATGAAATCAAACATTTGAATGCTTTACTAGAGAAGGTATAATCCATTTAAAAATAAAATTTCCAGAATATAGGGGTGATTACCTGCAAGTTTACCATCAAAATGGGCTTTCATCACTCCTTCCATGGTGGAGTTTGGATCATGTCTTTTTTTTTGGCTAAACAATAGTTAAATTCATCACACCAACGTTCAGAAGAACAGACTGATGATTCTTACCATCATCATTGTATTTAGTTAGAAGGAAAAAAACTCCCATTTATTGTCAAAACTTGTGGCACTGTATGTGTTACAGGATGGTCACCCTGAGAAGGCGGTAAATAAATTTATCATTACCTTTCACTGTAAAATTAAATTTATCACTGTAAAGTTATCCCAGGTTATATAATATCTGTCAGAAAAAGAATTTTACTGTGGCTGAGGTGGTAGAGAAAGGCTGGGAATCAGTGACCTTTAGGAGGGCATTATTGGGAGATAATCTGTAGCTGTGGGATTGTAGGAGTATTAAAAATACTTGCAATGATTTGATCTTGTTGCCTGTTGATGATCAGGTGATTTGGACATTAACTGAAAATGGAGTTTTCTCTGTTAAGTCTTTGTACAGGAAAATGGTCTTGGTTACCAGTATATCAACATAAATTTATGTGGAAGGTCATAGTTCCTCAGAAAAATAAAATTTTCTTGTGGCTCACGTTTATTAATTAATAGTATTTTGACACAGGACAACTTGCTTCAAAGAGGCTGGCATGGTACCAACTCTTGCTATTTTTGTGGGGGAGTAGAGACAGTTGAACACTTGTTCATATCCTGTTATGTGGATAAGTTAGTGTGGAGTATTCTAAGCTTCGCATTTAACTTTGTTAGGGCTCCGACTCGATACATGATCTTTTTGGGCAATGGTTTGGTAGCTTCACTAAGGAAAAAAAACAAAACGACAATTGTTGGGGTGGCTGCGGTTCTCTGGACAATATGGAACACCAGGAACGCAATGTGCTTCGATAATACGAAATTGACCGATCCTTTGAATCTCATTCATTTGATTGTGCATTGGATTGATTCATGGGCAATTCTGCAGCCAAAAAAGGAAAACCGAGAGGAAATGATCTGGGGGCAAGACATCTCGAGCGGGTGGCAAATGAAGTGTTCAACACGACGCTCGGGTGGCGACCTGGAGTTCCAAGAATCCCCGGCAAAATGATTTGTAGCAAAATATGATGACTTGTAAAAATTCGCCCCTGTGTGGGGCCGCGATGTAATGCTTGAAATTCTAGCTATAAGTGAATAATGGTAGCAGCGTCTAGATTTAGGTTCTTTACTTTTTCCTATTGTAGAAACAAACCTGTGGTTTCTATTATTAGAAATTGGAGATGGAGCTCTATTTTACAAAATAAAAAAGACAACCAGGGGTGCTGATACTTCATTAGTATAAACCCCTGTCAATACCAGTACAAGATCTCCCTGTATACTTAACAATCAACTTGAGCGCCTCAAAACAAACGATTTATCTTTTACCCATTGTTAATCGTAAGATCAGATAAATGTTTAAAACATCAACAAAACATTCCGATGAACAGAAGCACTAAACGATCACCAACACAAGGAATAAAACATCTCTAATTGCTTGCATCTTAGTGTCTTAACAACATCTGAAAGATCCAGTTGAAGCAAGAACCGATGGCAAACTCACAAAGACACATACGATTCTCTATGATCATCACAATAAACGGCATTACGGCAAAACAATAAAGAACCTGGGACGCCGATATGGCCGTCTCCAATCCCACCAAGGCAGCTAGGATAAGCAAGCTCGGATAGTAGGTGGCCACGGCAGCTCGTAAGCATACTCTGTCCATGGGCGCTTTCGCCGGAGAGCGTCCGGCAAGACGGACGCGGAGAGCTTAGCGGCGTCCTTGTCGAGAGAAAGAACACGGTGTCCCACCGTCCAGTAGGCCGACCCCGCGGCGCTCCCTGCGAAGCTGACCTGCCACCCGGGCACGCTGCCACGCGCGTCCGCTCCAGAGGTCCAGCGGCCACCCGCGGCGGACGAGAACGCGAAGGCCCTAGCGTTTTGTCGGAGATTGCAGTGGACCGCGCACGTCACCCTGAAGTTTGTCAGGCTGATCCGACGGCTCGCGTCCTCGCCGTCGAGGAGGAAGGCACCCAGGAAGTCGCAGCCATGGAACCACGCTGAGTGAGGGATCAACCTGTAACGACGCGCCAGGGGATCACAGATGACGAGGCGTGGCTGCGGCGGCAGGGCGAGGAGGAGCAGGAGGCCGCCCCGAACGTCGGCTAGCTCCCAGGTGAAATCGCCGTATTCCAGCGGGAGGAAGTCGAGCGCGAGGCTCCGCGGGGCGACGATGTCCGCCCACGGTGAGGAGGCGGAGGGAACGAAGACGGGGTTACGGCCGTGCGGACGCCGGCCGTGACCCACGTCAGCGTGGTAGTGGCCAGCCACGTGCGAGGACGGCGCGCCGTGGAGGGAGCAGAGGACGCGGAAGCCGTCGGCCGCGATGACCTTGCGCCAGTGTCTGCAGGTGAACGCGGCGCGGACGAGGTCGCGCGGCGAGGTGAGGCGCAGGAAGATCAGCCCGAGAACCTCGTCCGGGACCTCGTCGACCTTGGTCGCCATGTCGGTGTTGGGTCAGGCGGCGTCGATCTGCTGGCGTAGGAGCTCGCTCGGTAGATCGTGGCTAGATATGGCGGCGGGGGATGGGAGGCGGCTTGGGTCGAACCCTAGCCGTTTGGGCGTCGATCTGCTTGTAGAGTGAGAGAATACCAGTCCTCCCAGCACATTAGGTGCTACCGTGCTAGAAATGCTGCCACTGGATAAAATAATTTCAAACGTGTACATTTTTTTCGAAAAAGTGTGAGTGTCCATGAAACATATTTCTACAACCTCGGAAAAGTTCACGATCAAATTCGACATGAATACCGAGAAACAAAAAAGAGAAATTTAGCATGAATAGTGTCATTTTCTTATTTTGTCCTTTTGTGACACTAGATAGCACTATTAAGGATATATTTGTATTTTCTGTTTCTCAATTTTCATTTCGAATTTGGACATCAAATATTTGGAGGATATAAACACATCCTTCATGAACCTTCACATTTAGCGTGTTCATCGCCGTCGTCGGGTCTAGGGTGGGAGTGGGACCGGGGATTTTTTTTTGGAAATCAGAGTGCAAATCTATGTTGTCTATCTGTATCCGAATGTAACTTTTTTAATCTGTTTTTCATTCTAATTTTTGTTTTCAGAGCAGAGTTTATGGTTGCATTGATGGCGAGCAGAGTGTAATCTTGTATTTTTTTAATAAAGAGTAATACATTAATATTAAATTGGTATGTAAAATACCCGGTCTCTACAACACCTGAATATGAAAAGCTGGTCAAGACATCGAAAATGCATATAGCCAACTTATTAAAAAAAGAAAATACATGACACCCAACTACCCAAGTGTAGTGCTCAAGCGACCAAAGGCAGACGACAACAACGACATCAATCACTGCCCTAAGCTGAACATGGGTTGCAAGAAAAGTTATTCAAAAACAACGTCTTCAAGAAGAGAACGACACAAAACCATCGTTTGTCTCCAGATTATTACCCAATTGACTCTTTTAATGACCCTAACAACTATGCGGGTGTAGAAAGGATTAATATCATGACGGCCCAAATTGAACCCTTGAAGGAAGGGGAGGATTTTAATGACACGACATATGTTCTCATGAGAGTTTTCTTTGTCCCACTATCATGGTTTCTTGACACGACTACTTGTTGCAAGCTTGTACAGTGTCACCCAAATATCACAATGGTGATAAATATATATTTCCATGACACTGACAAGAAAGTAAGGCCTTGAGTGAGCACAACGAGTGAGCACATATATCTAAGACGATATGTCGTGTTGTATCTTCTGACCATAGCACCTTCCTTGTCTATGTCTACATCAAGATGGGATTGATGGGCAACTTGGTGTGCATCCACAGACAAAGGTCTTCGAAAGACATTACTGTTAGTTCGTTTCGCCCTTGTTGCAAAAGCATCGACATAATGAAGAAATGTAGTTAATTCCCCCTCTACATATTATTGCGCTAACATATTGTTGATGTGGAATAGTATATTTGCTCACTTGGGAACTGTTCTTATTATGAAATATGACTTGTGAGTGTTGGTTTTTCCTTTGCTCGTCAGTTACTAGTCTACTTTCGTTACACTGTGCTTCCTCAGCAGTTGGGGCCACTGAGTGACAGTGAAAGCGGGGGAACACTCCGAGTAGAGATTCTTGAAACAAAATGCCAACATAAGTTGCAGCACTCTGAGGTCAGCGTAGAGCCTCCAAGGTCCTATGACAACATTGGCGAGTGCTTAAAAACGAGATGGTCAGTATAAACTTGGAGGTTTGGATCAGAGTTCGGAGTCATTTTTTCAGGAACTCCAGGAAATAAGAGACATGCTTAGAGGCTTTTGTGATTTCTCGGTGCGAGCAGTACGGAGAACCACGAATGATGCCACTCATCGTTTAGCAAAAGAAGGATGCATGTGTTAATAAAGCGTGTAGTTCCTGGTTGGTTACGATTCTCAAAAAAGATATCATGTCTTATTTTTATTATCCTTCTCATGGTGATTCGATTTCTTGGGAACTTTATCACAGCTGAAGCAATGGCATCCTACGTGTCAAAGCTACAATTACCATTGAGCTCCTCTAATACTCACTGGATTCCAAAGACAATTGCTGTTGCATAGGTTTTGTGTTGCAGTCTGGAAGTTAATCCCGTGAACCGGTGGTGCTATATATGTGACAATGCATGGAGAAGATCACACAAATAAACATGGATAATAAACAACCAGTTGTGATTTCTAAATGTAACACAAATATTGTTTCGAAAAAAAAGAGCGCCGCCAATACTGATCTCTGAACAAATTATGAAACTAAAGTCCCTGGATTGATCCTTACATTTTTACACAATTTCACATTTTGTATGATCCTCCCAAGGGTGATCGCTGTGAACTGACTACCTGAGCTTCTAAAAATAAAACAATTTCATTTTTGATAAGTTAATCTCGAGACCATACAAATTTTACATCAGCAAAATAATCTGATGAACTGAAGTGGTAAATGATTACGGACATACAGTGTATAATAGACAAACTTAATATGCCCATGTATCAACTAGAGTAGAGCTAGCCGTCGATGACATGCTCACGCAGACACATATGATGTTCTAGGATCCTCACAATAAATGGAAAATAAATTAAGGACCAAGGACGTCGGCATGGCCATCTCCAAGCTAAGGCAGCTAGAATATCATAAGCATGCTCGGATGGTAAGTGGCCACGGCAGCTTGTACGCGTACTTTGGCGCCGGGCTCTTGCCACGGAGCGCAGCGTACTGTTTGTCGTCCTGCAAGACAGACGAGGAGAGCTCGGCGGCCTCCTTGTCGAGAGCAAGAAGAATGCGGACACCTTCGAGTGTCCAGTAGGCGACGGATCCGCCGCGGCCACACCCTGTGAAGCGGACATTGCCCCTCATGGCCTTCCAGTACTCGCCGCCGCAGACCAACGTGCTGCCAGAGGTCCAGCGGCCGCGGCCCGCGGACGAGAACGCGCAGGCCCTGGCGGTGCCATGGTGATTGTTATACAGGGCGCACGTCACCCTGAAGTTTGACAGGCTGATGCGCGCGCCCGCGTCCTCGCCGTCGAGGAGGAAGGCACCCATGAAGTTGCAGCCGTGGAACCACGCCGAGGAAGGGATATGCCTGTAGCGCCGCGCCAGGGGATCGCAGATGATGAGGCGTGACAGCGACGGGCGGAGAAGGATCAGCAGGCCGTCCCGAGCGTCGGTGATCTCCCAGTAGAAATCGCCATATTCCGTCCGCGGGAGGAAGTCGAGCCCGAGGCTCCGAGCGGTGACGATGCTTGCCCACGGTGAGGAGGAGGAGGGAACGAAGACCGGGTTACTGCCAGGCGGGCGCTGGGTGTGGCCCTCTTCGACGCGGTAGTGGCCGGCGATGTGGGAGGACGGCGCGCCGTGGAGGGAGCAGAGGACGCGGAAGCCGTCCGCCGCGATGGCTTGGCGCCAGCGCTTGCAGGTGCATGCGGCGCGGACGAGGTCGCGAGGCGAGGTGAGGCGCAGGAAGATCAGCCCGAGAACCTCGTCCGGGACTTCGTCGACCTTTGTCGCCGGCGCGGCTGTCCTCTTAGCATTCTTGCGGCGGCGGCCGCCCGCCATGTCAGTGGCGGATCCAGCAATTGACCGGCGGGGGTGCCAAGCTTAAAACTCACAGTTAAAAAAGCATTAAAAATTTAGCACATAAGTCAAAATTTTGCAACAATGACAATAGAAATACTCCCTCCGATCCATATTAGTGGGCATTGATTTGTCTAAATTCATATGTATCTAGTTAAGTATTTAGACTAGATACATGTGTATCTAGACAAAGTTGTGCCCACTAATATGGATCGGAGGTAGTAACTTAATTGTTCTCATACCATAATTAATCCAAAGAAGTGGTTCAGAATGTGTGAAAAAGAAATTACATGAAGTTATAATAAGATCTCATGCCAATAAAAGATAACAAAATCAGCCCGAATTACAACATTTTAACCTACAGAACTCTACGTGTTTTCAATACAACAGATAGCACCGAAGCAGGACAGTAGTTCAATTCTCTGATTTTTCAATCACAATTTCACAAAGAGGAAAAGTTCACTTACCCGCTCCCAATCCGCTGCTCGGACCCTCGACCTCGAGGAGAGGATGCTCCGCTCAGACGGCTCAGTCCGCTGCTCGGCTGCTCCCAGTCAGCGGCTCGCCGCGCACCTGCCCGGGCCCTGGAGGCTGGAGCCCTCGCCGGTTCGCCGCCACTTGGTCGCCGGCTCGCCGCGCACCTGGTCACCGCGCACTTGGTTGTCGGCTCGCCGCGCACGGTCGCCGCCTCGCTCCACACCCCGTCGCCGCTAGCAGCAGCAGCCCACCGCCGCCTGGTTCACTGGTTCTCACTTCTCAGGGAGTGGGGATTTGGGTATCAGGTTTCGATGCGATGCACGGATGCAGTCAGTCCCCTGGATGCAGTCGTGAGGAGACAAAAACAGTGGCTGGGCTAGTTGGGCTTCGAATTTAGGCAGGAATAGATCGAAAACTCCAAAGTGAGCCCGGTCACGCTTGCTCTCTGTAAAAAGGTGCATGTCACCCTCTTCAGGGCTCATTTGGTTGCACGGGATCCGCCCGGGATCCTCGTCCTTTCCCTGGGTGCGATACCCACGTGGAAACTGTAACCCGGTTTTCTCAGCGTCCCATTTGGTGGCATGGAGGAAGGGATTTTCTGGCCCAATCCGCGCGAAATCCCTGGGCCGCTCTCCCCCACCTCCGGAGGTGTGGAGAATTCTCCCCGTCTCTCCCGCGACGCTGGCGACTACGCGATCTCTATCGTCTCGTCGTCCTCCGCCTCCTCTCTACCTCCGTTCCTCCGCCTCCACCCTCCGCATCCCCCTGCTCCGCCTCTTCCCCGCGGCCTCAGCCTCCTCCGGAGTTTTTTCTGCATCACGACCTCCTCCGCTGTGTCCTGCAACCTCCGCCTCCCTCCGGCGCCACCAGATCCACATGTCTCCTGCAACCTCCTCCACAAGGAGCGGCGCATGCAACTTCATCTTCTCGCTCGAGAAGCGACGCCTCTGGCGTGGATCTCCATCTGGCGACCTACTCCGCCTCTGTCCGTATCTAGACGTGTCCCAGCCATTGCCGAGCAGATCCGGTGCCTTCTCGCCATGGAGTCAGGTCCATCTCTCTCTCTCTCTCTCTCTCTCTCTCTCTCTCTCTCTCTCTCTCTCTCTCTCTCTCACTTTATTTCTAGGTTCCTTGTGGTCTCGTTGAGTTGCTTCGCTAGTTGTGGATAATGTGGACTCAGATCTATCGCTTGTGATGGACTGCATTGTTATTCGAATTTTCTAGCAAGTGATCTGATTTGTTGGTTTCATCAACTCTAGGATTGATGTCCAAGATTCATCATATGTTTGTAACCACCCTTGCATCTGAATCGTCATCATATGTTTTAGTTTTATATCGCTACAGATTTTAGATTATTGTCCGACTCTCCCCTCTTGCATCTGTTGTATCGTTCATATCGAGTTCTTAGTGCTTCTTGTTTGCTGCGTATATTACTGGTTCAACTTTCTAGTGTACTTAATTCAGACAGTTCCGTTCTTGCATTTGGTAATATTAGTAAAGTACTAGGAGATAAAGCTTCACACTTGGGTAGAAACATACAGTTGCAAGTTGTATTTAATTTTCTGCAGTTTGAGGTCTATAAGTAACATGAAAGCATAAAAGATAGAATTTTCTCTCGTAGACTAGTTGTACGGAGTGAAACTAATGATATTGCTACAACTTGGTTCAGAGCATATTGGTAGAATGACTAGTTCCAGCAGCAAGATTATTTAGCATGATCACACATATGTGCTTTTTAAATGGAACGAAATGCTTATTTTTGCTGGATTTCTAACCCTATTCAATATTCCAATGTTAATCAATCAATAAGTAAGAAACCATGGCTTTAATGTTGGCAGTAGGAATAAATAATAGATATACAGAGCTGTAGTCTAGATATACAGAGCTGTAGTCTAAGCAGCCCAACAAAGATCAGTTGTACAAGTAGGACAATATTACACAAACAAAAGAATCGCCATTGCAATCAACTCCCAGCTATTACAGCCTGCCAATACGCATCATCATGATTTGCAGTGATTATGATTACTGTATGTCTTTACCATCAAAGATTTTTGCACTGAACCATGAAGCACCTAGAGTACCTAGTTCTACTTTCAGTTAATTTGACAAAGTTTTTTGACGAATTTGCAGGTTGATGCAACAAGAACAACCTGAAATTGCAGAGAGCGGCGCCATGCCCGGTGGTGGCGTCAGCAGCCGGCGAGTGGAAGAGTTCCGTGGAGGAACGCCAGAAGTGTCGGCTGGCCAAGCGGAGGAGCCTTGTGATTTATTGCATGTTTCGTGCAATATTGATCACGCCTTGTAATTATCTTTGTTATTTTTCTGTGATCCGATGATATGTAGAGTCACATCTTATTTCGATTTATTTATATTTTATTGTCTGTTTTGATTACAGAATTTATCTATATGCATGTACCAATTATATTTGGTATTTAAAAATTTAGACTATGACTTGTTGTGGTCCTTGTGGAGGGTGTCCGTTGATTTCCCTCCGTGCCTCCTGCCCCTCGTACCTTGCTGCCAAATGCACACAGGGCTGGGGGAGATCTCCCCCACGTCACCCAGGGATCTCATGCGCACCTCAAAATCCCCTGGGGGGCTTTTCTACCCAGGTTTTTGCCATCCCTGCAACCAAATGAGCCCTCAATGAATCTATAATACTCCGTATTAAGTCCATCACTAATTAATTAAGCCAAACCTCTTAGAAACTGATGATTTGCTTGGCCATTTCTGCATGGCGGACATGAACAAAACATAATTTTCAAAATGTGTAATATTTTAGGCCTTTTTTTGCACAGCAAAACTTGATAATCAGTTTACAAATTAGGCTTCAGAATCATCATTTTCTTAGTTAATCCTAAATCTGCTAGACAAATGAACATGCATGCATGCAGAGCATTTAATGCACCTGAATATAAAATGTTGCATTTAACTACAGCCACTCAATTCAGCCAGGAGCAAGCGCGCAACACTAGTAGTAAAAAAATAGGCATTTTTGGACCATGGCGCACCTCCACTGGATCCGCCCCTGCGCCATGTCCGTGTTGGGCCAGGCGGCGTCGATCTGCTGGCATAGGAGCTCGGTAGAGCACGTGGCCGGTGGCGTCGATCTTGCGATAGATCGTGGCCGGCGACGATGGTAGAGCATGTGGTCCGTGGCGGGGCGAAAAATGGCGGCGGGGGCTGGGACGAGAGGCGGCGCGGGTCAAACCCTAGCAGTTTCTTTTGATGAGTTCAATTACACTGTTTTGAGTTGTGCGGGCTCTTTCTTCGGCCATTTTCTGGCTACCGAGAACCGTGCTCCCTCTGTTTGAAAAGTTTCAAAAAAAGTATTTAGAAATTTCAAAAAAATTGGAAAACAATAATACATGTTCGGCCATTTTCTGGCCATTTACACGTTTTTTTTTTTTACAATTTCACATGTACGATCCTCCCCAGGGTGATCGTTGTCAACCTGACTACATGATCTCATTCAATTATAAACCTATATAAATGTGTTAATACATTATTTATGCAAATTCGGCACATAGTTTCTTAAATTATGCTCATACTAGATACATCCATCTTAGCGACATCCTTTTCCGGACAAAGGCAGTAGTTGTTTGTTAAAAGTCACACAATATAGTTTACTTGGGATGACAACTCACTCATTAACAAGACTAGCATAGAAGGAATCAAAGAAAGAGTATCATAGGAGTAGAACTCTGAAATCGAACATTTGAAAGATTTACTAGAGAAGGTATTATCCACATAATCAAACAACATTTTTTCAAGATATATGTGCGTTTACCTGCAAGTTTATCATACAAATGGGCCTTCAACGCTCCATGTCCTGTGGTGCGTTTTGAATCATGCACTTTTCTTCAGTTTTACTAAATAATAGTTCCTATGTTATCTTTTATAAGACGTTTTGTCAAGCCATAGGCTTGAGAAAACATCTTATAAAAGGAAACAGAGTGAGTATTTAGATCTTCACAACAAAGTTCATCAAAATAGACATATGATTTATTACCGTCATCACGGTATATAGTTGGAATAAGAGAAAACAACATTTATTTTCAAAATTTATGGAACTGATATTTGTTTAGTAAGGTCACCTTATAAATCCCAGGCAAAGAAATTTATGATAATCTGTTATTTCTGCCTAGACTCTGCATACACTAACAAAGAAGACAAAAGAAAGGATCGATGCCATGAAGGCCCAAATCATTAGCTTGATTTTCATCGAGAGATCTTCAAAGATAGTTTTGTTCATGACACTATCATGTTTTCATGTTATTATCCTTGTGATTCTGATTAAAATTCCAAAGATTTGGGTCGCAACTAAAGCAATGAAATTCTGCATGTCAGAACTACAATGACCAGTGAGCTTCTCTGGCACTCACTAAAGTCAAAAGACACGTGCTTCTGTTGTATAGCTTTTGCGTGGTTGTAGAATGGAAGTTAATTGATGAACGAATGGTCACTAATAGAAAACTCTTATTTGTCGTGTATCAAAAATACTCGGCTAAAACCTAAATACACTGGTAAAGTATTTGCCGAGTGTTATACAGTTGAGACTGGCTACATTCAGAGGTGTCTTCTGAAGGTCTTGCATGTAGGATCCCACATGGCCCCTAAATATAGCAGTCTCATCCGTTAATTGAGGAATAGAAAAAACACGGCGGGATAGGCGTGGGATATTTTCCGTATGGAGAAGAGTTGGTATGTACCAAAGATTTCTCACGTTATATACAGTGTCATATGGGCATACTGAGTTGGGTGGGAAGGGCAGGAAAGAGAGATGACAAGAAAAAGAGATGGCGGGAAAGTAAGTGCGGGAGGAGGTGGCAGAAGTTCATAAGACACTCGGCAAATATATGGAAAAAAATTCTCGTGAAGGAGTAGACGTAAAAATACAAATATTTGTCGAGTGTCTGTTAGGTGACACTTGACAGAGAGAGGCCGTCGTCATGGCGCCGCCAAATGCAGACGAGATAGCCATGTGTCCCGATGTTCACCGAGTGTCACTTGGTTGCGGTATTTGCAAGGTATTTTCTTTTTACCGAGGCTTGTTCCAAAAATGGTCGGCATACAAACGTCTTCGACGAATATAATTTGTTTGCCGAGTGTGTTATGTGTGATACTCGGCAACTGTGCTTTTGTATGCCAAGTTCCGAAAACACTTGGCAAACAGATGGATACACGACACGACGATGACGCGTTTTCCGATTGTTGGTGCAGTGTGACACGCAGAAAAACATCCAACTGTAGCGTGATTTCCAGATGAAAAACAAATGAGAGTATTGCCAATTCTGACCCCCCGATCGAACAGATTAATTTGGAAAAGTGGACAACATCCCTGAATATATAATATATAATGGAGTGGGTTTCCATCCATTGATCCTTACACTGATTCTCATCCACTTTAATGAAACTAATGCTAATCCCTAGACCAGATAAACATTTAAAACAGAAACAAAACATCTGATGAACTGAAGTAGTAAGACTAGTCACAATGTGGAGTAACATAGGAGTAACATCAGTGCCACATAGGCAAACCAACCTGTGGTTGGATGGTTAGTAGGGTGGTTGTACCCTCAGCCCACCAGAGTTCAAACCCCAGGTTTGACATCTGTGTGTTGCATTTAGGCGGAATATTCTTTCAGTGGGAGGCGACGTTCCCGTCGACAGCGAGGCGCCCGTGGTGACTTCGTCAATCTCAAGACTCGATCCGCCGGCTCAGTATTTCGGAGGTGCTCATAGGGGTAGGGTGTGCGTGCGTGCGTTCATAGGGGTGAGTGTGTGCGCGTGTATGTGAGCGTTTGCGTTTGTACTGTGTTTCTAAAAAAAAAAACATCAGTGCCACATAGGCAAAAAATCTGATGTGGCGGGTAATTAATAAGGAGAGAGATGGGTGTGGTAACTAGCTATGTTACCATAACATCACACATTTCAAGGCAAGATGAGTGTATAACCTATTAAATATGACACTACATACATGTTACTCCCCACTATGGAGGTAGTAACTTAGAGTAGTAACATATGCATGTTACTAGTCTAAGTTACTCCCCATTGTGACTGGTCTAAACGATTAAAACTGAAATTAAATTAAGCATAGTCATCAAGTCTGCTACTCCCTAATATATGCATGCTCGGATGGTGGGTGGCCACGCCAACTTGTAGGCGTACTCCGGCGACTGGACCACCTTGTAACGGAGCTTGCTGTACTGCAACAGGTCCGCCTGGAAGGACGACAGCTCGGCGGCCTCCTTGTCGAGAGCAAGAACAATGCGGGCACCTCCGATTGTCCAGTAGGCGACGGACCCGCGGCACCCCGCGAACCGGATCTCGACCCCCTTGGCCGCCCAACAGTCGTCGTCTGCACCGGGGCCCAGCGGCTGCGAGCGGCGGACTAGAACGCGCAGGCCCTGACGATGCCGTCACGATAGAGCGCAAACGCCAGCCGGAAGTTTGAGAGGCTGATTGGCTCGCCGCGTCGCGGAAGAAGGCGCCCAAGCAGCTGTGTCCGCGGAACCATTAAATCTGAGAATGGTTTTGAATTAACCGGGTATAACGGTTCAGTTTTCGTGTATGGTTTTTTTTGGGTTCGGGTGCTAATGGGCTGAGCGTACAAACGGGTGGGTTTAGTTCAGGTCCGTGAAAAAACAGTTCGGGTATGGTCAGGTATGGTGTCAAACCTGTGGGTGCCCAACGGGTTAGGAATTGGGTGTCCAAATTCCTTCCTCTGGGTCAAGGGATTAGGTCGCGCTGCATCCCCGCCGCCGCCTCTCCGGCCTCGGCTCCCGGCCATCGGCGCCGCTTCCGTGGCTCGACGTCCCCGTCTCCGCCCCGTCCGCCCGCCTCTCGCGGCTCACCGTCCCCGCCCCCTCCGCCGCCGCTCGTGCCCCGTCTCTCCCCTCTGGTCGGCCTACCGCCGGATCGCCGCCGCTCGTGCCACGTCCCTCCCCTCCGGTCGGCCTTCTCCCCCAACTGACAAGGACCTCTAGCGCATCACCAGATGAGCTAGTTCCTACCAAGGTGAGCCATCTACCACACAGCAAGCACGGATTCTTTGCTCCATTGGAAACATCCTCTTTTCTTCCTCAAAACCTTACGGATTTTGTTCTCCGGCGTTGTGCAGTGAGCATGGTGGATTGCAGGACCAAGTTCTTGGAGGTCCTGGGACTGAGAGACGACTAGGCGTCCCCTTCCTCCTCCCCCTTCCCTGAACATCAGGTAGGCAGTTGGGTTGTTTAGTGATTTAAGAAGATCAATCACAGTCGAGTACTTAATAAGTAGTGTAAGCTAGCCACGTAGAGGTGATGGAACCTTCTTTGCTGGTTCTTGGTCTGTGCACATGGTAGATTTTTTAGATTCGGTGCCTTCTTGGTCTGTGCACATGGTAGATTTTTTAGATTCAAGGTCTAGTAGGCAGTTGTGCACATGGTTCCAAGGTATGTATATCTAATAGAAATCCACTCACAAGCATGCTGCTTTTGATTGTTCATGTATCATCTATGTGCAGTCTCACTTGCCATCGTGTGTATGCAACTGAATTTAAACAGACAATGCTCATTCACTCGGTAGCAGAGCACCCTTGCATGTAGAACTGAATTTTGATTAGAATACTGTACATGGCACATGCACCTTAGTGGTTACTGTTTGTAGCAAAACTGTTTGATTAAGTTATGACCACATGGCTGCTTCATTAAGTTATGACCTGATCTCAAGCAATTCTAGCATTTTCTAACAGTAATTTTCAATATGTATTTTCTCACGCAGTGTGCTCTGAAATCTGAAGCATGTCTACCTCAGAGGGTTCTGCAAGTGCTGATTCCATGGATGAGAGCACAAGTCAAGGACCACGGGTTAGAAGGTCGAAGGTTTGGGAGCATTATGAACAAGATCTGAAGGATGTAGATGGTGATCTCATGGCCATTTGCAAATATTGTAAAGGGCAACTTCAGTCAAAGTTTGGGACTACAAGCTTGAGAACCCATATCGCAGAGTCTTGCCGGTCAATTGAGGATGCTGTCAGGAAGAGATTTCTGTCTACCATGAAGAAGAAACCATCTGAGGGCCCTTTTGTGTTTGATCAAAAAGTTTGCCGTGAGCTTATGGTCAAGTTTTGCATCCATGCTGAGATCCCCTTCCTTAAGTTCGAAGATCCGTACCTTCAGCCATGGATTGACTCAATGCAGCCAGCATTTCAAGTCAAGGGTCGTCACACGATTCGCGATGATGCAATGAAGATGTATCAAGGAATGAAGAAAGAGCTCGAAGTTGAGTTACAGAATTTGAATTCACGCATTTGCTTGACATCCGATATGTGGACTTCATCACAGAGCTTGGGTTATATGTCCATTACTGCCCATTACATAAATGCAGATTTCAATTACAAGAAGAAGATCATAAGTTTCTCAGAGGTCAAGTATCCACACACGGGCTTTGCGATAGAAGAACAAATTGTTGGTTGCTTAACGGAATGGGGCATAAGGGGCAAGCTGTTCACTTTGACACTAGATAATGCCAGCAACAATACATCTGCATGGTTCCGAACCATGCAGGGAGTTGAATCTCCCTGTGGCGCCGTGCCAGGGGCTCGCAGACCATGAGACGCAATGGCGACGCCAGCGACCGGTCGCTCGTCACGCTGAAGAGCAGGACGAGCAGCAGGCTGTCCCGGATGTCGGCAAGCTCCCAGCAGAGACCGGATTCCGGCCGCGGAAGAAAGTCGAGCGCCAGGTTCCTCGATGCGAGGATGCCCGCCCACGGCGACAAGGGGTTGGAGTGGACGAAGTCGGGGTGACGGCCAGGTGGACGTGAGCCGTAATGGCGCTGGCGGACCCTGTAGTGGCCGACGACGTGGGAGGACGGCGCGCCGTGGAGGGAATGGATCAGGTGGCCCTCGTCCGCCGCGATGATGCGTCTCCAGCGCTTGCAGGTGCAAGCGGCGCGGACGAGGTCGACAGGCAAGGGGAGGCGCAGGAACACCAGCTCGAAAAGCTCGTCTGGGACGTCCTCAATCTTGAACGCCAGCGCGGCTCTCCTCCGAGCATTCTTGCGGCGGCGGCAGCGGAGGCGTCCGTCCCCCATGGCCGCGTTGGGTTTCATCTAGCGATTGATCTCGTCGAAATACTTGGAACGCGAGCTCTTTTATGGTGCCCTAAATACCGGCCGTCAAGTCCTGAAAACCTAAAGATGGACGCTGATGCATGCTGCAACAACTTTTTTTTCTTAGGCAATCATGCTGCTGCTGTAACTGGGCCAGCAGTATATTACGTCCAACCGATGGAGCACCCACCAGTATATAGATGTTTTGATGGTAGTTTGGGCTGGGCCAACCCGCCCGCCGCTGGACCGGCCTCACACGCTCCCCTCTTCATTCCCGCACTGTCCAGGCTTCGGCTATGGCGCTGGCACGCGACCTATCACTGTTTCGTGTCCAGGTTGCAACTGATTGTTCCTAGCCCATGGTAAAGAGATTAATCGGTCAAGAACCTGGGAAGATTCAGCACCATCGTGGAGGAGATCAAGGCAAGTGCAAGCGATTTTGTTTCGGCTGAATTTGTTCACGAGCGCAGATCATCAGACGTTGAAGCTCATACCTAACTATATAAAAGACAAGAGGAATTAAGCTCTCAGATCGCTCCACCGCAGCGGTACTGTACTAAGAACAGTAAGCACTGTTGAAAGAATAGTAACAGCCACTTATCTGGCCGTCCGCTCTTCATCCGGCGGCTCCTAGCCTTTGCAACGCGTCCGTGCCGGTTTTGCAAGAAAGCCCTTCCCTAGACGAGAAATCAACCCGCAATCCATCTTTTCCCGAAGACAGGGACCTGATCACAAATGTCAAAAATCACGAGGGCCTCCGTGTAAAACCGACCGCGGATCGACCCCTTCCTTCCCCCTCCGCGCGCGCGGCCGGAAGTCGCCGGCGCCGCCGCCGCGCGTCCTCGCCGCTCCGGCCTCTCCCGTCCAGATCGACGACCACCGCGGGCTCCGCCGTCTTCTCCTCCACCCTCGCGCGGAGTTTCGCGTCCCGGGGCGCCGCGGAGTCGCCGGAATCGTCGCCGGCTCGCCCGCAGCCCGCCGCCGCCTCCGCACGCCGTAGCCGTCGCTCCGGCGACCTACAAGCGGCGGCGCCGCCACTATCGCGTTCCTAGCGTCGATGCGCGTCCAGAGAGCACGCCCACGTCTCCTGGATCGCCGTGGTTCGCCGCCGGCGTTCGCGTCGCCGCCGCGGTCGCTCCGCCGCTGGTTACGTCGACGTGACGCCCAGCGGACCTGGGCCGCGCAGTTGGGCCGGATGCTGGGCCGGGCTGGCTGCTGCGCAGCTGGTTCGGCCTTTTTATTTTTCCCCTCCTTTTGTTTTTTTCCTGATTTCCTTTTTTTAAAAAACTTTTGAAACTTCCAAAATACACCTTTAATAGTTTCCAAACAAATCTGCACAACTCCAAAATGTGGACACTTTCAAAATTCGAATTTTACCACATTTCCCGTACTTTTCTTTCTTCAAAAACTTTTGTAACTTCCGAGATGCAACTTCAACAATTTTCATATCTGCACACCTTTAAAATGTGGACATTTCCAAAATTTGAATTCCACCTCATAAATGCGCCATACAGATTTAAATATTTCAAAATTTTAGAGGCCTTCCAAACTGAACTATTTCACTACTTTTTGGAATTGAAAATTCTATAGCCGCAGAAATATTTAAAACTGGAAATCTTCCAAAATTCAACAATTTTTTACGTATAGTTGACCAAACTTTTCAGATTTGAACACCTTCTAGACGTCAACTTTTTTTTTTCCCACTCTCACGAATTTTTAAAAACTATACACTTTCTGAACGTTCGAATATTTCGATCCACTAAATATTTTAAAATTCCACAAAAATACTTCAAAAATGCTCATGAAAAGAATACATGGCCGAACATTTCAGTCCCCTAAATATTTTAAGATTCTACACAAAAATCCAAGAATGCTCACAAAAAAAAAATGCTACCTACCTATAAGAAAATAAGAACATGCTTTGACATTCCAAATTATCCAACATTTTCGTAATCAAAAAAAAAAAAATACCTACCAACTTTTGGCCCCAAAATGCAAACATATTGGAACATTTCAAAATGACATACATTTAAAGACAAAATAAGTACATTTCCTCTAATTATGTGAATTTAAAATTAATATGTCCTCACACAATGCATTTTCCTTTACTTATGGAGTTCAATTACATACTTATGGCAGAACCAATACATATTTCAACAAATTAATTAGCTAGATATTCCAAACTACCCTAAAATACATCAAGATTGCCACAAAAAAATGTTTACTACTCTAGAATATATCAACATGCCCAAAATAACAGATGCTAAAAACGTATGGAGAAAACAAACATGTTTTAATATTTTCAACTGCTCAATAATTGGATAAAATCTAATTGCCCTTCCTCATGCATGTTTAACAAATTTTGACCATGTTTATTTAGGACAACGAAACAAACAATTTTTTTACAAATTTAGAAACTGACCATCTACAAAAGTTGCAACAAACAAAAATAAACATTGTGCACAATTTACATTTCCAATAAAACTCAGAATATAAGAAAATTTGAAAACAGCTCCACCACTTCCGAGTGCTCCGCATACACCCGCATCCCACATGGCCAAATCCGCATCCCAGATGTCGGTGGTTCGATACCGGCTAGCTCACCGTGCCCGTCATTTCCGCTGCTAACATCACCCTGTTGTGTCAATGAGCCCAGTTAGTCAGCGACTTATCCTTTTCCACAGAAATTTAAAAGAATGCTGAATCCTTGACATATGAACCCACTTTGTTTACATAATTTCAAGATAAAAAAATGCAAAATCAATTATTCAAAATCTATCCATGAGAAAAATGCGATAAAAATATCAAAATGTCTAAAAACACATGTTAACTACTTACAACAAAATACAAACACTTTCCAACGGGAATTTAAGAAATTGCTGAATCCCTGACATATTAGTTCACTGTGCTTTCACAATACAAAAAATAAATAAATGAAACTGCCAAGTCAAAAATTTACAAACATTTTTGGACATTTCAAATTAGCAAATATTTAAAGAAAACCTATTAAATGGAATTCTATTTAAAAAAAATACACAATGAACATCCACTGATTATGAAGCTTAATTAAATTTTTTAATATTTTGAATTAAAAAATTACAAAAAAAATGCCAATTATCTTTGCAAGATATATTATACAGCTAAAACAAAAAGAAACAAAGCATTAACACCTACCTAACTTTTTTATTCAACACACAAAATACTAACTGTTTATAGGGAAAAAAACATGTTTAGATACTCCAGTTTGATAAATACATCAACAACAAAAAAATGCACTCCCTCCACTTATATGAAGTTAAATTTATTAAATACTCATACGATACATTCCCTCTAATTACAAGCTTAAATTCAACATTTTAACTTAATAATTATTTGGATACAACCTAAATTAATTTACCCTAATTACGTAAGTCAATTCAATAAATGTGTATTTCCACCACTATATACTTAAATTAAATATTAATGTCAAAATATAATTTTAAAATTTCAATTCATTAAGTATTTTGACATACTCCACACAACAAATTTCAACGAATTTCACCATTTTTTAAAACCCAACAGTTGCGGCGGAACGACGCGCTTTTAGATGCCTTTCAAATAAAATCTACATAACTTCCCAATTTGAATAACTCTCCAAATCTAAACAACCTTTTAAACGTAAACTATATATCCGAGACGTATAAATCAGCATATTTCAATATTTTAGATGCCTTTCGAACCTACACATTTCACAAACGTAAAAACAACTCAAATCTAAATACCTTCCCGTTTTGAACAATTCTCAAAATCTGAACAACCTTTTAAACGTAAACACTCTTTCAATTTCGTTAATTTCCAAATATTCAACAAATTTAAATGCCCGCATTTCCAAATTTGAATTCTACCCACACACGCGCGGCATCGCCGCGCAAATTTACCTAGTAATCCAATAAAAGGAAGTAGTCGATGACAAGCGATTTTGTTTCTGCTAAGTTTGTCCAATTAATTCTGACTAGCTTTCTGCTCGCGCCAGTAACGCAACCTGAAGAAAGGAACAATACCATGAAGGCCGAATAGAACACTTAAAGAAAGGGGGAAGATTTGAATGTGACGAGTGATGCTCTAAAAAAGGAACAATACCATTTGTGCCACTATCTTATTATCCTTGTCATTTTAATTCATTTTCCTGGGAGTTTGTGTGGCAGCTGAATAAACAGAATTCTGCACGTCAGAACTACAATGACCATTGAGCTTCACTTGCACTCACTGGAGTCAAAAGACACTTGCTGCTGCATAGCTTATGTGTGTTTGTAGAATGGAAATAGATTGAGGAACCAATGGTGCTATTTGACATGCAGAAAAACAACCTATTGTAGTATGATTTCTAAATGAAAAAGAAATGAGAATATCGCCAATTCTGATCCTCCGTGAACAAATTAGGAAACTAGTTCCCCTAAGAAAAGCAGTGCGTTTCCATTCCATGGATCCTAATATTCTTACAAGAATTCTCATTAACTTCCCTGGAACTTCTTTAGACCAGATAAATGTTTAAAACAGAAGCAAAACAAGCCGATGAACTGAAGTAGTAAATGATTAATAAAACTGAAACTGTGCCTACAGTATCCAATAAGCAAGTGGTCGATGACAAGCTCGCAGTCGCGAATAATAATTGGCGCATGCGCAAGCGCGCGCATGCTAAATCTGGGCCGTCGGATCCGGCCATCCGACGGCCAGGAATCACCGTTGATTTTTCGCTGGGTCAACAGTGAATCCTGGCCGTCGGATGACCGGATCCGACGGCCCCAGATTTAGCGCATGCTAAATCTGGGCCGTCGGATCCGGCCATCCGACGGCCAGGAATCACCGTTGATTTTTCGCTGGGTCAACAGTGAATCCTGGCCGTCGGATGACCGGATCCGACAGCCCCAGATTTAGTATGCGCGCGCTTGCGCATGCGCGAAATTCGCGTTCTCGCAGTCGCATAAGTCGCTCTAGCCTCTCCATGCATGCTCATCAACATCAAGGCAGCTAGGATAAGCAGGCTCGGATGGTAGGTGGCCACGGCAGCTCGTAGGCATACTCTGTCGAGTGGCGCTTGTCACAGAACCCGGCGGACTCCGACTCGTCCAGCACGGAGGAGAAGGAGAGCTCAGCGGTGTCTTTGTCAAGAGAAAGAAGAATGGGGACACCTCCGAGTGTCCAGAGGACGGACCCGTCGACGGCCCATCCTGCGAAGTGGATAACGGCCGCCTTGGCCACCCAGTCCTCGTGGTCACGGGCGGCTGCGCCAGGGGTCCAGTGGCCACCGGCGGCGGACGAGAAGACGGAAGCCCTGACGACACAATCGCGATAGAGCGCGCACGTCACCCCGAAGTTCGACTGGCTGATTCGCGCGCCTGCATCGCCGTCGCTGTCGCGGAGGAAGGCGCCGAAGCAAGCGCATCCGTGGAACCATTCAGGGAGCGGGATTTCCCTGTAGCGCCTTGCCAGGGGATCGCACACTAGGAGACCTAGTGCCGGCGCCAGCGAGCCGGGGCTCATCTTACCGAGAGCAGGAGGAGCAGGAGGCCTCCCCGGATGTCGGAAAGCTCCCAGCAGAGACCGCTGAATTCCGACTGCGGGAGGAAGTCGAGCGCGAGGTTCCTCGCGGCGAGGATGTCCACCCACGGCGAGGAGGAGGAGGGAACGAAGAAGGGTTCACGGCCAGGCGGACGTGAGCCGTACCAGAGCCCGAGGACGCTATAGTGGCCCAACACATGCGACTATGCGAGGAAGGCGCGCCGTGGAGGGACCGGATCAGGCGGCCGTCGTCCGCAGCGATGATGTGTCTCCAGCGTTTGCAGGTGCACGCGGCGCGAACGAGTTGGTGAACCAAGGGAAGGCGCACGAAGACCAGCTCGAAAATCTTGTCTGGGAGGGCGTCAATCTTGGCCGCCAGCGCGGCTCTCCTCCGAGCATTCTTGCGGCGGCGGCCGTCCCCCATGGCCGTGTTGTTAGGTTTCGCCTAGCGATTGTTCAGGTATACGTCAAAATATTAAATATTTCGAGATTGCACGTTTGGAAATCCTTGCACAAAACAACTTCTCGTATCTCTTCTTCTTCCTTATTTCTCGTCTCGGTATCGCGTGACACGGCAAGTCGGCAATTCGACTTTCTTTCTGAGAACAATCAAAGATGATGCGGGAGGAGGAGAAGGCCTCCGACGTGAGAGCTAGCTGCACGCACGTTCCCAACGATGTGTGATTCGATTTCCTTGGGAGTGGGGGAAAAAAAGGCTATGAGCATTTGGAACTAATTTTCAATTCAAAATTTGTTCATATTCGAAAATTGTTTAAAGTTAAGATTTTATTCATATTTGAAAATTGTTCCAATTCAAACTTTGTCCACATTCGCATTTTCATTAGTTGTGTGAGGTTTAGGTCATAAGGCATCTTTCGTGGTGAAATTTATGAAAAAATGTTCCAATTCAAGATTTTGTTCATATTTGAAAAGTGTTCCAATTTAAAACTTGGTCATATTCAAAAGTTGGTCCAGTCAAAGATTTCTTCATTTATAAAAATTGTTCAGATTTAAATTTGTTCAAATTCATAAATTGTTCATATTCAGAAATTGTTCAAATTTGAAAAACTACAGATTTTGAAGAATATTGTAATTTGACAATATTCAATTTTTTTTGTAAAACACTCAGATTTAAACAACTTTCAGTTTTTGAATTTGTATTCATTTAAAAAGGTTCAGATTAAAAATCAGATTTAAAGTGCTCAATGTGTATCTATCGGTCCGAACCCATTTAAGAATCGTCGAACGGAAATGACAGGAAAACGTTTTGCGCGTGCGATCTATTGGGCTGAGGCCATTTAAGAATCGTGTCGGCATATAAAAAAAAAAGAATCATGTAGGCGGCGTTATCTTGTATGGACGCAGTGAAGCAATTTATAGCTCCTCCCCGAAAAAGGCTGCCCTCAAGAAAAACAACAACGAAAGAAGGCATCCTTCAGCGTCGGAAGTTGTTCCTTAACAAAACACTCCTTCCGTTAAAAAAAAAATCCTTTGTTGAATGTTTCCTTTGTGACCTTAAACATGCTTCGGCATGTAAACTGAAGAGGCGACCACCCATTCAGGAGGTGACCGAGAGAAGATGGATTATCTAGCAGTTTTTTTTTTAGAGAACCCGCAGGAGATCTGCGCGTTATTATATTAAGTAGGAAGAGAGACAAAGTTCAACGATTACAAGGAGGCAGCGAATAGCGAGCGCCATTGCCGTCCAGGGCCACTATGCCGGGAACAACAAAGATCCTCGGCATCTACAGAACACAACAAGGACTATCCTCGCCCTAACCCACACCTAGCGGCTGCCCAAATTCTCCATTCTTCTGCGATGGCATGCGCAACTCGGTCCACGGTTGAAGCATGGGCTTCGAACACCCGGGCATTGCGCTCTAGCCACAGAGCTCTGATCACCAGCATGATATATGAGTTCGCCGTCTTCTGCTCCTTGCTAGATAGCGACATCACAGCCCTCAGCCACCACTCCGCCAATATGGACTGGCGGTCAGGGATCGTGAGCGCCAAGTCAAGCCTCTGATTCAGGCCGGTCCACACAGCAGTCGAAGTAGGCACAACTGCAGTGGTGTGCCATTCACATCGTCTTGAGCTTATCTATATGCTTCGGTGGTAGTATTCCCTAGCATAACAAGTCCTGTCACCCTTGAAGCTTTAGCGTGCACGGAGGCACTTGCCTTGGCTGGCGATCTCCAACTCCAACGTGTCAAAGTTGCTAATACTACATGGAGGTGGTCAACAGTCTGGATGGAAATTATGTGGGCTAATTCAATCGTCACGATCTGTATTCCAAGCAGGGTCTACGAATTAGGGTTTATGGCTATCACCACAATGGATCTCACTAAAAACGAAGACGACCACACAATTCACACCAGCAACCAATGTTTTAAATAGCGTGCGCTATGAAATATAGCACGGCGCCCCTTAAATATGCTATAGCGAAGCTATATCGCGCTATAGTGGTATTAGCGGACGATTGTACATTGATTCTAGTGCGTCTGTGACGGTGATCTCGCTAATTAAACTTAACTGGAAATTGCCTTATTGTCTAACTAAATGTTGTTAGAGGTCAGTGAGTGGGTTTCCACCGATCCGTCCATATTGTACACGAATTCTCATGAACTTCCCTGAATCTTATCAGTAGACTAGACAAATGTTTTAAACAGCAGCAGAACAATCCAAAGTGAAGTAGTAATAAATGATTAAAACTGAAATTGTTTGCCACTTATGCAACGGAAGGGAGCGGACAACGGCAAGCTCACATATATCTAGCCTATTCACGGTAAACGGCAGCGGATAACCTACGGCGCCATGCATGGCATCTTCATATGCTCACCAAGACCTGCCTGCTAGGATATGCAAGCTCGAATCGTAGGTGGCCACGATAGGCAGTAGACGTACATCGGCGCGTTGCACATGTCACGGAGCGCGGCGTACTTCTCTTTGTCCGGCACGGAGGAGGACGAGAACTCGGCGGCCTCTTTGTCAAGAGAAAGAACAATGTCGTCACCTCCCATCGTCTAGTACGCGACGGACCTGTCTTCGGCACACCCCCTGAACCGGATATCGGCCCCGTTCGCCACCGGGCTGTCGTGGCCCGAGGTCCAGCGGCCGCCGCCGGCGGACGAGAACGTGCAGGCCCTGGCGACGCAATCGCGATTGAGCGCGCACGTTACCCTGAAGTTTGACAAGCTGATCCACGTGCCGGCGCCGACGCCGTTGCCGTCGAGGAGGAAGGCGCCGAGGCAACTCCATTCATGGAAACATGCAGGGAGCCGGATCCTCTTGTAGCGCCGTGCCAGGGGATCGCAGACTAGGAGACGTAACGGCGACGCCAGCGACACGTCGTGGCTCATCTCGCTGATGAGTAGGAGGAGCAGGAGGCCGCCCCGGCTGTCGGCAAGATCCCAACTGAATCCGAACTCCGTCCGCGGGAGGAAGTCAAGCGCGAGGCTCCTGCCAGCGAGGATGTCCGCCCACGGCGAGCGAATGAAGCTGTAGCGAACGAAGACGGGTTCACGGCCAGACATAAGTGAACCGAAGCAGCGCTGGTGGACCTTGTACCGGCCGATCAAGTGCGAGGACGGCGCGTCGTGGAGGGAGCGGATCAGGCGGCCGTCATCCGCCGCGATGATGCGTCTCCAGCGCTTGCAGGTGCACGCGGCGCGGACGAGGTGGAGAGGCAGAGGGAGGCGCAGGAAAACCAGCTCGAGAATGTCGTCTGGGAGGGCGTCAATCTTGGCCCCCAGCGCGGCTCTCCTCCGAGCATTCTTGCGGCGGCGGCGGCGGCGTAATCCGTCCCCCATGGCCAAGTGATTGATCACGTCGAAACCTGATTTGGACAAAACAACTTCTCGTGTCTCTTCTTTATTTCTCTTGACGGTATCATGGCAAAGGCAAACTATCCTAACGTGAGACGGCAAATCTAACCGAAGAACAGCCGGAGAGGATGGAGGAGGCTTCCGAAGTGAGAGCTAGCTGCACGCACGTTCCGATCGATCCTTGTAATTCATAATTTTTTGGAGGGAATAATTCATTTTTTTTTGAAACGAGGTTTTTTCTTTTTTTTTGAAACGAGGACTTGTAATTCATAATACATTGATGCAGCTTCCATGTCAGATTTCCCTTCGATGGGGGATTTGATTTCTTTGGGATTGGGAAAAAGAAACAAGCTATTAACACTTGGAATTAATTTTTCCATGTTTGAGCACCAGAAACTGAAGTTCAAATGTCAGATTGATCTTTACTCGTATTGAAAACATGTGTTTTTAGTGGACATGGGCCGTGGGCACTCCGAGAGAGGAGTTGGATTGGGCTTGGTGGCCATAGTGGGAGTCGGGGAGAAGCAGCAGCTAAGAACAAAGGAATCCCTGTTCAAAAAAAAAAGGAATCAAAACAGACAATGTAATGAACCTGTAGGGTTAACACACGGAACAAAAAACACAAGTTGTGTCGCTCTGATCCATATTCAGTTAATATTTGTTTGCATCTTTTTTCCTTGAGAAATTTTTGGGCAGTACTAGATCATCGTTCAGATGCTAAAAAAAGTGTGTTCATCCTTGAGACTTAAGTCACTGAGATCTAGCCCCTCTCGCAAAATGATGCTAAAATATCATTTTCGACATGATCTCTCTCTCTCTCTCTCTCTCTCTCTCTCTCTCTCTCTCTCTCTCTCTCTCTCTCTCTCTGTGCTTGATCTCCTCTCTATAGTTCTTGAAAAAATCGAGTGCTTGATTATTTTCTGTGCATTCATGGGCTTCGCGTAGAAACAAATAACTGTGTTTTGAAATACTGTAAAATTTAAAACTACCTGACATATGATGACTGTTTATTATCAATATTCTTACTTTTTTCTAATTTCTGCAATCTAAAAAGGATATGCAAGTCAAATCGACAAACTGATGTGACATCGAACGCATCCATCCGCCATATTTGGCTGACCCTTTCAGAGATCAACGTATAACCGCGCATCATCAAGTGTCTACGCGAAAGCGAATTCACGATGGGCTGAGTCAATAGCAGCAAGCTGCATCAGTCCCAAAGATAAGATCGATCATCAATGAACCGGACGATTAATGCACGGATGCAGAGCCACAATCCCTACTTTGTTATTAGCTGACCTTACGTAGCAAGTGGGGTTCGATCTGCACTCTCAATCACACGTAAATCCACGGATGAATGTCAATGCCCTGCTTGATAGCCAATCAAGTATGACAATGAGATACTAACAAAGCACGGCCCTGTTCGATCATATTGTACTCCTAGCTAACAGCCAACTACTATCAGTACACGCAGTTATTGAAGGTTGAAAATTAAGCTCTCATATCCAATAACTCAGATGATAGGCATAGGCGTAGTGCATGCATGCCCGCATAGCCTCTTCTATAAATAGAATAATTCTACAAGCGATACCATCTCATCCCAAGTTTGCTTGCTCTCCTACTCGATAAAGCTGATCATCAGAAATGGCTGCCAAGACGCTACTTCTGCTTGGCGTCGTTCTAGTCTCGGTCATGCTTCTCTCCCAGGATGTGGCGCATGCTAGAGAGCTTACTGATACTAAAGGTTTTCCATCTCCCTCCCCCCTCTCACGCACTCAAAGATAATGTGTGCATTATATTGTTTATAAATGTTAGAATAGCTAACTGGGTGCGATAAAGTAGACACAAATTAATTAATCTCTCATCCCACATATGCATGAATATACAATACCTCAAGTTGTTCACTAAACGATTGTAACATGCAGAGTCTGAGGAGAAGAATGTGAAACCTGCAGCAGGGCCGGGCCTCAAGGACGAGAAGTGGGGAGGTGGATACCAGCATGGTGGAGGAAATGGGTACGGAAACGGTGGAGGGTATGGAAATGGTGGGGGATATGGAAATGGTGGAGGGTATGGAAACGGTGGTGGATACGGAAATAATGGTGGAGGATATGGAAATGGTGGTGGATACGGAAACTATGGAGGAGGGTATGGACATGGTGGTGGATACCATCATGGCGGAGGATACGGAAACAACGGAGGCGGTTATGGTGAAGGATATGGAAATTACGGACACGGTGGTGGTTACGGGTCTGGCTACGGCGGTGGAGGCTATGGACCGGGATATGGTGGCGGACATGGTGGTGGGTATGGTCATTCAGGTAATGGTGGTTATGGCAGCGGCTTTGGTGGAGGGTATGGTGGTGGCAGCGGATATGGTGGAGGTGGAGGATACGGTGGTGGTGGTGGCGGGTACGGTGGTGGATCCGGTGGTGCCGGCTATCCTTGAGGTGGATATGGTGCAAGATGTTACAATGATTGGCACTAAGGAAATAAGTAGATATGTGTATGTGTTTTAAATAAGGCATGTGTGTTGATTTGTGATGTGCTTGAATAAGAAATGGTCCTTATGCTCGCATATAGGAGCAAGGTCCATAAGAGTGAAAAATCCGGCGAGCAAGCTAGCCTTGTGTCATCTCCTATATATGCAAGAGAATATATTTTTATTTGGCACTATGCTGCAGAAGTGGGTTGTATTATAATTGATAACATGTGTATCAACTTTTGTCATAGTTCAGTCCCGAAAGTAGTTTTAAAACTAGCTTGAACAACTCCAAGAAAAAATCCCAATGAGTGAAAGCTAGAAAAAAAAATGAAAATTAATGATATGTACATCTTTTAGTGGTTTGAGGAATCAATTTTTTTTTGAACAACCATACTACTGAGGAAAGGCCTTTTAAGAATCTAGAGAGAGACTCACACACAAATCTGAATCAAGTTTCAGAACCTAACAAATCGGAAAGTAATGTGGTAGATTTTTCTGTCCCGAAAATGTTAAGTAGAGGCACTTGGTAACTTTGTCGTGTAATGTTGTGATTTTAGGCTGTTAAAATTGGAATGGATTAGATGAGTTGGAGCTATTGGAGGTTCGAGCCGAGCTACTCGTGTTATAGGGATGCCTTAGTGTATTGTAGGGTATAAGCCTCAATCACCTGTATCCGCTTTTGATCCAAAATTCCCCATGAATATTTATAAGTATGACATTGTAATATGAACCAGACATGGATCCGGCAAAATATGTGGCATATCTGTTATCGTAAAATGTAGCTGCAACGAAAACATCTTCATCATTTTTTTTTTGAAGTGGAGGGTGTATACCCAGCTCTGCATCCAAAAGGATACACACAACCGTTTTTATTAATAATAACAGAAAATAGAAAACACCAAGCTTACAAAGATATACATCGATCAACCGGAAGCAGCCACCGTTCAGGCGAAAATTCGCTACACCTACAAGCTTGATGAAGAGGGTGGACCAGTCAGAGCCAAGTTCCTAGACCTCAAACACCAACGCACATCATCTAAATCCTGAGGCTTCAACAAAGCTGCCCAATAGCGAGCCGTGAGCACAAACAGGTCCAGCAGACTCTCAGCACACACCATATGCATACATTCAGAAGTCGCTGCCGCTATCTTCCACCAGCCCATCTTCAGGAGAGATCAATGTAGTAGCCTTGTCAGGCCTACCGTCGGCGCCGCCACGACGCCAAACAGCGCCACCATCCTGTGAGTCGATCATCCCATATCCGCTGCCGATACTCCGATGCACCATTCCGCTGAGACCCACCGTCATCCATAAAGTTGATACGACAACGCTCCACCATAGGGCCCCTCCAACCAGCACTTGCTCCAAAAACGATGCCCCCGGGAGGGGGTACGGCGCAGGACGCCGCCATTGTCCGATCTGGGAGACCCCGATCTAGGGTTTCCCCTGGAACAAACGACCCTTCCAGAGATACCACTACAACAGGACAGAGCTCTGGTAACACAATCATGTAACACATAGAAAATTATGTTACAGGTAAAATTCCAGTAACACGTCATTCCTGCTACAATGACAGACAATAACACAAACTATACACGACCCGAAAATGTGTTACAGAGATATCTACCAAGTAACATATAAATATGTGTTATAGGTAATGTGTTACAACAATATTGACATGGTAACATATAAATATGGTTAGTGGTAATGTGTTACAAATTTCCGTGAGAGTAACACATAATCATGTGTCGAACCATAGTGTTACAGGTTCAATTATAAAGGGAAACAGAAAACATATTATCAGTTGCATTTGTATATATCACCATTACGTTAATACATGTCAAATGCACTCACTTTAAATTGATCATGTAAAATAAATAATTGACGTCAATACTCATGATTCATTTTTGTTTGAACAATGGGACAAAAAAGGGCTTGGAGGGCTCGAACCCTTTACCTGATGGAAGAAATAATTCGTTCCGACCACTACAGTGTTACTTGATTTACGTCAGCTTTGGGATGTTTATTATTTTAATGGATACTATAATTTTAATTAAAATTTGAGGCCCTGTGACCCATGGGCTCCTGCCTGCTCATGAAGGAGCGGAAGACCGACAACAAACTAGATCATAACTGTTGAATTATACAGTAGTACAAATAGAATCATCAATCAAGTAATAACCGGTAGGTTTAGCACACGAGTGTTTGTACTAGCGGGTGTGGTAACATATAATTCTAAATGCTGACGAGCGCTTGCTGTTCTACTGAGTTTAAGAAAACATGACACGTCCACATATTACTGTGTATAAACGAGCAGGCTTCAAATGTAAATACTCATCGGCAGCAAGTACTACCGCAAAGGATTATGACTAGACCAAAGTTTAGCTAATTCCTAGATGATACAACTATCGGGAGTCATGGTGTGCAAAACTATAAGGATTAATTCTGGACAAGAATAACTAGAACTTGGTGGCATCAATACGTAGTCAGATCTGTAAACAAAAGCATCAGGATTTAATAGATCTGTACACGTGCTTGAAGAGGCAGCAGATTTCCTTGAATGGAATACACCCATCGAATGAACTACAACAGCTAGATCGAGCCATGCTCACACTAGTACACGGTACACCACGTATCGTCCATAGCCGTAACTGAATTCACTCGAACAATAAAATTATTACAACAAGATCTGCAACAAGAAAACAAGGGGTGGGTGCCCAACAGACATGTCGACAAGATGGCCAACACCCAGCTGGAAGTGCATGGCACATAAGTCACACATTCAACGACGGTTGATAAGAAAAGGAAGAAAACATGTCCAGGTTTTCACACCAAACAAACATCCGATATAAATCAAAACATCCATTTTTTTAAAGTAGTAGTTCAGTTTACAAGATGGTAAATCTGACATAATACTTCTTTGACAAATAGTTTATTTATTCCCAACGAAAATCTGTCATAAAGGTTCAAATATAAAAAACTACGCAAATATAGAAGTTCGCTAGTAGAACACATAGCTTCATCCAACGGTTCAGAACAATCCTTCTAATCTCCACTTCCAAAATATCCTGAAAAATAAGATTTAATGAAGCGTTTGAGCAAGTTCATGACAAATCAGAAGGTCCGAGTTAAAATATCAGTACATGTATGGAATGTAACTGTAATATACTACTAATTAATATTTTATACGGAGTAGTAGAAAATGAGAGTCAGACATGAGTTGTGTGAAGCAGGAGTAATGTTGCCCGAATGCTCGACGACTTGTATGTCGGATTACAGACAACTGAAACTGTATGCGGTTTATACCAGGAAACGACATGCATCTTAAGGAAAAGGAAGATCCAGGAAAAAAATGTATCTTTATTAAGAGGAGAACATGATCACATATAGGTTCAGATAACAAGCACTTACAGAGCTTTAGAAAACAAGTAAATGGCACAAGGCCAAGTACAGATGTACTGCTACATCTCTTAACAATGATTTATTTCATCCGCGGATGACAGTTTGTATGTATTATCAACCAAGTGTCATGACAGTAAGGATGCAGTACTAATAATAATCAGAATCCACAATGGCAACATCCATGGAAAATATAGAACGAGAAACTGGAAAGCAATAAAGAAAAGCAAAAGTCGGGTTTATTTGTTGAATGTCAGACCTTAGTTCTTCAAATTTTGAAGGGTTGTAAGCTCACTAAACAGAAGATACATATAAAACCAAAAGACCTGTGTGGCTAAAGACCTGCAAGAACATACAATGATTCTTAATGTCCTGCAAATTCATATTTTTTCTTGAGGTAAAAAAGACAGTACATATAATCAGGAAAATGCTGCTGCTCAAAGATAGAATTACCCTTATATGATTTCCCCTATTCTTCATTGATCAAAGCATTATTATTGACATCCACCATTGTTCCCCCAACGTCAGATCTAACCCAATGTTTATCTTTCCTTTTCTTTTTAAACATATCCGTAAGGTGAGAAACATGGAATGGCTCAGCTTCTATGTCTCCTGTGCATTCTTTACTTCCTGTGTCGCATATATCTCTAGGTAGTTTATTCTGCATCACCACTGACCAACCTGGGTTCAGTTCATCTTCCACGTAAAACATTTGATCAGCTTGGTTAGGAAAAATAAAAGGCTCATGGTCAATCTTGTCTCCTTTGTGCATCAAATGTGAGAAGTTAACAAGCGTGTAGCCATATTTATCCTTTTTAATTCCTTTATCAGAAACATCAACCCATTCACACTTAAACAAATCCACTGAATATTGTCCAGAGTAGTTCAATTGGATAATATCAATTATCCTGCCATAGTAAGTCACATCACCTAATACAGGGGTAGCATCACCTGATGCAGCATATGTAGATGTTTTGGCACGTACCACCACACCACTATTTTGAGTCATCCTGTCCAAGCGTTTAGGCCTAAACCGGTATCCTCTGGAGTTGTAAGCACGGTACTTTTTGCTGCATCGACGGGCCACGTGCTAGCCATCGAATATCATCGTTAACACTATCAATACCATTTTCCTTCTCCAATTTCATTATCTGGAGATTAAGAATTAGTTTAGTGAATGGCTTCAGTTGTACCTACAAAAGATATGAAATATTGACTTACATGAGCTTTGAACCAGTCATGGAACTTCTCATGTTGCATGGCCTCGATTGTGTCTGGGGAGACATCACGCTGGCTAGTGATCTCATCAACATGAGCTCTGCAAAGCAATTTCCTAATTAGTTTTAAAGTCATAGGAAGAGTTATCAAAAGAAGTAAAAAAAAAGGATAACTGTAATTGTTTAGAGGACTGAGATATTACCGAAGGAATGGGTTGACATCCGAAGAGTTGAACAGCACATATCTATGTGCCTGCAATTTAGCCAGCCCTCTAAGAACATAATTGCCAGGCTTTCCAAGTGGTTTTCCTACACTAGAAAAGAGAGTTGGTCCTTGTTCAACATCAACCACCTCATCGTCATCGTCATTCCTTGAAGGCTGGTTATGCTTGGTGGCGAAACCATCAATATATCTTGAGCAAAATGTCATGCACTTGTCCGCAAGATATGATTCTGCGATAGATCCTTCTGGATGTGCTCTATTACGCACATATGACTTCTGGACACAGAGATACCTGCAGAAATAAAAATAAAAAGAACACAAAAATTATTAACAAAGGTAGCACTACAATATTTAGGAAATATAGCAGTCGCATTCTTCAAATCATACCTTTCCAAAAACCACATTGAATGGTAGGCCACAGGGCCACCTATTTTTGCCTCGGTTGCTAGATGAAGAACCAAATGCACCATAAGAGTAAAAAATCCGGGCGGAAATATCATCTCCATACGGCATAATGTTATCTTTATTCTTTGCTCTAACTTCTCAAGCTCTTTCACATGGAGAACCTTAGCACTAACTTCTCTAAAATATGCACATAGATCAAATAAGACGGATGTGACATTATCTGGAAGTAAACCTCTCAATGCAACAGGCATTAGTTGTTGCATCAGAATATGACAATCATGGCTTTTAAGTCCAGAAATTCTCCCTTGAGGAACATTTACACATCTAGAGATGTTCCCCGAAAACCCATCTGAAACTTTTATATTGTGAAGTACTTCGCAAAACTGTTGCGCCTGGTTTTTTGACATGGTATAAGAAGCAGCAGGAAGAAAATACTTGTCATTAGATTTTTTTTGAGGATGTAACTCTGGTCTGATTTTCATTTCCTGCACGTCTTGTCGTGCCTTTAAATTATCCTTTGACTTGCCCTCTATTCCTAGAAGTGTCCCATATATATTTTCACATACATTTTTTTCAATGTGCATGATATCTAGATTGTGCCGGAGCAAATTGAAGTCCCAATAAGGCAAATAGGAGAAGAACCCATTAACAAACTTCCATGTTTTGGAATCATCAAATTCCTTAATTGATTTTATCTTATCTAAAACGCTAACTCTATCTTTAGAATAAGGAGTCGGCTCTGTTCCGTGTTTCTCAAATCCATCAAATATGTCAGATTCATAACGGAACTCATGATCTGGGTGCAAAAACCGGCGATGTCCCATGAAACAGAATTTCCCCCCATTTTTCAAGCGTGAAGACCAAGTTTCATCACTACAAGGGAAGCAACCGGACTCAGAACTGGTACTATGTCCTGAAGATCAAAAAGGTTGAATGTGATTCAGGTCACTGATCAACCTGATGATGAGGATGGAGACTGCAACGGTGAGCAATATATCGCACCAGTTGATGATTCAGAAGCATTGGACGATGAAGGGGACCAAGTTCACAATCTAGATAACAAACCTAGCAAAAATTTGTACTTTTCTAAATTACCTTTGTATATCCAAACTATCAAAAGAATAAATGGTGGGTTTAATTTGATTATCATTTTTCCTAATTAATCCTGTAGTGCACACAGAAGAAGGAAAGCGCAAGAGAACAAGCTTGCCAATTGTTTGGAACATGCCAAAGGGGCAAAGAATAGTTGTAAAATGCAATGAAGATAACCAGCCTATAGGAGATGAAGGTGCAATCTTGGGGAAGTTTCTAGGCACGATAGCTAGAAACGGAGGATTTTGCCCTCTAAATGTAAATGATTGGCGTGCTGTCAAGAAGAATAGTGGTGAGGAAACAATATTGCAGTGCGTACAGGTACTTCACAATTAAGAAAGAAACAATTCTGTTTTCTGCCCTTATTTCTAATGTCTCTAGTTTAGATATAATGTGGTGTACATATTTATTTACATTTCTTCTTTATTTCATGCTTTCAGTCAAAGTTTGTGTATCCTAGATCATGTGAAAAATGGATACTCAAATCAACTGGAAGAGATTGGAGGAAATTTAAGTGTAGTTTGAAGAAAGCTATATTCATACCAACCATTAAAAAAAATCCAAACATCAAGAGGAAGGCTTTGTATAAGCTCTGTCCAGAAGATGTGGACAACGATCAATGGCGTGGACTTATCAAATTTTGGAAATCGAAAAAAGGAAGGGTAATGAATGAGATACCTTACTTTCATTTTTTGACATTTAAATCTAAGCTCTTGGGCTGATCTTAAAAGTTGCACTTCTGGTATGATTTTGTCATTACAGGCTGTAAGTGAGAAGAACGTAATTAGTCGCTCCCTTGTGAAGAATTCACATAATGCTGGGACAAAGAGTTATGCTCGTTGGGGTGAAGATATTGTGAGTAATTTTCATTCCTAGAAGATTTTGTTTGTCTTTTTTTGTCATATCAGTGTTCGTTTTGTTTTGTAGAGACAAGCTGATCCAGAAAAGAAACGATCACACAGAGCAAAGGTTTTCTTAGCAACTCACAAGAAGAAGGATAATGCTACACATAAAGATAGAAATGAGCTCCTGGTAGGCAGTCAATATACATCTACTGTTTTTTTGTTCATCACCGTACAATTCAGTTCACTCGTACAATATGCATGTTTCTTTTCTTATAGGCTCGATTGGAGGGTCTAATAGCTGAACAACCAGAGTTGGCACAAAATGTCAATGGAAGAGTGGCATGGGAAGGTGATGCCCTGCTGCAAGTGTTAGGTACAGAAAAGACTGGACAAGTGCATGGCATGGGACTGCTTTCAACTCCTAAGCAAGCATACGGTCGAACACCACGGTATCTCAAGAACATCAACATGACCAGTACTGATGGATCACCATGTAAAGTTGAAGCTGATGTTTGGGAGGAAATAGCAAAGCTTAAGGAACATATAAGAAGGCAAGACCAGATTATTGAAGATAGGAATAAGAAAGACAAAGAAGGCTATGGGCAAGACCAGATTATTGAAGATAGGAATAAGAAAGACAAAGAAGGCTATGGGAATATTGGAATAGAAGAAGAGGTGAAGGAATTCCTTTTCTCTTGCTTTTGTATGCATTTGCTTTTGATATTAAACTCATACTTGTTAGTTCTGTAGGAAAATCTCCAGTCAAACGATAATGGTATTTCTCGATTACCAGTACTGAAAGGTAATGTCAATACATGGCTATATCATTGCTGGTCACTTCAAACCTCTGTACTAATATTTCAAAATCCAGAGAGTTCAATGCAATGGACCTACTGAAGAACGCTCGTCTACGCAACATGACATGATTGATGATAATAATTTACTGATTTCACGTGAAAAGGTTGTTACTGCACTCTTACTCATGTCACAAATATACAATGTGAAATAATTATTTGCTCATCATTGTTGTGTCACAAAACCAGAATGGCGAGCATGATAATGTCAATCAGCTACAGATTCAACACAATTCATCATCACCAAAAGACCTTGTTATTGATTCTGTGCCAGGGGTAATATTTGTGTGGTTTTGAGTTTTGAAGTTACAACTTTTGGTAGCTCCTGGATATGAATATCATTCGATGTACTTTTATTAATTGTCTCTTTGTAGGTGAGGAAAAAGAGAGATCAGACGGGTCAACTTTCTTCAAGACTAGAGCAGCAAGGGACTAGAAATCAACTTCCACGCCCAACTTCCTCAAAAAGAAGGCGCACTTCTTCACTCGAGGTAAAGATCCACCAGAGGCATGAGTGTTTCTACAACCGGTTTTTTTGGCTACTACTTTCTATATTCTGCATACTAAGTACATGTGTAAGTTGTGTTGTAGTCTGAGCAATAAACTACACCTAAATTTGTATAAGCTATCCTGAAACTTTCAGCCCAACTAGCATCCCATTCCGATACTATCTATGGCACGACCCTAGTGGCCCCAGCAGCAGCTTGCTTCCCTCTTACTAACTGGTATATGCAAAATGATTTTTGATAAAATTTCTGTGCAATCTGTTATATGCAAGTAAATGATAAGGATGCCATGCCCTGTTTTCTTGCCATGAATAATTGTTTGATTGCTTAGTAAATAATCTGTATCATTTCTTGCCTTTCCGTCCATCTATAGATTGTTTGATTCTGTTGTATATAAATGTGTGTTCATGCACATCAGCACATTATAGCATTATTGTCGTTGAATACTAATACTGATCCTAATATAGGTTGGTTCCGAAGTAGTTCTAAAGACTTCAACATATCCCAACGAGCGGAATGTTGCATATGCTACTATCCGAAGTACTGATCCTGCAACTAAGGCTGGTGGGATCGAGTTAGGTGCTGAATTCACACTTGTGCGCATCGATGAATCTATTCTGGATAATGAAGAGTTAGTGAGAGAAGTAGGTGGTTGCATGACAGTTGGTGATGCCTTTTCTTCAGGATTCTTAATTGCTTGGCCTTCAGCTTTTGTAAGTTAATTAAAGATCATTTTCAATTTCTAGAATCATATTTCTGTATATTTAATCATAGCTATATGTCCAATTTGTTTTTGGCAGATTCGAAAGAAGGATGGTCGAGTTCCAGTTTCCGGCTAGATTCGAAAGAAGGATGGTCAAGTTCCAGTTTCCGGCTAGATGAAGAAGAAGCAAATAAATTCCACTCATCAATAATTATAGTTTTTCATGGATAGATTGAAGAATGTAGCATTTATTCACAGTGTCTTCTTTGGTGGAACGGATACATATGCTATGGTGTAATATTCTTTGAGATTGTGTTTTCTGTAGTCAAATTGATATGAATTATAGTGTTGCACCAGTGTAATCTTGATATTTATTTATTGAAGTGAAATATTTATCCTACCGTGTTGTGTCTTTGAGATATCTTTGATATTTTAAATTTGTGAATGTGTCATGCTTAATTTTATTTTACATTTACCAAGTGCTAAGAATCAAATAAATTAATTCGTTGAACATGTGCAATTATTTTATATTAACGAACGTATAGACATAAATGTAATATACATAATTTTGTGGTTATTAATTAAAAATAAATACGTTAATTCTTTAATTCTCTTCCAATGTGTAGGTGTTACTCATGGCGTTACTATAAGTAAACAATTGTGTTACTACGGTAGTTGACAACAATGATTATTGTGTTACACCAATTGGATATTATGTTACTAATTGTATTCTGAAGCTAAAAAAGATGTTACTAATTGTGTTACTGTACTTAGAAAATATGTTACCACCAATGTTCTACCTCCTTAAATATATGTTACTACTTATGTTACCGCAGATAAGAAATGGTGTTACTACTGCAGCTGGTAACACATAATATGCGTGTTACTACGACATAATGGTAACACGATTTCTTAGATGTGGTAACAATTATTATGTGTGACAGTGGACAACTCGTAGTAACACGGCCTAATGGAACACATTTCAAATTGTGTTACTTACTGGCGTAGTAACACTGTTTTGAACCTGTTGTAACACAAGACTGTGTTACCAAAGATCTGTCCTGTTGTAGTGTACCCGGTGGTGCAACTCAACTATTCCTTCGAGATACCACAAGCAAATACGAGCTCCAAACAGTGCCTCCAGGGAAGTTGATGACGCCATACGCCGCAACTGTCCGGTTCGGCAAGCCAAACCTGAGGTTTCCCGAAGAAGCTCAACGAGACGATGCCCTCAAAGGAGGTTAGCGACGTCCACAGACGTCACCGCACCGCCATCGTCTGCGACAGAAGCCGGGCAAAATGATTTTTCCCTAGCAGTAGTCCCTCGGGCTTGGAGATTTGAGGCATAGCGGACGTCGACGGCGCCCACCAACGCCGTAGGAAGATCCGTACCGAGATCAAGGCACACGGCCCTAATCCGTCCAACTCGACCAAGTCGGAAGGAGCCGCCGCCGGCATGGGAAGATCCCGACGTGCCAGCCAAGGATCCGCCGCCGCCGCCCACGACCCGTCACTGCCGACCCCGAGTAGTAGCTAGGCCGCCTCTGCTCGGGTGCTGTGTCGGGACCTTCAAAACGACCGAGACAAGGGCCTCGCCGCCCCCTTCATCAGCAGCCAGATGGCTTTGCCGGCGGCCGCTTCCAGGAGAGGTGAGGAGGAGGGTGGAGGGCTGTGGCGGCAGCGATCTAGGGTTCACCCCTGGTCGCCTAGAGGAGGGCGAAGGCGACCGAGGGGTGCGAGTATACCGCCTCTACAATATAACCTGACAAGCATGAACTTCGGAAGCTATAACCACAATCATGATCGTATCCAGGAACACAGACACGGTTGCATTTCCAGAAACCGTGACAAACTGACAATCAAGTAAAAGCAAAGCGAAAACTAGAAGAGATACCAAGAAACACGAGTTGGCTCTCTATTCGCCAAAGGTTTATTATTTGCGCTGATACAACATATAATCAAGCTGTGACGAAACGCAGCAAGAAGATAGGAAGACCCATCTCAATCTCCCACGAAGACCAAACACAAGGGAGATAGATCACAACAGCAAAACCGTCCTCCCTACCTGAACCGAACCAGCACCACCAAACCAGAACCAAGAAGTGAACGAGGGAACTCCATCCGAGACGACGACGACCTCTCTCCTCCTACATCACGAATAAGAACAGCACCTGCAGCTTCATCGCCATCTTGCCCTCTGCCAATGATGCTTCTCCGAAGATACCTATACCGCCAAGTATCTCCATATGCCCCTTTCACAGGCCCAGCCTCCTTACTCTGATTATGATAATGCTTTGAAACCTGTCGTCTCCGAGTCCTCAGCTTTGAACGATTTCCTGCAGTGATAGGGATCGCGTGCACTGAACCTGGACGCCTTCTCACAGCTTTTTGCACGGTTGTATGGCATTGGGACTTAGGAATATGGGTCACCGATCCCTGTGTGGGTACCGTCGGTGTCCCAGCTTTTCTGTGTCTCTTTATGCCACCTGCACATAAAGTCACGCGTAATGGGACAATTAGCCCATTGGATTAGGCTTGTTTTCTAATGGTAAATACCATATTAGGTCCATGTGCTATAGCATTATGCTTACCAAGTGTGTTCTAGTACTATTTGTCTTTTCAATAGCCGGCCTACATTAAACAGTGATGAAAATGCAAGTCCCACCGACTACCGATCCACATGCAAAAGACATCTGGAGCACTTTGTTTATGTATATGATGATCACATGCTCAGTTCATACATGTCACTAATAGTCTAATACCCTGCTGTTCTGTTTATAACATGGATTAATCAGTGTGCTGATCATGGTGCACTTCAAAAGAAGCCACGTACGTCCTGTGAAAACTGAAGTACTAGCGCTAGTAGTGCATTATTAGGTCATCAAAGTTACTAGAGTGTGGCTGTTCGTACTGTACATAGAGGTGACACTCTTTGACGTCTGCTGCATAACCCTGAGATGGGTTCAACATAACACAGACGCGGAAAACATTTTCTCTTCCTCTACCCAAGTTCCTGGTCACTTTATTTCTTCTACCTAAGTTCCTGGTCACTTTATCAAGATACTGCACCCACAGGCCACAGCACTACTGTGACGACCACATCCGAAGAGATCTATAGACCATTTTCTCTAGCTACGTTATTACTCCCTCCGTACTAAAATAAGTGTCTCAAGTTTGCACAAAAGTGAATGTATGTAGACATGTTTCATTTATAGATATATCCATTTTTGTGTAAACTTGAGACACATTCACTTTTGTGCAAACTTGAGACACTTATTTTTGAACAGAGAGAGTACTTATTAGCAACTATTTCCTCTGCCATGTCTAGCAACTTGAACAATTTGTGCACCTTCTGATCTCTAGCTAGCTTCTGGAGATAAGGAATTTGCAGGCTGGGCACGCACCCTTTACTCCATGAGCTTTTTCATGATTCGGAGCTGCAAATCTAAAAGCCCAAAAAGGCCACATCTCAAGAGATTCCCTTCGCTCTAGCGACCTAGTTTCATTCTAACCTAGGCTGCATCACGGCTAGGTGCATTGCGAGGTTCATCTATTCGATGCCAGCACCATGTATGTGTGCATTTGCACACACCATAGTCCACATGAGGCAACAATCTTTAGTCTTTCCTCTAGACTTATAAATAGCTGTCTGCTGCCGGCTATGCGCTCATCACCAGGGCAGATTAAACAAGTGTGATCCAGGAGAGAACAAGAGTCCGAGTTTGGTTGGTCGTCACCTGGAGTTCTCCTCAAATCACTTCACTAGTTAGCTTATGCCTCTTGTCGCATTGTCACTCAGGGATAAAGAGCTGTTAATAGTGAAGTGTTTGGGGGAACTCTGGGTGGGAACCAATATGATAGGTTTGTGAGTATGTTTGTTTTAAATACTATAGTGATAGGTCCATATATAAAATCCATGCGTATGATGGAAATTAATCCAATTTGGCATCGTCAAGAGTTTCCGTCAAGAACTTTCGAAAAACGTTTTCGAGGCATTTTATGAAGTGTTTGGGGGGACCTCTCGGTGTTACCAAACAATTAATAGATATTGCTCATATGCGATAAGAGAGATTACTAATAGTGAACCACATCTGTATATTACCGGTAGTTCCCTCAAACACTTTACGAAGCACCTTTCCGAGGTATTATGTGAAGTGTCTGGGGAACTCTCGGTGTAACCAAGCATTTAGTTGATATTACACGTCAAAAGCCACAAGAGAGGTTTCCATGTAAAATCACGTTTGGTATTACCAGGAGTTCCCTTCAAGCACTTCGTGAAATCTCTTCCTAAGGGATTATATGAAGTGTTTGGGGGAACTCTTGGTGTAACCAAACATTTACTAGACAGCAGACACATACCACAAGAGTTGTACAAATGGTGAATCATGTTTGGTTTTACCATGGGTTTCCTACAAGCACTTCACGTGGCACTACTTCAAGTGCCATTGTGAATTGTTCGGGGGAACTCTCGGTGCCACTAAGCTTTGGTTGAGACTAATCAAGTACAAAAAAGAGGATCGACGCTAAACCTGTTTGGTTTTACCATGAGTTTCCTGCAAGCACTTCACTTGGCACTATTGCAAGTGCCATTGTGAAGTGTTTGGGGAACTCTTGGTGCCACCAAGCTTTTCTCAAGACTAATCAAGAACCCTAAAACATGATCAATGCTAAGCATGCTTGGTTTTACCATGAGTTTCTTCCAAGCACTTCACGCAACACTATTTCAATTGCCATTGTGAAGTGTTTGGGGGTAACTCTCTGTGCCACCAAGCTTTGCTCAAGACTAAGCAAGAACCAGAAAAGAGGATCTATGCTAAACCTATTTGGTTTTACCAAGGGTTTCCTACGATCACGTCATGCGACACCATTTCAAGTGGCATTGTGAAGTGTTTGGGGGAACTCTTGATGCTACCAAGCTTTGCTCAAGACTGTCAAGAACCATGTTAGAGGATCAATGATAAACATGTTTCGTTTTCCAATGTATTTCCAGCAAACACTTCACCGATGCACTATTTCAAGCGCTGAACTGTTGGGGGGGGGGGGGGGGGGGCTCTTGGTGCCACAAGCCTTACCCGATACCGACCAAGAACCATAAGAGAGGATCAATGCAAAGCATGTTTGGATTTAGCATTGGGCTTTCCTACAAGCACTTCATGCGGTACTATTTCAAGCTCCATTCTGAACTTTTTGGGGAAATTCTCGGTGCCACCAAAGCTTTTCCCAATGACAATCAAGAAACCAGTAGAGAATAAATACAAAGCATGTTTGGTTTTACCATGAGCTCCCTACAAGCACTTCACAAAGCACTATTTCAAGCGTCATCGTGCAGTGTTTGGGGAACTCTCTGGCCACCAAACTATACTCATTGTAGATCAAGAAAAAAAAAGGAGGATGAATACAAAGCATGTTTTGTTTTACCATGAGTTTCCTACAAAAACTTCGCGGAAGCACTATTTCAAGCGTCATTGTGAATTGTTTGGGGGAACTCATTCTGCCACCAAATTTACTCATTGTAGATCAAGAATAAAAAGGAGGATGAATACAAAGCATGTTTTGTTTTATCATGTGTTTCCCACAAGCGCTCCACGAGGCACCATTTCAAGCGTCATTGTGAATTGTTTGGGTGAACCCTTGGTCACACCAAGCTTTACCGAATGTCAATCAAGAACCAACATAGATGATGACTATATATAAAGAATATTTGGTTTTACCAAGATTTTTGATCAAGCACTTCACAAAGGCAATTTTTGAGGCATGGTGTGAAGTGTTTGTGGAAACTCTTGGTATCACAAGGAACGGGCAAATGTCGGCCGAGCAGGATGCAGTGAGATGTTCCAAAGATGAACCACATTCCGTATCATCATGAGTTCATTTGAACCACTTCATGATGCACAAATGTCGCTTCTGATGAGTTTTACGTGCAACTTGAAGTGTTTGGGGGAACTCAAGTTCACAGGAGGTCCTATATATGAAGCACATGTTGCATCCCTAGGGCCTCAACACGCTAATATGGTTGGGCTTTCGAATTTTGTTTTTCTTTCTTATGTTGTTCTTCTTTCCTTTTCATTTTTATTCAGTTATTCCTTGTTCGCACATGTTTATTTTTCCATTTTATTTTATGTTTCTTTTGTTTTAAGAATTTTATATATTCTTTGTTCTAATATATTAAACTTAATGAAATATATTAGAAACTTGAGATCGCTCGGGTGGTTAAAAAATGATAAATACATGTTAATAACCATGTTTGTATAATTTTAAAAGTTGTCATCAAATGATTGCGAAATTTTTTCAACGTTCATGAACATGTTTGTGTAGTTTTAAAAATTTCCCGGGTGGTTAAAGAAAGTTCGCGAGGTACAAAAAGTTTCGTACAATTCAAAAATAATTGCGAAGTTTAAAAAATGTTCGAATAATTTTAAAAATTGATAATGTTTTCCAAGAAAAATGCACGTGAGTTTCAAGAAATTTTTGTATAGTTCAAAAAATGGTAGTGATGTTCAAAAAAATTCATGCAATTAAAAAGGTGTTTCCGTGCTTGAAAAATATGCACGAGCTCCAAAAAATATTTTATAGCTAAAAATGTTTCGTCAGGGACAAAATAAAATAAATATGGACAAAAAAGAAAGAATGACCCAAAAAGAACAAAATTAACAACAAAAAATATACAGGAAATAAAATTAAAAAGTAAAATAAAAACATTATAAATAGAAAATAAGTAAACAAAAACATAAAACATGAAAAAAAGTTCTAACTGGGCTGACCCGCCACGCTAGTGGGCTGGCGATAGCGGGCAACTAGGATTTGGCCATGTGACATCCAACATTTTGAATTTTCAAATATAATTGTAACCACGTGCTGGTTAAATGCATTCATTGTTTGCGAAAAGGACGCTGGCATTAAAAGAAACATCGAACATTATAAAACAACATAAAAAAACGAAAATTACAACGAGGTTCTTGAGCTGCCAATCGTCTTCAACCTCCAGAACGTGTCGACGGTGCGCTGCCGCTGCCGCTCCTCTCTGAGCCGGCCTGACGTTGTTGGTTGCGGACGGGAAGTCACCGAACGGGTCAAGAATACCACATCTGTCCCGGTGCCGAAGAAGAAGGATGGACCGCCGATGAAGCTCCAAGACGATCCGGAGATCGTCACCGCCAGAAGAAGCCCTTAAGAAGCACACCGCTCTCACAAGATTCTCGACGTCGCCGCCGAGATGGGACTGAAGCCGGGGAGACCCTATTGAAAGAGACGCCGCCGCCGCCATCAGACCGCCGCCCCAACAAATCTTGACACGAAAACCAAAAAACGGAGCCCTCCCGTTGATGAGGGCCGAGATTCACCGCGCCTCCATGGCCCAAAGGCTACAGAGGCGGGGAAGATCAGCGGCAGCTCCAGCGAGAGGCTGAGGTCGCCTCGTGCGCCTGGGAGCTCACGGGTTTGTTACAATTTCTTGTATTGGTCACTCCCATTTTCTTTCTAGACCAAATCAAGGAGAGGGGTAAAACTGGCCAGGTATATTTACATGGACTTGTCACGACAATGCAAATAGGTCATGACACTAGTGTTGTCGGCCTTCCCTAAAAAGAAACTAGTGCCGTACTGTTGTAAGCGCCATGGAACACTAAATTGCGACATTTCTTTTCATCTTTTTGACAGTTTCAGTCGCAGCATTTCAAGGATACGATGCATACAGTTGAAGGCATACAGCACCAACGAATTAGGTGAGGTAAGGTTTCTAATCAACCTGATCTCGTTCGCCTCTCGCCATCTCAGAGACAGAGCGTTGGTTGTAATTTCTCTGCCCTGTTTCAAGACTGAGACATGCGTACACAACACAAGTAACAATCACAAAAGAACGAGCGGTAGACCTCACCATCTGCGTCTTTCATTCTTTCTGTACCAAAAAACGAAAAGTGTTTTCATGAGAGAGAACTCTTGGCTCCTCTGCGTTCGTGAGACCGCTGTACAGTTCTTGACTTACCGATTTCAGGGAGATGGTCCTCGCCGGCGGCGAGCGACGCAGGCACCGTCGCCAGCCGGCCGGTAGCTAGCTAGTGACGGCGTGCCGGCACATCGGGCACTGGGGCTTCCACAGGAGCCAGCTGTCGATGCACGCCAGGTGGAACACGTGGCCGCAGGCCGGCAGCCTCCTGGCGCTCTCGCCCGTTTGGAACTCCTGATCGGGACATGATAACAGCTTGATCTCGTCAGGTAATTGCATTGCACTGTACTACGTTGACCGATGATGAAGATAGCTGCCCGGCTGCCGGCAGACTCGATGGATGCTGACCTGGAGGGTGGAGGCCGATGGGGCAGGTGGTCTGCTGCCCCGCGGCCGCGGTCTCCTTGGTGAGCGTCGTCGCCGGGAGGCTCTCGACGGCGGCCCTCCGTGCGGCCATCACCGTGGACCTCGGCTCGAAGGGGTCGTCTCGGGCGTCAGTGTAGTTGTGCGGCTGGTACCGCAGCGCCTCCATCTGCGCGTCCAGCGCGCCGCTGATGACCGGGAACACGCAGCCGCGCAGGAGGCGGCCGGCCGCGAAACTCCGGAGCACAAGCCGCTGCAAGCAGAGCTCCATTACTTAGTCCTTGGGGAAGCGAACCCGCGAGTGGTAACAGGATCACTGCTATGATCTTGTGGTCGGCAAGGGAAATGAAAATGGTACGTACCGTGCGCTTGATGCGCGCGTCCATGGGGCAGCCGTCGCTGGTCCATATCCTGAGGAGGGAGTCGGCGAGCTCCACGGATACGAGAGCGCCGGTGACAGCCCCGACCAGCGCGCCCTTCAGCAGGCCGTCCTCCTGGACGAAGCCGGTCAGGAAGCCGACCATAGCTCCGATCACCGTTCCGGCTGCACGCAATGCGTAGATGAAAGCACCGTCAGAATGTGGATTAATTATGCCGGCGCGATGGAGCAATAAGCAGGTAGTGAAACCTATGGCCGGCTGGCCGTGCGCGCACCTGCCCCGACGACCGCGGCGACGAGGGAGCGCGCCACCCCGCGGGCAGCTCTGGTGGCCGCCGAGAGCATCTTGCTCTAATGCGCGGGTCCGGTGCTCCGGTGTCTGATCAGCGAGCTCCAAATGCAGAGATGGGCACGTCGATAATGCCATGTCCGAGCTAGAGCTATATATACAGGCTGATCGCCTGGTCGGAAACACGCGAATGAGCTATACGTAGCTGATACAAGTACACATTAAGACGCACAGGTGACCGCTACCGTGCCGGAGTAACTAGCTATCGGCAGCAAGAAGTCGTTGTCCCCCGGGGCGCTCGGCGCTCCCCGTCGACGTCGAGAGCGCACGGATGGAAGAGGCAATCGGGGTATTCAAAACGAGGGATCGAGCGCATGGCACAGGAGAGCCGGGAGGGCGTGGGCACCAGGCAGAAAGGCAGAGCCCACCCACCCACCGTCATGACCTCTCGCCGTCGCTGGGGTTCGCCGGGACCGCGCGGATGGAAGATAAACGAGGGGCTCATGGCACGGACGTCGAGGCCGGTGACCGATCGAGACCAGACGGGGAGAAATGCATGGGGATCGAGCATGTCCACGTAGCAGAACGAAGGAGAGTGGCTCTGTGGATGGATGCGCGAACTGATGTGCGGTCATGTGCCCCGGCCCACTGTTTGAGCTTGAGAAACCGCGCCCGGCAGCGAAACGTCGTCGTTCCGGTAGCTCCGCGTCGACGTCGATAGGGGGGCATACCGGCCGGCGAGCCGCTTCTACGTACGGGTGGAGGATATCACTTCTACTAGTACTATTCAAGGGGCCCCGGCCACAGAGGTCTACGAACGTGCGTCTGGAGAGGTTGACCCGGCGCGCGTGCCGGGCTGGACTAACGAGCTGCTTGGATAGTTAAGGCTCGGCTCATTAGGATTAGTGATCATTAAGCCTTGAACGTTAAGCACCTTAAGCATAACGAGATAAATATAAAGATCGGCTCCGTTCATTATATATTCACGAGGGCTCGCGAGCGGCTTGTTAAATCTCGTTAAGCATAACGAGTGGGCTAGCCATCACGGGTATTGCGCAACTTACGTTCATTAGAGAGAAGATTTTTTGGTCGCTCGGTCCTCGGTTGCCTGATGGGTTATTTGCCATATTCATGTTAGATGGCTACACAGGCCAGCCATGAAGGCACGCAGCCTGCTGCCACGATGATACCGAGCTTCGAGTAGCTCACGAAACTCGCACTGATCAATTGCTCGACTCCTTAGTGTTAAGGAACAAAAATTGTTGCTCAGCTCGGTTTATTAAAAAAAGAGCCGAACTCAAACGACTCGAGCAACCGACTGCTCATTAAGCTCGTCGAGCTTCGAGCTTTGAGCTATGTCCAGCCCTACGCGCGCATAAGCCTGGACACGAGCCAGCTCGGTGCAGGTTCGGGCCGAGTCAGCATTTAGCTCACTCCTTTTGGGCTCGACTCGGGCTGGCTCGTTGGGCCAACGAGCTGGGAAAAGAGGCTCGGCCCGGGTAAAGGGGAAACTCGGTCCAGCTCGGGTTGGCTCGCGAGTCACTCTACCGGAAAAACAGAGCAGAAACAGAGCACCCTGTAAAGGAAGCAGAGCACTCCTACGACATATACTACCTGTACAGAGAACATGTTTTGGACGATTTTGAGTTTTGATACATCAAATTGAGCATCCATACATTCATTTTTGTCCATGAAAGTGCACAATACATCAATTGAAAATAGAATAACCCATTTTTTATGGAAAAATCTATAGTTAAAGCACATTTGTATGATATAATAAAGTGAGACAAAAAAGAGCCATCTACACAGGAGAAAAGGTCACGCACATGGACAGAAAGTCTCTGTCCTATCATCATCGAAGCAATTTTTGCACCTTTTGGACATCATAACTAAGCATGAATATATTGAAACTTTCTCATGATAACAGAGACCTCAAAAAATTGGCACAAATAGCAACAGCTCCATACACAAGAATGTTCACAAATCATAAACGTCAATCACAACAAGTTGATAGCGATAGGGTTACAATTTAGGTTATAAGTTCAATAGCACAAATTCAAAATAAAGGAACATACACATGGAAGGTTTCCAAGTTTCAATTACAAAAGTTCAACATAAGCAAGATGAACATCCATCTCCAATCTTCAACTCCATTCTCCATGAACCGAAATAGCAACATCCACATGACTTGAAAGTCTAGAAGTAACAATAGCTTTAGTTGATGCTTTACTCATATGACAAGTGGAGTATCAAACATGTAGTAAATATCTACTTACCAATGGTTGTTATTCACCACACTCTTAGGCAACTTGATGGTCTCCACATTTTCTCCTCATCTTCCTCCTTGTCCTAAACTTGCGGAAGTTAGCCACCAATTTTACATTATATGACAATGAAATAGAGAATTGAAATGCAAGAAAGACATGAAAATCATACCGTCACGTTCAAGTCACTATGGGAACCTTTTATATAACTTGCACCACACACCAATGCCTCCACCATATCCGGTTTTAGAGAACTCCTATAGTCATCTAAAACTCTTCCACTGGTGCTAAACGTTGATTCTGAAGAAACGGAACTTGCACCACACAGCAGCGAACATGGAAACAAGCTTCCTCAAATTGTTTGCATCGCCGGAAAGTGAACTTGGCCTTCAAATATTGAACAACAACATCATTGTTTGAAGCATTGTCAAGTGTGATGGATATTACCTTACTCTCTATCTTCCATTCAATTATGCAGTCCCAAACAGCATCAGCAATCACATGTCCAGAGTGATGTGGGTCCAACTCCATGAAGACAAGAACACGAGTCTGCATCTTCCAGTCTGCATCAATATAGTGTGCCACCACACACATATAAGCAACGGTTTGATTGCTAGTCCACAAATCTGTAGTGAGACTAATGTAGTCCACATCCTGGAGTGCTACTTTAAGGCTCACTTTTTCTCTCTTGTAAACCCTCATCCACTCAGCTCGGATTGCCTTTCTTCCATGGACTGATAGAGTGGATTCAAATACTTCAAGACAATGTTGAACCACTGATGTTCAATCATTCTGAATGAGTACTCATGGACCATTATCATCTTAGCAATGAGCTCCTTAACAATAGCTTGGTCAAAGCCTATATGTCCCGGAATTGTTGACGCATGAATATTTGCATTAGCATTGACTGGCTTGAACATGAGACGGGTATGGATTTGCTCATTCACACGCTTTCTGTTGAGGTTTTTGCATTTTCCTTTCCAATGCCTATTGAGGGTTGAGGTGCTTGAACCTTGAACATATGCATATATCGCTGGCCAATGACGACACTGTGCTTTCAACACCTTAGGCCCCCTGGATTATCTTCATCATCAACCATAACCTTCACAAAATACTTCCAAGCCGGTGAATTCTCAGAGCAGTCCACCTTTTGTTTTTTCTTTCCTTTTTCGTTCCTTTGGGTATGCCTTCATCTTCTCTTGAACTAATATCCACGGTTGGTTTCTCTACTTAATCGATTCGATCAAGGCCTAGAGCATCATCCTCAGACATATCATCTTTATGGTCAAAAGAGTTCTCATCGTCTTCTTCATCAGCATCATTGGGCACATACGTCTCTTCTTTATCCTCATCATCAAGTTGATGGTTCTCCTCCTCACCATCATCCATCTCTTCCTGTTAGAACAATAAAAAGTGAATATCACTAACTTTGCATACACCAAATAAATAATACCAAAGGAAATAAAGAATACAACTAGATATGCATACACATTTTGCATCAATGGGAAAAACACATGTGGGGTGGCGACGGCGACGACCTGCGGAGCGGCGACGGCGAGGACCTGCGGAGCGGCGGCTGTGCTTGATTGACTGGGATCTGGGAGTGAAGAAGCTGGTGACCTCTAGCTCGTAAGGTAAGGCTCTCCCAGAAGGCTAGAACGGACTAGGCCAGAAATTTTTAGGGGCAAGCCCACTTATCAGGATTTAGGAAAAAGACCGAGCCGCGCCGGATGAGCCACGAGCTCGCTGCGGTCCAGGTTTTTGGGCTTGACTCGGTGAAAGTCGTTTGCGGGCCGAGCTCAACTCGGGGCGAGCCGCGTTTAGCTCGGGCCGAGCCAAAAGCTCGTCACCGATCGTCCAGCCTGACGCGCGCGTGCCCGGCATTGCGTACGGTGCTCAGGTGGCCCATCCGTGCTAAGAACATCTCTAGCCGATCTTCTACGGCCCAAAAAATTCCCCCAATCATGTTTTGAAGAGCCAAACAAAAAATTGTAGCTGCTCGGCCCACATAAATTTTTCGCATACCCACTAAATTCCACCGCAATTACACTATATCTACGGGATTGGGGATGATTCAGGGTTAGCTTTCCCGATCTAGTTCCGCCGCGTTTCTCCTCCTCCACCGCAGCTCTCCACCACCTTCCGGCGAGTCTCTCCCCTTTCGCCGCATTTCTCCACCTCCATCGATGGACTCCGGATCCTCCAACTGTCGTGCAACATCGACAACAGCTATGGGGGTAGTTGGGGTTGTCCGGGCGGCGACGACAAGGAGCAGCACCGCCTCCGCCGCACTGCCGCCACGGATACACGAAGTGGAACCGCATGCACCGGTCCCTTCATCGAGGAGAACTGCGTAGTCGCCTAGGCCACCGTCGTCATTGCCGAGGGCCCGCACAATGCTAAGGCGGGGAGCTAATGTGCGGTGCCGAATGTGGTGCTCTAGAGCGACGAGGGCGAGTCGCACCACATGGCGACGTCCGCGCAAGCGCAGAACCACGAACACATGGGCTGATTTTGATGTGCTCGACGAGCACGTCTTGCCCCACATTAAGCGGTGTCGTGAAATCGATGTGGCCGTCCAAGAGGCTCTACGTGAGGCGGCGTGGAAAGGTGATCTAGAGTGAGCACTGCCTCAAAGCCTCAAGGGAGGATCATGACTTCGCCGTTGCCACGAGCAATTCTGTCGTCAAGTACTACCTCGGCTATGATGATCCGTAAGCTCACCGGTGAAGTACCAGGTCACTGTCAAGTAGTGGTAGGGTTTGGTCTTTAGTTTAAATTTTGTTTGTGCTATGTTCGTGATGTTTAATTAGGAACTCTGTTTGTGGTGTGTGCGGTGAATTCTGTTTGTGTAGTGATGGTAGTTGAAATCTTGCTCGATGTATTTATTTCAAATTATACAACGAGTTTACGGTATCTGCTCTATGCAATGAATTTCCAAACCGTAAAACCGATTTTGAGGGAATCTAAAACTGATTTTGTGGGTATGATATTTTAGTGTATTTGGTAGACATGTATTTAGACATGTTTTAGTGCAAGATTCATGTGAACCTTGTGCTAAAATATGTCTAGATCAAGGTTTTGGTTCCCGAATTTTACTTTTTCCCGAGGGGGCTCGGGATTCCCGGTTACCGCGCTAACCGAGAAATCCTGGATGGTTACCGGACGAATTTAAAAAACAAATTTCGACATCAAATTTTGGCAAAAAAGGTTATTAGCACGTAAAACTGTATTTTAACATAGATGCGATCGCAACGGAGCGGTCAGGCTTCAGTAACATACCGTACGTACATAGCAGGTCTCTGGTTCGAAGAGATTAAACTTGCACAGAGTCCAGAAACTTGTTTTAATTCTCAAAAAATATAAACGCCTAGAACTCGAACCCGAAACAAGCAGAGATTGAAGCAGGTTACTGCCACCGAGCTACGCCATCAGAACGGTCTACCATATGAGGATATAGTGTATTTATCAGGTTTTGTTATTCGAAAAATTCAAAACAATTCAGGATTATTTTGACCGGTAAGCACGTTTCCCGTGGGTGGTTGGGAAACTCGGTTACCGGGCGGTAACCAGAATTACCGACCGGTAACCAAAACCATGGTCTAGATACATGTGTGTAGAAAAATGTTAGAAAGTCTTATATTTTGATACGGAGGAAGTAACTTTTAGTGTGCAATGACTTTATAAATGGAGGTTTTAATCATGCAAGCAGAAGGCTATCAGCTTTGCAGCGCACTGGATACTCCAAATTAAATGTGTGGCTTGCTCATGGAATATATGCTTTCTTGGCCTCGCAGCGTACTGGTTACTTTCCAAAATGTGCGGCTTGCTCAAGGAATTAGATACTTCCTTAGCCTTGCAACGGACTGAATGCGCTCCAAAATGTGCAGCTTTCTCAAGGAATAGATACTTTCCAAAATGTGCGGCTTGCTGAAGGAATTAGATACTTCCTTAGCCTTGCAACGCACTGAATGCGCTCCAAAATGTGCAGCTTTCTCAAGGAATAGATGCTTTCTCCTGATATGGTTTTCTTCCATCTTCTCCCCCTCTTTATAAACCATCTGCAGATCACCTGCCGCCTTCTACCCACAATAGCACACAAGAAGGCAACAAACTCTAGAGACCTTCAGATAACAAACAATGGCGGACTTCGCGCTTGGGTTGACCAAGACGGCGGTGGAAGGGACGCTGAGCAGGGTTCAGTTGGCGATCGATGAGGAGACCAAGCTGAGGGTGACGGCAAAGCAAGACCTGCGGTACATCACAGCCGAGTTCCAGATGATGCAGTCCTTCCTAAAGGTGGCCAGCAAGGAGCGCGCCAACAACGAAGTGGTGAGGACCTGGGTGAGGCAGCTTCGAGACCTCGCCTTCGATGTAGAGGACTGCGTTGAGTTTGTTGTCCACCTGGACAACAACTCGGCCTTGGTCGGGTTGTGGCGCCTGGTGCCGTCCTGCATGGCGCCGCCCCGGACTCGGGACCTGGACAGGGCGGTCGCCGAGTTAAAGCAGCTCAAGGCGAGGGTCGAGGATGCAAGCCAGAGGAACACACGATACAACCTCATCAGCGACTCAGGCTCCCTCGGAAAGACCACCACGCCGAGCGAGCACGCCGCCCTGACCGCCACCAACACATCAGCATTCCAGATGCTATCTGAGGTCTGGGAGGCTGCTGGGAAACGACGCGGCATGAGCGACCTGCAGGAGCTGATCATGGGCAACGGCAGTGACCTCCAAATGATCTCCGTGTGGGGAAGTACGGCGGCTGATCTTGGAAGAACGTCCATTTTCAGCATGTTGTATGCTGATCCAGAAATCAGCCGAGCATTCAAAAGACGTGCATGGGTAAAGTTGACACATCCTTTTAAACCTGACGAGTTCCTCAAGAGCTTGCTGACTCAGTTCTACGTGAGCTCTCACCAAGAAAACATAGATGTGGACCATCTCACGAAGGCCGAGCTCAAGCAGCAAGTGAAGGCCCACAAGTATCTCATCATTCTAGAAGAAGTTTTTAGTGTGGTGGACTGGGATGCCATCCGAGTGTGCCTGCCGGACAATGAGAACGGCAGCCGAATCATCGTGTCCACAAAGCAATTAAGGACAGCACTCTTGTGCACTGGAGGGACATATCAAGTTTCAGAGCTCAGGAGATTCTCTGATGATCAATCTCTTTGTGCCTTTTCCAAGAAGGTAATTAACCTCACAACACCGTCTTCTACTTCCAAACTATACATCGTTCTAACTACTTGAAGCTTTTGATTTTTTATGGACCTCAACTTGTAATTTGACCATTTGCTAAACAAATATGTACCCGTTTTTTTATAATAATTAGATGGAAGTATTTTCATCTAACCAATCACCTACTTTCTAGAAGGGAAATAGTGATCATATGGAATAGTTGTCAAAAACAGTTTTTTTTAATGTTAGCAGGATCACCGCTAAATTCATTGAACAGGTAGAAGGTTGGTCCAGTTTATGAGGGAAACCAGACCCGAAACCATACAGACGATGCCTATTGGCTTAGAGTACACTATACCTGGCCGTGGGAAGCCTGACCCGGCCCGGCCCGGTCCGAAATTTCAGGGCCTAGGCCGCCATGGGCTTGCCCATGGGCCGGGCCTGGGTCTCAGATTTAGGCCCGATGGACAGGACGGGCCTGGGCTTTGCATATTGGTGTTTTCAGGAAGAAGCCTGGCTCGAGACCCGACAGGATTTTGCAGTCATGGGACGGGCCTGGGCCTGAAATATAGGCCCGATGGCTTGGATGGGCCGGGCTTGGGCCTGGGATTTTGCCCGCGTGTTTTTTTAGGCCCAGCTCGAAGCCCGGCCCAGCCCGACACATGGCCAGGTATACAGTACACACAACCTAGCGAGCCACGTGTCCCTTTGCCCAGATCCACCTCCAAGACGATGCCCCAAGAAAGAACGCGACGCCGAATAGCATCGCCATCGTCCAATCTAGAAGATCAAGAGTTTCCCCGGGAGCACGTCGAGAAATGCAAGGTGGGAGCAGCTACATCGATGCCTCCAACGAGGGTGCGACGCCCGTAGGCGCTGCCATCGACGACTCCGGCCACAACCAGTGTACGGCTTTCGCCGGCAATCTCACCTGCATAGTCCGAACCCAGGATCCCAACAGGGCAAGATCGACGTGCTTCAACCTCGCATCGGCTTCGCCCACTAGACGGAGGATGCAACACCCACAGCGGCCCCATTCTTCTCCCATCGGAAGGATGCAACTAAGCACGATGTCATTCGTCTCCTCGAGGATGCAAAGTCCGACGGAGGATGCAACAACCGTAGTGGTGCCATTTCTCTCCGTCAAGCCTCCACCAACTCTCCCACACGACGCTCGTAGCAACGCCTTGCTTGCAGTCACCTTCAGGAGGATGCAACGCTGACGGCAATGACAACGCCATTTGTCTCCCACACGGCCAAGACCAAGCAGCGCCAACACGAACCACCTCCCGCCGCATCGGCCTCCTCCAACCCATAGCAAGGAGCTCCCAAGCCGAGCGTCGTCGGCTGGCTAACACCACCAGCACCGCACGACGCCGCCCGCGTCGTCGCCACGCTAGAGACGCAGCGGCTGCGGCCCTTCGGCGCAGATCGGGCCCAATCGGGCCCACGGACGCCGCCAGCCGCTGCGCCCGGTGCTCCTCCATCACGGGACTCCTCGTGTCCTCCCGCTCCTCCCCGTGCTCCGCCGCACCGCCCTGCCGCCTCCACTCTGCCATGGCACCCGCATCGGCTCGCCCTACGCGAACACCAACGGTCTTCAGCTCCGCGCGAAGAGAGGGCCTCCGGGGGTCCGCCTTCGCTCCCCCCCCCCCCCCATTATTGACGGCGGGGCGCCGTCACCGCCACCAGCGCCGGCGGCGGCAGTGGCCTGGATGGCCGGGATTTGGTGGCTCCTCTAGGGTTTTTTGGGGCACCTAAGAGCATCTCCAACAGACGCGCTGCGCCGCGCGCAAAAAACACTATCCTGCGCCGAAATAGCGTTTTTGCGCGCGCCAGACGGTTTGTGCTCCAGCAGACGCGCGAAAATTCAGCGGTCGGATGTGGCTCTCTAGTAGACGCGCGTGCAGGAAATGAACTAAAACATTCAAACATTCAAACACGGTGGAATTCGAGATCTCGTTTGCAGGAAATGAACTAAAAAAACATTCAAACATTCAAACACTGAAACATTTGAAATATCGAAACATTCAAACACGATACCCTAAATGAACTAAATCGTCGTCGTCGTCGAACTCGGAATCCACGGTGGAGTCCGAGATCTCGTCCTCCAGCGCGCGCCGCCGCGCGTCGCCGGCGGGCCAAGTAGCGCCGCCTGCCGCCAGTTCGCCTTCCGCCGCCGCCTTGGCCACCCGCCGCGCCTCCCGGTCCTCACGGCGCTCGGCGCGCCTCTCCCGGCGCTCGTTCACCCGAGTTTCCCAAAACTCTGCCTCGGCGGCGGCCTCGTGCGGGTGCGCCGCGCGATATCGGGCGACGGCGAGCTCGTCCCTCTCCGCGACGAGGAGACGAGCTTGGTTCTGGCGTTGGATGCCTCGGTCTTCGGCGGAGAGGTGGCACGGCGGCGGCACCGCCGCCTGAGCCTGCTCCGCGTTGCGGACGTCGGCGAAGTTCATCTGGCGCCGGGGTCGATGGAGGCGCCACGCCGCCACGTCCCACGCCCGGGCGGCCTCGTGCGCCGTCTCGTACGTCCCCAGCGAGATGCGTTTCTCGCCGGACCGTATCTCCGCATAGTAGGTGTCGTTCTCCCGCAGGCGGACGCCGCGGTAGCCGGACAAGCTGTGGCAGCGCGGAGGCATCGGGGCGGCAGCGCCGCGGAAGCTCTATGGGCGTGGTGGGGAAATTTCCAGAGAGTGGCGCGAGGGAGGATAAAGTGGTTGCGTGGCGCGCGCGCTGGACGCGCCGCATTATATATCGGGCGCCGCGCACCGCTTTGCCTCGCGCGCTGGGCCGTTTTTCCCGCGCGCGGGCTTTTCCCGCGTCTGGTGGAGCGCGCGAACTGGCAGCGCGCGGGAAATTTCGGTTATTTCGCGCGCGCGGCCTAGATAGCGCGTCCGTTGGAGATGCTATAAGGAGCCCCCCGCGCGAGGCACCCGGGAGGTGGAAAAAAATAGAAAATTTTGATACCGTGCTTTCTGAAGTGTCAAGTATTTCAGAACATATGGGGTATTAGGCTAATCATAGGTTTGTGGTATATTTCCTACTACTCAATATCTCCATTAATGACGTCGTCGGGTTTTCAAAAGGAACACCAAATAATGGATGTGATTTATCTTGTACTTATTTGACCATTGGTAGCTGCAGGTTGTAGACCTAATAGCTAGTACTCCTGCATTGTTTTCTGCATTTATACAATACATGTCGTTTTAGGTTTTGGCACATTGTTCCATGCACAAATTTGATTCTATTTTTTATATGAATACATTATTTAAAAATACAGTATTAAATTTTAATATTAAGTTTCTACTTTTTATGAAAATATCTAATAGTTTTCATGGAATCAACCTAAATGTCTTCTTATTGTATTATATCAATGGTAAAAAGTAGAGAAGTTCAACTGTACACTTTATAGGACATCTCTTTCAGAGGGGCAGATTAAATCCTACGTACGGTTTATTCTTTATAACTATGTGTGATATATAGCTGGATTAGCATAATTGTAGTGTATATGACCTCATACTTTCTCCATTAGTTTCCACTGCATCCAGAGTTCTAAATATGTAGGCTGCCAAATGATCAATATACATATGCTACAAATACATGTATTTTATTTTTAAATGATGAATTCTAATTATCTTGGAGGAATTTATATGTGTGGGTGATGATTATTCTGTTGGACCCCCATTGTGGAGTGATGTAGTAGCGGAAGTCTGTACGTTTATGGAACCAAACAAGAAGATCTATAAGTCTCTAACAACATAAATATAATTTTTCCTTTTTGTAAGTAAATAAAATAACAAATAAAAGTTTATATGTAGACTGAAGTAAACGAGGTTTCTTATGGATGAAATTTGACCAGTGTTCATGGGTTTACGTGACCTCTCTCTCATAAACTTGGTGGCACAGACAAAATATAAAGCATAGTATGAGTTATGATCTATTCGAACATGCAAACATTATGATTGATGAATATGAAAACATCAATATAAGCATCACGTCGATAAACCCACACACTCCGCATCCACATGAGCATGGGACAATACTACTCCTAAGCACGCACATCCACATCATGTCGGAAATGAAGTACAAATAGTACGTAGCATCAAATTAAGTAAGATTACATGAAGTTGGGAATCGTTCTAGGGGCTATAGTAGGCACAAAATATACCTATCCCCTGTTGTCCGTAGTGTCTATTCACCAAACTAATCAGATTAGCATACAGAATGGACTAACGAATATGCATCTATAAATATCTCATGAAAATATAACAAGTAATTGAATAGAATAATTCGTCTCATAAACAAGGATCCACCATCAAGGATACATAAAGATGATCATAATCATGTATGAAAACTCATATGATCTATAGACATCGAAGCAAGTGGAGAGATAGATAGAAGCTACTACCACAAACACATAATACATGGGGTGAATAACTACATATTTAGGATGGAGAGCGGCAGGATGTCGATGAGGGTGGTCAATATGCCTCGATGAGGGTGGTGAATATGCCTCCGACGATGGCTCTTTCTCAAATCTCCTATCGAGGTTAACATGTGTTTGTGTTTTTGCCTCTGCCCTCTTGTGTCTCCAACCGCACGGCGGAAACATCTCGTATAATTAAGTGGGATATCTTAGGGCTAGGAGTCTAGGTAGAAATGCAGTGGCATCAATATAAATGTGGGCCCCTGTGGTCCTTAGGCGCGCTAGGACAATGGTGCGCGCGAGGGGCATGGGACCCATAGTCCCTATCTTGTGTGGCTCCTTTCACAAGCTTCTTCGTGCTGATCCACAAAACGTACTCCTGATTTTTCCAAGATCTTTATCTCCTCCGAAAGGTTCCTGGAATATTAGATAAAAAATAGAACTTCTACCTTCTACAATCATTACTTGTTTAGTACACATAATTAATAAATTTGGTAAATTACATTACAAATATAACATTAAACTTCAAAAGAATAGATACTTTTATGATGTATTAGTAGGCTTCATGTAAATTAGGAAGACAAACTTATTTGTAATGAATTAACAACCAATAATGTTTGGAATTAAGTGGTTGATTCCCGTTATATTGAATCCTAAAGAGAGATGGCATATATGTTACTTCTATTATATGTGTATCTTATGCTGCCATGTTGTTGTGTGAAAATTTGGGACATCTTGAAGAACTTTCCATAATAAGTTGAACACTGAATGCGGGAAGGCTAATTACTGCAATATGGGAAATTTAGTTTCAGAAATTTTGTAGAATAACTTAATCCTACCTACATAATAATTAGAATACTTAACAATATTAACAATCGTAATAACACTCAAAACTTGTATCCGCCACCCTCCCCAAACTCCTAACCCTGCACGAGACACATGCTTAGTGTGGTTTTCATAAAAATGGAGAAGATAAATGCACGTGGAAACTTAAAGATGAATGTGCAGTTGGATTAATGGGGTTTTGATTAAAGTTATGGCCCTCTAGTTTAACATCTGTCCCTTACGTGCAGATAGGGCGTCGCAGTGGTATGCAAGATCTTGTTTGGCAAATAAGGTGTCGTGGTGTGATTTCTGTTTGGGGACGTAGTGATGGAAAATCAGCACTCATCAATAAAGTGTACACCAGCATAGTGTATAAGTGTAAACAATTTGAAGGAGTTGAATTTCAACAACACAGCTGGGTCGATGTACCAGTTCCTTTCAATTTGGAGGTCTTCTCTCGGCGCTTACTTGTAAGTTTGCGTTCAAAAGATCTCCAAGCCAAAGAAATTGCAGTGGTTGGTATGATGGGAGAGTCAAGCGTAACTCAAGAGTGTTGCAAGTTTCTGCAAACAGAAGATTGCCTCATCATTATTAATGATCTACACTCCACACATGCCTGGGACTTGATAAAGGCTGCCTTCTTGTCCAAACCTATCAAAGGATGTATTCTTATCATTACAAATGAGTCAAGTGTTGCCACACATTGTGTAGAAGAGGAAGATGGAGTTCTCAGTGTTGAAGATTTGGAAGCCAACGTTATGCTTCGCCCCTTGATAAAGGTATGGATGCTTACACACCTCAACCTAAATTGAACTCAATTATATCCTTTATCTTTCACTTTGATGGGCACAATCATAATTACGGAGGTCGATTGGACTATCTGGCCATCTTAAATTGTTAAGTATATTTACATGTAGGGTTTCCAAAAATATGGAAATGGAGGGAAGGAGGCTACTCACAGCGGTCGACTTTTCTCCATCAGATTAGGAGAGACACGTGAATGGTTCACAAAATTTAAACACATGTATCGGGAACAAGTGCATGACCTTTGGTTTAACTTATACAATCCTGGTGTGATCTCGTTATGGGGACCTGCTGGTGCTGGGAAATCAATTCTTGCTAGAATCGTGTATTATCACATAATGCTTACATCTGATGCTTCTTGGGAGTGTGAATATCAAGAGAGACCGGATCTCCCAAAAAGGAAATTTGCAATGTGTAGCTGGGTTGATGTGCCCCATCCTTTCAATTTGAAAGACTTCTCATGGGACTTGTTATTGGATTTTTATTCAGATGATCCCCGAGCCAAGAAAGTTGCAGCAGTTGGTATGATGGAAGGCCAAGACCCAATTCAAGAGTGTTCTAAGTTATTGCGTGAATACAAATGCATGGTCGTTATTAATGGTCTACAGTCCACCGATGATTGGGATTTGATACAAGCTACCTTATTGTCTTATCCAATTACCAGCAGTATTGTTGTCATTACAAATGTTGCAAGTGTTGCTGCTCATTGTGTACATGATGGAGATCGAGTTGTGGAGATCAATTGTCTTGAAGCTGATGTGAGCCTTCGTCCCCCAGTGAAGGTGTGTTATTTTTCTATAATGAGCTAGTCCCTTTCCTGTGCTAATAATCTATGGATTAATTTCCTTGGCGTATGTATATATGTAAGAAAAACTTCCAAATGAAGTCTGGAACTTTAATCTATAAATTCAGTGCCTAAACTTTGTAAACCTAGTAATTTTAGATCATTCATATGCAAATGAGAAAGCACATCAATGGAATATTTTTACGAAATTTTGTCTAAAATTCATGCAGATCATGATTTCCGAATGTTTCATCCTATTTTGTTTGTTTCTGAACAATTATTTTTGAATTTGAAATACATTGATCTGAATTTACGGAGAAATTTTGTGAGTTATTTTTACAATCAATTATATTTTTTTAATTGTCCAGGATTAGAAAGTTGATGAGGTCTAGAATTCAGGTATTCCAATTAATACTTGTGGTTGGGATCTCACCATGCATTGCCAGTTAGTTTACATTGGACTTCTTATTTTCTGCCATAAATTAGCTATACAAAAAACACAAAATTTTGTATCGTGGCAGAGTTATTTTCACTTCTCTTGTAGGTCCTCTCAAGCGAATAATGTGTACACTAGTTCTTGAATTCATTTCAATTCCTAGTAATATCAGCTTAAAATTTGTGTTTATGCCACATATATTTATGGAGAATTGTTACATAGTGGGGTCATGTTCATATGAAAAAATGAAAAAAGCTAAAATAGAGTTAATTAGAAGGTAAACTTTCACCTGACTCCACCCTAAGCCAGGCTATCCTATGTTCGCATGAAAAAAATCTTGAGAAAGAGTTAAATTCCATATATTGCTCCAAGAATTTACAACAAAGACTGTCAGTCCCAAGTAAGTTGGGGTAGGCAGTAGGCGTAGCCTAGACCCATAAGATTTCAAAACCATGTCATGGTTCTACCACATGGATAGCTAACTTTCACGCATCCCACCCTTGTCCATGGCTAGTTTTTTGGTAATATTTCAATCCTTCGGATATCTCTTAGCGGACTTCTTCAATGTCAAATTTGGTCTACCGCCTTAACATTCTCAGAAAGTTTTATTTGTCCGCTATGAACGGCCATAGAGTGATGGCAAGATTCTCTTCAATCGGTGCTACCCCAACTATATCATAATTACGAACCTGGTCCTTTCTTGTGTGGCCACATAGTCATCTCAACATGCGCACCTCTGCTACACCTAAATGTTGGTTATGTGATTATGTCGCCTCTTGGTTGTCAAACATTCTGCGCCATACAACATGGCAGGTCGGATCGCCGTCAGATAGAACCTGTCTTCTAACTTTGGTGGCACTCCTGTCAGAGAGGACGGTAGAAGCTAAGCGCCACTTTATCCAACCAAGTTTGATTTGATGGCTCACATCTACATCGATATCACCATCCTTCTGTAGCATAGATCCTAAATATTGGAAGGTGTCTTTCTCAAGTACCACATATCCATCAAGTCTAACATCTTCCTCCTCATGCCTAGTAGTACTAAAACTGCACTTCATGTACTCAGTTTTAGTTCTACTAAGTTTAAAACCTTTTGATTCCAGAGTCCACCTCCACATCTCTAGCTTCCTATTTACTTCCGACCGGCTATCGTCGACTAGCGCCACATCATCCGCAAAACGCATACACCATAGGATATCTCCTTATATTTCCCTTGTGACCTCATCCATAACCAAAATAAAAGATAAGGGCTCAAAGCTGACCCTTGGTACAGTCCTAATTACTAAAAATTTCATATACCACTCAAAATTTTCTTGTACCAAATATTACCACTGAAAATTTGCACCGAGCACATATTTCCCACTACCACTACCACTACCACAAGTTCAGCAACCATTTATTGTATAGTACTCCAAAATTTTGTAAGCTTTTTCTTTTATATGGACCATCCTATCCCTTAGGCCCACCAGGTGCGAAAAACAGGAAAAGGACAAAATAGACAGTCAACTCTTCGTTGTACTCTTGAGGTCATCTTTCCTCCTCCCGAAGCACTCGCACCTGAAGCGCCCAGCAAAGGTGCGTATACATTTTAGCCGTCCAGGTGCGACAACTCCTGTGCCGACAGCGGTGGCCAACGTAGGTGCGACGGCCGACGGTGGCAGCAACTTCTCCTAGCGGGCGCGGGGGTGTGCGTCCCTCTTTCCCGCCCAGCTACAGGGGCTTTCGCCCCTCTCTCCTGACTCCAGCATGGTGGCAGAACCACCCATAGCGTGGTGGCTCTGAAATGGAGTGTTAATTCCGCGTGAAATTTCATGCAAAAAATCAAGGCACGAATGCTAACCGAAATACTAAATTATAATGAAAAAATCAATTAGCACAAAAGGTGATGGAAAAACTGTCTTCTCAATCGCAACTTAATGGTAAACTAACAGTCAACTCACGTTAGTGGCAAATATATATATTGAGTGTAAATTATAGGTGGTATATTTGGAATCTGAACCTCTGAGTGGCATATGAGCATAGGCAAATTCTTAGTGGTATACATTGGATTAACTCCCAAAAATATTATCAATTGACCCAATAAGGAAACTAAAATTTGTATGCATCAAATTGGTCTACGCGTAGCTTGAACATGTATGAATCCTATGTCTATGTTTACAAATCCTATGTCTAGGAAACTAAAATTTGTATGCATCAGAGTCGAGGCGTGGATTGTGTTAATTTAACAGTTCTGCATCTGACTTGCAGGGTTGTGCTTCTCGCGTATTCTCCAACAGGAGTGCAGAGGCACGTGACTTGATCAACACATTTGGACTTCTTGGGTGTCAGAACGAATCAGCAGATGACCTTCGCGACAGTTTAGTTTCCTCGGGTCCTAGTGTGACCTCAGTGTGGGGAATTGCTGGTGTTGGGAAATCAGCTGTGGTCAGAAGTGTGTACTGCCACCTGATGCTTGGACAGGATCAATATTTCAATCTTGAAAGTGGATACATCCACACTGAATCTCGGACCGAGTTTACAATGTGCAGCTGGGTCGACGTGCATCATCCATTTAATTTGACAGACTTGTCTTGTCATTTGCTCCTAGATTTCCATTCAGATGATCTTCAAGCTAAGGAAAAGGCAGCAATTGGTGTCATGGAAGGACAAGATCCGGTTCAAGAGTGTCGTAGAATTATGTGCGAGTACCGAAGTCTTGTTGTTATGGACGGATTACGATCAAGAGAGGATTGGGACTTGATAAAATCCGCCTTATTACTCGATTCTACTAATGCATGTGTTATTGTAATTACAAATGAAGAAGGCATCGCTACACATTGTGTAGATAATAAGGAAAATCAAGTGGTCAATGTCAAAGGTCTTGAAGCTGGCACAGCGCTTACTCTCTTCAAAAAGGTGTGTGTGCTTTCAATCATTGCACTATTATACTTTATTGAATCAAGGTTAAAATCGTGGATTGGGGTCGGCTTAACAGAATGTAGGTAATGGATGGCAAAATTGAAAAGACACTCATAATGTTGAGATTATTATGTATATTATAAATGTCTACAATGAAAAATGATATTTAGAAACATAATCATTATGTTCCTTCATTATACTACATTGGTCAATACAAGTATATAGACTCACCCGGGTGCCAAAGTGAATTTCCGCTAGTAAAGCACGTTTCCAATCACAACGTCCTTTTTGGGAGAAAAAAATAACATACCCACGTAGACACACATAGTCATAGGCAACTAAGCAAAAGTGACAAGACGTGACTGGACTAGTGGAGCTAAAAAAGGATGAAAGAGTCACCATGTGGAGCTCAACCTAACAAACCTTGTTGGGCTGGGATGGCTTATCCATCGGGTCAACTCTTTTCCAAAGAAGAAGAGAAAATCCATACTGAGAAGAAACTTGAATTGGACACAACTCAACATGGTAATTTTGAGTTTCAAAAAGAATCAAAATAAGGTAAAACTCAACATGGTAATGCTATTCATGGGAAGTAAATCCCATATTTGAATTTATTTTTTGGAGTCTAATTTTAGATTTATTTTTATTTGATATGCAAGTCTGGTATTTTATTTTTGGTGTTCAGACTGAATTAGTTATGGCAATTACTGTTTGCATCACTGAAATTTTACCAAAACGTAATAAGCTAATTTATGGATTTTAGATAATGTGGAATGGAAAGGAATTGACTCCTGGCGAGTTGGAGATTTACGAAGTTACCATAGGAAGATGTGGCGGGATTCCTAAAGTTATTGTTACTCTAGGACAACTCTTCGCTAAAGCAATAGCAGGTTACCACTGGCAATGGAAACAGTTGTTCAAGGACATAAATGATGACTTTATGGGCACGTTGGGAACCGATCAAGGGTGTCACAGTTTAAGGGATCTATTTTCTTGGATGCAATCCTACTTTGATGCTTGCTCAGATTCCCTCAAGCCATGTATCTTTTATCTGTCAATCTTTCCTCCGAACCACAACATAAGGTTGACTCATTTGTTGAGACGGTGGATTGCTGAAGGTTATTCTAGGGACACATCCATTGGTACCGCAGAGGAGAATGGGAAGAGGTTGTTCTCGGAACTAATCAATTTGAGCATAATCCAAGAGTGTCAGAAGGGAATTAAGTCCCTATACCAAGTCAATGGTTTCTTTCATGAATACATCATTTCACGGCCAATGGAAGATAACCTTGTCTTTGCACTGGAGGGGAATTGCAGCCTGAACTCACAACATGCAGGACAACATCTAACCATAAGGAAGAGTTGGGACAGGGACATCACGGTCTTTAGGAGCATGGACTTCTCGCGTCTACGATCTTTGACCGTGTTTGGGAAGTGGATGCCATTCTTTCTCTCTTCCAATATGAGTCTACTTCGGGTGTTAGATATGGCGGACACATCAGGTATACTAGATGGTGACCTTGAGCAGATCGCCAAGGTACTACCTCGTCTTAAGTTTATCTCTCTTCGAGGATGCAAAGAGATAAACCATCTACCAGAATCATTTGGTGGCCTGAGGCAGCTGCAAACTTTGGATGTCAGACACACCTCAATAGTCATGCTACCATTGTGTATCATCAAGTTACAGAAGTTGCAATACATTCGTGCCGGCACCAATATATCATCTGATGAAGGTGATGAATCGGTTGCAAGTATACCAACAAGTGTAGACCGGACATCCACACCTTTGGAGGGCAGTGCTGGCATGGTCACAAGACTACCAGAAACAGCAGAGGAGGTTAATACATCAACACCGTTTTCATGGAGCTGCCGGCCACGTAGTTTGGTGCCTAGCTGGTTATCCAAGTTGCACAGACGCCGACTTGACAATGATGGTGTTGAGGTTCCTCTAGGGATTGGAATCTTGACGGCCTTGCATACTATTGGTGTTGTCAATGCCAATATTCCTAATGGAAAGGCAATCCTAAAGGAGCTTAAGAACCTTACACAACTGCGCAAGCTTGGTGTATCTGGCATAAACAGGCGAAACATCCAAGAATTGTGTCATTTCATCTCCGGCCACGCTCATCTGGAGTCCTTGTCAGTGCGACTCGATAAGGATAAGCAGGGGTTATTTGCTTGCTTTGGTGACATGATTTCCGAGCCACCCAAGACCCTAAAGAGCCTTAAATTGTACGGACATGTATACAAACTGCCGACTTGGATCAAACAGATTGATAATCTCGAGAAGTTAGATCTTGAGTTGACTATACAATTGCCGGAGGACATTCACGTCCTTGGTGAATTTCCATATACATATTGGTTACGTCGCCTTTATGTAAAACCGATTCAGGATGGTGAACTCCATTTTAGCACGTTTGGAGATAATATATTTTATAAGTTACGGGTCCTAGAGATCGATTGCACCTCCAAGCTACAGGTAACTTTTGTAACGTGGGTGACTACGGGCGTTGAGGTGCTGAAGATTCACTGCTCTGGTGAGTCTTCTTTGCGGGTTTCTGGACTGGAACATCTACGTTCTCTCAACCAAGTGTGGCTGAAGGGTTCCTACGGCGACCAAATTAAGCAAGAGTTGCAGCAACAACTTTCCGAGCATGCAAAGAAACCTGTCCTGAAGCTAGTACAGCGATGCTCGTCCTGACAGTCTCTTTATTTGTATGTTATTTCTGTACTTGTAACTTGCAAAAAGTCTGTAGGAGTATGGTTCTGCATTGCACGCTCATATATATTTGAACCTTGACAAAGAAACTGCCCGTATGGTGTATGTGCTTGTGTTTCTGGCCATTTATGCTGGTTCTAGAATTAACTGGACCCTCACATTGCCACATGTGGTTATTTCTCTATGCTATATGCTGCTACTAATGAAAGCAGCAGTGCGGTGTTGAACTGTTGATACATTTCACATTATAACCATCTTTCTATAAAATCAACAGCTATGGAATTTCGCAGCAGGGCTCTGTTCACAGCGTGCCAGCGGTGGACGCAACAAATTGACAAACAAATTATGCACTCCAGAGATTCTGATAGCGAATGGAAGAGGGCAAGAAACCTGATTGGTTGGCTGTTTGGTGACGCAGCAGCCACCGCCGGCTCTTGATCAAACGGTTTCGTTTCTCCCGTCTTCCCGCACATGCGCCCTCATCACGTGCACCCTCAGCATCTGCATCTTTGTTCACAACAACAAAAAAAACATTTCTGAGCAAGAAAAATGTTTGTCTTCACGAGAGAGAGCTCCTTGGTCCTCTGCGTTCGCGAAACTGATGTACAATTCTCAACTTTCAAGTGTTAATCAGCGACATGGTCCTCGCCGGCGACGCGGGCACAGTCGCCGGTAGCTAGCTAGTAGACGGCGTGGCGGCACATCGGGCATTGGGGCTTCCAAAGGAGCCAGCTGTCGCACGCCAGGTGGAACACGTGGCCGCAGGCCGGCAGCCTCCTGGCGCTCTCGCCCGTTTGGAACTCCTGATCGGGACATGATAACAGCTTGATCTCGTCAGGTAATTGCATTGCACGGTACTACGTTGACCGATGATGAAGATAGCTGCCCGGCTGCCGGCAGACTCGATGGATGCTGACCTGGAGGGTGGAGGCAGATGGGGCAGGTGGTCTGCTGCCCCGTGGCCGCGGTCTCCTTGGTGAGCGTCGTCGCCGGGAGGCTCTCCACGGCGGCCCTCCGCGCGGCCATCACCGTGGACCTCGGCTCGAAGGGGTCGTCTCGGGCGTCAGTGTAGTTGTGCGGCTGGTACCGCAGCGCCTCCATCTGCGCGTCCAGCACGCCGCTTATGATCGGGAACACGCAGCCGCGCAGGAGGCGGCCGGCCGCGAAGCTCCGGAGCACCAGCCGCTGCAAGCACAACTCGGTTTCTTAGCCAAGCTTCGCCAATGACGAACTGTCAAAATTCGTGAGGAACTTGGAAAATGCACGTACCGTGCGCTTGATGCGCGCGTCCATGGACAGGGGCGGAGCCAGGATTTGAACTTAGGGGGGCGAGCGACGAAAACCTAAGAACTAGCAAATGCCTAAGAGTTGAAGGGTGGGCCTAAAAATAAGAACACAATGCTTGATGTCGTCCAAAGCAAGACTGCCTTGCTCAAAATGGGTGAGATGTGTGTTGCTCAAGATACACATATTCATCTCTTTCTAAAATGGAGTACAACCACCGACCACTATGACACCACTAGGTTAAGTATACTAAGGTAGATATCGAGTATTGGCATATGTTTAGCGGCAAGCTAACCGTATATATAATATCACAAACGCAAAAAACTGTCAAGCAAATTCTCATATGTTTGGCAAGAAGTTAGTTATTTTTCACTAGTTTAAATATACGTACAATGTTAGTGAATTCTAAATTTTCACCACTATCGAGATCAAATCATTTGGACGAAAAAATCATCTACTATATTGTTTCTCATCTTTTGAACTAACGACGTATACCTAAATTAGTAGGACAAATTAAAAGAGTTAGATCAGATTAGCATGTGTACCTTGGCTAATCCGGTGGTGAATTGGCCGGACGGTGGTGTGGACTTACGATAAGCGGGCAGAAGAGCAGTGGTCGCCTCCGTATACTCAGCTGCCTGAACACACGGGCAATCAAACTCCAACGTCAGCGGCGGCGGCGGCAGCGAGCGGCATGCTTCCTCGTACTCTGCCAATCGAGATCGATCGATCGGTCGATCTGATTAGGCGAGAGTTTTATTGGAAGACTAGTTGGTATGTACGTGCAACGCACGTTTTCATAATTAAAGGGGGCAATTTATAAGTGAAAAATATTGCATGTGCACTAATACATACACAATTAGTCCGGTTTAATAAATATTGATGTACACAAATAATTTTTAAGTCAAAAAATAATCAGCGATGTGAGCGAGACAACATTCAGGAGGAGTTTCTCTAGCGGGCGACCCACCACGCAAGATTTGTCGCAACCTACAATTGAAATATTGTCCACCACGGCGGCAAACAAAAATATAGTTCGCTCAACTACACCTCGGCAAAAATACTCAAGCGAGACTGAAATTTTACTAACGTTGTGGAGTCCCTTACCTATTACACAGAACACATCAGAATCAGATGGAAAAATCCTATGTCCTGAAACTGTACTTCTTAGGAGCATTCAGTCGAGCATGTGGCACACAGCTGATACATCTCAAACGTATCTATAATTTTTGATGTTTCATGCATGTTTTATGTCAATTCGCACATGTTTTATATACACTTTATATCATATTATGACATTTATTGGATTAACCTACTAATAGTTGCCAAAGTGCAAAATCTTCTTGTTTTCCTATTTGTTGTGTAGGAATTATCAAAAATACAAAAGGAAACCATATTGGAATCGAATTGGGACTTTCCAGAAATCTGTCTAGAAACGTTTTTCAAAGATGGTCACCTTACAGGCCCAATACGGCGTCAAACGGAAGTCTCCCCGAAAGGAAAGTTGCAGGAAATTTCGCGAGAATCGATCTAGAGTTAAAATTCGCCCAATTCCGAGTCCGGACGGCCGAGATATTCCCGATTTACTGCAGCCCTAGATGGGATGACGGAAATCCGAGAGTCTATATAAGGGAGGAAACCCTAGGTCGTGGGAGAGCCCCATACCACGAATTTTCCTCCTCCCAGGCAGCCGTCTGGGGGTGGAGAACCTCCTCCATACCACCACCATCTCCAAGGAAGAAGAGGGGCCAAGGGCCACTGCCCCCAAGGGCCGCCGCCGCTCCTCGCAGCCGCCGACGCCGAGGGACGCCGCCGCCGCGCCGCCAAGGGCAGCCGCCTCCACGGGCTGCCACCGCCGCCGCCGTGCCGTGGCTGCTGCGGGGTTCCATCTCCACTCCGGGCTGCACCTCTCCATCAAGCTCCTCATCACCATGACCATGTGTGAGTAGTTTCCCTCGGGGCTGAGGGCTCGTACGGTAGCTATGTGGTATACATCTCTCCCATGGTGTGATCTTTATGTGATCATGAACATTGTTAGTACGTACCGCTGAATTCATATGTAATGTTTATGCTACTCAAGTGAATTTATCTAGTTTCCGGAGTCATTGTGACAACACGGTATCAAGATGACAGTGTGGGTACTTGTGTGTGACTCTATGAATAATTTAGATATTTATCATGTCTTATTCTTTGCGGAATTGTGGTGTTTGTTTACTCAACTTTGAGGCGTGCTTTTGTAGCCCTACGCATAGTACTCTTGTTTCATCAAGAAGAAGAATAATCCCGAGTAGCATTTATTTGCGTTCAGTTGTGCTAACGTGTTGAGAGATACCACTAGTGAAAGTATGATCCCTAGGCCTTGTTTCCAAGCATTGAATCACCGTTTACTCTCAGTTTTGCTGCCATTGTTACTACCACCTGCTACTACATATACCATCTGCAATTATACAACCGAAAATCCCAAAAACACTTGCATCTTTCACTGTTTTATTTATCATTACTACTAACCAATACCTTCAGCTCCTCGTGGGTTCGACAACCTTTTCTATTCGAAAGGTACTACAATTGATCTCCTGCACTTGGGAGTCATCAAGATACTTTTCTGGCGCCGTTGCCGGGGAGCGTAGCGCTATTGGTAAGAAGTTTGGTAAGGAAACTTGAAAGGTGAATTTTATTTACTGTTTTGTCTCATCGCTACTATGGCATTTATGAATCGTGCTTCGCTGCATCTTGCTTTATATGAAAGTGCTTATGCTAATGCTCCTAAAGTGGTTGAAACTACTGTGTCTGAGGTACCTAAAGTGGGAATTAAAATTCCGTTGACCATGTTATAAGAGTTATGAAAAATCTATTTACAGGAGATGGAACTAAGTCTGCACGTGAACACGTGGAGACAATTGAAGACATAAGTGGTTTATTTAGGCTTCCTATTTCTAATGATCAGGTAAAAAGGAAGCTATTATATTTGTCTTTATCTGGTAATGATCGTATTTGGTTCAAATCTTTGGATGAAGAAGTCACTATTGAATGGAGTAGTTTGAGGAATGTTTTTCTTGAATATTTTACTCCTAAAGAAAGAATTCTTGCTGCCACGGAAAGTACTAATATTTTGCAGGAAGAGAAAATTAAAAAGGCAATGGGAATTTGTTTGCATAATAGTGATAGCAATATTATTAGCATGAATTCTTTGAACACTATTACTCCTAATGCTATGGAAAAGTCTAAGCTTGGGGAAGCTAGTTTACATGAAAATGATCTTTTTAGTTCCCCAGCTTTGAAGGAGAAAATTTGCTTTGATAATGCTTTGTCTTCCATATGTGATAATTCTAATGATGCTTGTGATGTTCAAAATCCACCTACTGAAACTGAAAGTATTCCTTTTGAAATACCTATGGAACTTGTTGAAACGGTTAGGGAGGAATTATGCAGGGGATGGAACAGTCCATCCACATGATCACTTGTTGAAACTTACAAGACTTTGTGAGTTGTTTAAGGTTGCAGGTTTATCAAGAGAAGATGTCATGATGAAATTATTTCCATTTTCACTTAAGGACAAAGCAAAGAAGTGGTATAGGATGCTGGATGATCGTCCTTCGAATTGGAAAAACTTGAATCTATCTTTTACTCTAAATTTTATCCTCTTCATGAAGTGCAACTAGCTAGGAGTTACATTTTCAATTTTTATCCTCATGATAGAGAAAGCATAGCTCAAGCTTGGGGAAGACTGAAAACATTAATACTCAAATGTCCTAACCATGAGCTTCCTAAGAAATAATTGTTACTAATTTTTATGCAAGGCTTTCAGGTCATTACAAGGATCATCTAGATGCCTGTTCAGAAGGTTCTTTCACAAGTAAGAAGGTTGAAGCTAAATGGGATCTTCTTGAAACAATTCAACACAATACTGAAGATTGGGAGAATGACAAAGGTAAAGAATCAGGTATAAACCATGAATATGATAGCATTAAGTCTTTTGCTGAAACTGCTAGTTTTCATGAGCTTAGTGCTAAATTTGGTCTTGATTCTCAAATTATTGTTAATTGCTGTAAAACCTTTGCTTCTCATATTAATATTCCTAAAGAGAATTGGGACATGTATCATGAACCTTTTAAAGACACTTGCATGGAAAATGAAATTGTTACTAATGATTGCAATAAACATGCTCAAACTTCTGAAAATACTATCTCTTATAAGCATGTTAATTTTTGTGGAGCACTTAGACCTTGTGAAAATAATAAAATCGAAGAGGAATATTGTATTCATCATAGGAATGAAAAAACTACAACATGGTACCGAGCTCTAAGTGATCTTGCTGAAAAGTTTGTGCCCTCTATCCTTTTATTTGTGAACTTTGCTATAAAGAGGGTCATTTCAACTTCCAATGCTCAGGATCTAATATGAGTCCTGCGAGAGACTTTTGTGATAACATGATCACTCCTAATCAGCATGATGAACTTACATTATTTTTGGGGTGTGAAGAGTTATCAAGAAAAACTTCTTCGTTAGATATGAGTGCTTTTGATATGAATAACGTGTTGCATGGATGTTATCTCTATTGTATTAATAATTGTCATGCCAACACTTACATACAAAATATTATAAAAGATGGAATGGCTTTACCAAAATATGAAAGGACTAATGTTTGTTTTACTCTTATTAATGAAAGAGAGGAATCCTCCCAAGTTTCTTCCGTTGTTTCTAACAATAAACCAGGTTATATGGAGAAGCTTCCTTTCAAGCCTCTCTCTCCTAAGGAAGGAAGAAGAAGAAGAAGAAGAAGAAGAAGAAGAAGAAGAAGAAGAAGAAGAAGAGGAGGAGTAAAATGAGAGAGGAAACGGTATCTTCCCCTAAACATGTTGCTCCTATTACAGTTGTTGCTGATGAGTCCGAACTCGATGATGATCCTATGCCTGTTACTTATAGTAGTGATCATGATTGGGAAAAGCACACTACTTTTGATATTGAAAATATTTTTGATACCAATTCTGAAAATGATGATGTTATTAATTGTTATGCTATTAGTACTATCCATGTTCCTTCCAATGATGATATGGAAAGCTCTAAGCTTGGGGAGGAGGTGTTTGAAAATCCTTTTGCTACTAATGATTATATTTTGAAACCTCTCCTTCTAGTAAAAATGATGATGATATGTTTACAAATGAACAAACTTTGGAAGATAAATATTCCATTGCTTATGATGATACTATGCCTCCAGTCTTTGATAATTATTATAAAGAATACTATGACATAGGCTGTAATTACAACCATTCCCCTAATATACAACTTGTCTATCATGTTCAAGTTCTTTATGATGATCCTAATCCCATTATTAATAAGAAAAACTTTGCTTATATGGAAAATAATGATACTTTTATGCATGTGGATCATGATAAGAATGCTTTATGTGATAGCTATATTGTTGAGTTTATTCATGATGCCACTGAAAATTATTGTGAGAGGGGAAAACATGGTTCTAAATATCTCAATATTATTGTGTCTCCTCTCTTTAAGTTCAAAGTCTTGAAGTTGCACTTGTTTTGTCTTCCTATGCTACTCACTTTGTGCTTTATTGATTTATTCTCTTACAAGATTCCTTTGCATAGGAAGTGGGTTAGACTCTTATATATATGAGAGCATCATCAAAACTATCAAGCCAGCTATATGGCTATAAAGAAAGCGCTTTACGGGAGGCAACCCGGTTTTTTTGTGTGTGATTTTCTTGTGTCCTCTTGCTGTAACAAGAGATTTGTGTTAGTTTAGTTTCTGGAATTTTAATAAAGTGCCAAGTTTTACCCATTTTGGTCTTGAAAAGTTGCTTATTGAGTTCGGAGATTTTATTCCTGCACGAGTCAGTGCACGGTATGATTTTTAATTCTTATTCTGTAACTCCGAATGAGCTCATATTTGAACTGTAGTTGCAACTTTTCATCCTCTGTATGCATGAATTTTTTCGGAATTTTTCGAGAAAGTTTGGTAGGGTAGAAAAATACGTTTTGCTGCTGCTGTTTTTCTGGACAGATTCTGTCCCATTTTGTTTGATGCATGCTTTGAGCTTTTAAGTTGAATCTTTTTGATCCAATTGAGTTTATGAGTAGGCATACAACATTATACACTTTCTGGACATCTCATATGAATTTTTGTTCAAGGATTATATGCAGCAAGAAACCTATTTGTTTATCACTATTAATGCACCCCACAGAAAAGAAATGGGAGAAACGGTGTTTTGAAGTTTTTTCACAGGGATTGGAGGAGATGCACCAAGAGCTATCCAAGGATGGTGAAGACCATAAGCTTGGGGATGTGAAGACAACCCCACTGGACCTACACACTCTCGGTTTGCACACGTCCAACTTCTGTTTTTCGATCGAAACACTTTATCGCATAAACTTGGAGCGTCTTTTTGTTTTTGTTTGATTCTTGAGAGACCACCACACTATCATTTATATATGGGAGAGCTACTGGAAATATGGGTTGAAATATGTTGGATGCTTTTATAAGATTGGGAAAAGGGATGTTTGAGTTGATTTTTAATGATACATATAGTTGCATGATTCATGAGCTTGTTTATGAGTAATAGTTTGCAAATCCTTTTTGAAGAGCTATCACTTATTCATGTTTTGGTGCTGATTGTTATTTTACTTGGTTTAACATGGATTAGTTAGTTCTATGGACACTCATGCATGCATCTAGATGGTCAACTTTCTCCCTTTTGCTAGCCCAAACATTCCAACAAGTCAAAACTTGTTTCCAACACCTTCAACCAAAGTTATTCCAGTGAGTCCACCATATCTACCTACTAGCTATATGCTATTCCGAGTATGTTCATCATGATATTTGTGTTATCTATACCTCTGAATGAAAATGATTATGTTATTGATTGCCATGGGAAAAGTTGGTTATATAGCTCTCACGAACTTGATGCACATTTTACTATCATTGCAATAAATAAAACATGACCCATTGTGATTAAGATTATGATGCTAGTGGCTTGATAAATGTTCGAGGTTGGGAGTTAGCCCATATGTGCTGTCACATGCAAAGCTTTCAACATGCTCCTTCATCTCATTTAGTTGATATCATGTACTTTTGTTTATGGATGCCTATCATGGTGAAATGAGGTGGAAATGAAGTATTTTAAATGAGTTTGTATAAATGGTTAGAGAGACGCCTGGGCCGCTAATCTAAGCCATGCATCATTCATGGTGGAAATTTACTTACATGCTATGGTGAACCGTCTGTGATACACCTTATAATAAATAGCTATTCCAATGGTAAATAAAAAGGGTGTTGAGGTTTTCATCTTGTTTGTTTGTCTTGTCATTTTGATATGGGCTTGTTCCATATCCTGGGACAAGAGGTACCCCAGTTGACGCTCTTGATGATACTATTATTACTTACAATGATATATAACTTGAACTTGATTTGTTTCCTAAGTTGAGTAATCATGGTGTAGGTACTTGTATTCAAGGGGCATGAGACATCCAACCTTTACTTTGTCAAGCACACTACTCATATTTGCTCTCACATTAAACTATAATCATTCAAGATGCTATGATAGGGGAATGAGAGCTTGACACCAAGTATTACCACATTGCAATCATTAACTTAAGTAGGAGAGTTTGGAGGTTAGATGAAACTTATGCATGCTTTACCTCTACTCACTTATTCATCTTTCCAAAGTGTCCACCAAACATATTCAGATTTTCATCATCACTCTATGGACCACATGTATGCAAAAGTAAGAATGTCCATAGTACCTTCTTCTATGTTACACTTTGTGAATTATCATTGAACATCCTTACATTGAATAATTGATATCACTTCATAATCTATCTTGTACATTGCTACTCCTTTGAAGAATGAATCATTTGACTGTATGTAGCAATAACTTCATCACTTCATTCATAACATGTGCCTTACAATATTATATTATCAAGATTATGATGGTAGCATGTCACTTCAAAAATTATTTTGTTTTATCGTTTACCTACTCGAGACGAGTAGGAACTAAGCTTGGGGATGCTTGATACGTCCCAAACGTATCTATAATTTTTGATGTTCCATGCATGTTTTATGTCAATTGGCACATGTTTTATATACACTTTATATCATATTATGACATTTATTGGATTAACCTACTAATAGTTGCCAAAGTGCAAAATCTTCTTGTTTTCCTATTTGTTGTGTGGAATTATCAAAAATACAAAAGGAAACCATATTGGAGTCGAATTGGGACTTTCCAGAAATCTGTATGGAAACGTTTTTCAAAGATGGTCACGTTACGGGCCCAAGACGGCGTCAAACGGAAGTCTCCCCGAAAGGAAAGTTGCAGGAAATTTCGCGAGAATCGATCTAGAGTTAAAATTCGCCCAATTCCGAGTCCGGACGGCCGAGATATTCCCGATTTACTGCAGCCCTAGATGATGACGGAAATCCGAGAGTCTATATAAGGGAGGAAACCCTAGGTCGTGGGAGAGCCCCATACCACGAATTTTCCTCCTCCCAGGCAGCCGTCTGGGGTGGAGAACCTCCTCCATACCACCACCATCTCCAAGGAAGAAGATGGGCCAAGGGCCGCTGCCCCCAAGGGCCGCCGCCGCTCCTCGCAGCCGCCGACGCCGAGGGACGCCGCCGCCGCGCCAAGGGCAGCCGCCTCCACGGGCAGCCGCCGCCGCGCCGCCAAGGGCAGCCGCCTCCACGGGCTGCCACCGCCGCCGCCGTGCCGTGGCTGCTGCGGGGTTCCATCTCCACTCCGGGCTGCACCTCTCCATCAAGCTCCTCATCACCATGACCATGTGTGAGTAGTTTCCCTCGGGGCTGAGGGCTCGTACGGTAGCTATGTGGTATACATCTCTTTCCCATGGTGTGATCTTTATGTGATCATGAACATTGTTAGTACGTACCGCTGAATTCATATGTAATGTTTATGCTACTCAAGTGAATTTATCTAGTTTCCGGAGTCATTGTGACAACACGGTATCAAGATGACAGTGTGGGTACTTGTGTGTGACTCTATGCATAATTTAGATATTTATCATGTCTTATTCTTTGCGGAATTGTGGTGTTTGTTTACTCAAACTTTGAGGCGTGCTTTTGTAGCCCTACGCATAGTACTCTTGTTTCATCAAGAAGAAGAATAATCCCGAGTAGCATTTATTTGCGTTCAGTTGTGCTAACGTGTTGAGAGATACCACTAGTGAAAGTATGATCCCTAGGCCTTGTTTCCAAGCATTGAATCACCGTTTACTCTCAGTTTTGCTGCCATTGTTACTACCACCTGCTACTACATATACCATCTGCAATTATACAACCAAAAATCCCAAAAACACTTGCATCTTTCACTGTTTTATTTATCATTACTATTAACCAATACCTTCAGCTCCTCGTGGGTTCGACAACCTTTTCTATTCGAAAGGTAGTACAATTGATCTCCTGCACTTGGGAATCATCAACAGCACCATTGCACGATGTTGGTGATGAGTACCTGACTACCTGTTGTCTTGGGCGTCAGCATGGGCGCAGCAGCCTGACCAGGTACAGAGCCAATCTGCCAATCGTTGCAGTGTGCAACGATGCCGGCAATGGGGGCTTCGGGCGGCGCTGTTTGAGGCTGTGGGAGCTTGGGAGGCAGCAGGTAACGGCAGGGCGGCGACATGGAGCATGGCTGCAGGCACCAGCTTGGGAGACGAAGGCCATGGAGGCAGCGAGCTGGGCATCTCCCGGACGGCCGTCAGGCTGCGGCGCGGTAGCCCAATCCAGCGGCGACCTGATGAATCGGAGACGGGCACAAAATACCAAGAAAATTTCCCGACACGGGGCGGATCGGGGCTGGCGGGCTCGCCCGCCTTCACGCCGCTCGTCCGCCAGGCTCGCGCGGCCATGGCAGCGGGTAGGCTCGTGCGGCGGCAGCGGTGTCTCGCCGAAATAGAAAGGTCTGTTGAAATAAAACGAACCGGTACGATGGCATTAGCAGTATTATGTGATTTGGTGGGAGGGTAAAACGGGCAAAAGTGGATTTGTGTTGAGTTGTCAAACATTGGAGCGATCTGGACCGTTGGCCAACTATTGAAGGGCTCAGATTCAATGTATCAACACAACTTTGCTCTTTTCTCTGCTACTAGTGAACGTGCACGTGCACGTCTCAGAATTTATTATAATATAAACACGTCTTTGAATTTATATTTGTTTCATTCAGTAATTTTACCAAGCCATTTAAATAGATAGACCAAATATTTTCTTAGAATTATTTCACTGCCTCGTTCCAACTAGCAATGGTGACATCGGAAGAGGTTGTTTGCGTTTTTTCGGGATTGTTGATATAATTCTTTTTTTTTTGTGCCAAGCCATTTAAATGTTAATAATTAAATATTTGTCAATTACACTGACACGATTTTAATTTATTATTATTCATAGAAAAGAGCATAATAGTTGATCGAAGTAAATAATATATTCTATGATGATTAAATGAATGCGAAATACTTAAATCATTTTTTTGTTCACCGATAAAATAGCGTTGAAAAATCAAAACCAGGCTACCAGCTAGCTGAAAAATATTGTCCTGCGTTTCTTTCTATTCATTCTTCTCGATCCCCTTTATATCCACTCTTCTTTCTCAATTAGCTTCTCTCATGGTCACTACCTAGCTAGCCGAACTCTCACCAGTCGCACTCCACGCCCCTGGTCATAAGCACCTCGCACAGCTTCCCCTTCCGCCGTCTCTCTGCGTCCTTCCGCCACCGAGTCATGGCCTTGCTTCGCCATGTCCTACCTCTCTCGCCGGCTTCCGTCTCCGGTAGCCACCGTTGAATCGAGATGAAGCAGGACTCCACATGGTCGGTCTCCTTTTCACACGGTACACGACGATGAATTATTGACGTTGTTGATATTCAATATTCACAACTCATTTTCATTGTCCGTAGATTAACTCCATTCTCCAGTATATTTCGTGCGATTGTGTATGTGCTCCCATTGTTTATTGTGTGTTGATATGACTCATTGACATTTTCTAAAATTGCATATCAGTATATACATGTGCTTAGGTTATTAAAAAAATCCTAATAGCAGTTCTTATTTTATTAAATTATATTATCCATTCACTCCTGCCTGTGTCTACCATGTACACGCACCAATTCCTCGTCTCCAAATCCCCTCATTCCGTTGTACTGGAAAAAAAACCGTAGAATGTCCAATAGCACAGGTTCCTCTGTCTCATCTTTGAGCTATCCCCAATTTCTTTGTTCGATCTGGATGCTGCTCTCCAGGTAGTGGTGGAAGTTGGAGTCGTGGAGGAGCAACAGCTCCCGAATACAAAATCCATAACGGCAGAGGCTTGGTCGTGGTGGCTCGTGGGATGGAGGGCGCCGCCGGGAAGCTCCGCCTCGCGCCGTTCTGCGACACCTGTGCGCTCCTGGCTCGTGGGATGGAGGGCGCCGCCGGGAAGCTCTGAATCGCGCCGTTCAGCGACACCTGGCTGCTCCTCTGCACGCTTCTCTGCTCCGTCGGCATCGCCTTGAAATTCACCGGGAGCGAGTACGTCACAACGGGAAGCTGCTGCCGGCGGCAGCGCCGTTTTTCAGCCTCGGTGTCGGTCCGTCCGTGTTTTGCAGGTATGGACCTCCCTCCCCTCTTCAACAAATCTTCTGATTCAATTTTCTCATATTAGATTCACTATCTCATTTCAGTTTGTATCTCCATGTTGAATGTAATTAATATTTCTCTTAATTGTTTGATGTATATTTTTTATATTTTAGGTCGATGCACTTGGTTCATCTTAGCTAGAGCCGTTTTATGATTCGAGGTCAGACTTGGTTTTGTAGGAACTCGATTGATCAACGTTGTTGGATATAAGCTCTCTCCCTATTTGTGCAAGTCAAACTAAGCCTTTTATTATTATTTTTTTGGTAATTTCAGTATTCTCCCATTGGAGTTGTCGTCTTGCGTTGTTTGGGTGCTATGTACTGAACAAAAATAATAGCAGAACTGTAGCATTATGTCAAATTGGTAGCTCTCTTGTTTCTTTTAAAAACAATACTGAAGTGTGACACATTTAAATTCTCATGTGAAACTTGAGAGAAAAATCTGCATCTTTCAAACGCATAATTGTCAACTCAAATTTCATTAAATTAGACCAATGTCTACATGGATGGTGGATAGGATGCCAGACAAAGAAAAGTTTTGAAATAATATCTTCACCTCTATTTTTTTGTTTACATAATTAAACCCTAAACAAGCTTAAACTCTATATCCAGCATGCCATCTTCACGTAGCTCTGCATCGTGCATCCGAGACTGATGAACTTTCGCATCATATAACAGACCTTCTTCTAATTCAAAGATTTTTCCATCAAACTCGGACACAAGATTTTCAAGCCATAGTATCACAAACACAGAGACACCATTGCGGCCTACCCTCACATCATAAAAAGATTTGTAATCAAAATAACCTGATAGAAAATTACGCACAGTCCCTTCTAGATCTGCATCACCTTCCTTCAGCCAGAACTGAACAACATCGTTTTCCGGAGGCAACAGATCGTCGATATTCTCCCTACAACAGCCAGACATATCTAACCAGCGCTGCCAATCTTCCGCCATCTGTATTTGTAAATAAACGCACTGGATATCCCACCCCAATGGAAGGCGCTCCTGAACAATACCTGATGGCTCGTTGTAATTTTTGTAAGCGCTGATACTGTCTCCTTATCGTGTAAAGCTGATTGCTAAGTACCTGATTTGAACGAAAACTTGCTGGCTAGCTCAAGGGGTCGTGCAATGCATATTTATTGAAGGAACTGGTTGAAGTTATGTCAGATTAGTGTTCCGTAGCTGAGTAGGATTAGGATTCCTACTCACAGGTTTTTTTAATTATTGCTGGAACTGTTACAAGCTAATTCCGATCAGTATTCCGTAGCTGAGTAGGATTAGGATTCCTGTTCAGTACCGGTCTGCACATGTTCACGCGCTTGTCCGCACTCAGATCGCTGTACAGTGTGTATTCCCTCATTCTCGAACGCGTCCTACTTCAGACTGTTGCGCTGCAGCTGCTCGCGTCTCGTGATCGATCCCAAGCTGCACACCATTTGCCACAGTAGCGGACCTGCTGTAGAAGAGCCAGATGAGTGCCGACGCCGAGCTGTATTCCTGACGAAAAGAGCTAGCCACGTTTAACGCAAATGTGATAGGTGATTTTTCATATTGCATATATAATTTCAAAATTGCAAGCCACGTTTAACCCAAATGTGATAGGTGATTTTTCATGTATTGCATATATAATTTCGAACTCTAATTAAATATGATTCAACGTAATGTCTATGGTTATATTCCTAAAATGTCATAAAGTAGTTTTCAAACCCAATGTATCAGATAGTCTTAGCTTTATGAAGTGCAAACCATTTTTTTTAAACAAAAATGACATCTTGCACAACATTGTTTTCACCGTCATTAGAATAACGCATTTTAATTGAAGTAGAGTGAAGGCTTGAAATTTTCCATGTCCTCATATAAGACAGTATCAAGTAGTAAATTCAGAAATAATATGCTCGGGATCGCACAAGGATTCAGTGCACCTCTACAGAGTCATAGATGCACAAAAAACAAATGAATCAGGATATTTAATGTGATATTTTCAACATGTTCTCTGTTCGCACAATCAAATGGAAAATAACACAGCAGATACAAAATAGCCAATTCAGAAAGGCACACGTTTTTTCACAACTCTACACCATCTCCACCGGAATATACATGCAACAATGCTTCACAAACTAAACTTATGGAGTGCACGCTCCTGCCTCATTCTTCGAACACATCTCTATAAACAATGTTCTTTGTGCTTTTTCCGGATTTATCAACCTCCTTGTTCGGCTTTGCCAAAATCCGCGTCGTCTGCCTGGAGACACCCCTTGACAATGCAACATATAGCTGGCCATGCGAGAACACGGGCTCTGGAAGGTAAATCCCGACATTTGGGATGGTTTGACCCTGTGCCTTGTTAATGGTCATTGCAAAACTCAGGCGTATCGGGAACTGTTTTCTCTTAAACTTGAACGGAAGCGAGGTGTCCTCAGAGGGTGACATAGGAATCCTCGGTATGAACACCCTCTTTCCAGCATGCTCGCCACCAACAATCTCCGCATCAATTGCATTATCCTGGAAGGCTCTAATCATAAGCTGTGTTCCATTGCATAGGCCATTATTTGGGTCTAGGTTGCGTAGCAAAATGACCGGGCAGTTGATTTTTACTTTTAAGACATGCGGGGGCAAACCATTTGGTGTGATCGAGTTCAGAAAGTCAATTGTGTAATTACTGTGGAAGTCATCCTCGATAGAGTCGAAGCTATGGTATACCTTTTCTTCGCCCGGAAACCTGGAGATAATCTTGTCATTTAGGTCATCCACATATTCGTTCTTGGTCGAGAGAATTGCACGTGTGCTCATGTACTCTCTCGACCTAGCATTGGCGTGCAGTTTTGGGAAGACATGTTCGATGAGATTGTTAAGTGGTTCTTGATCCTCTGTATAACCAATAACAATGTCTTCAGGTAGACGAACATATTCATCTCCAATTGTTTCTTCCGTTCCATTGCCAATCCTTAGGAGGTATTCGGAGAACCATGGGTCCGTCTGTGCCCTCATGTTACGTTTGAGGCGTATCTTGCGGATCTTCTCCCACAAATATGATCTCAGCAGTGTAGCATCCGTGATCTGGGCTCTTGTCCCTCGTGTCACGACAGGGAGGACTTGTCTGAAATCCCCACCAAAGACAACAACCTTTCCACCAAACGGCAAAGGACATTCCATTATATCCTGTAGCGATCTATCAAGCGTTTCAACTGCCTAACGCTTTGTCATAGCAACTTCGTCCCAAATTATCAAGGACGCTTGTTTAAGCAACTTTGCCGTACCACTTTGCTTTGTGAAACCACACATGCTATTGTCATTGATCTTGATTGGAATTTTGAACCTCGAGTGCGCAGTTCGGCCTCCAGGCATTATCGACGCGGCTATACCTGATGTAGCAGTTGCAATCGCTATTAGGCCCATGGAACGCACCTTCGCAAGCAATGCCTTGTACATGTACGTCTTCCCGGTGCCTCCTGGACCATCAACAAAGAATATTTTGCTTTTTTGGTTCGTCACATGATCCATTATCTCATTGAAACCAGCCAGCTGCTCACTGTTCAAACAGCTAATTAGATCTAGATGTTCTTGGTTTGCTCTGATCTGCATCTCCTCTGCTACCTCTCTATACTCGGTGTCTGAATAGCAATCTGTCTCGTCAATATCGGGAAGTCCATAACTTTTAATATCCTTTCCCATGGATTGCAGCATGTCCCTTATGTCTCTAAGCACCATCTGCTCAAGGGCTGCCTCATTAGATTGCGTGCGGCGGTAATCCTCGGACATCGATGGTAGATGTTTGTCCCACAACCTGCTGATTTCTGTTGCCTCACAGAATACCAGTATAGTGGCAAACAGCCGTCTAAGAGCACATGGCATCTGAAATGTGGCTGCCTCCGTCATGCAATCATCAAGTGTTCTGTCGTGCTCAATGAGGCCTAAGCGCTCACACGCCTCTCTGAAGGAACTGCATGGATTGCCATTGACTGTTTTTAAATCATCAAACGAAGTGGCACCTCGGACATGGCTTAGGAGCACCCGCAAGTAGTACCTCTCTCCTTCAGCAGGGTGTGCATACACCAGTCTCCCGATCTGTATTCTCTTAGTTTTTCTCGTTTGCCACTTCTTTTTCCCGGAAATCCACCTGTAGTGTTCTGGGAACTCTCTGTACAACCATTTTCGTGCCTCTGGAAACTTCCGGTTCATCTCAAAGTACTCGGTAAGCATGGACTTGGAAGAAGATGGCCGAGCGACAACTTCTTCTAGATTTTCATAAGCCTTAAATGCGACTGTATGCATATTTGGCAAATGAAGCTGGAGCTGCAACACAGATGGACTGACACCAAACATTATAAATCCGAAAATCCTGTAAAGAGCCTCTGGAGGAGATATATAACGTGCATCCCTATATTGCCGAATTTCATTGATGATTCCCCCATCATTGATAATATCCTGCTCGAATGAAAATGATGCCTTATCATGCCCTTTGTAGATGTATTTGAATAAGTACTTGACTGCGCTGATGCTAGAGCATGCTTCGACATTAATGTGACAGTTATATGTCATAAGAAGAAATGGGTTGTAAGGCACCACCCATCTGTTGTCCAAATCAGCTCCTCTGATCTTCACTTGAACACCGTGGTCCCTCCTTCTATAGATGGGATATGAGTCATTCCCTTGTAATGTAAAATCACAGAATTCTCGCGGGTAATGAAACCGACATTGTTTATCTATCATGCAAGGGCAATTTTTATTTAGCTCACCACATGGTCCGTGCAACATGTGTTTGACCACCAGATCATGGAGAACAGGATATTCCGCTTTGTCAGGTATCTCTGCAGATATCACCCGATCATAGTCATCCGGTGTCCTTAACTTGCTATTTCCTTTCATGATTAGAAGTATATGCTCATGCGGGAGACCTCGTTTCTGAAACTCCGTGACATGTACATAAGCCGTCTCCGAAATGCTTACGCTTAGTCAGTAAGTCCATCAAACTTCGTTGTTTAGCTTTGTATACTCTCGCCACGAGGTCCGGACGGTCTTGAGGCAACTGTCCTGGCAACAATTCTTTAGTTATCTCCTCCCAGTGGGGATTGCATGTCATCGTGATAAAATAATCCGGTTTACCCCACCGTTGAACTATTGCCATCGCATCCAAGAACCTGCGTTGCATGTCACGGTCCCCACCAGGAAATTACGTGGAAGCACGATTCTCTTCCCAATCCGATCACCACGTGACTCGCCAACAATGACTGTGTCAACAAGACCCTGTAATAAACCAATAGTTCATGGCAATTAGTATACAATGTTTAAGCAAAGATTGTGTCCTCTATAATGCAATTTTATTAGAAAACTAACACAAGCGTGTTACCTGGTAGAGGTCAGCGCGTATAACCTTCTGATTTTCTGGCTTTGAGTACCAGTTGAGCCTCATTGTCTCAATCTTGATGTACATGTCAACAGCCCACTGTTGGAAAAGGCGCCCCCGAATAAGACGATGTTTAAAAGCTTTTTTCGAACCTGCAGCTTGAAGCAATAGTACTCCCTTGCGCTAACATATTTTCTGGATTGTGTTGCATTAATCTCATTGTCACCAAAATCCTCGTCATCATCTGGGTTATCTTCATTGTCATCTAAAATTGTTTGACAACATAAATATTGGTACGTTTCCTAATCATACATGATTAAAAAAATAGCAACGATCAAATACCTGCAGGTAATTCAGTGGTCTGTTCTTCATGGCGTGTTGTATGACCTACTTCTTCTGTAATCATGTTTTCGTCTGAAAGATGGATGTGGCTTCCTAAGTTTCAATAAATTAATAAGTATGTAAATAAATAATTAACAACATACCTGAAGCAAAATGAGATGCTTGATTTCCTTGTTGTACAGAATTATCCATTGAATCTTGGGTTGTGTCATTGTGGGGGTCATTATATGGCATCCAACGATTCCAACCTGTCTCCCCACGTGGGAAGAATAATGGATATGACAATGGGTCGTAGCACCCATAGTATGCTCTAATATACAATGTACGGTCCCCTTTTCCATACACCACAACACTCCTATCAAAGGTATTTTGTGGGTCGCTCCCTTCAACCCATATTGCTGCCACCTGAGAAGTAGTAGGCGCATTGTACCTTCTCTGATCAAGGCTTATATCCGTGTTTAGTGAGATTCTATATTCGTCTAGATTTGGAACTGCACCAAGGCTCTTAAAAACTTGTGCATAAGGGTTATGCTCTAGTATTTTCAGAATTCTCTGTATGAGATCTAGCCTAAGATTCGGAGACCTCTTAACCCTGTGTAACAAGTTCTCATCTGTATCATAAATATATAGCTGCAAATGCCTAGGGCCATGATCACCAGACATCAGATCATCAAGAGCGTGGTACAAAGCCCCACACGCACGGAATGTATATACTCCGGTTCTTGCAGCAGTGCTGACTCGACGATCCAGGTGACTCCAAGACTTGTGAATGAGAAGTGTGAATTGAAATATCGTATATTATCTCTGAAATATTTAGCATCCTCATCATCTTGGCTTGTAAACAACCGTTTCAACTCTTCGGGAACATCTGGAGTAACTACACTGACTTTACCCTTTCTGCAACAAAATGCAGGCCCCTCATACTGAAATCGCAATGCATCACAGTGGCGGCAGTCACTAACTTTTCTGAGAACATGGTGCTTCTTAGGTAGGTTTCTGTAGATATTATTTGAGGGCATTCTAGCATTTGATTGTCGATTTTCTCGGTACGATTCGTAAGAGACACCTAGAAATGTAATATGAGCAATAAATAAAATACAAAGGTGGAAATTATGAGCAATAAATAAAATACAAAGGTGGAAATTATACTGCTATATTTGAAATCTAAGTTGGTGTAAATATACGTACGTTGTCCCATGAATATCCTTTCTTCCTCATCAAGATCATCGTCTGCTGTTACTCCATCATTATGTATTCTGTCCAAGCATTCTAGTAGTAAAGACATTGTTTTTTAGCCAATAATTTTTGGAAATAATAGATATGCAAACTATAAAAGAGATTTTATGTACCTTCAAACTGTGATGTTGTATGAATGGGCTCAAATATTCCGTATGTATCCTCTGGTTCGTCACTATCCCCTATGCAATATGTAGAAGGTTAAAATTTTAAGATATCAAAGTGTGGTAAGTCTTTTATGAGTTAGTGAAACAGGACATTATATAAACAAAGGCATGTCAATTGAAGATATAAATCGTGTTACAAGACATGAGTAAATACCTATTTGTATCTTTGGATGCGCTTGTCCTTGTTGCTCATTATGCATTCCTTCTTGGCCATCATGCATAAATTGGTTTGTTATATTTACCGGCTGGTGCTCATCTTGGTTATCACTCATAACTGTGTCTGTCATAGGAACACTACTTATCCTTGCCATCCTGTACTCACGCATCTTTTTCTTCCGAGCATCAATTTTTTCATGACTCATTGAATCGTATTGTACCCTTCTACTTAGCCTTTTAGATTCATCTGATTTTATATTGCCTGGCACATCAAGTACCACACTACCTGCTGATTGTCGTGATGACAACATGTTAAGCAAATGCAATAGTAAAATGAAGGTAATCCCATTGGTATAAAGCAATAAGTAGACATGTATACATGTATTGCAGAGTATATCATGCCAATGTGGGATTGATATCCCAGACTCTACAGTAGCCCATTATATAGTAGAGATGTATGTTAACAATTGCACAGGAAGCCAACATTATATTACCTTGTTGATCGCTTGATAGTGCAGGAACAATAAGATTATGAGTTATTACTCGCTGGGATGAGTTTTTCCCGTGGATCCAAGAACTTTCATCATCTGTAATTGTAGCTGGCTTCATGCTTGGATAGCAACTACACTTTGGGTCCCTGGCAGCTCGGTATCCGCGGATTGCATCGATCCTATTTCACCAGTATCTAAAGGGAAAGCAACATATTAGCAGCAATTATCTTCAGTCAGCACGTTATGAAGTTATTATTGCCATACCATGTGACACCAATGGGCTCGAAGCTCCAAGTTTAGCCATATTTGGACCAAGAGCAGAATTTATCTTTTGTTGGCGGGCTATTCGCCTCTTCTCCAGGTATGCTGCTTTCTGCTCAACAGAAAGTCGGGCGTACCATCCTTGACCTGTCTTTACTTTACCATTTTGTGGCAACGGCTCATCAACAAATGTTGGGTTCACATTTCCACTTGTATTATTACCTGCACACAATACTTTTAATGTTAGATTTGAGCAATAGAGCAGAAGATGTCATTACTAAAAGGAAAAGGTTGGCGTGCAAATACCATTTGTCAATATGTTGGTTGCATCTTTAGAGTGGGTAGGATCCATAGACCTCATCAATGACAATCACTACGGGAAAGCCACACTACGCCGACGGCCGTACTGTACGCTGACGGCTAAATGTCGGGGCCGTCGGCGTACAGCACGAGCTAGGGCAGCCGCCCACACAGCCGTCGGCGTACGAAGCGCCGTCGGCGTATCCAGATAAGGCCGACGGCAGCCGTCGGCGTAAACCGTGCCGTCGGCGTACAAAAGGACGCCGTGACGGAACGTCCAGCGGCCGTCGGCGTACACGTGTACTTCAACGCCGACGGCGGCCGTCGGCGTATAGATGAACTTTTTTCCTGGCACAGGGCTTGGACCAGTAAAAAAAGAAACCCACCCGAGCGAGCGTACCTGTTCGTTTCATTTTTCCTGGCAGCCCGAGCGAGACGATAGGGTTCCTCTCACCCAGACCCAGCGCCGCCACCACGACCCTGCCGCCCCCGCTCCCCGCCGCCGACCGGCACACCACCCCGCCGCCCCACCCGCTCCCTGCCGCCCCACCCGCCGCAGCGCCGACGCCCCCGTTCCCCTCCTTCCTGGACGCCGCCGACAGCTCCGACGCCCCCGGTCCGCGCCTCCGTCGACCAAGCTCTCCGTGCACCACCCCGCGGCACCACCCCGCGGCACCACCTCGCCGGCCCCGCCTCCGTCCATGGATCCGATGTCTTTGTTGTGGCTCACCAAGCCTTTCAAGTTTATTATTTGCCCTACCCATGCAAAAAAGAGGGACTCATTGGTTGGGAAGTCGTGTTCCATGTATCGTCACGTGGTAAGCTACCCATGCCCTCGGAAGACGATTACAACAACATTGACCCTAAAACATACGAGGGGATTTTCTATCAAGAGGAACAAACCTTTGGGGACTTTGGCATACAAGGTCTTGAGTACCGCGAGGACAATGCACAACCAAGTGGTGACGTAGTGGTGAATCTAAAGGATATAGATATGCTCAACAAGTTACAGAGTGATAGTGATGACGATGATAAGCCTCCATCGTGCGAGGAGGTTCCAATATACAACACTCGTGATAGTGATGTTGATAGTGATGATGAGAACCCAGGACTTAACTATGAGAGTGATGATTAGGGGTGAGGGTCTTTTATGTCCTTTTGCGTACTATTTACTTTTCAACATGCTTAGTCTTTCAACATGCTTCTTATTAATTGCATTACGTCTTTATTCTTATTTACTACATTTTTCAACATGCTTAAAAGTTTATCCTTTCTCAATGCAGGTGATTGACCAAGATGAGCCAAGGCAAGGAATCATCGGCCTCGGGCTCTTGGGAGGTGTAGGATGTGTTCGGGTGTAGCGTGTGTGAATTCGAACTTGTTTGGAGTTTGTATGAATGCTTGGATGAATTTGAATCATGTTTGTGTCATTTGGATATGTATGTGATGTTTTATTTGATATTTCTGTGATGTTTTATAATTTGTGCAATTTTAATTGTATTTAAAATGCGCCAGAAACCAGCAGCAAAAAGTTTCAGAAACTGAAAATATGGTCAAGGCGTAGGACGCTGTGGGGACGCACAGGATGGCGCCACGTCGACGCTGGAGGACCATATGGTCATACCTACGCCGACGGCATTGCCGTCGGCGTCAGACTCCTCCCAGACGCACCAGATCAGCACACGTGTCAGCCTAAGCCGACGGCACTGCCGTCGGCGTATAGGTGGAGCAGACGGAGACGGTCGACGTCCGTTTTGTGGGTCCCACTGCGGCACGCCGACGGCAGTTTTCATACGCCGACAGCGTCCTACGCCGACGCCAATACACCGACGGCGATCTTTGCTACGCCGACGGCGGGCCGCCGTCGGCGTTTTGACGGTTTCCTGTAGTGAATGGTGGTTCATTGATATTAACAGTCATAGCTAGTTTATGTTTCTTTTGTTGTCGTGATACGCGCAGGTTGTTTAGGTATTCAGTTTTCTCCAAATCTGACATTTTAGCATACCATCCTCTTTTACCGGTCGGTGCCTTTGTACTATCATGTGCAGTGTTCATGGAGCCTGAATGCCCACTGGGAGTAATGTCTGGTACGTCTCTAAATGGGGAACGTTCCTCCATCGTCAAAGCCGCGTGTTTTGCTTGATGTGGTATCTGCAAGGTAGATAGTGACGAATACACATTTAACACTATAGAAAGTGGTGAGCTTCTTTTCTGAATCATAAAGGCTTCCCTACATTTCCTCTTAAAATTACAGAATTATAAGCAAGGTTGGTCAGAATAATTTATTTCTATAGCTGCATATAAAAAAGCATGGGCGGCTGCCATTTGCAGTTGATAAATGCCACGTTCACATGAAACTAAAAATTAATGTAGACTGATAATAGATCAAAACTTTTAAATTGACATGAATTGTCTAACTGTTCTAATTAGTTTTGTGGTTCAGGTTTTGGAGTCCATGTACTACGAAAAGTCTACAGGAGCTCGCAGAAGGGGCAAGCGTGTGTGAACGACCAGCGGATGCCCATCGCACGCGTGGATGCTACGCGGCGGCGTCCAGCATGATGGAGGTGCACTACGAGCAATATGACGAATTACAAAGTTATATCTTGAAGAATACCTGATGCTGCCGCGCGCGTCGTGGGAAGCAAGCTAGCTAATTTCTTTCTGGTAAAATTGGTAGATATCCGGCTAGTTGTGTTGTCTAATATAGGTGGCAGGGTGTGTTTTGTTGTTTGAATCGTATGCGGCTCGAGTTCCTATCCGATCAGACTACCTGATGCTGCCGCGTCGTGGGAAGCAAGCTAGCTAATTTCTTTCTGGTAAAATTGGTAGATAGCCGGCTAGTTTTGTTGTCTAATATAGGCGGCAGGGTGTGTTTTGCTGTTTGAATCGTATGCGGCTCGAGTTCCTATCCGATGAGACAGCGTTGGCTAAGTTTGTATTGAAAAAGGAGAGAGGTAGAATCTGTGTCCGTACCTGTCTCATAACGATAAAAAAACAGTCCTATCTTAGTTCGTGTTGCAGTTCGATTCGTTTGTGGCCCTATTCCTTTTCCAATTAGAACTGTCAATCGAGCCTGTTAGGCAGCCCGTGACTTCTTTATTTTGTGCAGTTCTAAGATTAGGGAATTCACTGTTGTTTATTATCTGGAAACATGAAGCAAACAACTCTCTGTTTGAGCATTTGGACTTTCCGGGTAGGATTACTACTTGTATTCCACTCAGTTCCATGTTTTGTACACGTTGTTTTTTCAACCTTGTATCCCTGTGTAATATTGCAAGCTATTCTTTTCATTTATAATCCAAACAATTGTGTTGTTTGGTGATGCTTGACTGGGCTAGATGGAGCTGCTGACAGCAATGCAGTGGCCTTGAAAAACATAATATTTTCACCTCCACTTCCATGGAGAGGATCGAAGCCCAATATATTTTCGCTATTAAAAGCTGCCAAAATTTTGCTTTATTCCACCTGATCATAAGATATTAGCAGTTTTCATACTGGTAACATTGAAAAATGGAAGTGTGCTTTCTTGGTCAACCGTAGCAAGCTCTATGAGCAAGGGGTTCTAGTTGAAATGACAACCTTTATTCTCTTACAAAAGAAGAAGGGGAAACGACAGTATTTACGATCACATGATCAATCAACCTCTATATACTTCTTGGTAGTAAACTTTTTGAGAGCAAGAAATTATTTCTTGTAGATATGAAGGCTTGGCCTCTTAATAATTAACGGAACTTTAGATTACCTCTACTTCTTTAGAAAAAAATCAAGTCCGTGGCAGAATAAAATCAAGACTGCGACTGCAGTACCGGAGAAATGACCACACATATGTAACAGTACCACTTCCATTTGCTAAATGTAGATGAGATCAGTTGAGCAGCAACCATACCACAGGGAAACTTCAACATCAAATAGCTCAAGGACTTGCAAGGTATTAAATGATCAAGGGCAAGTAAATAAAATTGTTACATGATATAGAATAAATAAAAAAAGAACGTAATGCGACGGTAATCCACTCGAAGCCAAGAACCAGGTTTTGGAAAAAAAATACGAATTACAATATTGTATAAACTAATAATGCAGCCTATAGGAGCGTGCAGGCAGATGAGGAGCAGTAGTTGGAGATAAATTCGGAAATCCAACTTCTTCAGTTGTCTTGGTTGCCTTTTAATTCTCAGATCTTCACATATTTGCTTGGATTTTCCTGATACAATTTATGAATTCGAGGACACCAGCAGGCATGTTGTCTTCACATTCATTCTCCTTGAATGTTAGTAGTTGTCCCAAAGTTTGTTTCCTTAGATCGTATCCATCCTATACATTCATAAATTTTAGAATATAACATTAGAATCATATATGTAGAAAATATAATGGTTTAAATGCTTATGATATTTACCTTTAAAAGTGGCAAATGCACCTTTTCGTCATGCCATGTGGACATGAATAGGGTAACAAGATAACCAGATAACTCCCTATATAAGATTTAGATTAGTAATCAATGCAACAAATATATCGTACATATTCAGTAAGGAAAATACTTATATTTAGTACCTCTTGTGGCCCGAAATATCATGTACTATTTTTTGTTGCCATAGGAAAATATTCTCGTTCCATGTAGACCACGGGCATGCCTTTGACATGGCTTTTGGTAAGTATTGAGAAATCCTTAATAGTCTGTGCACATATTTTGCTTGCGGGTTTAGTTGGTAGACTTGATCAATAGGAGTAGGGTCCAAAATGAATACAGTTTTGGTCTCTTTGTCCAATATGAATAGAATAAATTCACGGTTGGACTGTATTGGAATATGGATCTGAAATAGGCTAGATATTAGAGGAATGAAAAATAATAATTGCGATGCTACTTGTGGGGAAGAAGTTATCTTACTGATCTGCATGAAGGAACACTGTAGTTGATACCAGGCCAGCTGCAAACGGAATATGCTAGTTCTTCCACATCTAATTGTTTTCGGTAGCTTGGATGTCGTCCAAAATCAGTAATCGTCTAGGAAATTATAACATAATTGTGATTAGAAAGGTGCTTAAAAGAATTAATATCTATACTACTATTATATGTAAACACGAAAATATGCAGTGAATGTAAGTACATACCCAAAATCGCATGTCAAGATAATGCTTTGATATCAGTCCTCTCCTTTTTTTAACCGTTTGGATGTCGTCAAACATAATCTTCCGTACAACCAAATTGAAACAATCGCGGTCCATGGGTAACTCGTCATTTAGAATTTCTTGTAGTTTTTTGAGAGTCAAGCTAATGGGATACGGCATAGAGCTTTGTATCCAGACTTTCCTGTAAATCAATATCATTAAGAAAATAAGATAATGTATGTTGACAATTGTTGAAATAAATTGTATACAATATAAAATATTTAACGGCTTACTCTAAATTTTTGTAGAATTGATTGATTTGATGTAGTTGCATAGGCCACCAACAAACTCATGTAGGCTCAGTTTAGAAAGAACGGATACCAGCGACTTGTATTTGTTTTCAACAGATAAGGAGTTCTCTCCTGACTCATTTTTATCAAATGGCTTGTCCGATATCATAAAATCAGTTGGATCTCCCACGGTGTCAACAGTTTCAATCGGCTTGTCTGACATCATACAATCATTTGTATCTCCCACGATGTCATCAATTTCAATTGTTGTAGTCGCTGGTGCCTCATTTCTTTTCCAACATAACAGCATTGCAGCTAACTTAGACCTAAAAGAGGTAATTATTTCCTGCAAATGACCAACCAATATTAGCATATGCAACGATTTAAATAGAATGAACTATATCTATTGATATTTATGAAACTAAATAGTTATTTACCTGTGTAATCGGATGAGATAGTGTATGTCCGTTCCAATATTCCATGAATTTAAGGATAAATAGACCACAAGATGAACTGCATAATTAAATCAAAACTGAGTACTACACATAAATCATAATATTTATTATATGAAAAATATGTGCTCTATATACCTATCATTCTGGATTTTCACTTGCAGTTGTTCTGTAATCTTCCATTTAGTAATATCAAAGTCATTCCTGTGACTCAAATTTTCTTGACTTTTAAGAATGTCCAAATGATATTGTAGTCCTCTCAGCTGTAAAATAATTAGTGATATAAAATAATACACAAAAGGGATGGATCGTTTGACAACATTTTATGAAACAGATATGAATGCTCTAGTAACTAACCATATTAGTGAGGTCAGCTCGATTATGCTTCCAACACAATGAGTCGAGCACTTGTATCTCGTGCTTCTCAACATTAATGGAAGCTAAATACCAATGTGAGTCCTCGATATTGATTGGCAGATGAATCTATAATCAAGACAATGAGTTATTTGAGGACATGTAAAACTATATATTGACAAAGCAGGATATCGATATTACCATGTCATAGTTGAGATAGTTTTTGACAACATTTGTTGTCATATAGGTAGGTCCAAGTATTCCAATTTCACCATCCCTTTTCAAAAGTCTGGTAATAAAGGGATTCTCAAAATACACTTTGGGATCATTCTGATTTTGCACACATAGTTGGTCCCTCATACAACATATGTATGCGCTGATTACCTATATAAATATTTTTAAAATACATTACTAACGGATACTAATAATCAAAAACTATTTCATTGTTAGTAAGGGTTACTTACTTGATCATCTAGCCATCCGTTTATATCTAGCAAGCACACCAAATTGAGTTGTTTGATAGATATTCCATCTATCATCACCAATACAATGTCTTCCGAAGAGTCTTCTATAATAGAATGAGCACAATAATCTAGCTCGGTCAATCCATAATCTGCAAAAAAGTTAAATATAACAAAGCAATGATATGTTGAATAAATAAGTGAATATGCATTTAATAATATTTGCCTTATCTATACTACTGATAATAAGTGATATTTTACCTTGTGGGAGGTAGTCATATGTTACATTATTTACTATATGTTTTGATTCATCTGGTTGCTTATCATCATCCTCTGAAACTATTTGCTTCCCAGAATCCTCTGAAACTCTTTCTTCATTCATCAATTGAGAAACTGGAGATAAAGTCGACATTGTTGGTGATGGAGCTGATGGCATATGTGATTCTGAAACTGTTTCCTTATCACCATCTTCTAAAATTATTTCTTCATTCACCAATTGAGAAACTGGAGATGAAGTCGACATGGTCGGTGATGGAGCTGATTGCATATTTGATTCTAAAACTGTTTGCTCATCACAATCTTCTGCAACTATTTCTTCATTCGTCATGGTTGGTGACAGAGCTGATGGCATATCTGATTTTGAAGGAATGGATTCAGTACATTCAGAAACCAGGGATGATGTGGAGATGGTAGGTGGTGGCAATGGATCATCCAAATCACTTGATTCCGAGCATTTTGTTTTCTTAAAAGGTCGGTTATCAAAATCTTCAACAATGGCTGGTGCAACTTCGTTATCAACAATGGCTGGTGCAACTTTGTTGTCCATTTTCTGCAATCATTAAAAAAAATTAGACAACCAAACCAGGTTTTAAAAAAGGATCAAAAACGAATTTGATAGAGGACAGTACATAGATAATTCAAAAAGGGAAATTGGCTGTCCTCTGTATGTAATCATTGTAGTCACATAGATCAACAGAATCAAAGTTAGTTTTTTAAATTTGGTACCAGATTGAGCGATTATGGCTACTTTTCTTTTAGCATATTTGATAGATTTTTAGAGCACAACAAGAACTTATTGAGCTAGATCCCTGAAACCTACAGTCGGCACATATCAATTAGTCTATCTATCTAGCTTTAATTGCAACAGATCTTAAGCACAAGGTGTACACCAAAAAATTCAGATTAAAACCTACAGCAGGACATCCAATTCAAACAGCTCTGAACTAAACTAAAAATATTGAACTGAACTGATCATTGCAGAAAACAATGCACTCGTAGCAGAAATTTAATTGATCTTTGCATAAGCTTTCTACATGAGTACCGTTGGAACATACAATCAAAGTATCAAACAAATAGAGATGAACCGTACCTTGGGTGGAGCAGGCAAGGGCGAGCCGGCAACAATGTCGGCGAACGGGCGTAACGGCGAGATTGACAATGTTGGCGAGCGGGCGTAACGGCGAGATTGAAAGTTTTGGGCGTGGATTGGGGCTTTCGGTCGAGAGACTCCAATACTACATGCCATGGCCTCACGTAACGTGAGTAGGATTCCATGTTTTCCTTGTTCGAACAGGAGTTTGTATCATATGACAATTCGTGTTGGAGTAGGATTTCCGTCGGTGAATCTTCAGTTTGGAAAATATTGGCGACCTGGACAAACTCCTGAATTGGCAAAGGTTTCCAATTCGTGTTGGAGTAGGTTTCCAATTCGTGTTGAGTTCAATCCCATCACGGTGTCAAATATTCAGTTATCTGAATAATTAGGAAGGAGAGTTGTACTGAACCTTTGAGGCTGCGAACTCACTTGCTGTAATAATCAATGGTGCTAAAGCTCACAATACGTGAGAGAGAGAGCAGCGCAAGAAAAAATGCGCGAGGGAGAGAGAGCTTCACGGAGGTGAAGATGGGCGAGAGCATGCTCACCGAAGATGCTTGCTGGCAGAGATATGAACCTCGTCGAGTATATCCGAGGTCAGGGACCGAGGTACACCAGGGGACTGAGTATCGCCAGTGTCTGTCCGAACGGCGGCGGCACAGAGCGGCCATTGACGACGAAGACTACGACGCACAGAGTTGTGTGCAGTGAAGGACGGCGATGCGGAAGGCCTCGGCGCAGGTTAGGGGCGTCTGCTCTGGTTCGTGCGGCGCCATGGAGCGGCCATTGACGACGGCTCGCGCGCCGGGAAGATGAGCGGAAGGCTCGTGCGCCGGGAAGATGAGCGGAAGGCATGGCGAGGGAGCTCCCGTCAGGGAGGCGAGCGGGCCTCGTGTCTCGCCGAAATAGAAAGGTATGTTGAAATAAAACGAACCGGTACGATGGCATTAGCAGTATTATGTGATTTGGTGGGAGGGTAAAACGGGCAAAAGTGGATTTGTGTTGAGTTGTCAAACATTGGAGCGATCTGGACCGTTGGCCAAATATTGAAGGGCTCAGATTCAATGTATCAACACAAGTTTGCTCTTTTAATAGTAGTATAGATATATATCTCTACTATATAATATTGCTTGAGTAGGTGTTGGTGCATTTTTCACTTTTCCGGTTTTACCCCTGCATTTTGGGAGAATTTACGGCCGCTGCCACGGCCAAGTGATCAACTACCCCTGTGTTCCGTTTGATCCGTGCGAGGTTTACGAGTAGAAAAGCGTCCCAAGCAGATCGTGTACGGGCTGGACTCGTGCTTTCACATATTGAATCGATTTAATACTATGCACAAGAGTTCGGATTGTTTACGTTTAAATTAGTGGTCGTACGACGTCGCGGCATCGATCGGTAAAATCCACCGGGGGAACGATTGAGCCAAGCATCCAGTCCAGCCCAGTCTACGTGCTTGTGCATGTCTTCTTTTTTTAAAAACGTGCATGTGCGTGTTACCCAAAGTTCATCTATGATGAACTCGGGCGATGAAGCAGATTCAGGACTACAAACAACAACAGCAGACGCGTGTCGGCGAAATCAAATCGACTTTGCATGCGTGTGTGCAAATAACACTAGCTCGATCAATTGGATCGACTACCATACGTTGCGTATCTCGGCGGACTGAAGCTTATACATGTGATGCAAAATCTAATCATTTTCTTCTTTTTAAGCAATGACATATGTATACGGTATAGAAAACTCTCATGCATGCAAGCAATTTGGGATGCAATCTTCAATTATGGATGTCAAAGAGCAAAGAAGAATAAAAGAAAAAGATTGGTATGCACGAATGACCAATGAAGAAAAACTGAAAAAATGTCATGAACCCTATCAACAAAACAAAACAAAACAAGATTCAACCCAGTTGCAAAAAATTGCACATAAGGAAGGAAGAAATATGCAGATTTAGAGCAGGAAAAGAAGACAGACAATTCAACGCACGGATCAGACTTTGGGGAATTGGGGTAAAATGGGTTGCACCAATGTTTTTTAATCAAAAGTTGTCTTTTCATTCCCGTAGCAACGCACGGGCATTGAGCTAGTAGATATAATATGCCTAGAGGTGATGATGGTACGTTTTTCAAATTTCCAATTTTACCCCCGTGAGTAAGTGAAAACGACCGGTTCGGTCCACCCATGGAAAAGAGAGAAGAAATCCCCAATTCTGAGCCCTTTCGTTCCGCCTGACGACTGCCTCCAGCCCGAGCTCCTCCGTGGTGGTCGTCGCGGCCACCTTCCCCGCCGACGACCTCCACGCTTTCCTCCGCCTCGGCCTCCGCTCCCGCGGTGCCGTGCTCCGCGCGCACGCCTTCCTCCTCCGCTGTGGCTTCCTCCTCGGCCACCCCGTGCGCTCGGGCCTCCTCCTTTCCGCCGAGTTATCTTCGTACCCTCCGCCGGATTGTGCCCTGCGCGTCTCCGGTTCCCAGCGGCGGGAAGGTGCTCGCGGTCTCTCCCCACCGCCGGAAGATGCCCTTCTTCCCGTCCCGCTTGGCAAGGAGAAGACCGCTGTTGTACGAGGCCGCCATAGCCGCTATCTTTAGGTCTGGCGACAGCCGACAGGTTCCCCCACCCGCTGCCTGTCTGTGCCCATGGTCTTGCCACCGCACCTTGCTAAGAGCGGGTCGCTGGTTGCACGAGAGCGCGATGGCCCCTATCTGCAGGTCGGGCGAGACGACCGCCATGGCCCCTATCTGCAGGTCTATGGCCCCTGTCTGCAGGTTGGGCGATACGAGGAGCCCGGGCATAGCACCCGCCACTCTCCTCACTCATCCTTCTCCCCTCCGCCTGGCAGGCGCGTGCGAAGGCCGCGGTGCAGCACACAGATCTGATATGAGTTAGCTGGGCGGTGTAGACTGTAGATACAGGAGGCGGCAATGAGATGCAGATAATCTGGGCACCTCTAATGCTAGGAAGCTATACCTCAACGCCGGAACAAGCTGTGTGTGCACTACTGTGTGACGCACGAATTTCATCCATGGTTCGTTTGCTGCCCGTGGATGGATACTTGTAGATTCAGTAAACCACCAGTAAACTAAGTGGATTGAGCTGGTGATTATGCAGTCTGAACTTCACAATTGCCACCGTGATGCTCCGATCAAGTCACTTGCAGTGTTGTACGTGATGTCCAGTGTGAGGAACCAGTGAATATACTACTGTTGGTCAGAGCTGAATGTTACTGTGAAACAAGAGGATCCAGTGAATATACTAATACTACTGATCCAGCTGAATGTACCTGCCCCGACGACCACGGCGACGAGGGAGCGCGCCGCCCCGCCGGCGGCTCTGGTGGCCGCCGAGAGCATCTTGCTCTACCGCTCGTGTGCGGTGCTCCGGTGTCCGATCAGCGAGCTCGAAACGCAGAGATGGGCACGTCGATAATGCCATGTCCGAGCTAGAGCTATATATACAGGCTGATCGCCTGGTCGGAAACAGGCGATCTATATAGATCTATGGAGTAGCTGATACAAGTACATTAACACGCACAGGTGACCGCTACTGTGCAGGAGTAACTAGCTAGATGCAGCAAGAAGTCGCTGTTGCGCCCCGGGGCGCTCCCCGTCGACGTCGAGAGCGCACGGCACGGATGGAAGAGGCAATCGGGCCATCGGGGTATTCAAAATGAGGGATCGAGCGCATGGCACAGGAGAGCCGGGAGGGCGTGGGCACCTGCAGGCAGAAAGACAGAGCCCATCCACCGGCCGTCATGACCTCTCGCCGTCGCTGGGGTTCGCCGGCCTGCCGGGACCGCGCGTTCATCGTTGATGTCGATGTCTCTGACGGCACGGACGTCGAGGCCGGTGACCGATCGAGACCAGACGGGGAGAAATGCATGGGCATCGAGCCTGTACACGTAGCTGACACGGAGGCAGGACGAAGAAGGAGAGTGGATATGTGGATGGATGCGCATACTGATGAGCGGTGATGTGCCCTGGCCCACAGTTTGAGCTTGAGAAACCGCCAGAAGTAGTAGCTCGGTCGCGCGCGCGGCAGCGAAACGTCGTCGTTCCGGCAGCTCCGCGTCGACGTCGATAGGGGCATACCGGCGAGCCGGACTGAAGTTATATCGGCCCGGCCCGCATAAAAATTTGGCATACCCACTAAATTCCACCGCAATTCCACCATATCAACGGGATTGGTGACGATTTAGGGTTAGCTTTCCCGATCAAGTTCCGCCATATTTCTTCTCCTCCGCCACGGCTCCCTACCTTCCAGCGAGTCTCTCCTCTTTCGTCGTATTTCATCACCTCCAGCGATGGATCCTCCGACCGCCGTGGCGGCATCGACAAGAGTAGTGTGGGGGTCGTTGGGGTTGGCCGGACGGCAATGACGAGGAGAAGCACCGCCTTCGCCGATACATGAACTGGAGCCGCGTGCACCGGTCCCTCCATCGAGGAGAACCGCGTAGTCGCCGAGGCCACCGCCGTCATTGCCGAGGGCCTGCACAACGAAAGGGCGTGGAGCTAATGCGCGGTGCCGAATGTGGTGCTCTCGAGCGACGATGGCGAGGCGCACCACGCAGCGAGGTCCTCGCAAGCGTGGAACCGCAGATGACTTTGATGTGCTCGACGACCATGTCTTGCCCCACATCAAGCGGTGCCGTGAAACCAATGTACCGGTCTGGGAGGTTCTACGCGAGGCGGCGTGAAAAGGTGATCTGGAGTCGGAGCACTACCTCAAAGCCTGAAGGGAGGAACATGACTTCGTCGTGGCCACGAGCAAATCTGTCGTCAAGTACATATGAGGTCACTGTCAAGTAGTGTTAGGGTTTGGTTTTTGGTTTAAATTTGTGTTTGTGCTATGTTCGTGATGTTTAAGAACCTGTTTGTGTTGTGTGTGGTGATTTTTGTTTGTGCGACCGTTGTTTAAATCTTGCGCGGAGCTTTCATTTCAAACTGTATTATGAATTTGCCCGATGAATTTCCAAGTACTGGTTTCGAGGCCGAGGAATCTAAAACTAATTTTGTGGTGTGATGTTTTATTATATTTGCTATAGACGCTCGCATATACAAATATGACTGTCTTATTTTAAACCCACCACCTAATATAGATATGACAATAAAATATGACGTTTAATGGGTTAGTTTTTATTTATAACTTATTAACCGGATATCCCTAAAATTGTGTTGAGGCATTTGTGCTAAGAGATCATCTCTTAGCTACAAGAAAAACTTTTTTCATTCCTCTCCTCCACTCAGCAATCGTCCTACATGGTAACAGTAAGATTTAATCATTGTACATGCACTAATCTCATGCCACACAATCAGGATTTTGTCTGAACCTCTTGAACTTAGTTTTTTTTTTGGAATATCTTGAAACTAAGTGACATTGTGGGTGAGAGTGAGAGAAACTCGGGCTTGGGCCTTCCCTCCGTCGTCGCCACGGCCTCTTCCCTAACACCGCCGAGTCTTCGTGGGCCAAAAGTGTGTCCGTGTTCTGAATGTTTCTGCCCTCCGCCCTGTAAGGCCTCGCTTGGTTCGCTGGAATCTAGCGAAATACGGTTGTATAATTTCATGGACCAGCAAACGTCCTGCAAAAAATACGACGGGTCCAGTAGAAAGGCCGGGAAATATTTACGGGGCGGAAATCTATCAGACAAACCAAGCGAGGCCTAAACCATCTTCTTCTACACTACACTCTCCCGTGGGCTGACCGCTGTTGTGACTGGGCGACTGGAGGCCATCCGTCGGGCGTGGACGGCGGCGACCACCGGGGACGAGAGATGGCGGTGATCGAGCTCGAGCCGGAGCCGGAGGTCGAGGAGACGACGCGCCCCTCTTCGCCGCCGAAGTACGTGGCCGCCCTGGACCCGACTACGGCGGGGGAGGACGAGGAGGCCTTCGAGGAGGCGCTCACAGACGAGCAGCTCCGAAAGGTAGCGCTCGCCTCGATCACCCCATCCACCCAACCCGTTTTCCTTTTTCTTCTGTTGCCTTCGTGAATTGCTGCTGTGCCCAGGTGGAACAACGGAGGATTCCGCTGCTAGCTAGACTGTCATGAACCAAACCATAACATTCTGTCTACCCTATTAGCTTCTTCAAACTAGGTGATGCGAAGATTAGCAATAAGTGCATGGTAATTGATAGTGTGTTGTACTTGCTCAGCGAATGAATTTGGGTTTCCTAATTTGGTTGGGGGGGGGGGGGGGGGGGGGGGGGTGGTGGTGGTGGGGGGGTGTCGGTCTTCAGAAGTGTACTGCCTTCCTAGGAGATATTATCTGAAACCCGCCAGCTATGGTGTTTAATTCAGAGTATATGTGTGTGGCTGCGCCATAGGTTTAGGTTCATGATCGGTGTTCTTACTCATCAGGCCTTATCAGGGGAGATAGTTGGCTGTCTAGCGCTCTAGCTATGCGAAGTTGAAGTAACAGTGGTTTAATTGAATGCAATACATTTTTGTTGCGTACAGGACAACTAAGCTATGCATGTGAGTTTAAGGATTGCTCAAGCGGTAGGTGCTAGGTGCTTGCCAGAAATTGTTCCTGACATTTTACCTTTTGTGCTTACTTTTGTACCATGTTTCCTTTAGCAAGATAGTATGAACTGTTCTGATCTAGTGATCTTTAACAATGCAAATATAGGTAGCAACGACTAACTATATTTTTTGTTTCAATGTATTATTGGATGGAAAGTTGGAGACTAACTGCCTGTGCATATTAAACAGCAATTGGGTTTACCAGCTTTTAGCAGGCTTGTAGAAGCTGTTGTCTACAAGACAACTAAAATTTGCATCTGGTGTGTGAAAAACTCACGTTTAAGGATTGCTGAAGCCGTAAGTGCTAGCCAAAACTTGTTTCTGGCATTTATTTTTTGTGCTTACTTTCGTACGGTGTTTACTTTTGCAAGACAAGATAGTATGACACTATGACTGACATTTTCTGATGTAGTAATGTGTAACAAATCCAAAGATGTGTACCAATGATTAACAAAATTTGTCGTTTGATAGATTATTAAAAGTAGTAAACAACAATAGGGTTTACCAGCTTTTAGCAGCCTTGTGGAACCTGTTGTTCGGAACTTCAGATTTTACTATACTATTTATTTGATTGTATTTAAATGATTTCCCTCTGTACTTGCTGCAGAAAGCTAGAAGCCAAGCAAATGATGCAAAAGCAGAAGGGGACAACCATTTTGGAGCTGGAGAATATGAGGACGCATTATCCCAATATAAAGTTGCATTGCAAATTGCTTCTGAGCTGGAATCTGCTGAAGTTGGGGACCGATCAAGGATGTCACTGTCGAGTTATTGGTAACGGGGCCTCGGTATGAGGAGCCATGTACCTAGGGTAGAAGGTGGGGGAGAACGTAGAGGATTCCGGTGACGGGATCGTACACAGAGCTTTTACCCAGCTTCGGATCTCACGACGGTGGCGAGATCCTACTGCTGCTATAATTCACTAAGGGAATAAGTGTACAGGTTACAATGCGAGTTGTAGAGCGTGTCTTTGTTCGTCCGTAGCCCTAAAGCTACCAGGAGGCCGGCTTATAAAGGCGCCGTGCCTTCTCTTACAAGGAAAGGCAAACCGTCTTAGATGCAGAGACCTAAACTATCACGGCCTATGACCTAACTTGCTCTCCAAGGCGGACACGGACAGGCCTTCGTCTTTGGTCTTCTCTAAGCCGGCTTTGGGCTTCCCTTGCGCTTCAGCCCACCAGGCCACCAGATAAAGCCGGCTGGCTTTATCACTTTGGAGTCCACTACGCTGGGCTGGATAAGACAGCACCGTGGCTAGCATACCTATTCGGCATATCCTCCACAGTAGTCCCCGGAAAGGTTTAGGCTCTCCAGCTTTCGCCTTTGCTGCTGCAGAGCTTGAAGCTATCCAAAGAATCCAAGGATCTCATGACGAATTCCGGCTTTTGCTGAAAGCCGAACTTGAATGCTTGCAGAGCATAATTAAGACGGCAGAAACGGTCACATTGTCAGAAAGATTCCGGCAATGTCACGTCCCATCATGACGTCAGCGATCGTCAGTCCACGACAGTTTGAACCAACAGTCACCTGTGATGATTGCGTTTCTCCCGCGCGCGATTTGCGAGGCGTCGTGGAGAAGAAACCCACGATGACAACGGTTCGAACGGACGCGTGGCGAAAATTGCGCCACTCTCCTGACCGTTGCACGAATCGCGGAGCAGCCCATTTATAAGGGCTTCCCTTATCTTTTGGATCTGACCGGTCCATTCCTTCTCGCACCTCCCATTTCTTCTTCTTCCTCTCGCCACCGCAATCCCCAGCAGCCAAGAATCGTTGCGCCATGGCCTCTTTGCCATCCAAGACCACGGCGGCGGAAGGATCGAGCAGCGCTGCCGGTGCGTCGACACCCACGGCGAGCACGAACACCGAGGCTGCTCCTACGGCGACGGCCACTACCTCGAGCACTCCGTCTGCCGCGACGGCGGAGGCAGCGCCATCTGGATCAGTGCCACCTGCGGGATCTGAAGAGGATCTCCCGCAGGCATCGGACGAGAGCGACGCGGCCGATGCCGAGGAAGAAGCCGAGGAGACCTCCTCGCGCCATTGGGCCACTTCCACCATCACCGACGCCGATCTCGTGGAGCTCGAGCGCGAGGGGATTATTCCTCCACGGACAGTGTGCCACTGGAGATCAGCAGAAGGCCACCACGTTCCTGCCCCGGACGGCGACGAGCGCGTCATCCTGGTATCTCATCTTCTACGTGGCCTCTCTCTGCCTCCTTCTGAGTTCTTCGTGTCCGTGCTAGATTACTACGGCCTCCAACCTCACAATTTAGGCCCCAATAGCATTCTGTATCTCGCCGGCTTCCAAGCTTTATTTGAAGGGTATCTAGGCATAGCACCTAGCTTAGAATTCTTCAAGTATTGCTTTCACTGTAAACGCCAAACAGAAGACAAAGAACTGCTAGTCGTAGGGACAGTTAGTCTTAACTTGCGCAAAGATAGAAGCTGGTACCCAAAGGCGCCCAAGATAGACTCTGTGAAGGGTTGGACTGGCACGTTCTTTTATTGCAAAGACGTCGCGCCAGCAGACAAGACCATAGGGATTCCGGCTTTCACCAACTCTGCCGCTCAGTCACGAGCCAGTTGGGATGAGAAGCCGTTGAAGGTTCTGCCAACAGATCTCCGTCTTATCCAAAGGCGGATTGAGTTTTTGACAAAGCACGCTGTGCCCAAGCTTACGGGCACAGATACTATTATCTGCTGGATGAAGAGGCGAATTCAGCCACTTCGTCAAAACCCCACGCTGATGTGCAAGTATAGCAACAATAAGAAGGACAAGCTTCGCACCACCGAGAATGACCTGACGCAGGACGCCTTCTTGATACGCTTCAAGAAGATTGCTAAGGAGAGGAAGCAATACGCTGAATCTCGTCCCATGTACACTGCGTCTTTGCCGGCTCCTGAAGTAAGCTTTCCGCCTTTTACTTGCATAGGTACTATACTTTGCCAGCTTTGTTATTCACACTTTGTTTCCATCTTTCTTCAGTTATCTTCTCTGCCGGAGAGCGAGCTTGTTCCACTGTTTCGCGTTCCAGAGCCTGCCCGCGCCGAGTCTCAGTCTCGCAAGCGCAGGGCTCCAACTGCGAGGGGATCCTCCTCCGCTGCAGAGAGCAAGAAGAAGAAAAAACTGCCGCCGCCATTCCTGAAGACGCCGTCGTTCACGATGTGATTGACGATGAAGATCTTTCCTTCCACGTTCCCCAGCAACGGTAAGGCGAACCAGTCCTTGAACATTTCACGTTGTGACCATTGTTCATCGCTTGCTATGTTATAGCCTTATACTGTTATTACTTTCATCGCAGGTCAAGCCGGCTGGCAAACTTAAGGCGAAGGCGGTTGCATCCCGCCCCAAGCCTCCACAGCCCGCCCATGTTGAACCCCCAACCACCCCCGTCGTGCCGCCTCCTGCTCCTGCCCCTGTGGCCTCCCAAGAAGAACAGCATGAAGCGGAAGTTACAGAGCCTTCCGCTCAGCTTCTGCCAGAGAACTTGGCCAGGGCCCAGGCAGCCGGAAAGGCGGCTGTTTTATCAGATGAGAAGATGGCTGAAGCTCCGGCTTATGATGCCATAAAGAACATGGTAAAGACCGAGCTGTTTGACGATGAAGGCTACCTCCTGCCTTCCATCGCAGCTCTCCTTGCTGACAAGAAGGAAACAGAACAGGGTAGCTCATCTATCAGGCCTGTTGGCCAAACCTTGACCATCCTCAACTTAGAGGATAACTGCGACGAGCTGTACGTCACCATGAAAGAGAGCTACAAGGCTCTGAAGAAAATGATGAAGGTAAATGATCTTTCGCCTTATAACTGCTTCCCCAGTCCCCAAGCATTAAGTTGTGCTAAATGTGTATTTAGACAACATGATGGTTTTCTGTGATAGCTTTGTAATAGATGGATTATTTCCTTCCAGTCCCCAAGACTATTCCTTGCCTTAATTATGCTTTCCCTTTCTAAACACATATTGTTTCAGCAGAGTAGCGAACGTCTTACTTCAGACCTTTGGCAATCACTGGTTAACCAGAGGCAGGTGCTGAAGAGGGTAGAAGCCGAAAATCGTGCCAATAAAGGTGAGCACTGTTGTTTTGGCAGCTTTCCTTGTTTTGCGTCTTTGTGCTAAACTCATAATCTTTTTATATGTTTGCAGAGGTTGTTGCGAAGGCGAAGAAAATCGTCGATGAAACTGGCGACATAGAGATTGTTCGCCGCGAAAACACTGCGCTCTTCAAACAGCTTGAGGAAAATCGCCTTACCGCCGAGCGCAACCAAAAAGCAATTGAGGAAAGCGCGGCTGCTGAACAGGAAAGACTGAAAAAAGAGCTGGCTGATACGCAAAAGGCCTTGAAGGAAGCGAAAGAGGCGGCAGAGACGCAAGCCAAGCCAATGCTGATTGCATTGGGACCTACATTCCAGCTGGAACGCCGCCTTGATGAAGCTTTGGCCGTGGACGAGAAATTTCTGAGTAAGCCAGACACCTTGTTCTTTCCGTCTTTTGAATTTTTCGTCTTTTATGTAAGCTGAAAATTTGCATGTATTTTTCAGTTCCTTTGGGCTTTGGGGAAAAGCTGACAGCTGACACCCGGCTTGACCTCCTGCTGGAATGCGGGGAGATGGTCACGAAGATGCATTCTTCGGCTTTGGCGCTGACACTTGATATCTTCCCCAAGCTTAAAGGTAAAATCAAGGGATTTGTTGATCTTTTGCCGTCTTTCGAAGCTTGTCACGCGGAGATGGTTGAGCGTCTCCGATCAGCTGCCAGAGGCGGATGCAAATTGCTCTTGGGCTAGCAAAGGCTCATCACCCAGAAATTAATCTCTGGCGGGTGACAAAGTGCATGCCCACCAAAGACGGTAATGGCAAAAAGGTTGTGCCTAGTGCCATTTATTCGGCTGTTAGTGGGTTTGCCACCCATGTTGCTGACATGGTCCCAATAGACACCTTTTTTGAGCGAAAGGAGATGCCACCTCGCCCTGAAGATATGTCCAGTGATGAAGCCTCCGAGCAAACATGCATGGGTGACTCCGAAGAGATGGAGGAAGAGGGTGGAGATGACGGCTCTGACAACGAAGCCGAAACTGCTGCACACCAGTCCCAGCCCAGTCCCCTGCATAAGGAAAAACATTTGTATTAATGTTGCCTTTGTGAAGGCACAAAAACTTTATTCATAGCTGGTTGTTTTGTAAAGGCAGTGGCCTTAAGTTTGAACAAGTTTGTCATGTAAAACAGCAGATGTAATATTTTGTAAGCTTTTGCTGTGACTATGTTCCTTATCCGTCTTTAAGTTGTCTGGCTTATGTGTTTTAGCCTTTTCGTATGTTAGCAAAACCCTAAGGCGGAAAACACTTTGCTGGGCAACAGGGTCAGTGACCAGACTGTTTAAACACAGAACCCGTGCCGCCTTTCGGTGCATAGAACATCTACTAAAGCAAGCCAACACATATGCGATCAGATAAATACTCTTAGACGGACGCAAAAAGGTTTTGTAAAGCCGAAAGGCGAAATTATCACGCTAGCACCCAAAGCACTTTGCAAATTCGGGTTGACATTGACAATTTTGGAACTATATGATCATTGGGAAATAAAAGACGGCGGAAACTATTTGCACAATATATAACTGAACCAAAGACTTTTATTTCATGAACATATATGATGTTTACAATAGAATTGCTAAGTGTAAAAAGGACGTAGCTGCTCAATGTTCCAAGGACGCTTTGTCTCTTTGAGCTCTGCTTCTTCGTTCCTTTTCCTTTTGCGGCCTCGTTTCGTCTTCTTTTTGAGATCGCGTAGGTCCACAAGATAATATGCCCCGTTCTTGAGCGCTTTGCTGATAACGAAGGGTCCCTCCCATGTTGGGGCTAATTTGTGCTCCTTTTGCTGAACAAGGCGAAGCACCATATCTCCTTCTCGAAAAGACCTGTGCCTTACCCTTCTACTATGATAGCGTCGCATGTCTTGCTGGTAGATGGCTGATCTTTGGAGTGCAATCTCCCTTTCTTCTTCGAGAAGGTCTAAGCCGTCCTGTCTGGCTTCTTCTGCGTCTGCTTCGACGTAGGCTGCAACACGTGGTGTGTCATGTAGAACATCTGTTGGTAAGACGGCTTCGGCACCATAAATCAGAAAAAATGGGGTGTATCCTGTAGATCTGTTAGGTGTTGTTCTTATACTCCATAAAACAGCAGGCAATTCCTCTACCCATGCTCCTGCGGCTCGATGCAATGGTACCTCGAGCCTTGGTTTAATGCCTTGCAAAACGATGCCATTCATCCGCTCAACCTGTCCATTAGATTGTGGGTGTGCCACGGACGCTAAGTCAAGGCGAATTCCAACATCTTCGCAATATCTAGCCAATTCTCCAACAGCGAAATTTGTTCCATTATCTGTAATAATGCTGTGGGGGACGCCGAACCTTGTTATAATATCAATAACAAACTTGGTGGCTGTTGCCCCATCCACCTTTGCTACCGGCTTTGCCTCTACCCACTTTGTGTATTTATCCACTGCAACGAGGAGATGGGTAAGGCTGCCTCTAGCTGTCCTGAATGGACCAACCATATCCAGTCCCCAGACCGCAAACGGCCAAGTGATTGGTATGGTTCTTAGTTCTTGAGCTGGCATCTTGGGTTGCCTTGCATATTTCTGGCATCCAACGCACGTTTTGACGATTTCATCAGCGTCTTGCTTGGCTGTCAACCAATAGAATCCATGTCTAAACGCCTTGGATACGATAGCTTTGGCAGAGGCGTGGTGGCCGCAACACCCAGAATGGATCTCATTAAGGATATCAACTCCTTCGGCTTGCGAGACACATCTCTGATACACGCCTGTAGTGCTTCTCTTGTATAACTCACCGTTAATGACGGTGTACGCCTTTGCTCTGCGCACCACCTGCCGCCTTAGCACTTCGTCTTCTGGCAACTCTTGATCCACCAAGAACTTGATGTAAGGGAGGGTCCAATCTGGGAGCGTTGCGAAGACAGCCACAGATTTTACCGCCTTTGGGTTATCTAGGTCGCCGCCTTTGATTGATGGCTCATAGAGGTGCTCTAAGAAGATATCTGACGGGACTTTTGACCTTTTGGATCCCATTCTTGCTAAGGCATCAGCTGCTTCGTTTTCGTCTCTCTTGATGTGTTTCACCTCAAATCCTTGAAAGGCCCTTCCAAATTCGTCTATCGTGCGTCGATATTCTGCCATTGTTGGACTTTTGGCATCCCATGTACCATCCAGCTGTTGAACTACCAAGTCAGAATCACCATAGCACAGTAGCCTTGTGACTCCTAGGTCTTTGGCGATATGCATGCCGTGCATAAGTGCCTCATATTCAGCCACATTATTGGTGGCGTTGAAGTGTATTTGCAGAACGTAACACATGGTGTCGCCTTTGGGTGATTTCAGCACTACTCCTGCCCCAGATCCATCAAGCATTTTAGAGCCGTCAAAGTGCATGACCCAATACTCTTCATCAGGAAGAGGCAAGTCATTCATCGCTTCTGTCCAATCCGCTATAAAATCAGCTAAAGATTGAGATTTGATGGCTGTTCTTGGCTTGTACTGAATGTCAAAAGCTGCAAGCTCTATTCCCCATTTGGCGACGCGTCCTGTGGCTTCTGCATTGTTGATGATATCACCCAATGGTGCTTTGCTTACCACTGTAATTGGGTGCTCCTGAAAGTAATGTCTTAATTTTCTGGCGGCAAAGAAAACACCATAAGCAAGCTTTTGGTAATGTGGATATCGCTGTTTGGACTCAGAAAACACCTCGCTTATGTAATAAACTGGTCTCTGACTGGGCACATCTTTGCCGTCTTCCAAACGTTCCACAACCATGACAGCGCTTATGACAAGTCCTGTTGCGGCCATGTAAAGCAACATTGGCTCTTGCTCTCTTGGTGATGCCAAGGTTGGAGCGCTGACCAACGTGTCTTTGAGTTGAGCTAAGGCGGCATCCGCCTCTGGAGTCCACTCAAAGTTTTTCGTTTTCTTTAGCAGTCTGTACAAGGGTAAGGCCTTATCGCCAAGGCGGCTGATAAAACGGCTTACCGCGGCTGCAGAACCTGTTAGCCTTTGCACATCTTTGAGACATGTCGGTCTTTTGATGTTCATGATAGCTTTAATTTTATCAGGGTTTACCTCGATTCCTCTTTCAGAAACAATAAAGCCAAGAAGTTTTCCTGCTGGGACGCCAAAAAAGCACTTTCCCGGATTCAGCTTCATGTTGTATTTTCTGAGGTTATCAAAGGTTTCTTTTAGATCGGCAATGAGGTTGCCTCTCTGTCTTGTCATTACTGCAATGTCATCCACATAAGCGTGAACATTGCGGCCTATTTGATCGTGTAGGCAACGTTGGATGCATCGCTGGTACGTGGAGCCTGCGTTTTTTAGCCCGAAAGGCATTGTTATGTAGCAGTACGTTCCAAAAGGTGTGATGAAGGAAGTCTTGATTTGATCAGACTTCTTCATCTTAATTTGGTGATAACCAGAGTAAGCATCCAAAAAGCATAGTAATTCACAACCTGCGGTAGCATCTACGACCTGGTCTATTCGCGGCAATGCGAAAGGGTCTTTAGGACAGGCTTTGTTTAAGCCGGTGAAATCAATGCACATGCGCAAATCTTTCGTGTCCTTCTTAGGTACTAGTACAGGGTTTCCTAGCCATTCTGTATGAACGACCTCTCTAATGAAATTTGCGGCTGTAAGCCGCGCTATCTCCTTTCCTATAGCTCGCTTCTTTTCTGGTCCAAAGCGTCGGAGGCCTTGCTTGACGGGCTTGGCATCTTTGTGGACATTGAGGGAGTGCTCGGCAAGTTCTCTCGGGACACCTGGCATGTCTTTGGGAGACCATGCGAAAATATCCCGATTCTCACGGAGGAACTTGACGAGCTCGCCTTCCTATGCGCTGTCTAAGCTTGTGCCCACGTTCGTCGTCTTGCTAGCATCCGTGTCATCAAGTCTGGCTTTCTTTGAGTTTTCTCCGGCTTTGAAGGTGGCGGCAGACGCCGGGAGAGGCTGTTTCCCTGCTGGCATCTCTGAAAGATCCACCTCCTTCTTGTACTGCTCCAGCTCCTCGGCGCTGATGACGGCTTCTGCTAAGATAGCATTGCCTGCTTCACATTCTTTCGCCTTCTTGTAGTCGCCATGGACCGTGATGACGCCGTTGGGACCAGGAATTTTTAGCTTGCTATAGATATAGCATGGCCTCGCCATGAACCTAGCGAAAGCCGGACGACCAAAGATAGCATGATAGGAGCTTTTGAAAGGTACCACCTCGAAAGCGATGTCTTCTGTGCGGAAGTTGGTTTCGTCTCCAAAGGTGACCTTCAGCACGATCATGCCCATTGAATTGGCCTGTCGTCCTGGAACGATGCCGTGAAACTTGACATCGCTTTTGATCAACTGTGTTTCAGAGAGGTGCATGCGCTTTAGGGTTTCGAGATAGAGGATGTTTATGCTACTTCCTCCATCCATTAACACCTTTGAAAGCCTGCACTTTTCCACGATTGGATTGACAACGAGGGCATAGTTTCCCGGATTCTGCGGTACCCTCTCTGGATGATCTGTGCGGTCCCATGTAATGGGTATTTCAGACCAATTGAGATACTGAGGTACTGCCGGCATTGTTGCATTAAGCTCTCTCCAAACTGCCTTTTCCTTTTTAGCGACCGAGTGGCAAGAAAAGTGACCATGCTTTCCTGCACTCTAGGGAACTTAGCGCCCTTTTTCTGTTCTTGCTCTGGCTGTTCTGTGCCGGAGGAGCTGTCATCGTTGTCCTTATCCTCTCGCCTTTCTTTTCGCCCTTTACGCTTGAAATTTTTCGGCTTATAGCCAGCTTCAGGGTCTCTCTTGAAATCATTGACAAGGCGGCATTGCCTGTTGGTATGGGTGCACTTGCCCAACTTTATGTGGTGAGCACAAGGTTGATCTTTGATGTCATCATATGTGATCTTGGGAGGCTTTGGCCCTTGGCCATCGTCTCCCTTTTTGCTCTTCCACTTGTTGCCCTGTCCGCCTTTTCCAGAGGCGAAAGCAACTTCAGCTGACGGGCCAGCTTGCTCACCCCATGGCCTTTGCGTCTGTTGCCGCTTTTCTTCTCTATGTCAATGTCCATACGTATGTTGCCATCTTCTGCACGAGCATCGTCTTCTGCTGCCGCAAAATTGTTTGCACTGTCCAGGAGATCGCCAAGCCTCTGAAGGTTTTGGCTTTGCAACATGTAACGCATCATGTTGCCCCTCTTCAGGCTTTGCATGAAGGCATGGATTGCCTGGTTCTCCGAGACTCCTTCGCAGGCGTTCTTGGTCTCTGTCCATCTTGCGATGAAAGACCTGCTAGATTCGCCTTTGGCTTGCGTGCACTTTTGAAGATCGATGTATGTCTTTGGACGCTTGTAAGTGCAGGAGAAGTGCTGCGTGAATGTTTTCTGCATGTCCTGCCAGTTGTGGATGCTTTTTTCTGGCAGCGTGTCAATCCAAAGACGGGCTGTGCCCTCGAGCATGAGAGGGAGGAAGCGCACTGCATCATTGTATCCTCCATCATTGATCCCGACGGCATTGATGTAATCAGGCAGCCATGTGTCTGGATTTTCAGCTCCATTGTACTTGTCCACAATTTTCTTGACGTTGCTGAGTGAAGATGGAAGGCGAACCTTGCGGATTGCCGGCCCAAAGCACTTGGGACCAAGGTATGATTCCTCTCTGGCCGCCCTTATCTCGTCAAGGCGAGCACGAGCATCAGAGGCCCTAGATGGCTCATGTATTGGGCTATCATGGGTTTTTTCACGCCTTGGCTCACCGTGCTTCCTATTGCCATCACGGCGAGGTGATCTGGAGCGCGATCTCCTGGGAGTGCGACTCTGTGCGCCTCCTCCTTCCGTGCCGGTGGTGGTGGCATGTTCCGCCTGTCGGAGCTCCGCCTTTTCTCCTTATCACCATCTTTGTTCGCCTCATCGCGTCCCTTGTTGTGCTCGCCGTCTTTGGAGCGCTGGCGATCTTTGTCCTGCTTGCCATGATTATTAGAACCAGTCCCCGATTCGTCTTTGCGCTTTGGAGGCGGATCCACTGGCTTCTTGCTTTTGCCGTCATGGGCGCTAGATTTGTCAGGATCTTCAGGATCACCAGCGCCTCCTGCTACCCCGCCTTTGCAAAGGCGAGAATCATCAGCGAGCTTTACGTTTGACGAAGCCACTGCTTGCTGATCCGCTGCTCTTTTTAGGAGCATGGTGGAGTAGTGGATTCGCTCTTCTGCTGGGATGGTGTCGTCTTCCATGATCTCCTGAGCCGCTTCCATATTCTTCGCGGGAGTGGAGAAGTACAAGACTCCATCCTTGTCGAGCTTATAGGAATACTTCTGCCAAGCTTTCACAGGCTTTTGGGCAGAAGGCTTATCGAACTTCGGCGCGAGGTCCCGATGGAGGTGCTGATCACGTTGTGTAGCAACGTTTTTGAATTTTTCGGCGTTGTGCATGCGCCTGCACTCCTCCTCTTCTAGGGCCTTCTCTGCTTGAGCTTTCTCGTGCAGAAGTAACTTCTTTTCTTGTTGTAAGAGCTTCTGCTTATAGAGGATGTTGGCTTCAGATTCCCTAAGAAGGGCTTTCCTCGCCTTTCCACTTCTGCCACGGTTGCATTAGGGCTCAACGGTGTTTTGAGCATGTTGATTGCACGGGCATGCTCTTCTCTTGTTCTTTCGACGATGAGCTCGCCATCTTCAGTTGGATCTGAAGAAAGGTTCCCTTTAGCTGGCCCTTCTGCCGGCTTTGGATCTGATCTTCAATGTTTGTTTTGAGGCTAGAAGAAACCTCCTGCTCGCCATCGTCACCATCCTTTGCAGGAGGCTTTGATGCGACGATTTCTCCATCTTCTGGTTGCGCAAGAGGTGCCGCAGGGCCAGTCATTAAGACCTCTTTTAAGCCAGCAGCGTACGCTGCCACCTTTGCCTCAAATCATCAGATCCTGTATCAACGACATTGCTGTAGTTGATTCAGATCCGGCTTCTGAGCCTTCCTCTGTCTGTAAGGCAGGAAGGATGGACTCAGGATTGGAACTTGTTGGTTGATCACCAGACGTTCCTATGACCCCGACGAAGTGAAAGTCGGATTCCTGGATCTCTTGTGAAGAGGTGGAATCAGTTTCACTCAGGTCATCAGATTCGCTCAGATCGTAATCCGGCTGGAGGAAAGCCAGATCGGATCTAGGTTTTCCACTGATTGCATGATCAGATGGGTGGTGGGTGGGCAAAAACGCGCTGGATCCTCTGGGGAATCCATACGCCTCTGCCGTGAAACCCAGAAACAAGTTGATGCTGCCGATGGGGACGACGAAGCCGGCGATGATGTCGTCGTTTGCCGGCGTCCAGCTTTCGCCCGCCACGATGCAGCCAAGTCTTCCAGCGATGCGGGCTTGACCGGAAGCCATGGTCTTTCCGATCTCGCCGAACATTCCCGCCCGGAACGTTACTCCAGACGCCTGACGCCCCACGGTGGGCGCCAACTGTCGAGTTATTGGTAACGGGGCCTCGGTATGAGGAGCCATGTACCTAGGGTAGAAGGTGGGGGAGAACGTAGAGGATTCCGGTGACGGGATCGTACACAGAGCTTTTACCCAGCTTCGGATCTCACGACGGTGGCGAGATCCTACTGCTGCTATAATTCACTAAGGGAATAAGTGTACAGGTTACAATGCGAGTTGTAGAGCGTGTCTTTGTTCGTCGTAGCCCTAAAGCTACCAGGAGGCCGGCTTATAAAGGCGCCGTGCCTTCTCTTACAAGGAAAGGCAAACCGTCTTAGATGCAGAGACCTAAACTACTACGGCCTATGACCTAACTTGCTCTCCAAGGCGGACACGGACAGGCCTTCGTCTTTGGTCTTCTCTAAGCCGGCTTTGGGCTTCCCTTGCGCTTCAGCCCACCAGGCCACCAGATAAAGCCGGCTGGCTTTATCACTTTGGAGTCCACTACGCTGGGCTGGATAAGACAGCACCGTGGCTAGCATACCTATTCGGCATATCCTCCACAGTCACAGTATAAGGGACCTATTTTCTTGGATGCAGTCCTACTTTGATGCTTGCTCAGATTCCCTCAAGCCATGTATCTTCTACCTGTCAATCTTCCCTCACCACAACATAAGGTGGAGAAATTTGTTGAGACGGTGGATTGCTGAAGGTTATTGCAGGGACACAAATAGTGGTACTGCAGAGGAGAATGGGAAGAGGTTGTTCTCGGAACTGATCAACTTGAGCATAATCCAACAATGTCAGAAGGCAATGAAGGGCCTATACCAAGTCAATGGTTTCTTTCGTGAATACATCATTTCACGGCCAATGGAAGACAACCTTGTATTTGCACTAGAGGGGAATTGCAGCCTGAACTCACAATATGCAGGACAACATCTCACCATAAAGAAGAGTTGGGACAGGGACATCACTGTCTTTAGGAGCATGGATTTCTCACGTCTACGGTCCTTGACCGTGTTTGGGAAGTGGATGCCATTCTTTCTCTCTTCCAACATGAGTCTACTTCGGGTGTTAGATATGGCAGACACATCAGGTATATTAGATGGTGACCTTGAGCAGATCGCGAAGGTACTACCTCGTCTTAAGTTTCTCTCTTTTCGAGGGTGCAAAGAGATAAGCCATCTACCAGAATCATTTGGTGGCCTGAGGCAGCTGCAAACTTTGGATGTCAGATACACCTCAATAGTCAGGCTACCACTGTGCATCATCAAGCTACAGAAGTTGCAATACATTCGTGCAGGCACCATCATATCATCAGATGAAGGTGATGAATCTGTTGCAAGTATACCAACAACAAATGTAGACCGAACATCAACACCGCCGGAAGGCAGTAATGCCATGGTCACAACACTACCAGAAACGGCAGAGGAGATTCAGATATCAACACTGTTTTCAAGGAGCTGCCAGCCACGTAGTTTGGTCACTAGCTGGTTATCCAAATTGCACAGACGCCGACCTGATAATGCTGGTGTTGAGGTTCCTATGGGGATTGGGAGCTTGACGGCCCTGCATACTATTGGTGTTGTCAATGCCAATATTCCTAATGGAAAGGCAATTCTAAAGGACCTTAAGAACCTTACACAACTGCGCAAGCTTGGTGTATCTGGCATAAGCAGGCGAAACATCCAAGAATTGTGTTATTTCATCTCAGGTCACGGCCATCTGGAGTCCTTGTCAGTGCAACTCGATAAGGATAAGCAGGGGTTATTTGCTTGTTTCGATGACATGATTTCCGAGCCACCTAAGACCCTAAAGAGCCTTAAGTTGTACGGACATGTATACAACCTGCCTATTTGGATCAAACAGCTTGATAATCTCAAGAAGTTAGATCTTGAGTTGACTATACCATTGCAAGAGGACGTGAACTTCCTTGGTGAACTGCCAGATGCATATTGCTTGCGTCGCCTTTGTGTCAAGCCGATTCAAGATGGTGAACTCCATTTTAGCAGGCTGGGAGAATGTATCTTTTGGAACTTACGGGTCCTAGAGATCGATTGCACCTCCAAGATACAGGTAACGTTTGTAAGGAGGGTGATTATGGAAGTTGAGGTGCTGAAGATCCACTGCTCTGGCGGGGCGTCTTTGCAGATTTCTGGACTAGAGCATCTATCCAGTCTCAACCAAGTGTGGCTGAAGGGTTCCAATGGCGACGGAAGCAAGCAAGAGTTGCAGCAGCAAATTTCAGAGCATGCAAATAAACCTGTCTTGAAGCTAGTGCAGCGACCCTTGTCCTGATAGGCTTTTCATTCATTTACTTGTAAGTTGTAACAAGTCCTGTAGGAGCATGGTTCTGCATTACGCTCATATGTATGTACTTCTGGAAAAGAAATTGCCTGTATGGTGTATGTGCTTGTGTTCTGGTCACTTACGCCGGTTCTAGAATTAATTGGACCCTCACATTGCCCTATGTAGTTATTTAGTTATCAGTTTATATATACTGTTTCAACCTCATTAGCACGCAACAAACTGACAAACAAATTATACACTCCAGGGATTCTGACGTTAAAAGGTAGAGGGCTAGAAACCTGCTTGGTGAGCCGATCGGTGCCGCAGCAGGCAGCGCCGGCCCTTGATCAAAGCAGTTCAACATCAGGACCATGACCATCTATGCTGGAGACAACAAAGAATCCCTGCTGGAGACAACAAAGAATCCCTTGCTTCCAAGACGAGGCCCCGGCAGAAGAGATATATCCGCACTGCAAATAGTCGATGCAAGATGGAGACATCACACAACATTCCCAAGGTGTAACTAACGTCATCCAACACGAGTCATCCAACACGAATCATGCCACTGGGCAAGGGAGAAAACAAATGACTGATAAGACTTGTTGCACCAGAGTAATACCTTGATCTGAGAAGGGGTTTGATAAAGCAGATAGAGTGGCACCGAGATACTCAGAACCATCAATCCAGGTACTCTGTCTGTACTTTCTCATCAAATAAGTGTACATAAGCATCGTCGCCTGCTCCTCCACTTTCCACATCCGCTCTGGGAAGGGGTGGCTCCCGGTCCCCGCTGTAGATTCCGAACCGGGCGCTTCTGTAGCCGCCGGCGCAGGCGCCTCGTGCGCCACAGATGTCGTCCTCTTCCTCGAGCTAGGGGAGCCCACGTCCATCTCCATCGCTGGTGCTTGTGCGGGGGCTAGATGAAAACGCGGAGGAGGAGGAGGCTGGGTATTTCGCGGTGGAAGGAGTGAACTAGGGGGTGCGCCCAGTGCAGTGCACTAGGCCGTCGTCACCGGAGCCGGCATGAGCAGAGGTGGGCGGCGGCGGTCTGGGGAAATGCGTGGGCGTTTGGTGCATCGCACAGACCAAAATGAAATCCCAGCCCACAAGGAAGCCCAGTCGGCCCAGGGTGTGCTACCAATTAATCGGTGCCGATTGCTGATCTCCTAAACAACGACTATTGCTGATGTTTTTTTAAGTAACTGTGTATTTTGTTAAAGTAAAAGATTACTACTTTCTCCATCCGAAAAAGGATTACGGCGTGCTCCTGAAGATCGTGGAACCCAAGTCCGTCCGCTCGAAGCGCAGCTGCGTGAAGAAGCAACGTCATCAGGAGAAGGAGCTCGAGGTGCAGATCGCCAACCTCCTCGAGCGTGAATTTCAACAAGAGGAGGAGCACCTGGCGCGGGAGCGGGAGTGGGACATGGAGGCGACGCGCCAGTTCTACTTCATCGTCGTCTCTTCGGACTCCAAGGATGAGGAGTATTTTGTCTGAACCTCTCAAAACCAACGAAAAAAATAGCGTGCTATCGAAAATAACGTGGCCCTCCTCCAGAAAGCTATAGAAGTTATAGCGTGATATAGCGAAATTACATGTAAAATAGCGTGATGAAAAAAATGCGAGAAATAGTCCAAATAATAAGGATTTCAGGCCTAAACATTTGTCCAGAAGCATACATGCATAAACAGGTAACCGAAATAGTACCAGATACAAATGTCAAGGCCGCTGCAACTCTACCAGGCGCTGCAACCGCCGTCGCTCCCATCAACATCTAGGTTAGGTTTGTGAGGAGAGGACTGAGGAGTGAGGAGGGTGAGTGCGTGCGCGTTGCTTTTGGGGCCTTTGGGTCGACGAGTTCAGGTCCTTCAGAGGATTTCCAGGGTTTTTTTAGCGCCACTATACGCTAAAGTATTTTAGCGTGGTTTAGCCCGTATAAAATGGCACCAGCGTTATAGCGTCAACTTTTTGCCAAATATAGCGTAGCCTCTCCAAATAAGTTATAGCGTGCTAATAATCGGGAAATAGCGCACTATTTTTTTCTTGCTCAAAACCCAATGCAACAGATTGCGGTTGAGAGTGTGAGAAACTCGGGCTTGGGCCTCCCCTCCCACCGCGGAGCGCATCATGGGCCGAAATTACGAGCGTGTTCTGGATATTTCTGCCTTCCGCCCGGTAACGCATCTTCTACACTCTCCCGTGGGCTGACCGCTCTGTCGACTGGACCGGACGCGAACCCTCGGGCTTGACGGCGGCGACCACCGATGGTGGTGATCGAGCTCGAACCGGAGCCGGAGATCGAGGAGACGACGCGCCCCTCGTCCCCGCCGGCGTACGTGGCCGCCGTGCACCCGACGCCGGAGGGCGAGGAGGCGACGCGCCCCTCGTTGCCGCCGGAGTACGTGGCCGCCGCGGACCCGACGACGGCGGAGGAGGACGAGGAGGCCTTCGAGGACGCGCTCACCGACGAGCAGCTGCGGGAGGTAACGCCTCCATCCACCCAACCCGTTGCCTTCGTGAATTGCTGTGCTCGCTGCTAGATTGATTCCTTAGGGTTAGTTTCTGCTGTAGATAGATAGTCATGAACCAAACCAGAACATTCCGTTTACCCTGTTAGCTTTTGAGGCTAGATGATGCGAAGATTAGCAATAAGTTCATGATAATTGATGACCCAGTGTGTTGTACTTGCTCAGCGAATGTATTTAGGTTCCCTAATTTGGGGGGTCTTCAGATTTCCTTGCAAACCAACTGTATTTTCTGCCTTCCTAGGAGATATTATCTGAAACCCGCCTGCTATCATGTATAATTCTGAGTATGCATGTTGCTGCGCAATAGGTTTAGGTTCATGATCCGGTGATCTTACTCGGGCCTTATCAGGTAAATAATTGGCTGTCTAGCGCTCTAGCTATGCGAAGTTGAAGTAACAGTGGTGTAATTCAGTGCAATACATGCTTATTGCCTATAGGAGAACTAAGCTATGCATGTGGTGTATGCAGAACTGAATTTTAAGGATTGCTCAAGCGGTAGTTGCTAGGTGCTTGCCAGAAATTGTTCCTGACATTTTACATCCCATGTGCTTACTTTTGTACTGTGTTTCAAAGTATGAATTGTTCTGATCTAGTGATCTGTAACAATGCAAATAAAGGTAGCACGATTAACTAAATTTGTTGTTTCGATAGATTATTGGACAGAGAGTCGGAGACTAACTTCCTGTACATAGTAAACAGCAATTGGGGTTTACCAGCTTTTAGCAGCCTTGTAGAAGCTGTTGTCTACAAGACAACTAAAGTATGCATGTGGTGTATGCAAAACTAATGTTTAAGGATTGCTGAAGCCGTAGGTGCTAGCTAAAACTTGTTTCTGGCGTTTTACTTTCTGTGCTTACTGTTGCACGGTGTTTACTTCCGCAAGATAGTATGGCACTATGGCTATGACATTTTCTGATGTAGCAATCTGTAACAAGTCCAAAGAGTGTTTCAATGATTAACCAAATTTGTTGTTTGATGGATTATTGAACGTAGTAAACAAGAATAGGGTTTACTAGCTTTTATCAGTCTTGTGGAACCTGTTGTTCGGAACTTCAGATCTTACCATGATGTTTGTTTTTCGCTTTTGTCTGAATGGGTATCCCAAGCATCATGTTGAAAGAGATTTATTTGATTGTATTGAAATGATTTCCCTCTGTGCTTGCTGCAGAAAGCTAGAAGCCAAGCAAATGATGCAAAAGCAGAAGGGAACAAACATTTTGGAGCTGGAGAATATGAGGACGCGTTATCCCAATATAAAATTGCATTGCGAATTGCTTCTGAGCTGGAATCTTCTGAAGATATATGCTCTGCATGCCATTCTAATCGTGCCGTATGTTTCTTGAAACTGGTAAGACATTTTTCTTATTGGTTCACAACTTTGGAGGACATAGAATGGCATCCACGTTTGCTTGCCGTTATTGCTCATTTTTCATTGATGTGAACATGCACTAGTAGTTCTGCAATAGCATATTATTACATGACTGTAATCTTGTTATAAAGCACCGTGAAGAACTATGCTGCGTAAAATTGCTAGGCTAGGCCTTGTGAATCTGGTAAAAATGTTCTTGGGCCAACGCTTCCTTTCAAATAAGTTATTTTGGTTTATTCCGGACATATGTTATTACATGAGAACCCCACTGCTGATTTGATGTAATTTAGGGGAAATATGATGAAACAATTAAGGAGTGCAGCAGAGCACTTGAGCTGAATCCTTCGTACGAGAAAGCCCTACTTCGGAGGGCAGAAGCACATGAAAAGCTCGAACACTATGACGAGGCTATAGCTGGTTAGATTCATTCCTCATTATTGTCTGTTTAGATCATTGCACTCTCCCTGTATGTTAGTTTTGATGCCATTTTTAAAGTTCTGCCAGTACTGAGTTTGTCTATTTGTTCTTCTTGACAGACATGAAAAAGATTATTGAGCTAGATCCTTCAAACGCACAAGCTAAGAGATCACTGTTCCGACTTGAGCCACTGGCAGCAGAGAAAAAGGAAAAGATGAAGGAAGAAATGCTTGGTAAAATTCTTCACAAATGCGTAGACTCTACAATAGCATTATCTGCGTATACGATTCCAGCGTAATACACAGTTCTAGTTATCTTATATGTTAAGTGGCACCCTCGAGTCCCAATGATGCTACTCCCTCCATTCCAAATTAGTTGTCTTCCATTTGCCAAAAAGTGGATGTATCTATACTTGTAACATGTCTAGATACATCCACTTTTTGGCAAATGGAAGACAACTAATTTGGAACGGAGGGAGTAGTTAGTTGCAACACATGCAAAACTTTGTTATCTACTTGCTGACGCATTTTTCAGTGATTAAAAGTGGTGCATCAGAATATTTGATGGGATGTAGCAATGTTTTACAAAACTTCTGCTGAACATTGAAAAATATTAATTATCCTGGTTTTATCTTAGGAGTTCCCATTTTATTTTACCTATCTGCACCTTGAGCCTATCACATTTGATTTAATTTTTTGCCCATCGTTTCCCTGTCTAATTTTATATACCCACCCTTTGTATTGCAGCAAAGCTGAAAGATTTGGGCAACTCAGTGTTGGGGCGCTTTGGAATGAGCGTGGACAATTTCAAAGCTGTCAAAGATCCAAACACGGGCTCGTACTCCCTTTCTTTCGAGAAGTAGCATAGCGCAATCAATATATACAATGGTACCCTTTTGAATCATGGTGGCAATTCTGGGCAATATGTTGGTAGTGGTCTATGGTCGGAATGTCGATCCAATGATGAAACCTGGTGAATCCTGGACTATCATTCTCTTTTGTTGTGTACTCGTTGCGTGCGAGGGATGATTTTCCAAGTGCGAGCTTGTGTGACACCCAATATACATTTGCTGCCTGAGCAATTGTTCTACCTGCAAACTTGTTCGTTTTTGTCTTGTGAGATACGCTCGCTGTTGCGGTATTACATTTACAGTTTTTTCTTCTTTTTTTGCACAAATATTTGCAGATCCTGAGCATCTCCTTTACCAGTTCGTTGGTTGTAAGTCGTAACTATTTCCGCTATGGCGTTGAAAAAGCAGTTTGCTCATGCTGGTGTATGATCCTGGAATGGACAAGGAAAATAGCTTGGCCTGTTTGGGTAGCGTTAAATCATGCATGCTGGGGAGTTGAGTTTCTGAAACTTGCGTCTATGTGCATTTGATTACAGGTGTTAACTTGAAGTTCATGCTTTTGGTTACAGTGTGTTCTGGATCTTGTACTTGAGCAAACTGAAGGAAAAATGTGACAAGCGCCCTTTGTATCAACGAATCCAGCTATCTCAGTCCGATATTAGTGCCTCGAAAAAAAAACTCACAACACAATCGCACTTGCTCATGGCTGGCACCAAAATGGCACTTGGCCAACCGCGACGCCGCGCCATTAGTTGCGGCGTTCGTCGGCGGGCGGACGCGCCCACGCCGGCGTCCGACCGGCATGCAATGTACAAGCTCAAAACAAACACCACTCACGCTGCACGCTAGCTACTCCTCAGCTCGTTGGCGGCGGCGCTGGCTTCCAGCCTCCGCCACCGCGCCTCTCTGACAGCAGCATCGGCGTTGGCCTCCGCGCGCCTGACGGCGAGGTCGGCGGCGCAGCGGTCGTAGAGGTCCGGCGCCACCTGCTGTAGCAGGGCCTTGACGCTGGCCGCCACCTGCTGCACGCACTTGCTCCAGTGCTGCTCCAGGTTGGCCTCGATGCTGGCCACGAACGCCGGCAGGATCCGCTCCATGGTGCCCTCGCCGGACGTCGCCAGCTCCAGGAACCGCTCGTTGTTCCACACGTACAGCGCCCTCTCCGCCACCTGGAAACCATGAAAACCATCGTCAAAAATGTCATCAGTATAAGCATTATGATTGCTACGTAGTACTAGGGAATAGGGATAGGGGAATTATCCAAAGCTGGATTAGACGACAAGAAAGTGCGAGTGGAAATCATAGCTTGGCAAAGCTGCTTTGCTGAAAATTTGGACCAATTAGTTGGTGGATTGGTGCTACTATTATATATCAGAATTCAGATTTCTTCTTTACATGAGAATTCATATGGAGGGAATGGATATGTACATTCCCTCCACGGGATTCAGTGGAGGTGTGGATGCACTTGACAATGAGAATTGAGAATTCATATGGAGGGGATGGATACGTAGGCTCATCCGTGTCAGTGCAAGGCCACATTTTCCTCCACGGGATTCAGTGGAGGTGTGGGAGCACTTGGCAATGGCACGTGACGGCCATGTTCGGACGGTGGCCTCATTTCCAAGTCGATTGCTCTGCTTTGCTTTGGAATTGAAAGAGCTTGTGGGATGGTGGTGCCGGGAAAGTGGGGTTTTGATTTGTGGAGCCGAATTGCACGAACCATGTACGTGCAATCGTTCAATCTAGTCGACAGATGGACCAAAGTGACATCACTTTATAAAGCCGCTTTGTCACCGTGTAACTTTCGATCAACTACTGTTCACCGGCAGCAAACTTTCTTCCCCACATGTGCCCAACTAACCATATGGGGGCAGAAGTCGATGCAATGAATGATCTTCTAAAAAAAGTTAACTGAAAGTGTTATAACGGTACACACAACCCGTATCTGGACCATCCGTTCACGCGATTGAACGGCCGAGATCTGGCGTTGAATGTGTTGAACGGACGATCATAGATAGGTGTTGTGCGCCGTATGAGTTGTAGAAGCTCCTTTCCGATCTAAGAGTGACCAATCTTATGCAAAGCCTTTAACGGAAACAATATCAACTAACATAAATGCTTCATAATTCTGAAAATAATTTGAGTAAATTTTGATTGAGTTTCATGCTACATTTTGAGCACAACGCAAACGAACCTGAGAGCTGCAGCTAGTGGCGCAGCGCGCGATCCGGTTACAGATGGGCAGGGCGAGGGCGTCGAACTGGCGCTGCTCGAGCACCTCCGCTATCTCCTCCAGCTCGTCGATGAGCAGCACCTCCTTCTGGCAGTTGGTGACGGGCCACCGCCGCAGCACCCCGTGGACGACGGCGCCGGCGAGGCCGGGGTCCTTGTGCAGGAACTGCAGCACGCAGTAGACGAGCTGGCGGTGGTAGGCGTGCAGCCAGCGTGTCCGGTGCAGCGGCAACAGCACCCGCAGCAGGAACCCGCGGTGCTCCTCCTTGAGCGGCACCGCGAAGCCGTTGATGATGCTGCCGCAGATCTCCAGCACCTCGCCGACCCCGCCGGCGGACGGGGGCGAGGAGGAAGTGGATTCGTGGGTGAAGCGGAGGAGGGAGTTGGCCATGGAGCGGCGCATGAAGGCGCGCTCGGGGGTGAGCTTGGAGTAGAGCGCGTGATAGGCGGCCTTGAGGCGGTCCCGCTCGCGCGGGTCCTCGGAGGCGAAGAGCGCCAAAAGGGCGGTCAGGAAGCGGCGGTCAACGTGCGCGCGGAGGGACTTGGCGTCGGCGGCGGCCACAGCGGCGAGGAGCACGTCGTAGACCGCGCCGAGGTGCGGCCACGACGGGAGCGGCGACGCGGCCGCGGAGGAGAAGAGGCTCTCCTGGTCCGCGATGGCGGCGTCCTCGGCGAGCGGGCACGCGGACGACGGCGGCGGCATGGCGCGGAACAGGTTGGCCGCGAACATCCTGACCAGCGCCGCCATGACGCGGTGGTCCAGCCCCGGCGGTTGGCTCTGGGCCTTGCCGCTGGACCGCACCGCCACGAGGATCTCGGCGAGACGGCACCGCTTGAGCTCCCGCTCGTCGGCGCGATGCTCTGTGACGGCGAAGGTGAAGGGTTGGCAGCAGGAGTCGATCTTGTCGATGAGGCTCTCGGCCTCGGGCTCCGGCGACGGCGGCGGGAGCTTGACCGCCGCGCAGGCGGCTGCCGTGAAGACGAACACGCCATCGGGCTTCTCGAGGTTGAGCAGGTGCAGCAGCGTGGTCGACCTCCTCTTGCCCGACGGCGGCGGCGCCACCGGCTCCGCCTCCGCGCCCATTGATCGACACGTACGGCACCCCTCGGTCACAGGGCGCAGCTGCTTGGTTCGCTCTCACGGACGTGGCGGGGGTCGAGGTCACGAGAGGGACGGGGAACAATCGAGGAGGCCGGCCTTAACGAGGGGGCAGGCGAGGAAGAGTCCAAACGGCGGCGATGGTTCCCCTGCGCGGTCGCAAGGGACGCGCCGAGCTTTGGAGGCGACGCCACTAGCTGCCTCTGCCTCGTCCCGTCACCTTTGCTCTGCTGCTAGGCTCGGGTCAAGGCGGGCTCTTATAGGCGAGGGACACGACCGATGCGCGTCCTTGGCGCCTAGCGTCTGGATCCTCGACCCGTCGTCCACGTCCAGCTCTCGTGCTCGATTTAGAGCTGCACCATGTGAGCGAGGCCGTGATAGTGTGCGATGGAGACAGAGCATGCACGCGTAAATCCAATGTTGACCGTGCCGGTGGACGGCAGGGCGAGCCGGCTCACCCTCACGGATTATGAGTTGACATTACTAGCAGACAACAGAGGGTGGACCCTGATTAAGTTGTTTGTGGTGACAGCGGAGAGGTCGGGCAGTGCGCGCCAATGGTGGCTGGGCCAAGCTATCTAGCTGCTCCTCCTACTCCGACGAGCCTGGACCAGGCCGGTGCAACAAAGATGAAACGGAGATGGTGGCGAACATGCACGCAAGGATGAAAAGATGATTGCTCGTACCAACCGTCCGGTGAGAACCTTGCTCCTCCCAATCTCCCATGGTCGCGGAAAAGAAGAGGTCACTGTTATGGAGACAGGTGAATCTAGCAATCAAGCAACGGGATCTGAGGCCGAGAATTCAAGAGCGGGAATGCAGGGATTTTTTTTAACACGAGGCAAATCCGTTCGTGGAAGAAGAGAGTTGCCCGGTTAATCACGGAAAACCGGGACATCAATGACACATGCCGGTCCTGTGACCACCCACCCGCCGAGCTGCCGGCTCTATCGCCCAAGCGATCGGAGATGACACCCTACCACACCGAAGCTGCCGCTCTTGAACCGACACCAGCCCCGAGGCCACGCAACCGCCAAGCCGAAAACTCTATCGCCCAAGAAACCAGAGTAGACGCCCAAAGGAAACGAGGACTTAGGAGACACCGCTCCTGCTACAATCTGAACAACGCGCACACGCCAACCCCGAGGACGCGCACCGAACAGGTCTGCCACCCATGTGACCAAACCCGACACCCACAAAGAGAGCCGCTGCTCCGAATCACACCAACCACGAGGTCACGCCCCTGCCAAGCCGACGCGGAGCTCATCGCTGCCAACCACCGCCTTCCGCTTGTCACTCCGGTCAAAGCACAACTCCAAAGACGAAGCCCCCAAGAGAGAAAAATGATACTGGAATGTCGCCATCGTCCGATCGCAAGGATCTAGAGTTTCCCCCGAAGTTGACCAGGTGGAATGACGATGGCTTTCCCACAACTGCAACTCCCGACGTTGTTGCCTCCAGCTATCACTGCTGGATACAAGGCTTTCGCCCGGATCTAGTTCATGGACCTCCACCCGTGCCTTGACCGGACCCATCAACTCCACCGGCCGACTCCGAGGTCACGCCGTCGAAACTCACATCTCAGAGAGCCGCCTCTCCATCTTCCACACCGGCCCCAAGGCCACGTCCCATACCGGTCAACAGCTCCGCCACCCAAGTAGCCGAAGCCAACACCAAAGAGAGCCGTCGCTCCGCCTTCCACGCCGGTCCCAAGGCCACGGTCCAAGCCAGATCACCATGCCCGCCGCCCAAGCGACCAAGCACAACACCCAAACAACGAAGAAGTTGTCGCTCCGACTTCCACGCTGACCTCGAGATCGCACTCTTGCCTTGGTGACCACGAGTCTCGAAAACACTCGACCTCCATCAGACTGTACAACCCTGCACCGATGGCTGAACAACACCCAGACACCAAGCGTGCCACACCGATGGCCACGAGATTTGACCTTACTCTGTAATCTTTTGCACAAAATGAACCAGATCTAGACAAAATTCACTATCTGATCCTTTTTGCAGGACGTGTTAGAGTAAGGCGCCATGGTGCATGCACGACGGCTCGAGTTTAGGGCATCATGCTTAAGGATGGCAATGGGTAAGGTATGGGGCGGGTAGAGCAATACCATACCCATACCGTGTAGTCAATGGGTACAAAAGTCTACCCATACCCGTACCCACGGTATAAAACTTCACCCGTACCCATACCCGGCGGGTATCCATACCCATTGGGTACCCAACGGATAAATCAAATAGTACACAAGTTATTTATAATTTTACATTCATCGATAATATATTTATTAAAAAAAAACATTTATCCCAACTCAATACCATATATTTGAATATGTGACAATTATTTCAAGTCAAATTTACAATTGATGACAATTTTAACATGGATTAACATTCTCACGAGAATAAATATTGCACCTTCACGGGTAAGTTATATAAACGGGTAGGGTATGGTTATACCCATGGGTACGAGGTTATACCCGTACCCTACCCACGACTTAACGGGTAGGGTACGGGTACTACCCATGGGTATAAAATTTTGCCATACCCTACCCACACGGGTACGGTACCCGCGGGTACCCGTACCCATGGGTAAAATTGTCATCCTTAATCATGCTCGTACAACAGTTAGTTGCCATAGCTCAACGTGGCATGTAATGTATCATGGCGCCCTCTGAAACTGCTATGTGTTGCTCGGCGCAAATGGACCGAAAATTTGACGGAATAAGGGTAGTCCGCCAAAAATTGGCCGGATTTTCGATCGGTGCGTCGGAATCTGGCTAGAACCAGGCGAGTCCGGGTGGACGGTAGGGCTAATATACAGTACTCGAGCCGGTTTTTACCGTTTACCATAAAACCAATTCGCAGGACGGAAGATGGACATGTGTTACCTCTCAATACGACGGTTTTTTATGGGATCTGCTAGAGTTGGTCTAACAGTGTGTCCATAGGTTGGGGACGAGCTGACGTAAGCAGACAACAGAAACGTCATTGTGGTGTCCCTGCATACGTTTTGTCGTGCTACTCCTACGTGCCCAATGGCATCATTACGAGTTTATAACTTATAAGTGCCTAGGCCGATTAACGTTTTTTTTTCTTTGTGGAAAGAAAAAAGGACGCCAGCCTAGCAGCAGCAGCAACACGCACCGTAGGGGAGAAGATGGAAAACATGAGTAATCTGATGACACTGAAAGATGAGTGCGGCTTGCACCAAAATAGTGGAGACAGATGAACCAATCAATCAGCGGGATCCGAGGCCGAGAAGGGAAGGGGCGCACCGCCATGGCTCTACTCGATCATGCATGGACTGTAGCAGAGGGCTGGACTGGAGCGGAAAGGTTCACATGTCGCCCATGGATTGGCGATATAGTATACGACGACAGATCAGTGAGTTATGAACGTACGTACAAGTATAAAATCTAACGATCCTGCTCACAACTTTCTCCCGGAGTGTCCGGTAGCTAGCTGTTCACTCCCAGTGGCCCCCGTCGCCGCCGGCATCCACGGCGCGCCACGGGCGGGGCGAGCGCGTCCGACCAAAAGACGCCGCGGCGCCATGTGCGTGCGGACATGGTCCATGCCAAGAAGCTAGACTAGGCAGGCAGGCAAGCCAACCCCCAGTACCCACGGACGAACTGCCATGCCGCATCGACTCGGAGCCGACCGAGCCACCGATGCAACACAAGAACATAGCAGTAGTACGGCTCGTCGTGCTCCGCTAGATCGATGAATACGTAATGAATGAGGAACATAAAGGGCGATCGTACCTGCCTTGGACCTGTGAGTCCTTGTCCTGTGTACGGATCGTAATTTTGCTGCCCTGGTTCTTTGACTACTTGTTGGTGGATGGTCGATTACAGTACAGGTATTTGAGCGGTTCATGCTTTACTGTTTGGGTAAGAAAGCTGGGGATGATGACTCGGATGAAAAATCAGTTTATTACTAGTACATGTGAGTATTTCATGACTATGATCGGCTCATGGTACTTGTTATTTTGATTTTGATGTAATCCAAATTCATATAAAGATAGAGTCTAACTTCGGAGCGGAGCGAGTCCTGTCGCCGGAGGCTTGGGCTGAACCGTAGCGGGGATTTACAACGTCGTTCAACGGTACGCATCGTTGTCGAGTCGGACTACAGCCCACTTAGGGTTTTACCACCATATATAACTCTTGTAAGCCGCCGGTTGGGATAAGTCGCATTTTGTAAATCTCCGGCGTTTGTAACCTCACTCGATCATAGTGAAGATTTGCTGGCTGGCGTCACTGGTTTTTTTTCTCTTCCATTGTTGGAAGAGTTTTCCACGTTAAATCTCGTGTATCCGTTAGTTGATCTTTCGCTTTCTTCATCGTTTATTTGCCTATCGTTTATAACAATACTGACATAAAAGACGTTACATAGATTTTTTTTAAACGAGCGTCAGATAGATAGATAGATAGATAGATAGATAGATAGATAGATAGATAGATAGATAGCATGAGCCGGACATGTCGTCAGCTTCCTCTCAGGAACAACAATCCAGATGCTGTTTTAAATTTGTTTTTCTTTTGTAACGATGGTGCAGGTGCTGAGTACTACCACGAAACCGCATTCGTTGATGCTCGAGTGCAACTGCAATGTTCCATTGTTTGCTGTTTCAGTATTCAGAAAGCTGGGGGTGATGACTGGGATGAGAATCAGTGTACATGTGAGTATTTTTAGTGCCTACGATCGGCTCGTGACTGTCATGAGTTACTAGATTCTATGCACCCGCCAGACATGTCGTCAGGGACTCCAGAATCCAGATGCAAGTGTGCCCAGATACTACCAAGGGAACGGACACGAAAGACTGGTGATTCAGAGACAGGGTTCGGTGTTATTCCAAGGGCAACTGGCTCTGCAGCTAGAGTCACGGATACACTGCAAAGTGAATCCAGTCCAGAGAACACGAACTCGTCGAGCTGACCGAACAGGAAATGCACGCGCACGCCGTAACGAATTTAGTTTGCTAGTACTAGCTCCCAAGGAAAAACATAATCAGACAATGACAATGAAATCAGGCACTGATGTAGAAAGCAGATCGAATTAAACGAGCCAAGGAACTGTTCTCTTTGCCTTCTGTCTGGATGGTACGTCTCAGCACGTCAGTTTACATGATGAATGCCAAGCCGTGAATCATCAAATACTAACAGCCCAGAGACAGAGTCATAAAATGCATCCCAACCTAAAGGTCAGACGAATTGCGTGGTACAAGTCTATAAGGTACTGCTTGCTTCATCAAATTAGTGTAGTACAAGCTCTACAACCCTCCAAAACATGACCGATGAAAGAACCAGTCAATTTTTTTGAGGCTTTAAGAAAGAACCAGTCAATTAGGTATTGAAGCGCTGAATTTTTTCAAATTTTGCTATAAAGGAATTTCACCCACAAAACTTTATGAATATTCCCAAGGGAAGCATGGTTACTCTTACGAGATAGGATACAAACAACATACCACAAAACAAAAACGCTTGTGTTATCATCAGATTCCACGTCGATGACAATCTAGCAAAAACACAGTTCAGGCAGCAGCCACTGCCTTCCACAGGGCATCCTCCGACGGGCGCTTGATGAAGCCCCGGTCGGCCATCGCCTCCACGAGCTCCTCGTGCTTCCTAAGCTGCCCAGCCTTCCTCAGCAGGCTCAGCACCATCTCATACACCGGCTTCGCGGGTTTCAGGGATTTCTCCTCGACCATCTCCCTCAGTGTCCCGTGAGCACGTCTCCAGTTCCCCCTCCCGCAGAGCATCTCGATCAGAGCTCCGTACGTGTTGGCGTTTGGCTCCACGCGTTGCGCGTCCATGTCCCTCTTTATCATCAGCACCATGTCCATCGACTTCTCCTTGTTGAACAGCTTCATGAGCAGGTTGTAAGTCACCACGTTGGGCTTGCACTGCAGCTCCTGCATCCGCTCGTACAGCTTCCGAGCAGCGTCCACGTTGCCGAGACACAGGACCAGCTTCAGCATGGGGTTAAACGTGTGGCAGTCGGGAATAATCCCCTTGGCAATCATCTTGGCGAGCAATTTCGTCGCCGCATCAAGGTTGCTCTGCCCCTTCCCGCAATGCGTCTCCATCAGGAAATTGTACGTGATGATGTCTGGATCGCACCCGAGCTGCCGCATCTGGTTGTGTACCTGCAGCACCTGCTCAGAACGCCCAGCCTTGACATGAGCCCGCATGATGGCGTTGAAGGTCGCCGTGTTGGGCGGACACCCGTTGTCAATCATCTGGCAGAGGAGCTCTTGCGCACGCGGAACCTGACCCGCACGGTACATGGCATCAATCACCGCCGTGTAGGTGTACACGTTCGGCATGATCCCCGCCTGCTGCATCTCGGCGAACACACGCTCCGCCTTGTCGAGACACCCGGCACGACACCAGGCGTGCACTAGTGTCGTGCAGAGCACAACATCCGGTGGGAAGACTGACTTGTAGCTGTCGAACAGCGCCTGGGCCTCACTGGCAAGGCGCTTCTTGGACAGAGCGCCAAGGAGTGAGGCGAGCATTGCAGGGTCAGGGACCCCTGCGCCATACTCTTCCATGCGGCGGAACAGCTCGGATGCCTCCGAGGACATGTCCGCCCTGACGTATCGGCGGATCAGGGCGAGGATGACCTGCGACGAGATGGGGACGGAACGCTCGCGCATTTCGTCGAGCAGGTGGCGGGCGAGTGGGAAATGGTGGTGCTTCGCGAGCAGGTCGATCAGAGCGGCGTAGAACGTGGGGAGGGAGTCGGCGGGGAGCGACGGGAGGACGTGGTGGAAGAACGTGAGGGCCTCGGGGAACGGGACGCCTTGCCTGAGCGCGAGAAGGCGGCCGAAGAGTTGCAGCGCGAGGTGCGGCGCGGGCGGTGAAGGGAGGAGGCTGGCGAGGGTAGAGGAGAAGGTGGGGAGGGGATCATAGGGCAAGGCGGCGGGGATCGTGTTCGAAGGGTGGGCGCGGCGGTGGTCGAGGATGGCCGCGTGGAGGGAGTCCAGGAGCTTGGTTTCCGCGGGAGTCAGGGCGGAGGCGAATCGGGGGTCGGTGGCGGAGAAGGGGCGGGCGCCGGCTCTGTGGCTGGCTCGGTGGCGCATAGGCGGCGGAGGAGGATGCGGGAGGAGGGGGAGAGTTGGTGCTTGGGCCTGAGGAAGAGAGCCATGGCGGCGGTGGTGCCTGGTCTGTCGCGGTTGCCGGCGACGTGGGGTCGGTAGGGTTCTGGGTTTCGGTTTGGACCGTTCGTTCTGTTTTGGCAGGAGATTTTACTTAGAGCAGTTTCGGCCCAAGTGACCCAAGAGGTGATCTATTGGGCTTCGTTGGAGTCGTAAAGTCAGTGTGAGCTTGGTTTGAGAATTGAGATGCATGCCATGCCAAAGGGGTCGCGGCCACCAAATGTGCTACTCCCTCCGTAATTCAGCTTTTTTCTGCACATACATATCTAGACATATTTCATTGCAAGGTTTACATGTATTTAAAAAAAGGTTAAACTTACACTTTAAAAAATAATGTGCTAACAATTCTCAAAAACAGAAAAGTATTGTGCTAACTAATACTTCTGCCTCCCCTATAAATGGAAGCTATAATAGAAAAGATGTGTATTTGCACTCGTATAACAATATTTTTTATGCACTTATTTAATGGAAGTCGACAATAGGAGTTCCATCCTGGAAGGGTCAGATATAATTTGCTCCTATTTATTTATTATTTCACTAGGGAGAATTCCGGTTACACTCAAACACACTTATATATAATCCTCTACATTTTGTTGTAATGATCATATACATTTTGTAATGATTCTTTCCCTGGCCGTTGACCACGCCACATACACACGAATAGCAGTAGCTGTGTCATTCCATCGGAATTTCTTATATCACTTATTTATACTAATCATTTCCACCTTTTTGCAATTACATCACATTCATTCTCTCTCACGTATGAACTTAATCATATTGTTTCTATCAGAGTCTACAAAATTATACACATCATGAACAACTATGTACGAAGATACACTCCTTTTTAGAAACTACTTAAAATTATTTTGTTAAATTTATTTTTCCATCGGACAAAAAAATAAAATTGCCAGTTTTCATAGATTAATTTCAACCACTTGGATGAGGTGTGAATATATGAATATTTTCAAGCATTATTTTTTAAAATATCAAGACAAGGAACTCTAACCCTTACAAGAAGTTTCTCAAATGCATAATTATCTATTTTAGGCGTAAATAAATATAAGAGATAACAATCATTGTACCCAAACAACAAATTCTGGAATATACAAAATATCTATAAGGTTTTTTTTCGTCCGGTTGTTATATTGTTCATTTTAGTGGCCTGCTAATGGCCAAGTTTGTCTTTCACATACCCGTGTTCAACAATCGAATAATTAAATAACATCATTCAACTCAACTGGCATAAAATTTGTCAATTTTTCGTTTGATCCACACTCTTATAAAAATGGTTGCCTCTTACTTGGTAAAATAGTGTCACTTACCACAGATATGCAAGGAAAATTATTCATTTCTTTCTCTTCATTTCATTTTTCATATGCATGTAATATATATGATGCAATCTTCGCTAATCAATTATTGAGTATAAATTTCCCATGTTCTCTACGCAAAAGTAATGTCCTAGACCTGTGACGTGTACGCTTGAGGTGTGTGAACTGCACGGACGTCGCTGACATGACGAACTGATCATCAGGATCATGTTCATCGACATGACCGCATGAGTAGCGGGGAAGTGGGGGGGGGGGGGGGGAGGATGGTATTTGGTGCCCATTATGCGCACGTGTACTTCTAATGCTTCGGCAATCTAGCATTGTTGTGTAGACAGTGTTGTTAAATAGTAGTTCTACTTGACTTGACTCGGCACGGCAACACCATTTTAGCTTAGCCAGCACCACTTGTTCAGCGTTCAGGTGTGTGTGTGACTTGGCCGTACATACACGTTCAAACTTCAAACAGGGCAGGAGAACGATGATAAAATATGCCTAAGGCCCCGCTTGGGAACCTGGTTAGTTTCTACCCCGTATTAAAATGACGGAACTCTCCTTTAAATTACGCGCCTAAGTAGGTCCGTATTTTCTCCGGGCCAATTACGGAGCTAAAACTGGTCTCCCAAGCGGGGCCTAAGATATGACTCTCTCGATACTATCTTCCACGCAGCGTCGTTGACAAAATACTACATTCATGATTCATGGTTGTGTCAATTGAGGTGAAATGCATGTTTATGTCTGGTGGACAAATCTAACACCTAGGAGGAACACGATCTATTTATAAGATCACATCATCCCGCAATATAATTACACAGTTAAATAATGCAAAAGTGTAACACCGGAACTAGTTTCGTCAACTAAATGAACCTTTTCTAATTATGTTCAATGATGAAAATAATATACACTCTGATCCCTAGTACTTACGTGACCATTACATTTCTTACGACACATATAGCGATGGGAGGGAGTAGATGTTATAGATTATGTATTCTTCTCTGCGCAACCATTCAAAAAGTTCTAATAACATTATGCAGCAACTTGTATGGCACTTTCATGCAAACAATTCATGCTATTTGTTTCTTCAACCATGTCGATTTCAACTTATTTATATCAACTAGTTACATCCCTCAACATAACGACATTTAAATTGTAAAATACACATTTATTTCATGTCTATTAAATTTAGCATCTCAGCTGTTATGGCCGGCTAAATCTTAGAAATTCATGTCGACAACTTTAAGTTTTAAGTTTTTTATTAGATTTTTTAATGAGATACCTGCTGCAATGCGCGGCTAGTTATAATTATTTTCCACTATTGGGTTTGTCTCGACAGATCTTCAGAAATCCTATGTGGCGAAATCTTGGCATATGTTTTTATCAAGGGCCACTATCTGTTAAGAAAAGCAATTTTGTAGATAAAATTATGTTTTCTCTCTTGGAAACCAACAGGCAAGTTTCAAAAATATAACTATTTGCACGATCCATTGCATCTTGTTAACAATGTGTTTATACGATTTTTAAAAGCATGCACCAATTATTTGTTAAAGGAAATAAGAACTAGTCCATGTCCTAAGAATAAAATAAACTGTGAACTTTCTTTTCATCCTCACACTTCATAATATAGTTGGTCTAATTGTGGAAGGAAAGCATGTCTATATTGCAAACTTTCTTTCCTAACATCTGGTTGATTTTCCAGATTAAAACATTGTAAAGTCAGTTTTAGTGACCATTTTAATGGTCATCAAGAAAATATATAGTGGAAAAAGTATTTTCACAAAACCCCTTTCAAATTTTAAACGCTTGTTTTTGGATCAAGTTTAGAAGATTTGTCAAAGCATATTTGATTTTATCTTCGGTTTGAAAAATAACAAAATTTTGAATTGACGTTACAATAACAACATGTAAAGTTTGACATCATCTATATTTTCAGTATATGATCTAATGCCGATTTGGAGGCACAATAATAGGAGATCGGCGGATGTTGGGTGTGCCCTCCTGGAGGCAAAAAATGTTTGTGCACTCCCGAGGTAGATTCAAATAAACCAAGTAACATTCTCATGACTCCCCTCCAACCCCCTTCTCTTCCACCTCAAAAATCTCGTCACATAGGCCATGAAGAAGTACACATCCATGCACACCCTCGGACATCATTGTTGGCCCACCAGTTGGTGTTGTAGATATGGAGATTGGAGCTCCTACTTCGTCGACCCGCGGATGCGACCTTGTACGCGTCAAGACAAGATAGAGACATCGATATTCCGTCGTTGGCACCAAGAGGGGGGCGCAAGCTGTGGCACACTGCTATTGGCACCAGGAGGCGGTAGCCTCAGCGACGCCTGCTACTCGTACGATAATGGGCTAGAGGAAGTGGCCTCCACAACGCTCTTGATCGGGGAAATATTCGAGTCACAAATCATGGTGCAATGCCTGTCGGTTGTGTCCACTTCAAAACCAATGGGCATTCCTCCGAGCACCTCTCAGGCAACAGGGGCACAGGCCCTGATGGTCGAGGCGACGACTTTGTCCTTGCCCGGGAGCGCAACGTGGGTCCGTCTAAGGTGTAGGGAGACAACATTGTTGAGATCACGGTGTGGATGACGCAGTGTGCAGCTATGGCGGCATCGTTTAGTATATCATTTATTTATACTAATCTTTTTCACCTTTTTGCAATTACATCACATTATCTCTCACGTATGAACTTAACCACTACTAGTTCTACTAGAGTTTGAAAAAATAACTACATCATAAAAACTAGTGTATCAAGATACGCTCGTTTTCAGAAACTACTTAAAATTAATTTTTAAATTTAGTTTTTTCTATCGAGCAAAATAATTAATGTATTAATAGACTAATATTCTACCACTTGGAGGAGGCCGTGTGAATATAGGTATCAGCTAGTCTACAACCACTTGTAGAATAACTATTCTACAACCCATTCTGAACTTCGCTCGTCACGTAAGTTAACTTCGCTCGTCACAGAAGTGAACTTCACAGAAATTTCACAAATGAACTTCTCCGCTAACATAATTTTTTCTGAACCTCGCTCCTCACTGGGATCCTATCTGAACTTCGCCCATCGCGTAAGTGAACTTCGGCTTTATTTCTAATGAACTTCGCTTATTTTTCATATATGGACTTTACGTTGTCACGGTAGTGGAACGTAACTTCGGGTCATTTAATAAGTGAACTTCAGGTAAGTTCATTAGTAGAACTGACTCGTGTAACAGCCCGAAATTTGTGAACCTAAAAATGTGAGTAAATTTTCCACTTTTTATGTTTCATTGCATCATGGCATCCTCTTTAAATCGCTAAGCTTAAAACAAATGTTGTGGCAACACATAAAAACAAATGCCAGAAATGGCTTTAAATCTTTTTAATGTCTTGAGGAAGTTTGTGACAAGTAAAAAAAATATTTGAAGCTTGTATATTTGTCAAGGAAGTTCCAAAAGTTCCAAATATAATTTTTGCAAACCATTCTGATTGGTAAAATAAAATAAATGGAGAGAAACTCAAATTGCCTGTGAGCAATACCTATTTTATTTTCCTACCAAATGAGTTTCAAATAACCTGGGAAAATTAGGGGAGCTTCATATTAATATAAAGAGGCTACCCAAAAAATTTCAGTATTTTTGGAGCAGTGCAAGTGCCCCAATTAAATCCCTTTTGCTCACTGAATTTATCTCAAAATAAAAGAAAAAGGAAGAAAAGGACTTAGTTGTGAGGGAAAGAGATTGCCAGGGGGATTTCTGCAAAAGTTCCATCCTCTTCTTCCTGTAGCCACGCCCGCACAGCATGGCGCCAGTGCCGGGCCTCCGTGCCCACGCCATCCGCGCACCGCGGAGAGGATAAGACCTCCACGAGCTCCTCTGCGTCTCTCACTTTCCCCCTATCCTCCTCACATGCTTCCCTCTCGCTCTCCTTGCTTTCCCCACCAAGGCCGGACCGAGCGTGCCGTTGACGCCGCGTCGCCGTCGCTTGAGGCCTCCCCGAGACGAGCCGAGACCGCCACCAGCTTCGCCGCGTCGTCCTCTTCCTCTCCGCAGAGTTTCGCATGCCGGGGCGCACGGAGCCGCCGGAATCGAGCTCGCCCCTTCCGCCTCCGGTCGCCGTCGTCGCGGACGAGTTCGTCGCCGTCGTTGCATCTCCTGCCTCCCAGAGCACTCATACGCCTCCAGGGTGAGCTACTGGTCCTCCCCTTTGCCCTCCGTTCCTCCCCTCGCCCATCTGTGTCGCCGTCGCACCGCAAGCCACCGTGCGTCGCCGTAGAGTCTTCAACTCGGATAATCCGAAACCAGCAAATTCGGATTGTCCGGGAAACCTCAGTGCGTAGTTGCTTTTCGTCCTTAGCAGGGTTTGAGACATCCATCACGATCGGATAATCCGAGTTAGACAAATTCGGATCATCCGAATAACATCAGTACGCCTGGAAAAATAGTAAAAGGCAGGAAAATTATGTAAACTTCTAAAATCAATAACTTTTGAGATGTTTATCCAAAATGTGCAATTGAGGTATCAAAATGTTCAGAAAAATGAAACTTAACCAAAAGTATAACTCACCCATGCAAATGAATCTTTTAAATTGTGAAAATAATTGAAATACACATTCATCTATGAAATGGGCAAATTTGGGAAAATTCATAACTTCCTAGATATTGTTCAGAAAAATGCAAACTTGGTCTCTAAATGACCAGGAGAACAAACCCTATGTGTTGACATCAAATTCATGTTCAAATAAATATTTTTAATGGCTGTTTCCTTGTACTGTATGAAAATGGCAGAAAAGGATGAAATTTGGAAAAAGTAATAACTTTTAAATAATGGTCCAAAAATTAAGTTTGACCTCTCAAAATGTTCCGCGAGTCAATACCTAACAGGAAACAACATTTTCATGCATATTAGAATAATATTTAGGTGCTGGTCTTATTAGAGTTATTAATATGCAACTAAGATAAATATGAGGGTAGGCCAAATAATGCCTAATTATTTGGGACACTCATTTAACTCGATGATCATGTCTAGGATCTCTTAATTGCATTAAAATGTCATATCATCTTGAGTGTGCATTGCACCTACTTGTAATCGTGTTATTTATGTTGTTTCCCTTCCGGTGTTGTTTGTGCTTTGGTAGATCGAGGAGTTGAGGTGCAACCACAATTCTTCGACGATTCTTACTACCTTTCATATCAACAAGACAAGTGTAATCCCCCCTCTGAGCATGTCTTATCCTATTTTCCGCAAATATTTTCTCCACTATAATATTGCATGCGGTTCTAAATGTCAATTTGCTTGGATTAGAGTATCCTATAGTTGCATTAAGTTTCCGATGCCATTACCTGTTTCCCTCCTATTATCCATAGGATTGTATTGTTGGCCTGAGATACTTAACTATGCTATGTTGTTGCTTAGCCATGCTCAGTTAAATGCTTAGTCGTCCGATGGATATTTCATGTTGGAAACAGATGTTGAAATGTTCGGATGATGGTGGAGAAATTGTGGTGACAGGTAATAAAATGCTTAAAGGTGGGGATGAGAGGCCACTATGGTATGGTGGTGTTTTGTCTCACTCTCGCCGCTTAGGTGCGAGTTCTTTACCTCTTGAACCAATAATGAGCGCGCTTCCATTCGGTGGGGTATATGGAGCCCTCGTCGACCGACTAACTTGGGCGGGGCTAGCCAGGGTCCTCTAGTTTGAGCTTCCATTTGCGCGTGCGTTGTGATGGTGGCCAAGACTGAGATGAGGATGGTGGTGTTTAGGAAAATGAGTGGCCACGGGGCAGGGTGTTGGAGGCACTGAACCTGTCCCGTCCTCACTGATGATCCTGGGTTAGTCTTTAACAAGGTAAAGGTTGTAACCGCTCCCACTCAGCCGGCTTTCCCCGGGAGAGAGCTAATGATCAGGCAATGAGCCGGATGGTACCGAAGGTTAAACACAGTGCACCCCTGCAGGGTTAAATATTTTTGAAAAGCCGTGTCCACGGTTATGGACGACTTGGGAAAGGACGATAAGATCATAGAAAACTTGAACGGAATGATTAAAATCTGAGTACTAAAGGTACTACTCAAGAATGCAAGGTTAGCTTCCTCGAGGGTGATTCGGGGAGGTGCCTTTGTGAAACAGGTACAGTGATGATGGTGGTTGATGATGAGAAAGGTGATCAAAAACAAGAGTTACTTGTTACCTCTTTTAAAAATACTCTGATTAGTCGATGCCATGGAGTTATGTTTTCATAAATAAAATCAGCTTTAAGCAAAACAGCCATAAAACTTTGAAAGCCTCATCGAGCTAAAGCTCTATATTTAATCTTGCGAGTTCGTCGAACTCAACGTCGTTTGCTTTGTTTCAGAGGAGGACTTCACCGACCTCGAAGGTGGGTTCTTTGTGGACGTCGACGAGTAGTCTGGGGTTCCCAGGCGGCAGCTTGGACATCCCGGAACAGCTTGCGCTGGATGTTATTTGTAGGCCTCTTAGGCCATAATTTGGATCTTGTTGTTTAGAACAACTTAATTCGCTTCCGCATGATGTATTGTTGGGTCTGTGACCTCTGATTGTAATTTGCTATCTTTCTCTATTATAAGAGTTGAACTATAATGCTTTGAGTTGTAGAGTCTGTGATGTGCCAGTTGTTCCACAAGTCTTGATCTCTCTATTATGCTTTGATAGTTGTGCCTGTGTTAAGGCATCAATCGGAGTGTTGCGTTGCCGATGATCCATTCCGAGCAACGCCTGCCAAAGGTTTTGGCCGGTGATTGGTAAACCCGTAACCTTCGGTTGTATCGCTTAACCGGTGACACACAGCATCACTGTATAGAAGTCGGGTCGGGGCGCTACAACTCGGTCATTGTTCCCCGCCCCCCATATCGTCGCATAGGTGAACTTCACAAAAAAATCGCAAATAAACTTCTCGACTGACCATAATTTTTTTCTAGACTTCACTCGTCGCATAAGTGAACTTCACAAAAAAATCGGTACAATTTTTTTTGTAAATCCTTTTTTCTGAACTTGATGAAGCGAACTTCACTAAAAAAAGGGGAACTTCACAACCAGAAAAACAAACTTCCCACCTCTTGTCTCTCTAGACTTCACAATCACAAATAGCGAACTTCGGGTAGAGGGTAACATATCACAAAGAGTAAATTTAAGAAAGGGATATTTTTGTCTCTGAACTTCACATATTATTTCTTGTAACTGTTTGTGCTCTATATCTAAACTGCACATGCCGGTGCTAAAGAACTTCAGAGGAGGGGAAGAGCAGTTTGGCGCGGTGCCGCTGGGAGTTCGGAGCAGCGTGCCCGGAGGATGGATGCCGTCGAGCAGTAGACATCGTGGTGCCGTGCACGTAAGAGGATGGACGACGACATCGCGTCGGCCGTTGCAGTGTCGGGGACTGAGGCGATGTTGTGTCCGTCCATGGCGGCGGGATGCACGTGGTGGAGATGGGAGGCCGGGACGGCTCGGGCGCCGTGTGGAGGCAGGGTCAGCGTCGGTTGGGGAGGGGCGGCGCCGCGTCGGGTGGACTGGGGCGGCGTAGGGTGGAGGTGGAAGATGGCGTGCCGGCGGGAGGTGAATCGGGGCGGCTCGCCGGCCAGGGAGACGGCGGCGATGGGCCTCGGCCAGGGAGACGGTGGGGCGCCGCTAGGGGTAGCCGTACGCGGCGGCGCACGAGGAGTTCCCTTCCGCGGCGGTGCCCTGGATGGTGGCGGCGCGCAGGTGCTTGGTGGCGCCAGAGGCCATGTTGGGGAGGGGCGGCGTCGCTGGATTGGGTGAAGGAGTTCGTCGATGGGAGGTGGGAGTGTGGGGATCGGGATGATGGAGGAGGTGGGTCGATCCAGAAGGTGGGTGGGTCGGGTCGAGTGGGGGTTAGCGGAGCAGGCGGGTTCGGAATTCAGAAGGTCTTTTTGGTGGATTGTAAAATAACTATTCTACAATCTCTTAAGAGGGGTTGTAGAATAACTATTCTACAATCACTTAAGAGGGGTTGTAGAATAACTATTCAAGTCTATTTTGTTTTTAAATAATCAAGACAAAGAGCTCTAAAGCTTATAGGAGGTTTCTGAAATGCATAATTATCTATTTTAATGTTAATAAATAGAAGAGATAAGAATCATTAGACTCAAAAAATCTTGAAATATACAAAATATCTATAGGGGTTTGTCGTGTGTAGTTGTTGTATTGCTCATTACTTTCCCGCCCATGCAAAGTTTGTCTTTCACATCCCCGTATTCAACAATCAAATATTTAAATATCTTAATTCTACTCACCTGGCATAAAATTTGTCAGTTTTTATTTGATCCACACTCTTGTAAAAATAATTGCCTTCTAATTGATAAAATAGTATTACTAGCCATAGACATGCAAGGAAATTTATTCATTTGTTTCTCTTGGTTTGATTTTCCATACGCATGCAATATATACGATGGAAAAACGATGTATTTCTTTGCTGATCGACAATGTTCGTCACACACGCATGCGCAGGTGAGCGCTTGCACGCACACAGTGTGAGGTACTCCTTCCCTTCTGTAAAATAAGACATAAATTTTGTCAAAGTCAAATCTTGTGAAATTTGATTAATTTTTTACAAAATTCATCAACCTATGCATGTCATATCAATCTTATTAGATATATCATTAAATATATTTTCATGGTATATATGTTGCATAATTATAATATCCTACAGATATACCATGAAAATATGAGTAAATTCCAATTTTTTCTCTCTAATTGATAAAATAATAAATGTATCTAGTCAACTAGTGTACATGTTGGTTAAGAGATTGGCTATACATGAAATGACACTAAGGTAGCTCTATCCATGAGGTGTGCGTCATCTTGGCAGGGTGTAAACAAGAAAACACACAAATTTGTCCATTCCATTTTGGGCGGGGTGGCCACCGGTCAACTATCCCCGACGGACAGTTTCTGGGGGGCCATATTTTTGGGCCTCCCTTAAAAACCCTGCTTACTGCAGCCGCAATGTGTGAACAAAAACACCTGGCATTGCTTAAAGTACGCCTTACATATTATGGAGAAAACAAGTTTGTGCATAAAGTTAAGGTGCACCTCTAGTTTGTGGTCTACCATAAGAAATAGAAAAAAGATTTCTTCTCTCTCACATGCATGTAGTATGTTGCTGCGCTGCCTAGTAAAGTCAATTATTGTGTAGAAAGCTATTTTGTTCTCTGCCAGTGACTTCACTACAGGAAGTCACCGTTGCGACTTTAGCCCCTTCACCTTCATTCGATTTTAATCCAATGGCTCAGATTTGAGCTTAATATTCAAAGTTTTTAGAAAATATCGATATTCCAGGAAGTAGTATATGTCTCATTGCATATTGTGATTTTTTTGGAGTCATTGGATAATTGTTTTATCATTAAATAGATTATCATGTTTTAAACTTAAAAATATTAATTCATAAACATTAATCCAAAGGTGACAAAACTTCCTCGGAATATGTAACAAAACGTATACTACTTGCTGGATTTTTTTTCAATTTTTCTAGGAAAAAGTTTGAACCTTAGCTCAAATCTGGGCCGTTGGATTAAAACCGGATGGAGATGAAATGGCTAAAGTCACAGCGTGACTTCATGTAGGAAGTAACTGGATCCCAGTCCCGTGTAAACGGCACAGAACCGGCTGATGTGGCGAACTGGCTATCGGCATGAGTAGCATGGTATGGAACTATGGATGGTATTTTGGTCTCCATTCTTACTCGTAATGCTGCAACCTGCACTCTAACATTGTACTGTATATAGTGTTGTTAAATAGAGTAGAGGATTCTATCAACCGGGCTCCAGTGATATTTTATTTAATTTTTTTAAAAAGTAATATTTATAAGTTTTAGAAAAATCCGAAAAAAAATGTATTTGGACTCGGCACTGGTACTCGGGAGACAAAATGAATTTCCGTGTTAAATAGTCCAATTTAGATTCGGCACGGCAACACCATTAGCTTAGCCAGCACTACTTTTGCAGCATTCAGGTGTGTGCCTGACTTGGCCGCGCATGCGTACACGTTCAAACAGGGCAGGAGAATAATGAGGATAAAATATGCCTAAGATATGACTGCCTCGATAGATCTTCCACGCAGCGTCATCGGCAAAATACTACTCATTCATGGTTGTTGTCGATTAATAAGGCGAAAGGCATGTTTATGACCAAGCTAGCACCAACAATGTACTGCTGAGTCACTGGCTAACGAGTAACGAGTGTGCACAACAAGCTCAACAAACAAATTAAACACACGTTTACATTGCCCGCCACAGTTTTGATTGTAAAAAATGAGAAAGAAAAGAACGAGGACCCCGTAGGTCAAATTCGACATTCATTACACGAGACATTTTCTCCACCGGCGCCGTGGTCTTGTCTGTGGCGTAACATCTGATCGAACAGCAACAGCTGCTACCGACAGTGACGGCGGACGAAATGTGCCCTGCTCTCCCTCGCGAGCGTACACACCGGCGACACCGCGGGCAGATCGATCGAGTCCGCGTCGCGCCATACGATCGCTCGCTATCACCATGCGTACGCCAGCAATCCCGTCAGACGTCGCCGTCGGGGTGACGAGACGAAGGCACGCCGGCTGGGCGCCGCCATGCACGCCCAGCCAGGCGAGAGCACCGCTACCAGCCGGCCGACGACGCGCGAGCGCCCCCGTGGGACGTATGAGTACGCGTGATCCGGTCTTGGCCAAAACCAGGTCGCCTCATTTCATACGCGGAGGCCGGAGGAGGTCCCATGGAAAACGAATACCTCCGGCCGAGACTGTTGGCTGGCTAGAGCGCGGTTTCTCCGCGGGGATTAATACGGCGCCGGCGCGCGCCCGGAAGGAACGGACCTGCTCACCCGTTTCCCGGGCTTTGACCACGCTACACACACGCGCGATCAGCTGCTGCTGCGCCGTCCCATCTGAATTTATTTTTGTATCTATCTAGTCACCAACCATCCAGCCGGCGACCGGTGGTATATAACCCGGACAAGTCGAGTCAGAAGGGACAACGCTGAAGCGGCAATCTGGAGCTGAACGACCGATCGATCAATCGTCGGGCAAGAAGAAAGCTAGACGAGCAAGCGAGCTAGGCCGTCGTACTGTACGTTTACACGGTAGCTGTTCATGGAGAGGAAGCCGAGCAAGCACGCGAGGACCAGGAGCGGCGCGGGCGCCGGGGGCGTCCTGGCGTCCTTCCTGCGCTCCACCGCGGCCTCCTTCTCCTCGTCCACCACCAACTTCGCCGCCCGCGCCGGCACCGGCGGCAAGTCCTCGTTCAACCACCGCAACGCCTTCTCCGGCCCGCTGGTCTCCATCGTGCCGCCCGAGGCTCGGAGGAGGAGAGGGGGAAAGCAGGCCGGCGTCTCTGGGACCGGGTACCGGACGCCCGAGGCGTCGTCGCCCAAGGTGTCCTGCATCGGGCAGATCAAGCGGAGCAAGTCCAAGAGGAAGACAAAGGCGGCCAGGAAGGCCAAAACCGCCCCCGTGGCGGCGTGCGGGATGGACGGCGGCGCGTGCCCGCTCCCGCCTCGCCTGCCGGCGGCCACGAGGCCCAAGGGCTCGCTCGTGAAGCGGATGCTCTTCCGGCGCAGCGGCTCGCGCTCCTCGTCCTCGTCCTCCAAGTCGAGCGGTGCGGACGGTTTCAAGGGACGGGGGAGCACAGTGGCCGCGGCGCCGGCACCCGCACCCGCGGCGGGGCTGGGGCAGATGAAGCGGTTCACGAGCGGGCGCGGGGCCTTCCAGGACTTCGACTGGACGGAACAGGCGGAGCCGCGGAGAGGCTCGGACGTCGACAGCGGTGCTGACGGTTACGACTACTCGTACGAGGACGACGGGTTCGTGGCGCACTCGGCGCCGCTGGTGCTCGGCGGAGGGATGGTGGCGTCGGAGCCCAGGAAGGAGGTTAACCTGTGGCGACGCCGCCCCATGTCGCCTCCCACTCCACTACAACTCCCCTGAAAAAGTAGCAGAATCAAGGAAACCTGCATGTGCATGCAGGATGTGCCGAATGTGCCCGTTCTTTCGTTACATTGTTGTACAGTCTGAATCTCGTAGAATCAGTATCGATTTGCTTTTGTAAATGTGTGGTCATAGGATGAATTCAAGATTTTTTATAGACAATATACAATTTCATATTGATTATACATGCCTGTCCGTTTCAAACATTTAATCAATGTAGGTGCGAAGTGTGAAACGTTTGTTACGATACTGCAGCAGGAATGCAGAGATGAACAAGCATGTGTACTTTGACCTACACGCATCTTTGCTTGCCCGTTCATTTCCTTTTCGACGTCTTCTTTTTCCAATAAATATGAGAAAACTATGTATAACCAGCCTCCGATTTTGAGATTTTATTTGACTTGTTCGTAATGTGTGATGAACGAAACTGTCAACATGATAGACATGGTGTCACTATCTAGTCTCTACTACGGCTGGTCGCTCTCCCTCCCGTTAATATGCAGCGGCTTTCTCTGCACGTTTCATCTAGAAGTCGTACTATCAACAAAAATAAAATGAAAAACAAATCGCGCACCACTCACAAAGCAACAGCATTTCGAAAAAACAAAAACGAGGCGTCTAAGTCGCGGCGGCGGCGCCCGCTACGGCTGTCGGCGGCGGCTTGGCTGCTCCCGGACATCCTCGACAAGTCAGGCTCCAGATCTTGTGCCCTGTGCCGACGGGCCTGGATCGTGCTCCAGACAAGAAAAAAAGAGTCAAACTTACATATTTTGTTTAGGGGCGAGAGTCGAACTTACATAACTGTGGGCTTACTACAGATAACTATGGGCGAAATGTCTAACGCGGTAGCGAAACAAACTGAACAGCCTAAAAAAAATGGATCATTGGGAAAGCAGGGCACGTCAGCGTCGTGATATCGCCACACCAAACTGAGGACGTCTCGACGCAGACCCACCATCCATATATCTCAATCGCGGACTACGACAGGAGGCGGCACTCGCAGTAGTGAGTGTGTACGAACTGACGGAGCGCTCGATGCCGACGGCCGGCGCTGCTCTTTCTTCTTCGCGTCGCCGTCACTCGCTGTGGAGTGGAGCGGGACAGATTTGAGTGCATCTGTGTTCGTCAATGCCTGGAATCTGTACACGTGGACGGAGTATCAAATAAGCTAGGAGGTTCTGTGTGTTTTTCCATCGTTTATGCGTTTGTTTCAGGAAATGTTGTAATAAGCACAATCCAAAGTTTTAGTCACATCTTGTTCTCAGGTTGCTCAAATTCCGTACGTACTGATGCACTATTCTGAACTAAAACCACAGCGACTTCTGAACATTTGGTACATAAGTGCAGCCTTGGATGTGGCCAAGGCCTTCGACAGCGTGTCTTGGTCCTTCCTAATCAGCGTCTTGCGGCAGCGCGGGTTCGGCCCTCGGTGGATACGGTGGATTTGCCTCCTTCTTCAGTCTGCATCCACGCAGGTGCTCGTCAATGGGAGTGCCGGAACCCGTTTTTGGCATGCGCGCGGGCTTAGGCAGGCGGACCCCCTGTCCCCGTTGCTGTTCGTCATCGCCATGAACGTGCTCAGTGCGATGTTCAAAGAAGCAGAACGCCGTGGGGTACTCTCTGACCTCTCTGTGGATGGACTTCGGCACCGCGTCTCGCTGTATGCAGACGACGTTGTGATCTTTGCTAGGCCGGTTCAGTTCGAGTTGGATGCGATCCGTGCAATACTCGAGTGCTTCGCGGGTGCTTCAGGCCTGAGGGTTAACTTCCTTAAGAGCACAGCCACACCGATTTGCTGCCCCCAATCTAGGATTGACAGCCTAGGCAACGCTCTGACCTGCCCAATTAAAGAGTTGCCCTGCACGTATTTGGGCCTGCCGATGTCAGTTAGGAGGCTGTCACGGGCTGATCTGCAGACTGCTTTGGACAAGCTGGCCAGCAAGCTGCCGCATTGGAAGGCCAGGCTTCTAACCAAGGATGGGAGGATGATCTATGTCCAGGCCGTCTTCACAGCGTCCGTGATCTATCAGTTGTTGGCTCTTGACCTTGAACCTTGGTTCTACAAGGCAGTAGACAAGTTGCGCCGTGGATTTTTTTGGGTTGGGAGAGACGATGCCCGAGGTGGGAGTTGCCTTGTTGCTTGGCCGGCGGTGTGCATGCCCAAAAGCCTCGGAGGCCTCGGTTTTCATAACCTCAGATGGCTCAATGCCGCGCTTCGAACCAGATGGATTTGGCTCGGAGAAGTCCTGGGCCGGGCTGCAGTTCGAGGTCTTGCCGGAGTCCAGGCGTCGGTGAGAATTTCTGTCCGACGCGGAGATCGGATTGCTTTCTGGGAAGACCCTTGGATCTCGGGTCAGACGATTGAGTCGTTGGCACCAGCGGTGCTGGCTTTGGTGAGGCCCGGGATTAGGCGCCGGCGGCGAGTTGATGAGGGCCTGGACGGTAACGCCTGGGCAAGAGACATCGCCGGGGAGCTTACTGTGGACGCTGTTGTCCAATACCTAGGCCTGTGGACTGCCATCTCCAATGTCCAGCGCGATGGGGAAGAGGACAGGTTCAGTTGGAAGTGGACAGCTGCAGGGAAATTCACCACGCGGTCGGCGTACAGGATCTTCTTCGAGGGCACCACGGCCATGGCCGGCGCGGCGCAGGTCTGGCATTCCTTCGCGCCGCTAAAGGTGCGCCTCCATGCTTGGCTTGCGCTTCGGGATCGGTGCTGGACGGCCGACCGCCGCCTGCTCCGTGGCCTGACGTCGCACACGCTATGCCCACTGTGCTCGGCGGACAATGAAACGATGAACCACCTGATCATGCACTGTCCGTTTGCCACCAGCGTGTGGACAAGTCTGAACCACCGGCTTGGCTTGGCGCTCGTCGTCCCTGACAACCAGTCCCGCCTGGCTGAATGGTGGCCTAGGGTTGTCATGCCACTCTCCAGCAAGGATCAGCGGACGGCGAACTCGTTCATCATGCTGGTGATCAGAGCGCTATGGCTTGAGCGCAATGCCCGTGTGTTCGAGGCCCACGCTTCACCAGCGACTAGGGTCACGGACGTCATCGAGGAGGAGTGGAGGCTCTGGGCAGCCACTAGGTGTGGGTTAGAGCGAGGTTAAAACTTTGTTTTGCTTGTAGATGCCGAGGCCCTAAGCAGCTATCGGCTTAGTGGGTGTGGATGGCAGCAGCGCTTGCCGCTTGTTCGCCTCCTTGTAATCGATGTACTTTCTCCCCTGTCAGCTTAATAAAGAAACGCGCAGATCTCCTGCGGGTTCTCTAAAAAAATAAGTGCAGCCTACTTATTACTAGATGAAACTGATGAGATGAACACTGATTAGCTATAGCATTCATGTAAGTGAAATTTTCCAATTCCCAAGTACCTCACATGAAGTTCATTTAACTTTTATAAAAAACTCTACCAAGTAGCAGAACGGATCTCAACAGATGATAGCGGGTGAAAGCTCTGTAAGATGACGAAACATCTTCTAAGCTTGCATGAATGGCATAGAGCTGAAATCTCGATAATATTGTAATCTTGAAATGCTGAAGAGGTGCAGCAAAGCTTGCCTCATATTCAATTCTTGTGTTACTATCAAATACGTACAGGAGTTGATGGAAATTCATATCTTCATTGTGCCATTCAATTATTTCGTCACTAACAAGTTTATTATGAAAACTCCTATAAATCTATTCCCAAAATAGACGGGCGCGGCAACGCGCGCCACCATGATCTAGTTTTTGGTGAAATGATATTTCTTTTCACGCTTTGGAGACAATTAATCAGTGCGAAAATCAATTAAGATAGATAGTTAATTCATACATTATGGCTAAGCTAGGTCATTTATAACTGTTAAAGATAAATGTTGTTTTGGATTTGGAGATAACCAATTCTGACATATTTTAGTCCAAAGCTAAGGAAAACTTTTGGAAACACAATTCATTCTTAATGAAATCAAGCAGTTCTTTCTATCATCTTTAAACAAATGATATTTATTTTCAAGATTTGGAGACAATTAATCTGTGCGAAAATCATTTAAAATGCCCTTGAAGTGGTCGAAGGATATATAAATCCAGGGCCGGTCTAGATGTAAGGTTGCCCCGGAACCGATTTATCTTAATATAATTTATACTAAACTTTTATACTTATCTTTAACATGGATTTTAGTTGTAAGATAATTTTTATATTGTCGTAACTCTCACATCTGAAAAATACCCTTGCATTGTGCTAGATGTAGTTAACTATATTTTATAGCATAGTTTTCTTCGTCAATTAATTTTGTAACTATGTAGACTATACAGTGTTTACATATTTATGTTCTTACAAATATTTTGAGAAGTTTGGTCATCACTATATAGTGATCTAGTAGTTCAGAAAGAATAGGGACGCATGGTACTTCTCCCGGATATTCTGAGAAGTTTGGTCATCACTAGTTGTCGGGACAATTGGGATAAATGGGATAGTATAAATTACGTGGGACCATCTGCTTTGTACTACCCACTAGTACGACTTTTGCATTCGAGGAATAGCACTGGTCATACAAAAACTTGTTGTGTGGGTTTAAATTCATACAACTAGTTGAAAATTGTGGTGAGGTGGTACAACAACTTGTCATCTTGGTTCAAAACTAGTGCAAAATAAGCTAGTGCTGACATGTGGCGGGCGTTAGTTTATCAAAACACCCCCTATATTTTCTTCTTCTCGGAGCATAAGACCGTAGCGACGTAAGAAAAAAATGAAAAATGTGAAATTGTATTCGTAATTATTGGGATTGGGATTCAAACTAAGTCACCCCCTATATGTTATAAAGTTTACACACTTGTTGTGAATAGGAGTTGCAAAATGCAAATTCAGCCAGCATGCCAAATAAAAAATAAACCGCTTATTTTCTAATGTTAGCAATGTCTTTTGATGTTGAAGGACTAACCCTTTCTGTTAGTAAAATGCAGGAAATAGAGTTATGCATCATACATAAGAGCTCCCTGTTTGCATGTCAAAAAGTTGCATCTTAACACGCTTTGCTAGCCTGGTTTGTTCTTAAGCTCCACCTTTAGTGTCTCATTCAGACGCGGGAGGTTTTGTGTCATGAGTGATCACCCTTTAACCTATTTTAGACATTTTTGCAGGTGCGATTAGATCATGTTAATTTTGAGTTTCAGCTGGAGTTTAATTTCCACCTTTTGCCTAAAGTAGCTACACCTATTGCATAGACTCGAGGCAAATTTTGGAAGAAGCTAGCTCTGGGCGATAGCTGTTAGTGCTGGCCTCGGGCCATGTTCATCTAGGGTCTGAGCTTTTCATGTCGTTTGTGTTTCTGTTGTCGTTACCCCTTCTTGGGTTGTAACAACCTTTTCCATCCTTTTTCAATATATTCAGATGCAAGCTTTGAGTTTTCTGGAGATAAAATGAGATAAATTTCCCAATTCAAAGCACATTCACGGTATAGTTGATTATTCTCCCTTTGCTTATCTCAGCCAAAGCGTACCGACGCCGGTGGAAAAAACGTTATTCCATTTTCACTTCCGCGTGATAATAAATCTAGACGTACTCTTTGTGACTAAAATTTGCAGTAAGTAAGTCATGACGTACATTGCACGTGGACTTTTAGTAGTACCATGAAGAACAAGAAAAAAAAAAAAGAGTCAAACTTACATATTTTGTTTAGGGGCGAGAGTCGAACTTACATAACTGTGGGCTTACTGCAGATAACTATGGGCGAAATGTCTAACGCGGTAGCGAAACAATGGGCTGAAATCGCGTGCCCATCTAAAACAATGGATCATTCGGAAAGCAGGGCACGTCGTGATTTCGCCACACCAAACTGAGGACGTCTCGACGCAGACCCACCATCCATATATCTCAATCGCGGACTATGACAGGAGGCGGCACTCGCGGTACGTGGGGACGAACTGACGGAGCGCCCGATGCCTGCCGACGGCCGGCGCTGCTCTTTCTCCCTCGCGTCGCCGTCAGTCGCTGTGTGACAGATTTGAGTGCATCTGTGTTCGTCAATGCCTGGAATCTGTACACGTGGACGGAGTATCAAATAAGCTAGGAGGTTCTGTGTGTTTTTCCAGCGTAGATTAGACATATCGACCATCGACGCACACACGTCGGCGCCGATAAGTCCATGGCGTGTGCGTCTGCGTGTTCTCTGAATTTGTGTTTTCGTCTGAAACCTGGCTGTCTCTGTGTTGTCTGAACCTTTCGACAGAGACGATATAGACAGCGAGGCATATCTGTAGTGTCATTTCTTGCTCCATGCCGGCCCGCTCCGATAAATAATAAGTACTATAGATCTGGCGCCAGCGGATCTATAGGGGCGAGAGTCAAACTTACATATTTTGTTTAGGGGCGAGAGTCGAACTTACATAACTGTGGGCTTACTGCAGATAACTATGGGCGAAATGTCTAACGCGGTAGCGAAACAATGGGCTGAAATCGCGTGCCCATCTAAAAAAATGGATCATTCGGAAAGCAGGGCACGTCGGCGTCGTGATTTCGCCACACCGAACTGAGGACGTCTCGACGCAGACCCACCATCCATCCATACATCTCAATCGCGGACTATGACAGGAGGCGGCACTAGCAGTAGTGAGTGTGTACGAACTGACGGAGCGCTCGATGCCTGCCGACGGCCGGCGCTGCTCTTTCTCCTTCGCGTCGCCGTCAGTCGCTGTGGACAGATTTGAGTGCATCTGTGTTCGTCAATGCCTGGAATCTGTACACGTGGACGGAGTATCAAACAAGCTAGGAGGTTCTGTGTGTTTTTCCAGCGTAGATTATACTGTACATATCGACCATCGGCGCACACACGTCGGCGCCGATAAGTCCATGGCGTGTGCGTCGACGTGTTCTCTGAATTTGTGTTTTCGTCCGGAACCTGGCTGTGTCTGTGTTGTCTGAACCTTTCGACAGAGACGATATAGACAGCGAGGCATATCTGCAGTGTCATTTCTTGCTCCATGCCGGCCCGCTCCCATAAATAATACTGTACGTAGATCTGGCGCCAGTGGACCATCCCAATCCTCGCTGTTCATCTGGAAAGATGACAAATGTAAAGAAAACAACAACACGATCTTGCTTAATTGGCATTCTGTTCCATGTCGGCCTGCTCCCATGATTGATCGATCTATCACCATTCATTCACCAGTGGGCCAGGCCAGGGTCCTCATCCTCGCTGTCCCGGGGCACGCACTGAGTGGCGGGTGAAACATCAGAGATTCTAGTTCCACTCACGTAAATGTTGCTAACTGTAACCATTTATGCACGGCGCTTTGAAAGAAAGCTGAGTGCCTACCTAGTCTCGTGCTGCGTTGAAAACACTACCGGTACTAGCTCCCTTGCTCGGCGGCAGCAAGAGCGGCGGATCGTGCGCGTGCCCCGCTGCTGGCCACGAGTTTCTGATCGATTAGTTTAGCTCGCTCCCCGTACACCTGGTGGTGCTCCATTATGCATTGTGGTTGACTTACAGTTATATGCATGGGATCTCGCAAGAAGGAGCTGTTGTTCTGGATCCATGGCTCGTGTGGCGATTTAATGCGCGAAAAGCATTCGATACAACCTTGAAACGGTCGAAACAAAATATCGATCGTGCGTATGTCGATGTTTCGTTCGGTGATGGTGCATACCAGATCTTCCACCCAGCTGGACTGCAGCAGGTCCACGATGTTTCAAGCAACTAACAGTTCACTTTTGGACCCAACAGAAATAATCACAATTATGGGTGGTACGGTTTTAGGCCGGTTCCCCGTTAATTGACCGGTCTTCTCCTCTACATTTTTTAGCTACAAAGAGGTAAATTGCCCGTTAAAAAAAATTTAAGGGTGCTACAACCGGTGTGATAAACTATATCCGTGGGTCATAATAAAATCGATTTTTCATAAGTAATGGCAAAGCGATGAGAGCGTGGTTCGGGGTTATGATGGGATTAGGGATGCTTACCGGCGCCGTGGGAGACAAAGAGGAGGTGCCCGTGGCGGAGATGAGGCCGACGTGCAGGTACAACAGACGAAGGCGACTAGCTGGTGCTAGAGACGAAGATGTGGCGGAGACGAGCCGATGCCGAAGAAGAGGAGTCGTTGCCAAATTCTGCATCCCCGCCATCATTGGTGCTGAAATAAGTGATAGGGATTTTTTCTACCACTGAAAGTGACCGACTAAAAGCCAGGTGGGATTAGCTATGATGCCAAACCATGTCGGATTCAAAAGAATTCGTTCCCGCCATCTCCGTCGGTGTCGTTCCCTAGCGGCGAAGCTAAACGCATAAATTCATTGGGTTCAGTCTCTTGTGTACATCACCTCCGCCACTGCCATATCCCCTTGCACCCGTCTCGGTTTGGCTACACGAAATCAACCGATTCAGGTCTTCCCATAGGCCATGGCTCCACGCTCTTCACTAGGTCCAGCGCCTCGTGCGATCAACCAAACAACCCATTTTTTTGTCACGAGTAGTTAGACCGGTTTGTAATGGAGGAGAACATTTCATGTTAGTTTCTCGGGGATCGGAGGAGAACAAATCCGTTTCTTCGGTGCTTAGCATACGTGGATCTATTTCTGTATTTTGAAGATTGAACCACTTGCTTGATAACACGTGGTCTGTATCGACTAGTCCATGACGCGTGAGTCTACTTGCTACTACCTTTGGTGTCACGATTTCTTCGCCTAAACTCTGTTGTCTTCGTGTTGTCTGAATTTTTGGACTGAATTTTTGGATTATGCATATCGTTTTACGACAATGTCTGTATCGATTAGTCCATGACAGCGCGAGTCTACTCACGATTTTTTCGTCTAAACTCTGTTGTCTTCGTGTTGTCTGAATTTTTGGACGGAGATGACAAGACAACAAGTCATATTTGTATTGGCGGTTCAGCTCCACGTCGGCCTACTCCGATAATAGACCCGGCACGAGTAGGCCAGCTGCCCCATCCTCGTTGTCCCATTATTCGGCTGGAAAAAGAGAGAAACATAGAAAGCAATGACACAATCTTGCTTGTTTGCTGATCGATATACATAAACGGAAATCCGTGGCGTGTGAGATCTCACATATGCCTTTACTATCAGCAAAGACAAAACCACGAGAATAGGAAAAACTTGTTTGCTTTTCACACGTGAGATCGAGCAGCCAATGGCGCTGGCCTGACCGTAGCAGAAGATACAAAAGAATAGGATTCGTCTAACTTATCTGTTCTTTTTGCAGGGCTGATGTTTCTGGATAGGGCAAAAGAGAGATCATCGCCAGCGTAAAGCTGCAAGCTAAAAAGGGAGGCACACCCTTGTTAAAAAAAAAAAAAAAGGGAGGCACACGGTGACAGGTAAATGGCGGGTGCACACATGAGGAATTCAGGATAATGGAGATGCTGACTTAATAAAGCTCCTGATTGTATCATTACGCAGGGTGCTTAGAATAGGAAAGGAGGATACTCAAGCTGCGTCGTATTACTATTGATAACACTAGCTTCCTTGCTCGGCGGCGGCAAGATCGGATCGTGCCCCGCTGCCGGCCAGGAGATGGCAATTAGTTTAACTAGCTTTATGTAGTACACCTGGCCGTGCCGCAGATACGCATCTTCATGCATTCACGTGGTTTGACCAACGGGTACATGCTATCTCATCGTATCACGATCTGCCACGCCATGGGGTTTTGCAAAAAGAAAAAAAAAAGAGAAACAAAAAGGAGTCAGGAGCTGATTTGGATCCGTTTCTCGTGTCAAACCTGGCGTCGCTGTATTCATTTCTCGTGACCGCTGGATCGGGTGCCAACGCCGGCCTTGTCATGCATTCAGTGCCGAAATCATTCATTTGATACAACCACGATGATCGTGCGTACCTGTTTTTCCGCCGCAACTGGACTGCAGCAGGTCCACGATGCCCTATCAGCAACCGAATTCATTTGTTTCAGCTAAATTATTTAGCTTTGCTTGTTGTGATGCCTCAATTGAGTTACACAAAAGTATTTAGCTAAGGCAAATTTGATTATACTGCTCAGTGGTGCTTTTAGTGCATATGTCTGCTTGTGGTGCCTCTCCCCTTTGTGGGTTTTGTGCACAACATCAAGTATTGGATCTGTGATTCACACATAGCTGTGAAAAGCAATATTTGCGTATGTTTTTGCTCATAATTGTGGGTCATTTGCCCCTTGCCTATGATGCATAGGCTGAGGCTCCCTTTTTAATAAGAACAGATGCTTTGCTTGGTCTTTTTACTCCCCTGTGATGATATTAGCGTAGCATCACTATGCTTAGCTAAGGGAATAATCCAGTACACTCATTCCTGTGTATTTAGCAAGTAATTTTGCTAGAGCATAAGTATCAACCTGTGCTCAGGTGTGCTTGATCTTATTCTTGTGTGATACATGTCTTTTGCATGCCAAGTGGATTTTTGTGACAATCCAGCCAATGAGAGTGTCCTGAGGCTAAGAACAGATACTATACTTAGTCGCCTAATTGAACTCGATGATGCAAATAGCAATACATCTTATTGCTAGACTGAGAGTAATACTAATCCTAACCCCATCTTTGTAATTGTTTTCTTTTCTTTTTTGCTTTTCTTTTGCTTTGCAGGAAAACAATATTGGAATAATGATCAACAAGAAGAAAAATAAATACAAGACATTTTAGTTTATGAAACAATTGTAATTTTCATATAACCACATGCTTATGTAGTGTTTTAGAATTCTTTCAGTTGTAAGAGCAAACCCCATCAATTAACTTGGTCTCCTTTGAACTTGAAATCGCTACAAGTTGTAAGATCCCTATGAAGGGGACGTTCTGGTTGCTCCACTCACATCCTTTCCCCGCATTGGCCCAGGTGTCATGTCTTATTGGTCCAATGGCCTAAACTCTTTGATTTGTCAGAGCAAACTCCATCAAATTAACTTGGTTTCCTTTTTAGCCATTATTAAGACATTCCCACTTTAAGAAGCATTATGTTCTTGGGCCCACCTATGAAAGTTTACCTATCAGATTACAGATTACGACATGTCCACTTGAGATATTTATTATAGCTGTTGTGCGCAACATTTATGGTCAGAATTTGACATCATGTTTTCTGGAAAGTACATTCGAGGAATTGGAAAAGAATGGGTTTCACGTTGACTGAAGCAGGTTACTCAAACATTTATGTTGCTAGCGTCATGGGCTTTATTGTTTGCCTTGCATATGTGAATTAGAAAAGAATGGGTTTCATGTTGACTAAAGCAGGTTACTCAAACATTTCATGTTGTTAGCGTCATGCGCTTTAATGTTTGCCTTACATATGTTAATGTGATCAGTGGTTGTTAATATTTTTTCATTATACGAGCAATTGTTGACATGACAGTGTTACATGATACATAATTTTATGGAGGCGTTTTTGGATGTCACTTGCTTCTCACCATGTTAATTGCGCCGTTGACAACATATTTTTCTATTATATCTGTTAATGAGACGGTTACAAGCTAGATAGAGTAACATGAAGAAAAGGCTTTTTGGTTGTCCCTTTATTCTTTGTAATTGTTATTTTTGTTGCTTTAATGTTTCATAACTTAACGATATTATGAACATATTATTACATTCCATATAACCACACGGTGCGGCGTCTAGTATATATACAAGTAGTAAGTGGGATCGCACAAGTTGGGTTTGGGGAGCACAAGACGACAGCCACCGAGTCCCGGCGCCAAAACGGCCGGACCCCAGCTCAGCTCGCTCCTCTCTCTCGGCCAGCGCAGAGGCCACCTTGCTTTTTTTTTTAGCACAAGCGACTTCATTGTATTCATCACAAATACGGGATACAGAGCAGGAATACAAAAGATAGGCCGTAGAAACCTACCAGTCTACGAACACTTACAACGACACCCTCACACAACAAAGAAATTGCACTTAGGTCCCTAGATGTCGTCTTCTTCGATTCCGGCACACCTCCTGGCCTCGCCGTCGCTGGAACAGCACCGCCGACGCCAATCCATGGATGGGGAAAGATCCATCGCAACTCGAATCGCTTTATTGGACCTCTTGAGTGACCATCCGCAAGAACACGGACGTCTTCATCGATGTGGCACGCCGGCCAGGGCAGAGCCCTGCTCTTCTCCATCCTCAGATCCAAAATCGCCACCGGATCCGCTCTCCAACTACCACAAGCACCAAGATCTTCCACCGCCAAAGCCGCATCCCCATCACAGCACCTCACGGATCGTACCTCGCCTCTGGGGAAGAAGACGAGACCTAGACGACAGATCCGAAGGACGGATACTCCAAAGCGCAGAGCAGCCGCCGTCGCCATGACAGCCGCCTGCAAGGAGGACATACATACCTCCACAACCTCGCCGACAGCAGCGCCACCGGGCCGGAGAAAAGAGGGGGAGACCTTATTCTTCAAACTCGCCGGCACCACCTCTAGCCCGATGCCGTCGAAGAAGACGAGAAACAAACTAAAACAACACCTATCTACACGCACGGTCGAGATCCGGAGCTTCCCTCCGCCTCGCGACGCCGGAGCGGCGCCGGAGACGGAGGGAAGCGGCGGATTCGCCGGCGAGAACCTTGGTCGCCTCTCTGTCGCCCTTTTTTACTGTAGCGGGGAAGGGAACGCCCGCACTTAATTCTCTCTTTTTTGTAGTAACACAACTCATCGTTTGTTGTTGTTGACCCACCCCTCGCGCCGCGCCACGCCACGCCACCCAACACGCCTACGCCATCAAGCCCATGTATCACCATCATGGCGCCGAGGCTACGCAGCACGCCCGCGACGTGCCCCGCCGCCCACCACCTCACCAGGCACCAACCACCACCCACACGAGCAGGGGAGAGGGAGCCCAGCACGCACGCGGCACGCCACCCCGCTCTCCTCTGCTAGATCGGTGCCGGGGCGGCTCGACATCCGGACCCCTCGAGCGTGACCGCAGCCGTACGCAACGCATATCCCCACCACCACGCAGCAGACCAGAGCGCGCGCGCGTATGGATGGACTATGGGACCCGGGCCCGGGTCTCTCCGATCTGGAATCTCGCGGGCTCTACCGGTTCGTTCCACAAGTCAAGTGGGCGAGCTTCGGATCGGACCCGTACGTGCGCCCGACCGTTGCGCTGCGCTCCACCAACGCCCACGGCGTGTGAGGCGAGTGTGTGGTGTTTCCTCCACATACGAGCAGACACAGTGACACTGACAGATGATCCAATTAATGGACGCGGGCCGCTTCTTGGTTAGTCTCAATCCAGCTGTCACGTGCATCGTCTTCCATGTCACGTGACGTAGAACCTGTCTGTTGGGTCATAAGGTTTGGATTCATTGACATATGTTAAACTGCGAGCAGAATTACTTTTCGTTTTCGAACCTTATAATCGCCCATGTTTTGCGATTTATTATGCCACCGCGGGCCGGAGACAGAAATTTGCCAGTTATATTTCCTTTTCTCTTTTCTTTGCGACCCTAGACCATATCGTTATCTCACCCGAGAACACGCGCAGAGCAGCTCCCGCGATTAGGGTACTTACATGAAAGGGATCTGTAATGATATCGCTAGGAGTGTGTTTCCTTATAATTATTAGACTTTTCATCATACAAGTTAAAAAATAAGTTAGGACAGGAGAAGCCCAAAAGAACTAGTTTCTGGTTAGTACAAATCCACAGCTGTTTCTCTGGACAGATCCACTAGCTTATGCATAAGCCAAAGCTCAAAAGAACTGGGCCTCAATGAATGCGTCTCTTCCACGGGAAGCCGTCTCTTCCGCACACCGAGCACGGGATCTCCACTACTACTCTATCCGTTCCAAATTAATTGACTTCCATTTGTCCAAATATGGATGTATCTATACACGTAACATGTCTAGATACATCCACATGTGTGCAAATGGAAATCAATTATTTTGGAATGGAGGGAGTATTAAACAAGCGAACTGGACTTCGGCTAAATGCACCCCAACAATACAACACCGAACCAGTACCAACGTTGCCTTAGCCCCACCAAACACGTTAACCACCGCTGGCTTAGCCCCACCAATCAGGCCTTCTGTGTGCACTTAGCGATTTGCAATGACTGAATTTACTTCACCTCCACCGGAGAGGAAATTTTGAAAGTACAACCCGCAATCCTGCAATCACGGAAGCGACGCAGAAATAGAAACTGATCGATCCCTCAACCCTGACGACTCCCTGTCCGTCGCCACCAGCCCACCAGGATCCCTCGCCGCACGGCCGTTAGGTCAATCTCCACTGGGACCTGACAACGGCACCTGATTCGACGGCGCGCTCGCCGCCCGGCACCACCGGCGTCTTGCTCCACGGCGCCCAACGGTGCCTTTCTCGACGGCGCCCTCGCCACCATGGAGCATGAGGTGTCCTGGACTGCGTCCTCGCCACCAGGCAGCACGAGGTGTTCTCGACGGCGCCCTCGCCGCCCTGCACATCGCCGTCAGGTGGGCGGCTGTCAGCTCCAGTTACTCTTCCTCCTACTGACGATCTTCTAAAAAAGAAAGATTGGATTCAGGTTACTTTATTGCTTGCAGGATACAAATATTGTTCTATGCAAAAATCTCTCTGAAATTTGAACTATAAAACAACCGTCATCAGGCTGGTAGTTGCAAATGTGTAAAAAAAAATACCCACACAGATAGTTCTAAACAAATTTAAAGAAAATTGCCAGCACACCACATATATTTTCAGATTATTTCGCACAAGTTACCACTAGCGTAGCAGAAAACACTTACTATTTCGGAATAATAGTCATCAGCATCACCATTTTTTCGTTTTACGACACGCGCCCATGCCTGTATCGATTAGTCCATGACGCGCGAAGTCTACGTGCTGCTTTTGGTGTCACGATATTTTCGTCTAAACTTTGTTGTCTTGGTGTTGTCTGAATTTTTTGGACGGAGATGACAAGACAGCAAGCCATATTGTAGTGGCGTTTCAGCTCCACGTCGGCCTTCTCCAATAATAGACCTGGCACGAGTAGGCCAGCTGCCCCATCCTCGTTGTCCCATTATTCGGCTGGAAAAAGGAGAGAAAGCAACGACACAATCTTGCTTGTTTGCCGATCGATATACATAAACGGAAATCCGTGGCGTGTGAGATGTCACATTTGACTTTACTATCAGCAAAGACAAAACCACGAGAATAGGAAAAACTTGTTTGCTTTTCACAGGTGAGATCGAGCAGCCAATCGCGTCGGCCTGACAGCAGCAGAAGAAGATATATACCGTACAAGAATAGGCTTGGTCGAATTTGTTTAACTGTTCTTTTTTCAGGGCTGATGTTTCTGGATAGGGAAAAGGAGACATGAGCAGCGTAAAGCTGCAAGCAAAAAGGGGCACGCGGTGACAGGTATAATGGCTGTGCACACATCAGGATAATGGAGATGGTGACTTGATAAAGCTCCTGATTGTATCATTATGCACGGTACTTAGAATAGAAAGAAAGATACTCAAGCTGCGTCATTTGATAACACTAGCTTCCTTGCTCGGCGGCGGCAAGATCGGATCGTGCCCCGCTGCCGGCCACGAGACCGCCATTAGTTTAACTACGTTTCTGTTCATCTGCCCGTGCTCCGTTCACGTGGTTGACCAACGGTTACATGCTATCTCATCGTATCACGATCTGCTACGCCCTACGCATGAGGTTTTACAAAAAAAAAAGGAAAAAAAAAGTTAGGAGCTTTTCTTTTCGAAACACAGTACAACGCAAGCGCTCATATACACGCCGTACACTCACCCCTATGAACGTACACACGCACACCCTACCCCTATGAGCACCTCCGAGAGACTGAGCCGGCGGATCAGGTCTTGAAATTGACGAAGTCACCACGGGCGCCTCGCTGTCGACGGGAACGTCGCCTCCCACTGAAGAATATTCCGGCTAAATGAGAAACACCAGCGTCAAACCTGGCGTCGCTGTATTCTCGTAACCGCGGGATCGGGAGGAACGACCTTGTCATGTAATCAGTGCCGGAATCATTTGACACAACCTTGAAACGGTCGAACGATAAATATATCGGTCGTGCATACCGATTTCTTTTCGTTCGGGGATCGTGCGTACCAGTTTTTCTCCGCCGCAGCGGGACTGTAGCAGGTACACCGTCCACGATGCAGTATCAGCAACTGACACCCTAACTGACAGCGGGAGATGCGCAGCGTCGACCTACGTACTAACCGTTACACACACGTGCAGTTACGCACGCACATGCTTTGGCTGCTGCTTCCCCGTGTGCTTTGCCGCGGTCGGCGGTTGCAGGAAAACGACGGCGAGCCTTCGAGAACGACCCCAAGAAAGTAACTTCCGAACAGATCTGTAAAATCCAAGCACGTACGTATATTCCCGTCGCTTTTGCTTATTTTGCAGTTAGTGGAGTACTATTATCTGAAAACAAATCCATACAAGTAGAAGTAGTAATAACTGTGACATCCAAACACGTATATTCCTCTCACTTTTTCTTATGATCCTTTCTTCAGTTAGTATATCTGAAAATCTGTACAAGTCCTCCGTCCACATAATGATGTCTCAGCCTAGTCCAAATTTTCATGTATCTAGACATATTTTAGTGTGTAGATACATGCAAATTTAGGCTAGGTTGAGACATCTTTTTGTGGACGGAGGGAGTAGTAGCAAGTGAGATTTAGACCGGAGAAGTTGGGTTTGGGGAGCAGAAGCCGACAGCCACCGAGCCCCGGCGCCAAAAATGGCCGGACCCCTCTAGCTCGTGCCTCGGTGCTAATGCTGTTTCTGGACAGGAAAAACGCTTCATATTAGCGGCCACCCTAAACCTGCTCTATACTTTTGGCGGAAAGTTCGAACAGGCCAATCGTTTGGGGGTGTCCAACAAATCTCAAAGGCTGCCCATAGGTGGGAGGGTTTGGGGCCCTGGGCGCACCGGCCACGTCGGACCTGTCATCGCGGACCCACCCAATTTTCGATTTGACTCTAAATCGGACCGAAACTCCTATCTTTTATAACATGGTATTTATTGGACGAAAGTTAAACGCAAATTGACACTATTCCTGACGGAGTGAGCCCACACATCAGGAGGGGTGGTTTTATTGTAGTATAAACTTTTCCTTTACCTATCACGGACTACGACCGGAGGCAACACTGATTAGACGATGCTGTTTGTCCGACAAGGGTGAGTGTACGTGGTGACGTACGAAGCACTGGAGTAGGAGTGCTAGTGTGCTAGTACAAACGACGGTCGTTGTTAACATTGACATGACAGCGCCGGGTGTTACAGAGAAGCATACTCAAAGCTTCAGATTGTACTGTACCTTTTAGTTTCTTCTGTTGCGGGTGAAGATTATACGTTTGTTCGACGACGACAGATTATACATATCGGTTAACGACGTACCCACGCAAATCCATGCATGACGCGTGCTGCCTTGGGTGTCTGAATTTTCTCGTCCGAACTCTGCCGTCTTCGTGTTATCTGAATTTTCTAAGGACATGATGAGACAGCGAGGCACATCTGTATTGGTATTGGCAATCTGTTCCATGATTGATCTATCACCGGTGGGCCAGCGTCCCCATCCTCGCTATCCCTTTTTATCTGGGAAAGAAAAAGGAGATGTCGAGAAAACCACAACACGATCTTGCTTATTTGTCAGCAGACCTAGACGGAAACTCCGTGGCGTGTGACCCACTCACACACTTGAATTATTATTACAATCACTATCACCAGCATGCAAGGACACGCACACGGAAGAAAAGGCTTGCTTGCTTTTTGCAGACGACTCAATCGCGTCGATCGGCTTGTCTGTCTGGGGCAGACGAATACGATTTGTCTGATTTGTTTCAGTGCCCTTTTTCAGTGCTACTCCTAGTAATTTTCTGTCTATGGAAAAGAAAGACGATTCCTGTCGAAAGCGCGCAAAAGCAGCGTCGCAATGAATGGCGGAGCACGCATGAGAGATTTAATTCCACTAATGTAAAAGTTTCCGAACTAAATTGGGATTGTGACCATTGATGCACGGAATGGAAGCTGACTGCCTGCTACTCCGAAGCATTGCGTTGACCATCTCCACCTCTGTCCGCAAATAAGTGTACTTCTACCTTTTGTGATAAGTCAATCTTATTAAAGTTTGACTGACTTTATAGGAAAACGTATCAATATTTATTACACTAAATCGGTATCATTTGATTCGTCTTGAGATAAAGTTTCAAAATATACCAATTTGATGTCATATGTTGATACTATTTTCTATAAAATTGGTCAAATTTTTTAACAATTGACTTAGTACAAAAGTGAGATGTACACTTATTGGAGGACGGAGAGAGTAACAGGTACCAGCAAGGTTTTGGTGTCCGAACCGTTTTTTTTAGGGGGTCAGGATTCCCGTTACCGCGGTAACCGAGAAATCTCGGGTGGTTACCGGACAAATTTAAAAATTAAATTCGAATTCAAATATTCTCTGGAAAATGTTATTTAGCGGTCAAACTCGAATTATATACAAAAAATAGTGTAGCGCAGCGGCATTCCCCGATTACACTGGGTATGGACATTCTGAAATCTCCACGCGCTCGCGCTGCCGTCCATTTCCCCAACCTCCTCTCGCATCCCAGCTGCGCCAATCCCTGCCGTCAGCGCTCACCAGCGCGCCACCGTTCGTCCGCGTGGCCTCCGGGAGCCGCCAGTACCGCTTCCCCAGCTTCTACCGCGGCCGCCGCAGCTTCCCAGCTCGCCACTGTCGGCTCCAGCGCAGCGAGAAGTCCGACGACCAGCGTCGGACAGCCCGCTTTATTGCCTCTATCATTCCATCCGACGAGCCGATGTGCACAGTAGCGTAGCCAGGATAAACTAACGCCCCGGGCTAACCTCATGCAACAGTAGTGAACAGTGCAAAACGTAGATACTGTAGCTAAAATCAATGAAGAAGCTAGCTCACACGCCCCAGGCCATGGCCATGGTAGCCTGGTGCCTGGCTACACCCCTGGATGTGCATGATAAGCTTCAAACATATCTCATCGAGGAGTGGTTGTCATGGAGGGCCCAACAAAACTAGTTGTATTGTTGTATGTTTGATGAACAATTTGTGGTATTGTTGATGAACTATTGAGTTGTAATAAAAATTAAACTATTTATTGTTGATTTATTTTGTGTGTGTTTGATCTTCATTGTTCTATTTATGATTGTGTGGTGTTTGCGCAGGTCGCACGCGCTGTGGTGCAGCGCTACTAGCAGGGGCATGCTTGCTTTTTGCAGACGACTCAATCGCGTCGGCTTGTCTGTCTGGAGCAGACGAATACGATTTGTCAGATTTGTTTCAGTGCTCCTTTTCAGTGCTACTCCTAGTAATTTTCTGTCTATGGAAAAGAAAGATGATTCCTGTCGATTTGTCGAACATGATGCTCCGTTCGGATGTTCGCACTGGAGCGTGATATTGGATATTGGCATTTGGTTCGGCCTCGAATATCCAAATTCAGGTGTTTGAATGTCCTAGGTATTCATCCTGTGTATTCGGGCCGAATATTGAGCTGCTGAACTTTTGCCTACGGAGCCCGTTCGCGAATGTCTTGGGTTGGAGCTCGACATTCGGTGATATTCGCGTCGCACGTACCGCTTCGCTCCTCCCGCACTCTGTTTTCTGCGTGTTCCTCTCCGAGCTCGTCGCGCCGTCCAGCCTCCTCGTCACCGTCTCCTCGCGCCGCCGCCTCCTCCCGCCGGCGGCCCAACACGGCCTCCCCGTGGCTCCCAGCGCCGCCACCTCGCGCCGCCTCACTCCTCCTTCCCGGCGACCGGCGGCGCTGCTAGGCGCGGATTCGTCCGTCCTCCCGCCTCTGCTCCTCCTTCCCGGTGGCGCAGCTAGGCGCGGATCCGTCCGGCCTCCGGCCTCCCGCCTCTGCTCCTCTCGTCCGTCTGTCTCTCCCGCATCCCTCTCATCTCTCTCTTTCCTGTGCAGGTGGGGGGCCGATTGGGATAAGGGACGGCGGCCAGCATCGAGTTCTCCGCCCAAGCACCTCGACGCCATGACCGCGGCTGCTGGAGCTCGTTGCACCACCGCGTCGCTCGTCCCCAAGCTCTGCGGGGTAGCAGAATCGCTCCGCCTCGCCTTCTTCATCGTCTCCGTGCAAGGAATCGAGACGAAGATCGCCGCACACCTCGTCTTCTTCCTCGACGTCCACGACGGCCACCAGCGGGGAATCTTCAATTCCGGCGACGACGAGCTTCACCGAGCAAGAACGACTCCTCCAGCATCCCCGCTCGAACTACTCCTTTGCCGGCGACCTCCTCCCACCGCCGTGGACGACGCACCTACCGCCACCGGCCCGACGACCTACACCTTGCACAGAAGGTGTTTGATAACATTTGTCAAAGGCAATTTCTATTTCGATTTGAATTATTTTGTCGTAGTGATGTAGTAGGAGTAGTTTTATTTGTGTTTAGAATCATTTTGATATGAGTTTCATGATATTTTGTGTCACATATTCTTGAATTTGATTTAATGGTTTGATTATACATTTAATTTGATAAACCAGCTGCTTTGAATTTGAAATGGTTGTTTGTCTAGCTGTTGTTTGTACCATAATATGTGGTTGTTTTGCACATTTTGTCATGAATATAACAGTACAATGATCAATGTCTCGAAAAACTGCTTTTATAACATCCAAACAACATTTGATATTCAAACTCAATATCTTGTCTAGGTCTGAATATCTAACACATCCAAAAAGAAATATTGACATTCAGACTCAATATCAATATCCCATGATATTGATATTCAACCCAATATCAATATGGAGCTCTCAATATCAACATCCGAACGGAGCCTGAGAGATTTAACTAATTGTGACCATTGATGCACGGACTGGAAGCTGACTGCCTAGCTAATTGTGACCATTAAAAACGCTGGTAGCTCCATTGCTCGGAGGCAGCAGCAAGAGCGGATCGTGTCCCGCTGCTGGCCAGGAGTTTTTTTTACTTAAGACTCACTAGGAGTTTTTTTTTTTTGAACAAGGGGAGGGATCCTGAAGGATCCCGACTGCATTATTCGGTAGGCTTACAAATTACATCAAGAACCAGAAAATAATAGAAAATTACAACCAAGCCCTTAGCTTTTACAAAAAGGACCTTAACTAGACAAATGGAAAGACAATCAGGTCCTTCTCCACCGAGCAAGAAGAGCAGCTCAACACGGCGGCCGTCGGCGCCGTCGCCGGGGACGGAACCACTTGGAAACAGCGTGACGTTGGGCGCCGCCATGGAACTGGAAAGGGGCCTCCACAATGGCTCGCTGGCCTGGAGGTTGAAGGCGCCATGGTGCATGCAGCACCACGGCTCAGAGCAGCCCCATAGGCTAGAGATAACGACGGCGCAAATTCACCGCCGTTGATGAACTCTGAAAATTGCAGCAAGAACTCCCCAAGAAGCCGCAGATCGAGAACTCCAATCTTCTTCCCCGCTACCTCCCCGTACACCTGTTTGTGGTTCATTATGCGTTGCGTTGACTATATTAAATATCACACATGCAAAAAAACTCCCGGGTGGTTACCGGATAATAAATTAAAAAAAATCGAATTCAAATATTCTCTGGAAAACGTTATTTAGCGGTCAAACTCGAATTATACACAAATAATAGTGTAGCGCAACGGTATTCCCCGATTACGCTGGGTGTGCACATTCTGAAATCTCCGCGCGCTCACGCGCCGCCCGCCTATTTCCCCAACCTCCTCCGAGGTCCCAGCTGCGCCCAATCCCTGCCGTCGGCGCTCCCCGCCGCTTCCCCAGCGCCCCACCGTTCGTCCGCATGGCCCTCCGGGAGCCGCCACTGCCGCTTCCCCAGCTTCTCATGCGGCTGCCTCAGCTTCCCTAGCTCCCCAGCTCGCCGTCGCCGGCTGCAGCGCCGTGAGAAGTCCGACGACCAGCGTCTGGCGGCCCACTTTAATGCCTCTTATCATTCCATTCGACAAGCCGATGTGCATGATGAGCTTCAAAGATATCTCAACGAGGAGCGGTGGTCATGGAGGGGCCAACGAAACTAGTTGCATTGTTGTATGTTTGATGATAACACTGGATCACTTGCTGGTCGGCAGCAAGAGCGGATCGGGGCAGGAGATGGCCATTAATTAATTTAAGTAGCTTTCGTGCATCCGCTCGTGCTCGCATCTTTATATGGTTGACCAACGGTTACATGCGATCTCGTCCTATACTAGTATATACTCCGTATACGGTATCACGCTCTGAATCTCTTGTCTCGTGTCAAGCCTGGCGTCGCTGTATTATCGTGGCCGGTGGATCGGTTCGAACGACCTTGTCATGTCATGAGTGCGGAACTCATGTGGTACAACCTTGAAACGGTCGAACAATAAATATATCCGTGGGTCGTGCAGACTACTACCAGTTTTTTCTCCCGTTCGATGGGGGATCGTGCATACTGGAGTACCAGTTTTTCCTCGCCCAACCCAGCAGCAAGTGGCAGGCTGACGAGGACGCCAAGGTGCTGGTGGTGGTCACTGAGACAGAGTGTGAGATCTGGCGGTTGTTGGAGGAAAACGACGGCGAGGCTTGGAGAAGGACACGCGCAGCGTGACTCCCGATCGAACCCCTCTGTATACTCATCAGGGAATAAAATCCAAACACGTACTCCCTCCGTACTCAAATAAGTGGATGTTTAGCATTCGAATTTTTCCACAAAAGAGTGTACTTCTACCTTTCCAATGCACTTAAAAGTGGGTAATAATGCTTCTCTCTCATTGCACGGGAATCAAGCCCAATAACATTCAACACATGGTCTCATTTTATTCTACATGCACTTAACTCATTGGAGGTGGGTTAATTAAAGAGGAGAGAGATGGTGTTTTGCATTTTTCCAATGCATTTTCTACTCCTCTACATAATTTGTCTTAAAATTTCTAGATATCCACTTATTTGAGGACGGAGGGAGTACTGTAGTACGTTACATATCAGTCGAAAATCCATACAGGTAGGTACTCCTGGAGTAGTACAGTAGTAGCAAGTGGGATTTGGACCGGAGAAGTTGGGTTTGGGGAGCAGCAGAAGCCGACAGGCACCAGCTCCAGCTCGTGCCTCATCTCTCTCGGCGCGCGCCAGCGCATGCAGAGGCCACCTCGGTCCATCGTAGGAGTATTTTTTATGTACGAACAATTCATCGTCTGTTTGTTTGTTCGTTGTTGACCCACTCCTCCCGCCGCGCAAGCCGCCTCGCACGGCGCCACGCCGCCCAGCACACGCCTACGCCATCACCATCATCACCCGAGGCAGCACGCCCGCGACGTGCCCCGCCGCCCACCACCTCACCCCACCCACACGAGTGAGCCGGGAACGGAGGGAGGGAGCCCAGCACGCAACGCAACGCACACCACCTCTCTAGGCTCTAGCTCTAGCTCGCTCGGTGCACGCCAGGGCTCGACATGACATGACAACCCCTCGAGCGTGTGGCCCTGCCCGTACGCAACGAATAATCGCATATCCCCACCACGGGAGCGAGAGCGGGCGCGCGTATGGATGGACTGTGGGCCTCCCCGATCTGGATCTCGCGGGTCACTGCCTGTCGCGCCCGCCCGATGTGGGCGAGATTCTGGACTATCCGAGCCGTACGTGCGACCGTTGCGCCAACACCGACCCACGGGAAAGCCGGCCGTCTCTTCCACAACACTCACCGCACACCCACTACGGATTTTTTCTCTCCTAAATAAACTCAAACGCTTCATGGTCTTTGGGGATGCAGCTACTTGCGCCCACAACTTACTCCACATGTCGTACTTCTAATTTTTCCAATATATGTGAAACAAATCATCAACATTGTTTCACATGAATCTACAAATTTTTCATCTAAAAAGTTGACATTACGTGGGCCGCACAAAAAACACAAATGACGTGTGAATAGTACATGATACTAGTCGCTTGTGTCTTCTCATTTTTATTGCACAGTACACATATTGTCATATTTAGGGATAAAATTTCCGGGTGCACGAGAAACAACATAACCAATGTTCATGATTTATTTCGGATTTCCCCTCTATCTGTAGAGACAGAAAGGCATATCTGTAGTGTCATTTCCCCTCTATGACGGCCTGCTCCGATAATACAACAGATTTGGCGCCACTGGACCGTCCCCATGCATCCTCGCTGTCCAATTCTAACCTGGAAAAACGCCAAAGTGGAGGAAACCAGTAAACACAGCACGATCTTGCTTCGTCAGCAGACGTAAACGGAAACCCGTGGCTCGCTTGCTTTACGCAGATGACAATTCGGAGCAGCTAGCCAATCACGCGCGTTGGCCTGCAGGCTCGTCCCAACTCTGCCATCTTCGTGTTATCTGAATTTTCTGACGGAGATGATAAGACAGCAAAGGCATATATCTGTATTAGCATGTCGGCCTGCTCCCATGATTATTGATCTATATATCACTGGTGGGAAAAAGGAGGTGTAGAGAAAACAACGGCGAAAAGCGGTTACGCACTGAATGGTGGGGCAAACATCAGAGAATCTAGTTCCACTGACGTAAAAGTTGCTAACTGTAACCATTTATGCACGGCGCTTGTAGAGGAAAGCTGAGTGCCTAGCTAGTCGTCGTGCTGCGTTAAAAACACTACTGGTAGCTCCCTTGCTCGGCCAGGAGTTCCTGATCGCGATTACTTTAGCTCGCTCCCCGTACACTTGCTCGTGCTCCATTTTGCATTGTGGTTGACTTATCGTTAATCGCCACACATGCATGGGATCTTGCAAACAGGAGCTGTTGTTCTGGATCCGTGGCTCGTGTGGCGATTTAATGGGCGAAAAGCATTCCATACAACCGTGAAACGGTCAAACCAAAAATACTGATCGTGCCTATGTCGATATGTGCACCGATGTTTCGTTTGGTGGTGGTGCATACCAGATCTTCCACCCAGCTGGATTGCAGCAGGTCCACGATGTTACAAGCAACTAACAGTTCACTTTTGGACCCAAAAAACAATCATAAATGAGGGCTACGGTTTTAGTCCAGTTACTTGCTAATTAACCAGTTTTCTCCTCTACTTTTTTTAGCCAAAAAGAAGCAAATTGCCCGTTAAAAAAAATTAAGGGTGCTACAACCCGTATGATAAACTGTATCCGTGCTCATAATAAAGTCAGTTTTTCATAAGTAATGGCAAAGCGATGTGAACGTGGTTCAGGGTTACGGTGGGGTTAGGCATGCTTACCGGCGCCATGGGAGACAAAGAGGAGGAGACCGTGGCGGAGATGAGGCCGGTGTGCAGGTGCAACAGACGAAGGCGACTAGCTGGTGCCAGAGACGAAGAAGAGGAGCTAAGAAGAGGAGCCTGTGGCGGAGACGAGACGATGCCGGATAAGAGGAGTCGTTGCCAAATTCTGCATCCTCGCCATCACTGGTGTCGAAATAAGTGCTAGGGATTTTTTTCTACCACTGAAAGTGACCGACTAAAAGCCAGGTGAGAGTAGCTATGATGCCAAACCACGTCGGATTCAAAAGAATTCGTTCATGACATCTCCGTCGGTGTCCTTTCCTAGCGGCGAAGCTAAATGCATAAATTCATTGGGTTCAGTCTCTTGTGTACAGCAGCTCCGTCACTGCCATTCCCCCTCGCATCCGTCTTGGTTTGGCTACACGAAATCGGCCGATTCAGATCTTCCCATATAGGGCGTGGCTCCACGCTGTTCACCGGTACAACGCCTCGTGCGATCAAGCAAACAACCCATTCTTTTGTCACGAGTTGGACCGGTTTGTAGTGGAGGTTTTAATTTGAAGTTAGTTTCCCCGGGATCGGAGGATAACAAATTCGTTTGTTCGGTGCTTAGCATAAGTGGATCCATTTCTGTATTTTGAAGATTGACCCACTTGCTTCATGTCACGTGTGGTTTCCAACGACGGACATGCATATCGTTTTACGACACCCGCCCATGTCTGTATCGATTAGTCCATGACGCTCGAGTCTACGTGTCATGATTTTTTCGTCTAAACTCTGTTGTCTTCGTATTGTCTGAATTTTCGGACGAAGATGACAAGACAGCAAGCCTTATATGTATTGGCGTTTCAGCTTCTGCTCTGATAATAGACCTGGCGCGAGTAGGCGAGCTGCCCCATCCCCGTCTTGTCCACTTATTCAGCTTGAAAAAGAGAGAAATAGAGAAAGCAATGACACAATCTTGCTTGTTTGCTGATATACAAAACGGAAATCCGTGGCGTGTGAGAGATCTCACATTTGACTTTACTATCAGCAAAGACAAAACCACGAAACTAGGAAAAACTTGTTTGCTTTTCACAGGTGAGATCGAGCAGCCAATCGCGTCGGCCTGACTGCAGCAGAAGAAAAATTAAGAATAGGCTTCGTCGAATTTGTTTAATTGTTCTTTTTTCAGGTCTAATGTTTCTGGATAGGGAAAAAGAGAGACATCACCAGCGTAAAGCTGCAAGCTAGAAAGGGAGGCACGCAGTGATAGGTAGTATAATGGCTGGGCACACCTCAGGATAATGGAGATGCTGATTTGATAAAGCTCCTGATTGTATCATTATGCACGGTGCTTAGAAAGAATAGAAAGATACTCAAGCTGCGTCGTATTGATAACACTAGCTTCCTTGCTCGGCGGCAGCAAAATCGGATCGTGCCCCGCTGCCGGCCAGGATCGAGATGGCAATTAGTTTAACTAGCTTTATGTACTCCCTACACCTGCTGGCCGTGCCGCATTTACGCATCTTCATTCACGTGGTTGACCAACGGTTACAACTCCATGCTATCTCATCGTATCACGATCTGCTTTTGCCAAAAAAAAAGAAAAAGAGATAGGAGCTGATTTGGATCCGTTTCTCATGTCAAACCTGGCATCACATCGCTGTATTCTCGTGACCGCTGGATTGGGTGGAACAACCTTGTCATGTATTCAGCGCCGAAATCATTTCTTTTCTTTCGGGGATCGTGCATACCAGTTTTTCCGCCGCAACTGGACTGCAGCAGGTCCACGATCAGAAACTGACAGCCTGACTGACGAAGAGCAAAACGTGCTGGTGGTCACTGAAAGTGTGAGATTCAGTAACACTAACTGACAGCGGGAGATGCGCACCGTCGACCTACCTACTAACCCCTACTTGAGGAATAAAATCCAAACACGTAAGTATATTCCTCTCGCTTTTTGCTTATCTTCAGTCAGTATATACTCCACTCTTCAAGTAGGAGGAGTAACTGGGATTGTACAAGTTGCGTTCCAAAACGGCCGGACCCCAGTTTACTTCCAGCGCATGCAGAGGCCACCTCGTTCCTTTGTTTTTGTACGAACGATGAAATTGTTGACCCACCCCTCGCGCCGCGCCACGCCACGCCACCCAACACGCCTACGCCATCAAGCCCATCACCATCATGGCGCCGACCGCCGAGGCAGCACGCCCACCTCACCACCCACACGAGCCACCCCGCTCTCCTCTGCTCCATCGGTGCCGGGGCGGATCGACATCAGGACCCTCGAGCTAGTCTCAAAAAAAAAAAGGACCCCTCGAGCTAGTCTAAAAAAAAAAGGACCCTCGAGCCGAGCGTGACCGCAGCCGTACGCAACGCATATCCCCACCACGCACCACAGCCGCACCACAGTGGACTATAGGAGGAGCCGGGCCCGGGTCTCCCCGATCTGGATCTCGCGGCCGGTCACTGCCTGTCGCGCCCGATGTATTCCAGCCGTACGTGCGACCGTTGCGCTGCGCTCAAGCTCAACCAAGACGTGTTTCTTCCACGCAAATTTTGCTAATGCAAAAACGCTTGAGAGAGAGCGTCTCTAGCATAATATCACCCTGAAAACCAGTTTGCGGCATGGCGTGGTCTCGGCCAGACCGGACCACGAAATTCGAACAGCACACACCGAGACACGGTTCGCCCGCCGCACACGGAGATCACCACCTCTTCCTCCGACGCGTCATTCGGCACCTCAATCGGCACCGCGCGGGAGATACCCGCCTTCGAGTGGCGACGCTCTCCTCATGGTCTGGAGGCGCACGACCTTCGCTGCGCCCACTTCTGCCGCGCATGGACAAAGCCACCATCGATCTACCGGCATGGGTAAGGGTGCTCGCGGAGCAATCTATCCATAGAGGCAGGGGAAATCACGGCGGAGGGAAAGGCGGCGAACCCAAAATGCCTCGCCGTTGTTATATTGCCAGAGCCGCCGCTTATCCGAATCCTGGATATATTTTACTCGGGCCGAGCCGATATGCAGTTCGTGTTCGGGCCATAAAAAACTGTCCAAACCGCATATCATATTGAATTTTGTGCCGATGGGCTTATCCGGGATTTGATAGTGATGCTTCGTAACAGTTCGAGTTAGGCCTCTTCGATCTGTGTAGATATTTGGTAGATTCCACTTTTGGAAATGACTTCTTTAGCTCATTTTGAACTTTTTGTGACAACGAAGAGTGACCCTTGGGGTGGAGCCAAAGAGTTCTTTCGTGAAGGGGACTAATCCTACTGTCCAAATTTTTCATTCAAAACCCTCTGTAACCAAGCCCCTAAAAATAATCTTTATTATACTTGAAATAAGAAGAAGCTCCGGCAGTGGGAACGTAAACCCCATGGTTTATTACGTATTGATTTCTTCTGTAGATGGAGATGGATCGGAGACGAGTAAACCCCATACTATTTTAGGCTAGATTGCCAGCGCCGAGATCCTCACCCCCACCTCCTCCTCCAGCTTTGCCGTTTGCCAGAACGTGGCCTCGCCTCGCCTGCCGCCCCCCGCCCCCCGCCGGATTCCCCGCCGGGCACCGGGGGTCGTCGCGGCCCGCTGCGGGAGGCGTATAAAATAGCGGTGACCTCCGGAATCCGGGGCCCGGCTGCAATTCCAAGCTGGCCGCCGCCGCTGCCGCCGCCGCCATCCCCCCGCCCACGTCGCCGGCGATGGCGTCGCCGGCGGGCGGCGACGACGCCTCCCCGGCGAAGCCCATCCTCCTGCACGGGGACCTTGACCTGTGGATCGTCGAGGCGCGGCTGCTCCCCAACATGGACATGTTCTCCGAGCACCTCCGCCGCTGCTTCACCAGCTGCGGCACCCCTTCCTCCTGCGCGCCCAAGCAGCCCCACCCCTCCAACCGCGGCGGCGACCGCGGCGAGGCGGGCGGCGGCGCCGGCCGGCGCCACCACCGGCATATCATCACCAGCGACCCCTACGTCACGCTCTCCGTCGCCGGCGCCGTCGTCGCGCGCACCGCCGTCATCCCCAACAGCCAGGAGCCGCGCTGGGGGGAGCACTTCTCGGTCCCGCTCGCGCACCGCGCCTCCACGCTCGAGTTCCAGGTCAAGGACAACGACACCTTCGGCGCGCAGCTCATCGGCACCTCGTCCGTGCCCGCCGACCAGGTCGCCGCCGCCGTCGACGACGAGGTCGACGCCTGGTTCCCCGTCCTCGGGCCCGGCGGCAAGCCCTACAAGCCGCGCACCGCGCTACACCTCCGCTTCCGCTTCCGCCCGCTCGACACCAACCCGGAGTACCGCCGCGGCATCCCCGGCGACCCCGACAAGCGGGGCGTCGAGGACTCCTACTTCCCGCTCCGCCAGGGCGGCCGCGTCACGCTCTACCAGGACGCGCATGTCAACGAAGGGGACCTCCCGGACATCGAGCTCGAGCACGGGAAGCTCTTCCAGCACAACCGGTGCTGGGAGGACATCTGCCACGCCATACTCGAGGCGCACCACATGATATACATCGTCGGATGGTCGTCTACGACAAGGTGAAGCTCGTGCGCGAGCCGTCGTCGTCCAGGCCGCTGCCCGAGGGCGGCGACCTCACGCTCGGAGAACTGCTCAAGTTCAAGTCGCAGGAGGGTGTCAGGGTGTGCCTGCTCGTCTGGGACGACAAGACGTCCCATGACAAGCTCTTCATCAAAACGGTGAGCCATTACGACAAGACTTTGGAATGTCCCTGATGCATTTGATTGTTCCTCTTTACTTAATGAGAGGGAGTTCTTTGGATGTTGCTCCACAGATACGAGTTTATTAGTGGTGCATTTGAGGGACGTTCAGCCAAGCACTACTTGTTCATAAGTAATTTCCATATCCGTATTAACGAAATGATAAATCTGGGGTGGTGATGAATTGATTTCTGTTCTAGTCTTGCAGCATTTCTCTTAACCTGGATATGTTGGCTTGGGTGTGTTTTCTCTGTTTTCAATTTGCCATGAACTTACGTCTTATGCAAATTCATACCTCGGCCATGTTACTAAACATGGTGCACAGTTTGTCATTCCCATCATTATCCATACACCCCGTTCCTTTTGGTGTGTGGCTCTTTTTTAGGGGTTCTTTGTGATGACATTTAAGAATAAGTCCTCATTTCTATGGTTTTGCAGGGTGGTGTGATGGGGACACATGATGAGGAACTAGAAAATTCTTCAAGCATTCCTCAGTTATTTGTGTTCTTTCACCTCGATATGCCAGCAGTAAGCTGAGCATTTTCAAACAACAGGCAAGTTCGGGCAGTATGTTTCCTGGGCATTTAGTTTTTTTTTAAAGCTACAAGTAAAAGTTATCAGATAAACCTTAAGCAAGTTAATTTTACTCATGATTCCCCTTTTAGCAATTAAATATTTACCATGCTGTGTTGGTTCCATATGGATAGTGAATGCAAAAATAAGTTCACAAGTAGTTTTATACAAATAAAATCAGGAGCCAACAGTTATCTTAAGTTTTATACAAATAGTTCTATAACAATCTCATTGGGTTTTTATCTCAACGAGTTTGAAAAAAGCATTCTGCAGGCTACTCATGTGCTTTTTTTGCTGGCCATATTTGGCAATCTTGAACTTCTGTCGTGCAGGTTGTTGGAACATTGTTTACTCACCATCAAAAATGTGTGCTGGTTGATACACAAGCTTGGGAAACAAGCGGAAAGTTACTGCTTTCATTGGAGGCCTAGATCTATGTGATGGGCGTTATGATACTCCTCAGCATAGGCTTTTTAAAGATCTTGACACAGTATTTGAAAATGATTATCATAACCCAACATTTTCGGTGAGTTCATTTTTGTTAATATGTTCTACATAACTTCTCTATGATCATCAAATTGGAGTTCAAAAAGTAAGCTTCTAGGTGCTGGTGCAATGAATGAATGCCTAACTGTCAGTGCTTTTCTTGCACCACGTTAATCTCATTGGGTTTTTATTTTCTAGCATCATATGTGTTCCCTTGATGCAGGGAAGTTCAAAAGGACCAAGGCAACCATGGCATGATTTGCACTGTAAGATTGATGGACCAGCTGCCTATGATGTCTTAAAAAATTTTGAGCAACGCTGGAGAAAAGCATCCAAATTCCGCAACCGATTCAGGAAAGTAACTCGTTGGAAAGATGATGCCCTGATTAAGCTGGAGCGTATCTCATGGATACTCAGCCCTTCGGCTAATGTTCCAAATGACCATGTTAGTTTGCGGGTTTCAAAAGAAGAAGATCCTGAGAACTGGCATGTTCAGGTGTTAGCACTGCTCTTATATGTTCGCTTATGTTAGTACTTATGAATTGTCGGCACTGGTTAACATATTTTAATGTTTCAGGTGTTCCGGTCAATTGACTCGGGCTCTCTAAAAGGATTTCCTAGTGATAATAGCAAAGAAGCTTCAAAGCAGGTTAGTCTGGCACATCTTCACTTCTACTTTGTTGTGGCATTGTATTCATTGGCAACTTTAGTAAATCTATAGCTATGCTGAAGTTTGTGGTCTGTTTTCCGTAAATTTCTCCATCCTCTTATTCTGTGCCATACAAAAAATATGTTTCGGTATAAAGTTCTAATCATTTAATGGACTTCTGCAGAATCTTATATGCCGAAAGAACCTTATAATCGATAAGAGCATCCACACGGCATATGTCCGGGCAATCAGATCAGCGCAACATTTCATTTATATAGAAAATCAGTATTTTCTTGGTTCTTCGTACGCGTGGCCATCCTATGTGAATTCAGGTTTGGGGTTCTTCTTTTTTATCCCGTTCGTAACTTGGCATGCTGATTTTATATAGCTAGCGTGCGTATTATTCTGATGCTAAAACAGGCACACACAAATGCAGAGAAGCCAGAGAGAGCACATATTCGTTCTCTTTTTTACTTTCATTAGACTAGTCACATTCTTTTTAGTTTCATCATGCTTTTGTTGCTGATGGTACTGTTGTGTAAATTTTACATTCATGTTCAATGTTACGACATGCTTTACACAAACTGGAAATTTTGATCCCTTGGGATGTTGCAGGTGCTGACAATTTGATACCAATGGAATTGGCCCTCAAAATTGCAAGCAAGATAAGAGCTGGCGAACGTTTTGCGGTTTATGTAGTCATACCAATGTGGCCTGAAGGAGTCCCAACCGCAGCCTCTGTGCAAGAAATTCTCTACTTTCAGGTAAACTCTATCTTGTAAAACCATTATAGTGGGTATTAGGAAATCCCAATTCTGAGATTTATCAAGAAATGGAAATCCCAATCTGAGATTTATTGATATATGGAAGTCTCATTCTGCCTTGCAACTTCAATCTCTGCCCTATGAACCGACGTACCACTTGAGTGCATGTTGGCATATTACCTGATGTTTACGCTGTTTTTTGTTCTTAATTACTACAATAATACTCTACCTATGCTCGCTTCCCTTTGTATAATTCAATGCCATTTTATGCCAGAGGGTGACCTCCTCTGGTTCTTTGCTTATCTGCAGTAACTTTCATAGAGCAATGTAAAAATGAGACCAACCAGGACTAGCCCTTGGTGGCTTAATTTTACAGAGGAATTGCTCCTTTGTGAGAATTCAAGAAATTCGCCCCCGACCGGATTCGAAATCTGGTTGCTGGGTTTAGCCACTGCCACCCTTGCCACTGGGCCTCTGCCCCGTTCTCGACAAAAGAGCAATCTAATATGTAATGTCGTCATAGCCTAAGAGTTGCAGAAGGGTAATGCTAATTGAAATAATACTATCCACACTGGCCTACCATATTATAAAGAGATCTTCAGACTTGCCCCTTAGTAAATCAGCAATAGTGTCTTTGCCCATAAAACTCTAGTTCTAGGTTCCTCGAAAATTTTCTATAATCAACATGTTTTCATTTTTCTTTTCGTTTCATTGTAAACCTTCATTCTGCCACTGAAAGCAGATAATAATTGTACTAAACTCTAAGGAAGATGACACAGTAAATTTCAATTATGATGCATGTATACTGAATCAGAATTTGGGGCCTGGGGATATTACACCATGGAACACTACACACTTTTTGTAAGGGTGGGGTACCCCCGGATCCCACTATTCATGATATCGGTCTACAGAGTTCAGACTGCTGCTCCCGCAAGCAGTTTGAAATGTCTTTATCAGAGAAGAAAGACATGATCTGGCACATGTCAAAATCCGAGAATAACACATACCTCAGTTCAATATGAAACCAGGGGTCACAGCAGCACTAAGGCTTCAGATGCTTTTCATTAACTAGCATCTTAAGTATCCTGTAGGAGGCCGAATCTCCTTCCAGTACTCCTCTGTTCTTCAGCTAGGAACATTTCACCCATGATTCACCAAAATCTATAATGTACACTTATAGTTGTCTGCCTGATGACTGGTGGTACTTGATAATTTTTATGCTTGATTTTGCAAGAGGATTTTAGACTGAGGAACTTAGGAGTTTTTATATTACGAAGTATTTTGTAGGTTTGTCATTGTGTTTGTGAAGTATGACAGATTACTTGCAGCCTTGAGTAAAGTATTTTCACCTTCATAGAAAAGCAAAAATATTAATGGTTTATTCTTTTATCTCACAGGCTCAGACAATGGAGATGATGTATAGAGTAGTTGCACAAGAGCTCAAGGCCATGAATATCGAGAACGCAAACATCCAAGATTACTTGAACTTCTACTGTCTTGGCAATCGGGAAGAACCATCAAAAAATGATAGTCCTGAGTCAGACAAATCTACAAGTGCAGCGGTAATGTGTTATTACGTGCTTCATTCCTTCATAAGAAAGAACATTGTGCAAAATTGATCTCTTGTATCAGTGTTAAAGCCTTACCTGCCAGCAAGATTAGTCTTTCCGCCTTATAAATAAGAAAAACAAAAAAAGACGCTAAAGTGCTAGTGAAATTCAAAACATACAGATAGCTAGAGATACACCATTGGTTTGAAAAGTGGCTTCTGAACATATATTACAAAAAGTTGACTCAACAAAATGTTGGTATGGTAGGATCCTTAGTACCAAAGGTCTCAATTACTACTGTCGCATTGGTTCACTGAATGTTATTTTAGATGGTAGGCCCAGTGACCAGCTTTTAATTAAAGTTCATAACTTGCAACAAAGTTTGTGTACTTATAAATTGCTCACGCAGGAACTGAGTATAGAGAATTATACTACATTCTCCCCCTAGAATCAGTCTGAGGGATGTTTATCTCCTTTTATGAGTATTAGTTAACATTGCCATTGAGTTTCTGTCAATTTAACCTACGCTTACTTTAACCTACTCTTGTTGTCTGAACAAGTGAATAAATGACTAAAGAACTGGAAAAGATGATTTACTCATCATGTATTCACGAGCCATGTTCCAGCCTTTCCTCTTGTAGAATTTTAACACTACCTCTGATCCGAATTAGTTGTCTCGAGTTGTACACCACATTTGTGCTATACACTAGTTGTCCGTCCGCGACAAGTAAAAGGGGTCGGGGGGGAGTATGAATTAACACTTATTTCACCCCCACTTTAAATTCACAGGGCCTTGCTAGAAAATATCGGCGCTTCATGATCTATGTTCATGCAAAAGGAATGATTGTAGACGATGAATATGTCATTTTGGGCTCAGCAAACATCAATCAAAGGTCCTTGGCTGGTACGAGAGATACTGAAATTGCAATGGGCGCCTACCAACCTCATCATTCATGGTCTACAAAGGGGGGTCATCCTCACGGCCAGGTTTGTAAATGGCTTTCTCCTTATATGTGAACTGCTGAACCTTGTCCAACTTCTCGTTTAAAGGCTATAACAACATAGGCTTGTTTAGAAGTATTGATGCATCTTCTGTATTTAGCTAATTTGCCTACATATTTTACATATTTTGCTTGCAGGTATATGGATATAGAAATTCTCTCTGGGCTGAGCACCTTGGGATTGTTGATGACCGCTTCAAGGAGCCTTCCAGTCTGGACTGTGTGAGATTAGTGAACCAAATCGCGGAAGAGAACTGGGAGAGATTCACATCAGAAGAGATGAAAACGTTGCAAGGGCACCTCCTCAGATACCCGTTGAAGGTAGAGCCCGATGGCAACGTCGTCCCACTGCCAGACCAAGAATGCTTTCCTGATGTTGGTGGCAAGATCTGCGGAGCTCCAACCTCACTTCCTGACTCGCTGACAATGTAAACATCGTCGCAGTGCAGATTATCGGCATTTTCAGAGTGCAAGCTGGTTCTTTTCCACACCTGTAAAAACTACATGATTCTTTTGTTGTTGTGTTGGCGCTGGAGGAGAGGTTGATGTGTATCGTAATCTGTCATCTCACCCGTAGCGTGGGGTAGTCAAAGCGTGAGTGCTGATGGTGTCTGTAGAGTTGTTGCCTTCGTAAGATTTTATAGTGTCTGTAAATTGAACACGGCGGGATCACTGATATGTTTGGACATACCCTATAGTCACGACAGGATCATCAATAAGTGTTGGTCATTTGATTGATTTTGAAGGTCTGTAAATGACATGAGCATTGATACTTTGATAGTGTATGGATGTATGTCATTCTACTGCCAGTTATACGCCTACAAGTTCCCAACCATTTCTTACGCACGACCCATAAAGGAAAGAAACTGCCCACAAACTGAGGAAAAGATTCACCCAAAAACTAGACTATTCGAGTCGTCGAGCAAGCAGTGGCATCGATACCATCCTCAATCTCCGTCAGCGCCTCTACTTTCTTCTCGGCGCGCCGTTGCCGCTCCTCCGGCGGCGCCACCGTCTCCCAATCCCAGAGCGTACAAGGCCATGCCTGAGCAACATGTTGGGAAGATGAGATGCGTCCGGGTCCGGGTCAGGCTCTGAGAGGGGGGCTGGACTCTGGATATATCTTCTCTCTTTTTATTTAGTTAGGATCACAAGAGCATAGCCGAGAGGCTCGAGATCGAAAGCAGAAGAAATCGCCGGGGCTCCCCCCACCTCAATCGATCGCGGACAAAAGCTGGGGCTGGCTTCGATTTCCCTTCCCCTCCGTCGATGATGGGGGTCTCAAGACGCAGGTCGCGACGGCTCCAAGCTGCCTCCGTGCTTGTTTCAGCAACCGTGAAAGAGGAGGCTGACCATCAAGGCCCTGCTGGTGAGTTCATACAATCATACGTACTGTAAATGGCTCTGGATTGCACTACAGTCTCCCTGCAATGCCAATTACCACCACCATGTATGCGTGCCCATTGTTTTTCTGTCCTGCCTACTCAATATCAATGACCACATATGCAGATCACCATGCCTTTTCTTCTGTCAAAGTACAAGTCGAGATCAGTGATGAACAGCAGAGCAAACCCATCTCGGAAGGTGAGTCAACACTTCCTGCTGTGCCGCTTCATCCACTGCCTGCCTACAGCCTACACAATATTACCATCATGTATGAGTGCACATTTCTTGTGGCCTGCCTGCCTAGCTACTCGGTTATTAATGACCACATCTACAGATCACTATACATTTCCTTCTGTCAAAGTAAAGGCCGAGATTAGTGATGAGCAAAAGAGCAAGCCCATCTCGGAAGGTGAGTGAACAGCACAACACTGCAGCACAACACTCTTCTATACAGCAAAAGAGCAAGCCCATCTCGATGGATTGACATATGCCTGTAGCGAAAAATTAAACATTGCTGATGAGTACTACTGTATCATATACTTGTGTTTTCCTTCTGGAGAAAAATGTATTTTAGATCGACTACTATTACCTTGCTTTGCCCACTAGTAAGTAGCCTGCTATGATAAACGTTATTAAACAGTCTGTTCCAAGTGCCCATTGCAGAATGATTCTGTATTTTCACACCACTATTCAAATGCGCAGGTCAATATAGGTTATTTATTCAGAGGCCCGTGAGGAGATGCCGCCGGGTGAAGTATGGCAAAGGAAGTCGCTATGCACGCATTCTGTCAATAGCACATCAAAAGAAGGTGTCTCCTAATATTTTGGCATCAGAAGCTGAAGGAAGGTTATTCCATAATGTATTTAACCATCTGGTTGATGCAATCGTAGCTTCTCAGACAGCTGGTATGAATGAGCTGAATATCTATTATCTCATCAAAATTCAACTGCATTTGTGCTTGAACTTGTGACAACACAACATGCTGAATCTTTTGGATCTAACAACTTTCTTGTGTACTTCCAATTCCAAACTAGGGAGCGAAGAAAAGACTATAGAAGTGAACATCAGCTCTGATGAGTGCAACTCTCTAGTGCCTCCAGTTGGTCGAGAACATGTCCTGCAGAAAATCTTGACACTCCTGCTCTGCATGGCTTAGACAACTCTAGTAAGTAGCACACGATTTCCTATCATTTCACAAGCCTCCTCGAGTCCTCGCCCTAATTTTTAGTCCTCCCATTTGACAAGCAATATCAACTGGTTGTTTGATGCCAGGTGCATTCAGGAAAGCAGGAGAGAAAATGGAAACACTGCTAATTGATGGTAAAGCTCAGGACTCAAACTACAGCCTTTCCTGTCAGTGTGATGCAACTTTCTCCGACCGTCAGGAAGATGCCGATACCCACGCCAGCGTGAAAATCATCGCGACCATCCTTTAAATCCTGAGGAGAGGGAAAGAATCTACAGAGAGACGCTGTTGAGGAACAAAGATAGACCAGGCAGTAGTGGTGGTGCAAAAGGCGGGACGCGAGCTGTGATCGATGAAGCTAAGCAAGATGGACAGAAGCTAGATGGACAGCACGAGACAGAGGGTAAGAAGAAATCAGACCTCTACTGTCACAGGTGTACTAACACTGGTCATGTTCAGAAAGATTGTACGGCTCCGCAAACTTGTTACACCTGTAAGAAACCTGGGCATGTTGCAGCGGAATGCAAGCAGTTGAAAGAGCCAAAAATGAGAATTTGTGGAGGCAGTGGTAGTCAAAGAGCCTTCTTCAGCATGCGCTTGGAAGTGCCTGAGGCAGTGACAGTTCCAACGACAGTGACAGGTATACTAAAAATCCAACAAGGGGCGTGTGAGGAGGATATGCTATTGGAAGAATTGAATCTTCAGTTTGAGCAAGATTGGAACTGGAGAATTAGAGCTATTGGGAAACAAGAGTGGCTAGTAGAGTTTCCTGACACGGTAACTAGAAGAGCACTTACAAAATTTGTGAATGGTTTCATTTTTGTCACGGATGACTCTGTACGTGCCAAGGTTATTGATTCTGTTTGTGAAATGGAGGCTTTTGGTATGCTTGAGGAAACCTGGGTGCGAATTTATGGGCTTCCAGATTGGGCAAGAAATGAAGAAGTAATCTGGAATGTGGGTTTCCAAGTGGGGGAGAGCAGGAAAGTTGATTTGGAATCGCTAACAGGGCACAGGCCAGTGAGACTACTGATTGCATGTGAAGATAAGTCAAAAGTGAACTGCTACACCAATACCTACATCAATGGAAGGGGTTTCCGTTTGGAATGGGAGGTGGAACCGGATACTACTTCATTTGATGGGTCGGGTAATGATGATGACAAAAATGATGAAGGACACTCCAAAAAGAACAGAGATACTACAGAGGATGCCAGCAAAAAAGATAGTGTTGGAGACCCTTGTTTGTATATTAGAAAGATAGGAGGACTAATGTGTAACTTGTACATTGTATATACAGAGAACTAGAGAAGTGAATGAGAGAGATGAGGCTCGAAGCTTCAGGAAACAGAGAAAATCTCCTCTCTCCCAAACCCTATCTCCTGTGAGTTTTGCTTACCAGCGATCTAGAGAGAAGTCGCAATATGGTATCAGAGCACACTGCTAGGGCACGCCCTGGTCGTGCTGATTGACGGCAGTCGGGTCCTGGTGGTAGTGGGGATCTGCGCGAGCTGCAGAGGGAGTTGATTGAAGGCAGCAGTGGTGAGAAGAAGGGGGAGAGTCGAGGATCTCTCCCATCAGCGGATTTCTTGGCTGGATCAAGTCAGGGAAGGGGAGATTGCGTTGTGGCTGTAGCTGTGGTGAAGGTTTCAGGTGAGGTGTGAAGTTCTAGTGCTTTTTTTATTGCAGTACATTGGAAGCCTGTGTTGAGGATTAATTAGTGATAATGGGAGACAAGTCATCGCCTGTCACAGTGGGGGAGCTTGCTGCAGTCTGCAAGCAATGGATGAGAAATACAAACCTTTGTTTGATGCACTAAGCAAGCAGGGAGCAAGCTCAAGGTCAGAGGGTGAGACCAAAGAAGAAGTTCATCCTCTGCAAATGCCTCATGTCAAGTTGGAAGGGCCTGAAAGTTATGTGAGCTGGGCAGAGCATGCCGAGACAATTCTAGTCTCAAGGAAATTGGAAGGTTACATATTGGGTACGACTAAAAAACCAACAGAAGAAGATTCAAAGGATGGACAGAAGTGGAAGATGGCTAATGCATTGGTACGAGCATGGCTGTTGAGTTCAGTATCACCTCAAATTGCCAAACAGGTTGAGAGGATTAAAGAAGCATCAGAAATATGGCGGCTTTTGAAAGGTACCTTTTCGGGGGTTGGAAATGAGATGCTTGCTTGCAGAATTCAGCGAGAATTGCAGCAGCTGCACCAAGGGGAGAAATCCGTGGTTGAATATGTGTCTGAGCTAAAGAGATTGTGGAGTGATCTGGATTATTATGATCCAGTGGATTTGGAGTGTGGCAACTGCATTGAAAAGTTCAGCAAATGGACAGAGAGAAGACGTGTGAGAGACTTCCTTAATGGGCTCAACTCAAAGTTTGAAAACAGGAGAGCTGCATTGTATGGCAGTGAAAAATTACCTAGCCTGGAACAAGCAATGTCTGCAATTATTAGTGAGGAGACCCGGTTGATGTTGGAGGGGACAGAGTCAACCACACAAGGTGCGTCACATAGGCGTGCAGCTTTTCTTGCTTCAGAAGGAGTTGACCACCAAAGGCTAGGAGTAACTACATCTGAGAGGAAATGTTTTGAATGCGGTCAGCCGGGACATCTGAGAAATGCATGTCCTGAACTGTTTGGAGGAGGCAGGGGTAGAGGACATGATTGGCGCGGAAGAGGCCGTGGACGCCTCCCTAATGGACGTGGTGGTGCTAGAGGTCGAGGTTTATGGCTGGGAGGCAGAGCCAGTACTTGTATAGCAGCTCAAGAAGCATCGCATACTGTGAAGGTTGATATGACAACTGATGAATGGGAGAGATGGCGTCAATTCAAGGGTTGTCCCTAGATGAAAAATCATCTACTGAAGCCTCTACACTGCCTGCAATTGCATCTTCTGCTAATTTTGGTGGTAACAATTCTAATACTCTAAAGCATAAATTCTCGGATGCAACATGGCTAATAGACTCCGGTGCATCTAGACATATGGCTGGATCTTATGGTGATTTTCTTGATTATGTTCCCGACCCAACTAAACAAAATGTAAAACTGGCTGATGGCTCATCTCAACTTATTGAAGGTTCAGGGACAATTATATGCAGTCCAAACATGCCTCTATCATCTGTTTTGCATGTCCCCTCCTTCCCAATAAACTTGTTATCTATTAGTTGTATTACAAGTGAGGCAAATTGTGCTGCTATATTCTTTCCAACATGGTGCTTATTTCAGGAACTTGGGACTGGAAGAAGACTTGGGACGGGGAGCATGCGTGATGGGCTGTACTACTTGGATAATAATATGTTGCATTCGGTTGCTGCTACTTCAGCCCACTCTCCACAACAAGAGCTGCTTCTTCTTCATCACAGGCTAGGGCATATGTCTTTTGCTATTTTGGGTCGCCTTTATCCCAAGCTCTATAATAGAGTTAGTAAGGAGAAGCTAGTGTGTGATGCTTGTCAGTATGGGAAACAAACTCGAAGCTCTTATATTTTGTCTGATAATCGGAGTACTGTACCACTTGAAATTATCCACTCAGATGTATGGGGCCCTAGTGGAGTGTCGTCTCTTAATGGATATCGTTACTTTGTCACGTTCATTGATTGTTGCACTAGGACAACTTGGGTTTATGTGTTAAAACACAAGAGTGATGTGTTTGAATGTTTCATCGATTTTCATAAACTAATCACGACTCAATATAATGCTTGTGTCAAAGTTCTCCGTACTGATAATGGTACGGAATATGTAAATAAGGAGTTTGATGAATATTTGTCAAACTTTGGAATTATTCATCAAACTACATGCCCAAACACCTCTGAACAGAATGGTTTGGCAGAGAGGAAAAATAGGCATCTATTAGAAATTACACGTGTATAATGATGGCCATGAATGTCCCAAAGTTTCTGTGGAGCGAGGCACTGATGACTGCTGCATATTTGATGAACAGAATGCCGTCTAGAGTGCTGGGTTATAAGACTGCAATTGAGTGTCTCACCGGTAGGACTACATATGTTGTCCCACCAAAGGTGTTTGGTTGTGTTTGCTTTGTTAAGGATTATAGACCAAGTGTTGGGAAGTTAGACTCTAGAGCTTTGAAATGTATATTTGTTGGATACTCGGGAAAACAGAAAGGGTACAAGTGTTGGTGTCCTTCTGAAAAAAGGATGTTTGTGAGTATGGATGTAATCTTTAGGGAACATGAGGCATTTTATGGGGAACCAACTGATTTATCTGATGTTTTCCCCGACTTGTTTGCTAATGATGTCTTAGATGCAGAATGTGAGACAGGGATAGATAAAGGAGGAGAACAAGATGATCAAGCGCCTAGGGAAATGATTGTTGGGACCATACCAGCAGGAGAGGTGCACGATGGTGATGATGGTACTGCAGAACCAGAAGAACCGGAGCAGGGGGAGCCAAACAGAGCAAAGTGGCCAAGACCGAATGAAGAGCAAAACCTCCAAGTATATAGACGCAGAAAGCCGAATGAGGGTGAACATCAGATGCAGGGGGAGGAACATACTCCTTTGAGACCAGATCTCGAAGCCCAAGAGCAGCTTGGCATACATGGTGCAATTCCATCTCCATCAGTTTCATCCCGGACTCCTCTATCAACCTCTACAGACGACGGTACAATCCCTTCCAACTATAATGACCTAGATATTCCCATTGCCCATAGAAAGCAACCTCGTACTACAGCTGGAAAATTGCCGTCAAGGCTGTCTCCATATAATATTTCTTCTCATGTTTCATATTCCTCGTTGGGTCCTAGTTATAAAACGTTTATAGCTACACTAGACTCCACAACACCTGTTCCACACGATTGGCAGGAAGCAAAAAAGGATCCAAGATGGAGGGCAGCAATGCTGGAAGAAATGGCAGCACTTGACAAAAATAATACGTGGGTACTTACCCCAATTCCAACAGGCAAGAAGATTGTGGGTTGTAAGTGGGTATTTACTGTCAAGCAGACACCCGAAGGAAGAGTAGAAAGGTATAAGGCTCGGTTAGTGGCAAAGGGGTACAGTCAAACGTATGGAGTAGATTATGACGAAACATTTGCTCCGGTGGCAAAAATGAACACTATTAGAACAATAATTTCAATAGCAGCAAACCTTAGATGGAAATTATTCCAAATGGATGTTAAAAACGCATTCCTTCATGGAGATTTGCAAGAAGAGGTTTATATGGAAATTCCTCCGGGATTTAGTAGTAGTGAAACCCAAGGGAAAGTATGCAAACTAAAGAAGTCTCTTTATGGACTTAAACAATCCCCAAGGGCTTGGTTTGGAAGGTTTAGAAAGGAAATTTGCTATTTGGGATATCAACAAAGCAATGCTGATCACACTCTTTTCTTCAAGATTCATAATGATAAGATTGCTATGCTTGTGGTGTATGTTGATGACATAGTAATTACAGGGGACGATGATGAGGAAATAAAGTGCTTGAAAAGGACACTCGCAAGAACATTTGAAGTCAAGGACCTAGGTTTTCTTCACTACTTCTTGGGAATTGAGGTGGCATACGGGGCACAAGGTATTTACCTTTCACAGAGAAAATATGTGCTTGACTTACTTAATGAGACAGGCATGTCAGGATGTAAACCAGCAACAACACCAATTGAACAGAATCATCGTATTCTATCAGACTCGGGTGATCCAGTAGACAAGTATCAATATCAAAGGTTAGTTGGTCGTTTAATTTACTTATCACACACAAGGCCAGATATTGCATATGCTGTTAGTGTTGTAAGTCGATATATGCATGATCCCCGGTCTGGTCACTTGGCTGCTGTAAACAGAATATTACAATATCTTAAAAATTGTCCGGGGAAGGGGATTTTATTTTCTAATCATGGGCACCTGAGAATAGAGGGATACACAGATGCTGATTGGGCTGGATGTTTAGATGATAGAAGGTCTACTTCTGGCTATTGTGTATTTGTTGGCGGGAACCTTGTTAGTTGGAGGAGCAAGAAACAAAGTGTTGTTGCTCGGTCCACAGCAGAGGCAGAATTTAGATCAATGGCGTCAGGACTATGTGAGTTAATGTGGATGAGGATACTGTTGACTGAACTTCACTTCTATGGTGATACACCTCTTCAACTCTATTGTGATAATCAAGCTACTATCAATATAGTCAACAACCCAGTCCATCATGATAGAACCAAGCATGTTGAAATTGACAGACATTTTATTAAGGAGAAACTAGACGAGGGGGCACTTCGGGTTAGCTTTGTTAAATCTGCAGATCAGCTAGCTGATGTGTTAACAAAAGGAGTTAGTGTTGTGTCTTTCATGAGAACATGTGACAAGATGGGACTAATTGATATATTTGCCCCATCTTGAGGGGGAGTGTTGGAGACCCTTGTTTGTATATTAGAAAGATAGGAGGACTAATGTGTAACTTGTACATTGTATATACAGAGAACTAGAGAAGTGAATGAGAGAGATGAGGCTCGAAGCTTCAGGAAACAGAGAAAATCTCCTCTCTCCCAAACCCTATCTCCTGTGAGTTTTGCTTACCAGCGATCTAGAGAGAAGTCGCAATAGATAGAAAGAGAGATGAGAAGCAGGAATCTAAGGATAAGAGCAAACTGAATCAGGAATCGGTGGGCAGCAGAAACCAAGACAGAGGAAACAAGCAGAAAGGTGGGCAGAATACACAGGAGGCTGCAGAGATGAAGACTTCGACACAAGAGGAAGGGGAGACAGTTGATAGTGTTGTAGTTCCCATAGTTGTTAATGAGCAGGGTAAGGAGACAAAGGAAAAATTGGGGAAATAAAATCTATCAAGGTGGGGGAAGAGGAAGTGGAGAAGGGCCTAGATAATCTGGGGCAGGGAGAGTGCAACTCACAGCTGGAATCTAAAGACAAGGAGGAAATGTCAGAATCTGAGTTCAAGCGCATTTGTGATGATGTGGACAACAACAGCAGCAATTCAGATGATGTTCTCAAAACACCCAGGATTCTGAGGAGTTGAAGTTTCTAACCTATCATAGTGAGCGGGAAAAGGTGGATATTCCGGAGAACTGTGTTTCTGATGAGGAGGATCTTCAGTCGCCAATAAATGCTACACCAGTAGCCATGGTGTTTCCTGCAGGACATCCGCAGTGGGATGGGGGTGCGCCGTGGTCTCTGGTATCACACTCGAAGAAAAAAAGCGCTGTTGTGGAGAAGAAGCTGAAAGAACCAGTCGTAGCAATAAGACAGAGCAACAGGATTCTGGAAAAAGATGACGGTCTACCAATTTTACAGAGAGCTGAGAAGAGGGCTTCTCAGAAAAATGATATAGCAGGTATGACAAATAAATTCCATGTTTTCAATAATGTGCCAAATTCTGTTTTAGGTAATATTGCTAGTGATTGTAATGTAATTTTGGGTGACTCTCCCAAGAAAATAAATCAACTAATTAACATTTTCAAAGCTAAAGAATTAGCGGAAGCGGTGCTAGCGTCGGCTAGGGCACAACAGGCAAGAAAGGAACAGGAACAAAAGGAAAAAGAATCAAATGACAGTGTTAAACAGGATGATGGTGAAGTGGCTGCAGCCTTGTTGTTAAATAAAGAAGGGCAAGGCAAAGGTAGAAAAGGAGCAGGGAGGGAAAGACAACTTGATAGTGAGGAGGATGAGATTGTGACACCAGTTTCACCTCTTTGTTCGATGGAACAAGAGGTGATGGATAAGCTTGAGGCAGAGGAACTCTCTCATAGGAAGAAAATCGGCTCTGGATCTCCACGTAGTGGTGGGGAGTCTGGAAGTCGAAAGAAGAGATCTGGGAAAGGAAGGGGTAGAGGAAGGAAAAAAAGAGCAAGATGACAGTTCTTTTTTATAATATGAGAGGGTGTGGTGCGGTAGGTAGGAAGCAACAGGTCAAGGATTTTGTATTGAGTCAGAAGATCGATATTCTGTGTCTTCAGGAGACTATCAAAGTTAGTTTGTCCCGTAAGGAGATGAGAGAACTGGGAGGTCAGTTCTCTTATCACTGGAATGTGAAGCCTTCTATTGGTCACTCTGGTGGTATGGTGATTGTGGTTAGGAGTGATGTGTATGATATTCTTAATCAAGAGCAGGGTGAATTTTTTAACAGTTCAATAATTCGTAATATTGACTCAGGGGTTTGTTGGGAAATTATCAATGTTTATGGTCCAGTAGATTTGCAGCGGAAAGATAGTTTTCTTGCAGAATTAACTGATAAGGTGCTAAGCGCTAAGGTTCAGTGTGTGTGGGAGGTGACTTCAACTTGATTAGATTGGCAGAGGAAAAATCTAAGGGGCATATAAACAGAAATCTCATGGCAAAGTTTAACGTGATGATCAATCTCCTTCAGTTACGTGAGCTACATCGTATTGGATGTAGATACACGTGGACCAATAAGCAAAAAAAAACCTACTATGGAAGTCTTGGATAGGATCTTGGTGTCTAATGCTTGGGAGGCATTGTTCCCGCTGGCATTGGTCCTTTCCCTCACTCGATCTGGGTCTGACCACAGCCCGTTGATTCTCAGGCTTGATAATGCAAATGTCTTTAAAGCTAGACAGTTCCGCATGGAGTCATCATGGACAAAAAACACTAAGTTCAGAGAAGGTGTCTTGGCGAAGTGGCTGGTTCATCGACACAGGAAAGTGCTGGACTTTTGGAAACATCAACAGCTTGAATTGAGGAAGTTCATGAGGGTTGGGCAATGAATTTTCGAGGGGAGTCAAGAAACTAAAACAAAAGTTATTAGGTGAGCTCCAGGTATTAGATGAGAAAGGAGACAGGGACCTTCTTACAGAGAGTGATTGGGAAAAGAGATACAAAATGGAGGAAGAGCTGTCCAAAATTTATGCGGATGAAGAGGAATACTGGAGGAGACGTGGAGGTGAGCAATGGCTAGTAGAAGGAGATAACAACACATCTTACTTTCATGCGATTGCAAATGGTAGGAAACGGAAAACAACAATTCTGTCTTTGGAAGATGAGGGCATGATGATAGATGATCCGATTCAACTCAAGCAACATATTACTGACTTTTACAAAGAATTGTTTGGCAAGTTCCCCCCATCTGCGGTCCGGATGAACCCTGAGACCTGGAGCAGGGAAGGTTCGATTGATGAAAGAGACAATGAGAAGCTTACGAAGCCTTTTTCGCTGGAGGAGTTAGACATGGTGGTTAAGACAATTAAGACTAATACGACGCCAGGCCCGGATGGTTTCCCTGTACAGTTCTACAAAGTTTTCTGGCCCAAACTGAGGTTATCAATTAAAGAAATGCTGGACGAACTAGCCGCAGGTAGACTGAACATGGAAAGGCTGAATTATGGGGTCATTGTGCTGATCCCGAAAGTAAAGGATGCTAATGTTATCAAACATTACAGGCCAATCTGTTTGCTGAATGTGGTGTTCAAGATAATTACCAAGGTGCTGACCTTGAGGCTTACAGAGGTTGCTGACAAAGTCATCCTTCCTTCTCAAACCGCTTTTGTTCCAGGCAGATTTATTCAAGAAGGTGTGATGATTTTGCATGAAGTGGTTCATGAGATTCAGAGGACTAATGCGAAGGGCATTATTCTCAAATTGGACTTCGAGAAGGCGTATGATAAAATCCAGTGGCCTTTCTTGCGGGACACTTTGAAAAATAAAGGGTTCGGTGAAAAATGGATTCAAATGATGGCAGCAACTGTGGAAACAGGGAGAGTATGCATTAATCTGAATGGTGAAAATGGTGATTTTTTTAGAACTTTTAGAGGACTGAGGCAAGGGGACCCCCTGTCTCCATTGCTGTTTGACATAGTGGCTGAAGCATTGGGTGCCATGTTCACGGCGGCAAAGGAGAAAAGTCATATTAGAGGACTTGTTCCTCATTTAATCCCGGGGAATTACGCACCTGCAATATGCGGATGATACGGTCCTGTTTCTGAATCTGGATGAGGATTCGATTGTTACGGCGAAATTCCTGCTTTTCTGCTATGAAGCGATGTCGGGCTTAAAAATCAATTTCCACAAAAGTGAGATTTTTGTGCTGGGTGCTGATCCGGAAGAACAGCGCGGAGTGGCTGACTTGTTTAATTGTAACATTGGGAAAATGCCGATGAAATACCTGGGTACCCCGATTTCAAATAGGAAGTTGTTAGCCTCGGATTTTGACTTCCTTCCAGAGAAAGTGCAGAAAAAATTGGGCTGCTGGCAGCCGGCGTCTACGGGTGGCAGGAAAGTACTGATTGACTCGTGTTTGAGTAATGTGGCTACTTATATTATGAGCTTCTACCTTCTTTCGGAAAGGACTCATCATGATATGGATACACCGAGAGCTAACTTCTACTGGGAAGGGGTGGGTAGCCAAAATAAGAAATACCACATGGTTAGATGGCTGGCCATGTGTAGACCAAAAGAATTTGGTGGGATGGGCTTCATGGAAAGTAGAACAAGGAACTTGGCGAAATGGATAATGAAGCTGGAGAGTGGTGCCCGGGATCTGAGCTGTCAGATCTTGAGGAGAAAGTATAATGTGACAGGCAGTTTTTTCAAATCTGAGACAGCAGGTGCCTCGCAGTTTTGGAAAGGCTTACACAAAATTAAGCATTGGGTCCGTAGGGGACTGGCTTATAAGCTGGGGAATGGTCTAAAAGCCAGGTTTTGGAGAGATATTTGATTGGAGCCGATTCCGCTGGAATTTCGTTTCCCTTGCATTTACAAGTGCTGTGAGCAACAGGAAAACGTGGTGGCTGAAATCTTAAGAGAGCAAGGTCTTGCGCTTACTTTCTGTCGTGCGTTTGGTCCTAGAGAATTGAGAGAATGGAGAGAGTTGAAAGAGTTATTGACTGAGGTCTCCTTGCAAGATGGTGAGGATGTGGGCTACTGGATGTTGAACAACAATAACAAATTTTCAGCTAAATCGCTCTACCAGGAAATTATGAACTCAGGGGTGACAGATGTGAGAATGCTTGAAATGTGGAAAGCTAACATGCCACTAAAAATAAATTTTTTTGTTTGGATGTGCTTTAGAGGTAGGATTCAAGTAACAGCAGACCTGGCTGAGAAAGGTTGGCCAGGTGATACTGGATGCGTGTTCTGCGGAGAGTTGGAAACGGCAGATCATCTGCTTTTTGAATGCCCCGTTTCTAATTTTTCTTGGTGGTGTGTAAAGGAGGCGCTGGGCTGGGCAATTACTCCTGTTTCTTTTGATGATTTCTTGTTTAGCGTCCTAGGCACCCCGGGTGCTAGTGGCAATTATTTCTGCTGGGCAATTTTCGGTGCTCTTGCGCGGAACATCTGGACCACGCGTAATGATGCGGTGTTTAACGGAAAGTTCTGTTCCTCAGTTCTAACTACTGTTTTCAAATTAAACTCTTCTTTGTCGCAGTGGGTGTGCACGTTGCCGGGAAGGTATGAAGTAAGATGGAAATCGATGATCGAGAAGATGAATCCTGACGCTTAGGATGCAGCTAAGCGTCCTAGGCACCCCGGTGCTAGTGGCGTTGGTTGATTTGGCTTTTAGGTTCTCGTGTTACATTGTAAAAGACCTCTTTGTTTCTACCCGTTGCGGTACTGGGTTTGTTCCCAGTTTACGTTTTCCCCTGTTTGTAACCTGTTGCGCCACAGGAAACTTGGCTGCGATGCTTTCTTTTAAAGCAGGGCCGTCTGGCCTCTTGTCTCAAATCCTGAAGAACATTGGAACATCAGATGCACTCGGTGCACCGTCGCCTGGCGAGGTGGTACTTCTAGACCAGATCATGGAGCATGTCTCCTTGTGCGTCGACGACTTCCTGTGCGCAAAGGCGTATCAGAAAGAGAGGGACCTGAGACGCACACCGTATGGTAAAATTGGTAAGCAATTGTGTCGCAGCAGCCCTTGTCACATGTGACATATGTCTTGGCCTTATTTTGTGGATCGGAACTGAGATGTATGTTTTTGTTGTTGCAGCTTCTGAGCTGTATCGCATCGGGGAGAAAAACGGGGCTATCGCCTTTTATTGTAAGTATGGGTACGGCGTGGAGGGCATGTCCGAGCGGTTAAAACAGCTTCAAGAAGGGTTTAATCTCGTGGTCCAGGCATTGCAGAAAATAGAGATTACCTAGTATTTTTCACTGAGCCTGAAGAGCTGACGCCGACGCACATAATCGGGATAGCGGGCACGGGAGCAGGTGGGCATGGTGTGGATCGCAGAGAGCCGAGCCACGGTGACCCACCTCTGAACTAGGTTTGTTAGCATCAAAGGATCGGACAATAATTGCGCAGGCAGGCGAAACGAAATTCCTTTCAGGAATGAGGATTTTATTCACAATGTATTCACGGATCGCATCGATGTTTTGCTTCAGATGGACATGTATTGACAAGAGCTGGATTCTGCTGCACCAATCCATGTCCTCGATCACCACAAAACTTAAAGCCCCACTCGAACTGAAGTCAGACTGAGCTGCAAGACTTTTGGCTGGATCTCCTCCTGGAAGGCTACTGGAGCTGGTTCATCACTTGACGGCCGGGCATCAATATCTTATCCTCAAGATCATCCTGATGTTGCCAAGGCAGTGCAGCAGTGCTTGTCGTGATGAGTATAGTTCTTTTGTTTTCCTTTTGTCGGTTTGGTCTGTTTTTTTAAATTCAGTGCTCTGATTGCAGTGATACTTGTGTTGTAGCCTATGTGAAGCAAATGTGTGGAGCTCCCTTTTGTGATATGCTTTTCTGTTAAGTGACATGATAGATCTCCTTTTCTAATTCCACTTTTTAAATCCTGTAATGAACGCTGTATGGTTTTGTTTCCTTGAAATGGAACCGGGGATTTATAAAACTACGTGTTATTATTCTATGGAATTACATGACCGATATAGTGCGTGACTGCACGTCATTTTTACTCCCACTGTATCCACGAATCCGCAAAAAATCACCCAAAAATTATTTGAGCTGTTGGACAAGCCGCGGCACCTATCGTTTTGACACTCAAATTGTGAATAACACATCACTCAGATACGGAAATCCTTCGCAAGCTATGCATATAACTGCCTATCCTCAAACTTGCATAACGGTAGTCCAAAAACCGTGCAGAAAAATCACCCAAAAAATATTTGAGTTGTCGAGCAAGCGGCAGCAAAAGTACCATCCTCTATGTCCACGTGATGTCCCAGGACGGCGGCATGTCCGCCACGAGCAGCCTTCTCAGCTTGCCCAACGGTGGCATGTCGCAGAGAGGTGGTAAGATCCACACCTCAGGCCCGGTGAACCGGAGCAGGAGGTCCTCTAGGACAGTGAGGTGGCTCAGGAAGCTGCTGCGCGGGTACAGGTTCCGTACGCCCATCAACTCGAACAGCGGAGTCCAGGCATTCGCGTCCTCGTCGTAGGTGAGGTTGAGGTACGCCAGGCGCGGCACGACGCCCAACTTGAGCTCCAGGGGAGCGCCCATGCACGCCATCCTCTCCAACCTCGGTAACACACGCAGGTTGATCTTCCCGAGTATGCGGCCGCTGAGCTCGACAATCATCTCTCGATGGAGACGAGATTCTTCGGACAATCCGCTGCCCGTAGCCGACGGCCGAGCCGCCGAGGTATAGGCGGTAGCGCTCTGGCAGTACGTCGCTGACTTTGAATTCGAGCTCGGGGAGCTCGCGCGGGAGACGCGCCCAGCGTCGATCGAGAGAGTGCGGCAGCGGCTAAGCGCGGAGCGGGTGTCGAGCCGGCCCAGCAAGAGGGCCGAGGCTGTCCTCATCCTCCTCGCGCAAGCCATCAGACACGAGGAGGCGCCGGAGCTCCCGGTAGAGCACGTCGTCCGGGAGCGCGCCGAGGCGGTCCTCGTCCTCCTCGCGGACGGCGCCAGACACGTGGAGGCGCCGGAGGTCCCGGGAGAGCACGGAGAGCCCTCGATCGTGCGTGGACAGATGGCCTGGCGCTCTCATGGGCGGCGCTTGATCGGCAATTTTGGCGAAGTGACTATCAGTATCAGACTATGTGAGACCGATCGATCGAGCAAGCGAGCTGGGCGCGCGGGGGTGCGGTTACATGGGACTGAGCATAGAACTCGATGGAAAAACAAACCGAGTTTGTATGGGTTTCGGCTTAAACCTTCAGGCCCATCGGCTTATCGACATATTAATATGGGCCACTTCTTGGTAGTATGGGCGGTAGGCAGCATGCTTTACGCAAGGAGATTAAGCCCAGATTTTCGCTGAGAAATTCATAAGAGAATAGACTCAACTGACGTCTTAAGAGAATAGAGCCCAGAAACGTGGATGAAATATCATTGAGACCTTTTCTTTTTCTTGCCCCTCGTTGATATAGTGCTCAGCAGCGTGATTGTTATTAGGCGACTTTGCAAGGCGATTTGCGGCGACGCTGAAACTAAGGCCTACCGTCGACAGAGGAACAGAAGAATCGGGAAAGCGAGCCTGTACGTGTTCAGCCCCACCAACTACGGATCGAATATATATTCCATATTCTGGTGACATAGTTGTCCATATATTACAGTATATAAACACAGGTTACACTAGCTTAAAATGAGATTATGTGAGCTTTCAGACTCGATCGCGTTGGTTAACTCGGGAACAGTTGACTAGCTAAGCTGAGGTCGTGTTAATTAACGCCGGATTAGGCGGTGATGACCGGCCTTAATTAGAACAAATGACTAGCAGTAGCAACTTACACTGGCCCGAGTTGAGTTCACGTGGTGAGGCTCCGAATCCTTGGGTCCCTAGCAGAATATTCTACAGGTCATACATATGTTAATGCTACAATGATGAGAACTATTGATCGAGGTCCTATGGCGATCCCTTTTAGTGCGAGATGCGAGCCATCTTTGTTTACCGCTCGACTGATTCTTGATTCATCTTGTCCCAACTGATCATCGCTCTCCCTTGACATTTTCGTTGGTTGTTGTTGATCTGGATCGATGAATTTTGAACGGAAGCTAACATAGGTGCATTGACACTGATCTATAAAACTTGAGATAAATAAATTAACACGAAAATGGAGGGAATTGTTGATTATAGATTCAATGCCGGTATTTTTTTTAGTCGCAAGGCGTCAGTCATCTAAATTTACCATGATTCTTAATTCATATTGTCTCAAGTAACACACGTCTCTCCCTTTTCTACCCATTTGATCGTTCGTTGGGTGTCCTCTAGTTTAATTATCAGTGAATCTTGAACATAAGCTAAGCTCGGTGCATTGACATTGATCTGTAGAACTTGTGATGTTGTGCGAAGTTAGTGATAAAGTTTGTTAGAAGTATGTGTCTTGACAATGTGGTTCTCCATTGTATTATACGCACCACTAATTCACCAAAACTCTGATCCAATGTTAAACGTAACAACTGTAGTAGTTCTGATAAAAACAGGCAGTTAGTTTTGGAAAAAAGTAATGGCTTCTAGGAGCATGTCTGCCGCCTGGATGAACGTAAATTCGTCAAAATAATTACATGTCAAACGATTATCACTTTTAGATATATACATTTGCATGTCTTTTGTAGGTTTGCAAGGTCTTGTGCAAAAAAGAAAGGTTTGTAATTTGACGGAATAGAAACAAAAATTGATGCTCCAAGAGGAAATCTTGTAGGTATTAAACTTGTTATTCTTACGAAGGATGCAGAACTATTAATTTTTCCATGAAAATTTATGACTACACAAAGGATATGAACATTTGGATGCCCGATTTGTTTAAAGAAAATTAACGTTGAAAAGATCATTAGGAAAACATTTAGGGAGGGGACAATACTCCATGCAAATATTTTGGAAAAAAGGTAAAATGTTGTGATGGTTTTTGAAAAACTAATTTTCTTCATAAGCAGAATCGCCATAATGCCGGATCCTCATTTTTTTCTTGAAGTTTTAGCCACTTTTTTTAAACAGTGGTGTGCTGGTCACATTAATGAAGTTTTAGTCACTTTTGTGCTACTTTTTGTTTTTATTTTTATATTATTCATTGATCTTTATTTTGGCATTATTCGCACAAAAACGACCGGAAGCTTAGAAAGTATCAGTCACCTCCCAGGCACTTCATTTAGTCGGATATATGCGTCAATGAGTCGAGCACACTTGTCTTTACTATCAAGTGCTTTACGCTTGTATTTTCGCAACATAGAGAACACAGTATACACAAAACTTTCGTGAACAACCTAGAATCTCATTTCATGAACAACTAATATTTATATTTATTTCATATTCGATGGAACTGCCTAAAATAGCAAAACAGAATCAACAAAGCATGTACGTACATTTGTGTACGAGCTTAATTACAACTTTTTTTAATGCGTGCTTAAATTAAACCAATCCAATAGCATGTGCTACGTACACGTGTCCACAAGACCACAACACATATATGTGTTCCGTATCTGGCTCAGCTAGAGTACGCATAGTACATGTTGATGTCCGACGTGGAGAAGCCGTTGAAGTTGGAGCCTGAGGCGGTGGTGTAGGCGCCCATGTCGTCGAACACGAGCCAGTCCCCCACGCTCATCTCCGGCAGCTGGTACCCGGTCACCACCGTGTCGAGGGAGTCGCACGTCGGCCCGAACACCGTTGAGGTATAGGTCTTCTCCCCAGCAGGGGGCGGCGAGCGGCCTCGGGTGCGGCACGTAGTGGTCCATGGGGATGCAGCTGAGCGTGCCGTAGAGGCCGTCGTCGATCCAGTACTCGCGCACCTCGCCGCGCGTGCGCTTCCCGATGACGCGCGCCGCCATGGTGAATGCCGTCTCGGCGAAGTACCTTCCCGGCTCGCCAATGACCTCGACGCAGGGCAGTCCCCAAAGTAGCGCTCGAGGGCGGCGTTGATGACCGCTGCCGCCTCGTCGAACGCGGGGCCGGACATGAACCCGCCGCCGATGTCGAGCACGCGCATGGGCGGCATGCCGAGGGCGAGGGCCTGGTCGAACACCCCGCGCGCGGCCTCGATGGCTCCGCGGTACACGTCGGTGTTGGAGGCGCCGCTGCCGACGTGGAATGACACGCCGGCCACGTTGAGCCCCGCGCGCTGGGCGGCGCGCAGGAGCGGGAGGACCTCGTCCTGGTGCGCGCCGTACTTGGTGCCGAGGTCGACCCTGACGTCGCCGCCGTCGGGGCCCTTGATGCGGAGGACGAGCTCGCAGTTGGGGTGGCAGCGCTTCACCTTGGCCACCTCCTCCTCGGAGTCGTAGGTGGTGAGGTTGACGCCGACCTCGGCGGCGTACTCGAGGTGCGCCTCGGGCTTGCACGGGTTGGCGTACACGATGCTGGCCGGCTCGACGCCCAGCGCGAGCACGGCCTCGATCTCCCTGCGGCTGGCGCAGTCGAAGCCGGCGCCGAGCGCGGCGAGCGCGCCGAGGAGGGCCGGCTCCGGGTTGCACTTGACGGCGTAGCAGGGGCGCACGGAGGAGAGCGCGCGGCGCCAGGCGCGGTGCAGGTCGACGACGCGGGCGAGGTCGAAGACGTAGAAGGCGCTGCGGACGCCGCTGCCGGGCGCGGCGATGGTGCGCATGAGCGCGGACACGGCGTCCTTCTCCTTGAGCGCGTCGGCGCGCCTGAAGGCGATGATCTTCTTGTCCTTGACGCCCGGCGCTAGCAGCACCGCCTGCATCGGGCTGCTCCCAACCATCTCGAGGACGACGGCGATGTGAAGGTGAATGTAGATGTGGTCACGCTTAAACAATGAGGAAATGGAGCGAGGAGATCTCGGCGAATGCTTCTTGGCGTGTGTGCGGCTTAGCTGCGACGAACTCGTCGTGTTATATAGTGCGATGCCGATGATGCTGGCTGGCTTGGTCGGGATGAACCTAGAAGTGGCCGTGTTAGGTGGGCGCTGTGTGGCTTGCTGCGGGGTCAGGGACTGGGAGCTTAGTGCGACGCTGCGGCAGGTGTGCTGCTGTAGTAGGTAGTGGAGCTTCGCTCGATATCGCCGCCTCCTTTTGCTGTTTCAAACGGCGCGGTGTGCGGCCCAACGACTATGAAGACTTCGTCGTTTCTGCCGGCTGCCTCATTCCAGGTCTCTTCCTTCGCTCCTTGCTAGATCCGGGATTCTTGGGTCCGGTCAAAGAAAAAGGGGATATGTTTTTTATTTGACGGTGTAGAAAAATGGAATATGTGCACGGTGTTAGTGTTCTTTATTGGAGTGCACTTTCTGATTGGAGTATGCTTGGTCAGAAAAAAAAATGGAGTATGAAATGTTATCAGCACGTTTTGAAGGTACAAGCTGCGGAGGCTTAGCCATTTTGGGCTGGTAAACAATTGTCTTCCGTCTATTGGATGGGTCTTGGGCCCTGGATCTCTTTGTTGTTCAGAATGGGCCCTGGACCTCTTACATTTTCACATGGCTTTGTAAAAGTTTATTTATTTTTTCCCGGAAAGTGTTTTTTTCCATACAATACAATCATAAGGCATTCATGTATCCATGTTTCCTTGAGGAGGCAAAGAAACGTGTGTACCATGCATGGACTATCTTATATAGAGTTATATGTAACATAATATTTTCTTCTAGGATGATGGTGTGGTTTAAATTAAACTACGAAACATGTAAATAAGACATGACTTCTTGTAGGCATGTTCTAGCAATCAACCGAGAAAGTTCCTCCTCGTATGTGTGGATATCGGCAGAGGCGTTGTACATTCAATGCTCAAGCTGAAGGAGCTCGTGGGATCCGTGAGGAGCTATTCGAGGATCGGACTACACTGCCCGATGCGCTTCTTCAACTTCCGCACCTGCACGTGCAGTGCTAATACCCAGTGGCCAAAATCTTTAACGAAAAAATCTTGGTGTTGCACGATAGAAATTTCCATGTGCAAGTTTTGCACACGGCATGACTCAACAAGCACCCATCTTGATGTATGACTTAAGAAAAAAAAATTACGTTTCAAGGTAGCCTATGCATTTTGATAATATTCTACGGATCACCACTCGCATGATCCACTTGAGGAGATGAGCTAAAACACGAAACACATATAAAAAGAGTTGGTTCCGCTCGATCTTTTTTTCTTCTTCTCATGAATCATCCGAAACCCATACATGGATCCTAAATGTAAATTCTCTCAGAACAAAGATAAAATACAACAGATAAAAATACAGGCCAACCACCCGGTCCAATTTTTCATTTCACGTTTCACCTATGTTACATGTTTTTATGATCCATGCCCGATCCGTTTTTTCTCAGCTATTCAACTTTACACTTGGTTCCCCACCCTAGTTTGCCAAACCTGACTGCATGCTATCTTTACTCTCATTCACTTCAAATGGAGTGGAAAACTCTTCGACTAATGCAAGTAAGAAACACAATATTATTGGATGAAAGCAACGCATGTACATTAAAGAGATACAGTATACATGTCTAGATCTATCGGCCTGCTGTTAGAGATAAGACATTATCCGAATTTGCAGTACTACGGCTTAAAATAGACATAACTTCGAACCTTTAATCCTATCAAACTCTATTTGTAATGAGGACTTTAAGGAAAGCATAATTAATGATCTGGATCTTCAAAATTATATTCTCTAGTGTTTGTGCGGAATAGTCTTCGGTAACACATTTTTCCTTTCAATTTGCCTCTTTTTTACTTCTCTCGATGTTCTCCTTTTACTTTGCAAGGCTTTGTGGTGGATCCCACTATGTGAGGAGCCACACCTTCCATTTTCCTAGTGTACTATATGATTCTGGACAACCAATCGACTCATGTTAATGCACGATTGTGATGTTGCAAGATTTGTACCATAACTCAAGCGCTGAGCACCATAAGTGTACCAATGATACCTTATTAATAAGAGATGGTAACTCAATGTGCATATTGTTGTTAAGGGAGACTTTAACAAGTACCCCATGCTACCCATCTCTAATTTGACCTTGTCATAGCCACTCTAATACTCTAGCATACTTGTTAATTCCACTTGCTTGTTCATGTACTTACAAAATACCATTAGGTTGGTGCCAACTAGAAACAATCATCCGACTCTAGATAATGTCTTTCTCATATATGGAGAATTCCTCAAATATCTTCCATGTTAAATATATAAGTCTAGATGTTTGCAATGAATAATGTAAATAGTTTATTCAAGAAACTTCGGGAAAGTATGTAGCCTTTGTAAAAAAATCTCAAATATTTTACAATACTCTAAAGTATGCATCGAATCCCGCATCAAATGTAGTCTTACCGTAGGCAGGTTGTATTCACAAGCTGAAAAAGTCTTGATGTGCATTTATGCACCATACTCTTGTTTCTTCGATGCCCTTATACTCCAAGATAAGTTTTACTTCACAAGATTTGAAACAATCCTATTCAGTGTTATTTCGTATGCGGACTTGGGATTGAAGAGCAAAAAAGGCCCATTACTGGACTTACCCTACGTAGAAGTAAAAATAACTGTATGACTATACATAATTCTTCTTCATACATGGAGAGTCATATTGGTCACGAAACATGTAAAGAGTTGTTTGAAAACTTCATGGAAAGTATGTAGCCTTTGTAGAAAAATTTCAAATGTTTTACAATACTCTCATGTATGCATTGCATATTATTGAAAATTACCTCTGTTCTTGATATTGTTCCTCTTGTTCTTGATTGTACCCGTCTTCGTGGTTTGTGTCGAACACGGCTTCAAATCAATCTTGTGACAAACTCATGACAATCTTCATGGAACTTGTCCTCAATGGTTTTTTTTAATGAACTAAAAACCTCTCATGAGCCTCCTCAAACAATATTGTTCCTTCATGATGCCCTTATCAATTAAGACAAGTTAAATCCACAAGACTAAAGCCATCCATGTTGGCGGGGTTTTGTACGAGGACTTAGAGCGAATAGCAAAATAATCATGACTAAAAACACATGACATTTACACTTTGGGACCCTATATTTCCTAGACGGACACTTTTACACGGCTTTTCATGACATAAAGCAAAGTTGATCCTGAAAACATAGTGAAGTCATGTAAAGTCCTGAGAAACTTGTAGTGCTACTTGCAAAACAGAGCATTGCACGTTTAGTCAAGCCATATCTTCGCTCATGTGGGAAGTATAACAGACGATCCGGTCGTAGTCACATCGTGGGTGCGAGAACTAGACTAATCGTCGTGGTAGGGTCATAGTCATGCATCCCTGCTGACCGCAGTTTGAATCTCGCCAGGGGCGCATATCTGGCAACTCACTCGGGCGGCCATCTTCTATTAAAAAATACTGCCAAGGGCTAGTTCTGACTGGTCTCATGTTTTTTAATGTAGTGATCAGATAGCTGAAAAGTGCTTTTGGCATAGAGCACTAGTAAGCCCGTTTTAAAAACGAAAAAAATATGTATTTAATTTTTTGAAAAAAGAATAAACTTACATATATATGTATATTATCTATGAGAAAATTGAATCGAAATATAATTCTATATACGGTTACACAAAAAAAAGACATCATTGAAAGAAACAATGAGTCTTTTTTGCCTTTTGTGTAGCCTACAATACAACTCATTATCTAGCCATACTTTGCAGGTATGTAGATAACTACATATGTATGCACCAATATACGTCTTTTTAGATGTGTTGAACTTAAATATATTATTTCTGATTTTTTTTTTAAATTACCGAGATCACTCGATCTCAGGAGCCAAAACACCTCTCTCCCATATAGATAAACATAAATTCTTGTATGAACATTTTTTGACTCCTAGAATTCACTAAAACTTATATTTGTCTTATATTTGTTAATGATTTATAAACTATTTGACTCGTAGAATTCACTGAACACTTTTTAGTTAAATGCCTCCTCTCTGCTGGCTTGTTTTTAAAGTCTCATCAGTTGAACGGTCTCACATGAGTCAAACGTACATCGTTTTTTCAGGATTAATTTGTCGGCACCGGATCACCTTACTTTTTCAGCACGGCAGATCGCTTGGACTGGCAAAGAAGTCTGAAATCTCTAGGTTCGGTATCAGAATTCAGTCTAGACAGATCTTATGTACCAGCTGTGAAAAAGACTGACAACGATGCTTGGTGAACTACAATGCAAAACAGAGACGTGATATATCCGGTTGAAAAGAATTCACGTAAGTGGCGACCCGAATAATTACCGACGGTTGGTGCACCATTGTTTGTGCCCTGGCCGCGGCAACGCCGGCGACGATGGCGACTGTCGGTCCAAGTTGGGGGCAGCAGGAGTCCATCTGTCCTTCACTTGTTTGGACGAAACGTGCGTGTTTTAAGCCATCACTTTTACTGCTCCTAAAATTCCTCGCTTGTTCGATTGGGCGGAACGAAACATGACCTTTTGATAGCTTAGCTTTCACCGCTAGGGAAGCGAAGAATCGAGCAGATCATGTCAAGCTAGCAACTCGAATCAGTTCAGGGGGGTTGGTGATGGCGGCCTGCCGGCTCGTTTCATCCGCCAAGTCGGAGGCAGCCGCTTTGGTGGCAATTTAGAGACTGTTGACCTCTGGACGAAACTATAACACAAAATGAACCTCCGGTGAAACTATTTCACGTAGCGCCTAACGATCGAGCGCTACACTACACTGTGTAGCGCCTTACGATCAGGCTTTACATTTCCGGATGTGTAGCGCCTTACGATCGGGCTTTACTCCTGGCTGTTTTCATACTTCATTAACAAACATACTCCTAAGTAGACATGCGAATCTAGCAGGCGAGATGGTCACAGGGGTGCGTGAGAGGTGGCTAGGTCGTGGGTTTGAGTCCCCCCGAGTTCACATTTTTTCGTTTTTCACTTTTTTTTATAGAGCTCGAGAGATCAGAGAGTGTTGAAAAAGTTCAGTTTTTGAAAAAAAATAAAATTATTAAAATGTTCACAGTTGAAAAAATTTCAGATTTGAAAATATTCAAAATTTTGAAAAAAAATCAATTTGAAAAATGTTAACATTTCAAAAGATGTTCAGAATTGAAAATTATTCAGACTTAAAAAGTATTCAAAATTTTGAAAATTGATCAAATTAAATAAAGTTCGCAATTGAAAATTATTCGCATTTTAAAAACGTTCAGAATTTTGAAAAATATTTCAATTTTTAAAATGTTCAGATGTAAAATATATTCAAATTTTAAAAATGTTGGATTTGAAAACTGTTCAAAAAATACAGATTTAAAAAATTGTCCAATTTAAAATAATTCACATTTGAATTTTGTTCGAACTAAAAAACGCTCAGATTTTGAAAATGTTCGAATTCAAAAAAATCAAATTCACAAAACGTTCGGATTTTCAAAAACGTCGAGATTTGAAATTTATTAAGATTTAAAATGTTCAAAATTAAAAACTAATTTAGAAAACGTAAAAAGGAAAAAACACTTCATTTTTATTCGATTTTGGTGGCCGAAAAAACACTTCTCGAGCTCTGTCAAAAAAGAAGAAGTGAAAAACGAAAAAATGTGCACTCGGGGGACTCGAACCCACGACCTAGCCACCACTCATGCACCCCTGTGACCATCTCGCCTGCTCAATTCGCATGTCTACTTAGGAGTACGTTTTCTAATGAAGTCTGAAAATAGCCAGAGTAAAGCCTGATCGTAAGGTGCTACACATCCGGAAGTGTAAAACCTGATCGTAAGACGCTACACAGTGTAGTGCAGCACCCGATCGTTAGGCGCTACCCAAAAGGGTTAGATGCGTGAAATAGTTTCGCTGGAGGTTCATTTTGTGTTATAGTTTAGTTTCGTCCACAGGTTAACAGTGTCCAAATTGCCCGCTTTGGTCGATGCCGCTGCGCTCGCGTCCGTTCAACGGTCTCGAGCTAGATCTTCAGTCGGTCTTGTCGTGTCGTGTCGGTCTGAACGACGTTGGGTGTTTGGTGGCATGGCCGATGACCGAAGAAATCGACTGTATTCCTGCATGCAATGGCCTTTTGAACAAGAGAAATTATGTTCACATGCATGGTTAAGTTATGCTGATTCTCCCGGGCAAAAAGTAAAGTTCATTATGCTCCTGGGACACGGCGATTTGGCTGCATCTGCACCCATTATGTAATTTTTTTTATTTTTTTTAGAATGTCAAAAAATTCTGGAAAAAAATCGGGTGTACATTACAACATGATGTGTTAGCACAAATAAAGGCAGGGTGAATTTTTTTTTTTGTGATCTGTACAAAAAAGAGAAAAAACTGACGCGTATATATACGTTTCGGTGTGTCCGGAACTCCGGATTTGTCTTTTGTGCACAGGTTGCAAAAAAAACTTTTTTCTTGACGTAAATTTTTGTATCAACATGAAATGTCATGAACTACATGCAAAAATTTTATTTAGAATTTTTGACATTTCGAAAAATATTTTCTGGGTAGTGGGTGCATCTACACCCACTACCCGTATTGAATATCCGCCTCAAAAGAGGCTACTTGCTTGGAGTTGGAGGTCGCCCGGCGACTTAGAGGTTAAAAACTGTTTTTTTAATGTTTTTTAATGTCATGCATAAATCACGATGTGTTCTATAAGTACAAGTAAAATTGTATACAGCTGCTTTGTAAAAGAACAGTAGTAGTGATCGGCCAAGCCACTAAACAGATTTATCACCAAAGAGATTAATCTGATCATACAATGTGAAATATCAAATGTCATTGCGGCCGGCCAGCTTTGTGTGCAGTAATTAAGATCAATGAAACCGAATTAATGAAGTCGTCCTTAAGCTAGCCGGCATGTGCATGTGCTAACTTGTCAAATCAATCGATCGGGGTAGGTTAACTTTTCTAGACATCGGTCTATCCGGTTGAAAGAAATTCACGGCCGTGGCGACCCGAATAATTACCGACGGTAGGTGCGCCGGCGACGATGGCGACGGTCGGTCCAAATTGGGGGCAGCAGGAGAGCATTCCGTCCTTCCGTCCTTGCTGTAGAGTGGAACAGACGATGACCTTTGTTGGCGAGCTTTCACCGCCGGAGAAGCGAAGCATCCAGCATATACTGTCGGGCAATTCGAATCAGTTCAGGGGGTTGGTGATGGAGCTCGTTCCGTCAGACAAGTCTCCGGCGGCCGGCAGCCGCTTTGGTCGATGCCGCGCACGCGTCCGTTCAACGGTCTCGACCTCTCGTCCATCGGTCGTGTCGCGTCGTCGTATCGGTCTGGAACGACGTCGGGTGTTTGGTGGCTTGGCCGATGACTGAAGATATGGACTGTATTCCTGCAATGGCCTTTTGAACAAGAGAAATTATGTTCACATGCATGGTTAAGTTATGCTGATTCAAGTAAAGTTTATTATGCTGGTTCTCGCCCCTGAAAAGAGGCTACATGGAGTTGGAGGTCGCCCGGCGACTTAGAGGTTAAAAAATGTTTTTAAATGTCATGCATACATCACGTTGTGTTCTACGTGCAAGTAAAACTGTATACATCTGCTTTGTAAAAGAACAATAGTAGTGACCGGCCAAGCCACCAAACAGATTTACCACCTAAGAGATTCATCTGATCATACAATGTGAAATATCAAATGTCATTGCGGCCAGTTTTGTGTGCAGTAATCGGCATGTGCATATACTAACTTGTCAAATCGATCGATCGGGGTAGGTGCTGAACGGGAATTCCTTGCATGCTGTGCTCGATCTTACCGAACGCGACGTACGCGAACTTGCATGCATGCATGTTGACGAAACAGCAAGAAAACATGACTAACAACTTAATTAACAAGCCTCTCTGACTGGTACAGTATGCTGAATGCATGAACAGTAGTGTGATGTTGGAACTGGCGCAGCAGTCACACGTGCAAGTTACCAACGGCTTACAGTGATCGTCGTTGAACAGTCTGCTCGCAGGTACTATATCTGAATCTCACCTGCCTGAATGCGACCGGGTCTCGGCGACTGACATGGAAGATAAGAGTATACTACAGTATACATCAGTTAGTTAAGAATGTCGCATCGAGTAGACGACGCACACTGTTGCATGATTAGGTGAAGAAAAACTACTCCGATGTAATATCCGATGACTTGTTCGCGTGCCCAATGGGCAGACACGACTGGACTCGATCGCCGGCCGGCCGGTGAACTCAGCAGCAGCGGGGCAGCGGACGACGCGGCAGTTAAACCTAAACGGAGCACGAGCGTTCATAAGCACCAGAGCATGCTTTTCTTTTCTCTTACTTACTGAACAATTTTTTTTGTTGACAAAGGGAATATATTAATAAAATAATATCAATTACTCTCTACCAACATAATGTTATGAAATAGTGAAGAAATTAAGGATGTACACAACCAGAAAAGGAAAAAGAAGACCTCGCCACCGTGATCAATAACTCGCAGCAGCAAGTTTCAATACAACATTCAGTACTATAAAAGCGGTTCTCCAAAAGAGATGACTCCAAACACTGACGCCGTTGTCAACCAATCAAAAATTGTAAGTTTTAACCAGGTAGAAAATTTGAACCCTCCAACAATTGTCTTCAAAAAGTATTGTCAATGCCAAATACATTCAATGAAGGTCAGATATAGAGTTTTCATCCTGTATATCGAGACTCGTCCCTTGAAGAGCACCACTGCACCAAACTGAAATACTCGAGTGCGTGAAGATTTGGATGTATATTCATGTTGAAATATATCATCAATTAGCGTCCCTAAAGTATTTGGTACATTCTTCTTCCACATGCAGCGTTGATGTCCTACTCCTTCCTGGCACATTCAGGCTTTGTGACTGAATTCCTCGACCAGGTTAGGTTAGTTGTGCACATATATTCAGTCAGTCGATGAGGCAGCATGAGTTCACACGCACAAAGTGGTGCGAGCGAGAACGACTCAAACAACGACGACTGGCCGTTGAAGTCTCGCAGGTCAGTACAGTACATACGTACAGATGCATAGCCTGAACATTCCACGGCCTCCAGTCAGATCTGACCTTTCGTCCGGTAGGTGAAAGACCGACAGAGGAGCAACAGCCAAGAACACTCTACTCCTTGTGATCTCCTACAGCGATGGCGAAGTTCAGCCGGGAAAATGATGGACGCATGGGAAGCAGATAACGAAACGTTGCCAAACTCAACACAGTTACACACGACGTAGCTAGTGACGCAGGCACGCGCGTCCGAGAATTATGCTCCGAATAGAGCGAGTGGTGTTCTCGGACAGCTATGTCTTCTGTGCATGTCAGATTCTCTACAGTATAAATAATTTTCATTTTATTTTGTGCGAAAAAGAGTAAATTCCACTCGGAACAGTAACTGAACAGTAACGCGTCTCGCCAAGTATCCAAATACAGTATATTTGTGAAAAAAAATCTCAAAGTTGGTACTCACCATGACAAGCGCGATTCTTGGGCGTTATAACGTGATTTTTTTTCTTCCAAATAGTAGATAACAGTGATTAGTTCGTTATTTTTTTGAGAGACAACCTATGATTGAATGGTTAGGAGAATGATTATACGCCTAACGCATCAAAATTCAAACCCCAATTTTGGTATTGATATTTCTCATTTTAGCCGGAATACTTTTCGGTATGAGGCGGCGTTCCTCTCGATAGAGAGCGTTATGTGGTGACTTCGTAAATCTCAAGACACAACCCGCGGACGCTTAATTTTTTGAAAGTGCTCATAGGTGTAGAGTGTGCATGAGTGCGTTCATAGGGGTGAGTATATCCGCGTGTATGTGAACGTCTGTATCGTGTTTTAAAAAAGTGATATTTTTAATTTGGGCACATGGTACATATCTTTCGAAAGAACACCGAACCATCCCGCCTATAACGCTCGGTGGCGCCGTTGGAACATCGACGTGAACGTCCAACCGGCCGATTAATCCATTTAGAACGAAGACCGTGACTCCTCCGTATGTACGTGCACCAAAAGGAATTGGCCCCATTATTTCTAGAAAAGGAAATTGCCCACGGGTAACAAAACGACGACAAGCCTGCTATACACCCTAGCAAATTAAAAACACCGACGGAAAGGCTTATGTCTTCCCGAAGTTGCAAATTAAAAACATGGAAAGCTATCTAGGGTTCTCACATTCGGAGAACCGAATAAAGCGTTTGCACGCACCAGCTAGCGCACTAGTACATCATTACATGCATGCGCTCTGGGTTTTAGAACATCCTGGGAAAGCTTGCAACACCATTTCCGAGTTTCCTGGCTGCTTGGATAAGTCAGCTTACGCCTACTATTGCCCATGTTGCACCATTTACATAAATGTTCCCCATATATTTTGCATAGATTCACACTCCATATGAAACCAAGTCAAAGGCTCTGCTACTTCTCATGCATGCGTACTTATGACTATCCTAGATGAGTTCTTAATTAAATCGTACGACTCGCGCGCTCGCCTAATCAACCCAAGTTTTCAAATCGTTGGAGAATCACTTGAGAAAAATCTGCAGGGCTTAGATACGTACGCAGCGGGCGGGTTTGGTCGCCCTAATTTTGTTATAAGATCAACAGTGACTAAAAGAATATAGTTTAATGAATGATCGACGCTGCTATGAACTGGTCTGGTCCAATCCCGCATGGACGCATGCTATTGCTGCTAATTTGTTTCTTCTTCATGATCATACTGGCTCTCGTGATTATAGCTAGGGACGAATTAGTCTGCATGGGTTATCTGTACTTTGTCTAACTGAATTAGTATTGTTACAGTTACGTCGTATCAAGGTGGTTAGATGTAAGCACTTCTACTCGTCTGGTCTATCCACCTTACCTTCTAGCGCAACGCTCGGTCTTGCGACCTCTAATGTAATCAAAAGACCAAAGACCCCTACGGAAGATAAAAAGGCGAGGACTGAAATGAGAAAAGGAAGGGATTCGGCAAGACGATTTTAGTTCACACTTGAACGTATCTAGTTAAAGCTCACGCAAAAAGTATCTAGTTAAATTATTGTTGTTGTATGAAAATAGTTTTTCCAATGGTTTATGTGTATATATCTCCGCGTTGAATTTTTTGTAGATTAATTAGGAGAGCAAGGTCAAGATTATTTCGGACGACTAGCACTGTTAACATATACAGTAAAATGATGTAAAAAATTCTTTGTTCGTGTATAACTAGTACGATCAATTGTTCATCTGAAGTGATGATGAGATTGTTGCAACTTAGTTTGCCCAAACTTGTGGTGGTTGAACCTATTTTGGAATATTGATTAGCCAAATAGTGAAAACGTAAAGCTGGCCAGTGTATTTAACCATGAAATGAAAAAAAGCTAAGTTTACATAATATCCATCATCGCGGGCAATGTAGCTATAACGAGTCTATGGTGCGTGTTAACCATAATTAACATGCGGATGACATAATTATCGTTGTGACCTCTAATGTATAGGTTTATAGACCATGTACCTAACATCCTAGATTATTGCAGCTTGGTGGTGGCTATGGTGCGTGTTAACCATAATTAACAGAGTAAGTTTTTAAACAAAGAAGCAAATCAGAAACCTGCACAAGTAAAACTAGGTCAAACAAGAAACAGTCTGGAGTTTAAGTTATTTCATTTATTTCATGACTGGTTCCTTGAAGGCTCGATCGTTTGAGAAGAACATCCCGGAACGAGGGGAAAGTGTAGTTAATTAGTAGTTAAATGACAATATGACATGGACCATTGCTATAGAGAACTGTTCAAAAGGTAGACATGTTAGAAAATAACACAAGTTGCGGCTCCCATATTCACAATGCTACTGTATATAACTAAATTCCACTTGGCCATTATTAATTAGCTATTCCTTTGCATCAGACATGGGCCCAGAATTTTCACCAAATTTGTCCAAGTAAAGGAAATCAGCACTTGATCATTTGCACGGATTTTACATAATAATGGCCGGATGCATGTATGCATGCGTGCATGGCTATCATTAGTCTTATCGTCTAAGACTAGCCATAGTGGTGGTATCATAGGTGGTATCATGCAATACATGCATGCAAAATGCTGATGTGTCACTGCAATTAATGATGAAAGAGATGATAGTGGTATCATAGGTAGATACCGTAACATAACAATTTTTGAGGCGAAATGAGTCTACAACCTAATAAATATAGTATAACATGATACCACATATATGTTGTTACCCACTATGGAGATAGTAACATAGACTAGTATCATATGCATGATACTACTCTATGTTACTTCCCACTATGAATAGTCTAACTCGCGGGCGGTATGCATGCATGCATGCACCAGCATATGCGGATGACATATTCTTCGTTGCATCGATTTCTCTTTTTGCAGCACTTTTGGTAGATCCAAGTTAGCCGCCTCTAATTAATAACTCATGCTTATTAGATAATTAGTGCCTTCTACAAAAAGTAGGAGTGCAACTACTTAATTAGATCAAATCATTCATAAAATTTTGTGCATGGGCTGCAAAACCACCAGCTCCAAACCTCCAACATAAATTAATCAATCGTGATAGTGCTAGCTATATTTCTACTCTAGTCCGGATGGAACGAGGAATTTCGATTGACATTGAACACTGATATCTTGAGGCTTGGTTGTTGCAGCCTCAACTTTGGACCAATGTTTTCACCTTGAATTAATTGTGGATGTGACAGTACGACAAGTACGTACCTCTGTTGCTAAGTAGAGCACGACGATCGTCCTCACTAATGCTAAGCATGAAGTGCATGTGCGCTTCACCCGGACACTTCTGGGAAAGTATTTAGATTGTCGTTTGGATCGTCGTAGTCAAGTGTAACACGACCCTTTGACCGTGCTAAATTCTGTGTGCGGGTCGAAAGCCCTGGAACGCCTTTTGTTTTACCTTTTTACTACTAACAATCTAGGAAACCAATTAACTAGGTACTATAGTAGGTACATATTATACTCCTGCTTAATGTCGTGTTGTATTTTCTTTCTGTTAGCTGCTATGGTAGATATTCACATTTTGTGTTGGTACGTGCCCGTACACTGCGTAAATTGACCATGGAAAGTTAGGACCCTGTGCACCGAACATACTTTTTACCCTACGCATGGAGTGTTCTCATGCCATTCGAAGGCACTTGTAGTAGTGCAGCTAGCTAGAGTTGATGGAAGTGATCCCATTATCTAAAAAAGAAAGTCGGAAATCATATTTAGGAGTTTCAAAAAAAAAAAAATCCAGATATAACGAGTGTATCCCATGAACGTGAAAATGTTAATTTCAAATATTTGATATTCTGATCGACACAAAAATGACAAATGTGTGAATCCGAGTATGCATATTTTCAATTCTCTACATTTACCAGATTTTGTCATTTTTGTGTAGCCTATAATACAAATAATTTTGCATTACGGTTTTCCCTATTTACATAATAAATTATTGGCTATATATTAAAAAATCAGAATTTTCTAAAACCTCTAATATTTTTTTAATATGTTAAAACGAAGAGAGCACTCGACGTTCGGCCAAAGATACATTCCAGCAGTTTTTTTTATAAAGTACTTTATTACTTAAAATGACTTTCCAGCAGTTTGTTGGCACACAACACAATTGCTGTGACAACTGACAATAGCACTCTTGCACTTTGTACTTTCAAACACCTAGCATGCTCATTCCATCGTACTATAGGAAGCAGCCATTGAGCAGTCAAACACATGATAGCTAGGCGGCCAGGTCAAACTCTCAACTACGCTCCCAATTTAACAAGCTTGGTGGAGCCGTAACAAAAGTAGTTCAAATTTCACCTACCTCACCCAAAACAAACCCTATATATAGCAGAACACGAAACAAACAAATCGTACATCACAACAAGCAACACCGTCTCGGCTTAACAAGCTACCTTGAGCTTAACCTTCGCTAGCTCTCTTGTTGCGAACTAACTGATTCTCTATCGCCGATCACTCTCGATTAACGACAGAGCAACGGCATCCGGCTCCAAGCCCGCAATCGCAAGCACCTCGTCGGCTGCAATGGAGGTAAAGGTGTTGAGCTCAAAGCTCGTCAAGCCCGCCTACAATGCCGGCGCTGCACCACCAACCGAGTACATCCCTCTGTCCATCTTCGACAGGGTGACGTACAAGATGCAGATGGCCATCATCTATGCCTTCGCGGCACCGGCCCCTTGCACGGTCGCCATAGAGAAGGGCCTCGCAGAGGTGCTCGCCCAGTACCGTCCCTTCGCTGGCCAGATCGGCGTCAACCCTGACAATGGCGAGCCCTCTTTCATCCTCAACGACCGCGGTGTCCGCCTCGTGGAGGCCTCCGTGGACGCTGACATGGTGGACATGGCGCCAGCCAAGCCTACGCCGGACCTGCTTAAGCTCCACCCGGACATCGAGGGTGACCTGGAGGAGGTGGTGCTGCTGCAGCTCACAAGGTTCCGGTGCGGCTCCCTCGCCGTCGGTTTCACCTCCAACCACGTCGCCGCCGACGGCCATGCTACCAGCAACTTCCTTGTCGCCTGGGGCCGCGCCACCAGAGGCCTACCCATGGGTCCCCCACCTGTGCTACACCACAAGGACCATTTCAAGCCACGGTCATCGCCTCGCGTGGAACAAGACCACCCCAACAGGGAGTACTATACGCCATCAACCATGGACGTCGTCGGCCACGGCGACGGTGCCGACAATATTGTCATCCACAAGGCGCACTTCGCCAAAGACTTCATCGCCGGGCTCCGCGCCAACGCGTCCGAGGGACGTGGTCGCCCGTTTAGCAGGTTCGAGACCATCCTTGCCCACCTTTGGCGTGCCATGACGCGCGCCCGCGACCTAAGCCCCGACGAGACCTCGGCGATCCGGCTGTCTGTGGACGGGCGCCACCGGCTGGGGAAGCCGGCGGAGTACTTTGGCAACATGGTGCTCTGGGCGTTCCCGCGCGCCGCGGTAGGTGACCTCCTGAACCGGCCACTAAAGCACGCCGCGCAGGTGATCCACGACGAGGTGGCCAGGGTGGACGGCGCCTACTTCCAGTCCTTCGTCGACTTCTCGACCTCCGGCACCGTCGAGAAGGAGGGGCTCGCGGCGAGCGCCGTCTGCAAGGACGTGTTGTGCCCTGACGTGGAGGTCGACAGCTGGCTGACGTTCCCGTTCTACGAGCTGGACTTCGGCACGGGAAGCCCGAGCTACTTCATGCCCTCCTACTTCCCCACCGAGGGGATGCTCTTTCTTGCGCCGTCGTACATAGGCGACGGCAGTGTCGACGCCTTTGTCCCAGTCTTCGAGCACAATCTTCAGGCCTTCAAAGAATGCTGCCACTCGGTGGAGTAGGTGGCCATGGCTAGGAACAGGTCCAAGGAAAAGTGAGCCATATATAGATATTCGTTCATTTAATTAAGAGGGAGGCAGAAAAAAGACTTACGTGCCAAAACGGCTAGTATATTTTTCTTCCTTGTTGAGAATTGTGTAGGGCCGGGCTATATGTATTTTCACAAATGTTATCATGCATGTACAAATAAAATGAAAATTTGGATCAAAAGGTTTTGATAATATATATACAGTCAATATGGATATACCTTGTCTTATGAGTATTCAGGAAATGTAGTCAACGATTCATCCTACTAATTATAAAACTGTCAGAATTAAATACTAAATATTACTATAAAACAACTAGAAAATCATTTTTTAAATGGGTTGTACTTATAGCCTTATGAAATAATGACAAATTTATGGATCTAGGGAATGCTACGAAATGATGAATAGAATCATCAAGAAATAGGACCATTCATGATTTATTTGAGCCAATTACTTTAAACACAATTGCAAATTTTATTCAACATAGTTAGTACATCAGAATAAAACCACCCTTCAAAGCTTAATCCAGTTATTTATAAACATTTTGCATCCTTTAAATTTCGGATAGTTCAAAAATATTGGAATGTCGGGAATGTTATCATAGATATGACTACTATTTAATTTATGAAAAGCGGTAAGGAAAATCTAGCTACCTCTTGAAATTATGGCACACGGCATAAGTATTACGTATCTATAGTCACGTTATAGTTTTCTAGAAATTTTCTACATAGCTATGACTTATATTGCATTTTTTACAAACACTAAATGGAACCGAAGTTCCTAGGTCGTTTTACATGTCTGTAGTGCTAAAACTGTTCACATTTCTTGAAAGTCGACGAAATGTATGTTTAGAACTTGGCCACGACTGATACTAAACAATTATTTACGTTTCAATGTGAGTAATTTTATGCCATGCTTAAAATCAGACTTCCCATCATAGTTCAGGGCAAACCTCCGGCTGGCGGGTTTCAGGACGGGCCTTACTTTAAAATTTCAATCCTTGGCCCGAACTGGCCATGTCTGCTGTTAAAAAAGGCCCAATTTAGTACATAAAAGGTTAATTATATATATTTTGAAAAAAAGTGATCGACGGCATCCATGTTTAAACGTGGAGTACTTTAACTGTTCTATGCTTTTGGACGACCTTTTGAGTGGAAAACTGGAGCCTGAGCGGCTTTGATCCGGTGGAGGACTTTAAGCGATGAAGGGAGAATAGAAGAACTACAATGTAGTCTTGGCGAACAGAGTAAATGAGACGTACTAGCGAAAAATTCAAACCCCATCAGAAGTGGTGGTAGGGAGTTGGTGACGCCCGCCAGCGCGCAGCTGCCGTTTCGCCGAGTCGCAGCCTACCATGTTCTATCACATGTACGGCCGTAAAATTTTCAGTCATAAAAAGTTCAGAAAACAAAACATGATGCGTGCCCAGTTGTTCTGAAATTGTTCCGGGACGGACATGGTCTCATGTTAAAAGTGTCATTATTTGCTTTTTCCGTTCTGCATGTGTAGATGTTGTATATCCGCTTGGGCTGAGCGTGCGTACTTTTCTGCACTTGAATTTTCCCTAACTGTGAAGATCAGTCCTCAGTAACCAGGATTAGGTCTGCTTGGCGTTTACATGGTCCAGAAATGTAAAAAAAAGTTGAGATACAAAGTTGAAACATTACTTTGTCTCTCCACGCTATCGGTGGAATCCGTTCTTGATTTGACCCAAACAGTTGTTGTTCCATGATTAAAGTTGCAAGTTAGTATCACGGTTATACAATTCATAAGAGGTTATACCCGACTACTGCATAGTTATGATGTACATTGTTGAAAATATATAGCACGCCTCTCCTTCAATTTTGTATTTTTGGTTGATTCATCTGATTCTGATTCTGACAATGATAATGTTCAGAACTCACCCCCTGTTTTGTAGCCACAAAATCAGTCTATTGCTGCTCGTAGACACAGGAGAAATTGTGGTCCTCAACCACGTTTAATTGAAGAGTGTAACATTGTTGATTATGCTCTGAGTTGTGTAGAACAGGTGGAGCATGGACATGAGCCGTCCACGTATACTGAAGCTGTTGGTTCAGGTGACCGCGAGAAGTGGATTGGTGCTATGCAAGAAGAGATGCAATCACTCGAGAAAAATGGCACATGGGATGTTGTGCGCTTGGCTAAGAAAAAGAAGGCAGTCCGCTGTAAGTGGATCTTCAAGAGAAATGAGGGTTTATCTCCTAGCGAGACTTCGAGGTTTAAGGCAAGGTTAGTTGCAAAAGGATTCAATCAAATTCCAGGTGTTGATTATACTGATGTTTTCTCTCTAGTTGTAAAGCATAGTTCAATTCGTATATTTTTCGATATTGTTGCTATGCGTGATCTTGAGTTTGAGCAGTTAGATGTTAAGACTGCGTTTCTGCATGGAGAGTTGGAGGAGGAGATATACATGGACCAGCCAGAAGGGTTCGTAGTGCCTGGTAAGGAGGATCTTGTGTGTAAGTTGAAAAGGTCCTTATACGGTTTGAAACAATCTCCTCGTCAGTGGTATAAAAGGTTTGATTCTTTTATGTTGTCACATGGCTTTAAGAGGTCTGAATTTGATAGCTGTGTGTACATTAAGTTTGTTAATGGATCACCTATATACCTGTTATTATATGTTGATGATATGTTGATTGCTGCCAAGAGCAAGAAAGATATCGCTGCTCTCAAGTCACAGTTGAGTAGCGAGTTTGAGATGAAAGATCTTGGTGCTGCTAAGAAAATTCTAGGTATGAAGATTACCCGTGACAGAAATTCTGGTTTGTTCTTTCTTAGTCAGCAGAATTATATTAAGAAAGTTCCTCATGTTTTAACATGCATGATGCAAAGTCTGTTAGTACTCCTATTGCTACTCACTTTAAATTGTCAGTTGAACAATGTCCTAGTACTGATGAGGATTTTGAGTACATGTCTAGAGTTCCATATTCTAGTGATGTTGGTTCTTTAATGTATGCCATGGTTTGCTCACGTCCAGATTTATCATATGCTATGAGTTTGGTTAGTAGATATATGACTAATCCTGGTAAAGAACATTGGAAGGCTGTTCAGTGGATATTCAGTACCTTTGTGGCACATCCAATGCTTGCGTCAAGTTTGGTAAGACTGATGACTATGTGGATTCAGATTTTGCTGCCGATTTGGATAAGAGGAGATCCCTCACGGGTTATGTGTTCACGCTTGGTTGTTGTGCCGTGAGTTGGAGGGCAACGTTGCAATCCGTTGTTGCCCAATCTACTACTGAAGCAGAGTACATGGCTATTGCTGAATCATGTAAAGAATCGGTTTGGCTGAAAGATTTGTTTGCTGAGCTTTGTGGAGATGATACTTGCATTAACCTGTTTTGTGACAGTCAAAGTGCTATTTACCTTACTAAGGATCGGATGTTCCATGAGAGAACAAAGCACATTGACGTCAAATACCATTATGTGCGTGATGTTGTTGCAAAAGGTAAGCTGAAGGTATGCAAGATAAGTACTCATGATAATCCTGCTGATATGATGACAAAGCCAGTTCCTGTTAGTAAGTTTGACTTTGCTCAGTCTTAGTTGGTATCACTGTCTAGTCCAAGAGGCTATTTGGCGTCGAAGGTGTTTTCTTTGTTGTTTCAGGGTAAAGTTTCTCGTTCATGCTACAAGATGGAATTTGTCTCAAGGTGGAGTGTTGTTTTATGGTGATCCAAATTCGTTTATACTGATGAAGCCCAACTTGTGACGAAGGAGAGTTGACCTGGTACGATACGGATCATTTCTAGGTCGGACTGCAGCCGACTTAGGGTTTTATGCCACCATATATACCTCTTGTAAGCTGCCGGTTGGGATAAGTCGCATTGTGTAAATCCCCGACATTTGTAACCTCACCCGATTATAGTGAAGATTTGCTGGCTGGCGCCCGTGGTTTTTTCTCCTCCATTGTTGGAGGGGTTTTCCACGTTAAAATCTCGTGTCCCCATTGGTTTGATCGTTCCGCACTTCATCGTTTCTTTGCTATCGTTTATAACAATTGCAAACTTCAGTGTATTTTGACTTTTGAGATACTATATCAAATTGAGATATATATGATGCCACCGTCCACAGTTTCAAAAAAAACTTGGCTAGACGGTTCGCTCTTTTGAATGAAATGGCGATTTTGTGCTATTTAAATTAAAATAGTATAGAAGGTGTTCATTTATATATTGAGTTAAACTTATCTATGTAGATTTCGGAAAAGTTATATTATCATTTTTAATCTATGTGGAAATCTGAAAATGAGATAGCTAAAATACATGCAAAACTTGATTCCACCATAATCTCACAAATAACACTACACATAACAAAAATATCAGAAACATCCGACGAGATAACAACAAACCACCAACTAAATGAATAACATGTGATCCTTCCGTGATCATCAGGACAGCAGGAGCATGGCCGGAAGAAGCAGCATCAACATTCTTCCTAGAGATGTCCTTGGTCTTCTAAATCAGTTGTTCAGCTCCTGCATAGTAGCATGTCTCTTTTCTATTTTGTATAAACTTAGCTAGAATTTGAGAGAGGAGCATACCGTAAAAATGACAGTCACATGGGATCATATTTGTACTTCTCAAAATTCATCTTATTCGAATTGTCCAAATGAACCAGCAAACTGCAGACAAAAGAAAAATATAGAAATTTTCCCCACGTTATAAAACCAAGCAAGACAAACCCTTGGCCATCTAAGTCTCGACGACGGCGTTATCCTCTTGGGAGCAACGTCGTGGAGAGCCCCGTCCCTTGGGCTCGTTCTGGTTTCTTCGGTGACAAGTTTGGTTCTCGTTGTTCTTCTTTTTTTGTATCTTTGATCAAATTTGTAAGAGGATCCCTCATTATTTTGTAGGGTTTTATTTATAAAACGGGACGAAAACCTATTTCGAGAAGTATATTACGGGGACGGAGGGAGTAGATTCGGAAGTGGCATGCTGTCAAACGGTGACGGACGTTAGGAGTTTAGCAAATTACTGTTGTTACTTCTTACACTTCCTAATTAACGTTCCATAGCAGAAATAATTGCGAATCATACGCTTCAGGAGTTCAGGGGAGGCCAGGTCAAATGTCAACAGAATTACTCTGCATGTGTGATCTCACCTACCGATTTCCGGGGCAACCGGACGTCCTATTTTTTTTTTTGCGAAACACAGTACAACGCAGACGCTCACGTACACGCGCATCGGCAACCGGACGTCCTATATAGAGCGCACGCAATCACAAATACGTACACAGCACAAGGCCCCAAAGCAACAAGGGACGTACTGTCTCCATCTACGAGCTTATTCTCTGATCGCTCTCTTGTGTCTAACTCCTATATCGCCGATCAGAGACTGATTCACGAAACAGAAACTACTTGCCCAACTCCGGTCCAAGCTCAGCACAGAGCAATGGAGGTTAAAGTGTTGAGCTCCAAGCTCGTTAAGCCAGCCTACAATGCCGCCATGGCGTCTCCGGCCGGAGACGAGTACATCCCTCTGTCCATCTTTGACAGGGTGACGTACCGGATGCAGATGGCCATCATCTACGCCTTCGCGTCGCCGGCGCCATCCACCGCAGCAATCGAGAAGGGCCTGGCAGCGGTACTCGCCCAGTACCGCGCCTTCGCCGGCCAGATCGGCGTCAACCCTGACGATGGCGAGCCCTCTTTCATCCTCAACGACCGCGGCGTCCGCCTGGTGGAGGCCTCCGTTGACGCTGACATGGTGGACATGGCGCCAGCCAAGCCCACGCCGGAGCTGCTGAAGCTGCACCCGGACTCGAGGGTGAGCTGGAAGAAGTGGTGCTGCTGCAGCTCACGCGCTTCCGCTGCGGCTCCCTTGCCGTCGGGTTCACCTCCAACCACGTCGTCGCCGACGGCCACGCCACCAGCAAATTTCTCGTAGCCTGGGGCCGCGCCACCAGGGGCCTCCCCATGGGCCCCCCTCCGGTGCACCACCACCGGGACATGTTCAAGCCCCGTTCGTCGTCTCGCGTGGAGCACGATCACCGCAACAGGGAGTACTACAAACCCTCGCCCACTGCCATCGTCGGCCACCATGGCGACGGTGCCGACAACATCGTAATACACAAGGCGCACTTCACCAAGGATTTCATCGCCGGCCTCCGCGCTAACGCGTCGAAGGGCCGCGGCCGGCCGTTTAGCCGGTTCGAAACCATCCTTGCCCATCTGTGGCGCACAATGACACGTGCCCGCGACTTGAGCCCGGAGGAGACGTCGGCCATCCGGCTGTCCGTGGATGGGCGGCACCGACTCGGCAAGCCGGCAGAGTACTTCGGCAACATGGTCCTGTGGGCGTTCCCACGATCCAGTGTAGGTGACCTTCTGAACCGGCCACTAAAGTACGCTGCGCAGGTGATCCACGACGAGGTGGCCAGGGTGGACGGCCCCTACTTCCAGTCCTTCGTCGACTTCGCCACCTCCGGCGCCGCCGAGAGGGAAGGGCTCGTGGCCAGCGCCGTGTGCAAGGACGTGCTTTGCCCCGACATTGAGGTGGACAGCTGGCTGTCGTTCCCCTTCTACGAGCTGGACTTCGGCACGGGGAGCCCGAGCTACTTCATGCCGTCCTATTTCCCCACGGAGGGGATGCTCTTCCTCGTGCCGTCCTACATCGGCGACGGCAGCGTCGACGCCTTCGTCCCCGTGTTCCAGCACAACCTTGAATCCTTCAAAGAATGCTGCTACTCCGTGGAGTAGGTGGCCGACCTATGGCGATCGATCTCGGAATCGATCCAAGGAAGACGAAGTACAGTAAGCGACGGGATGATTAATTGGCCGGGCGGGAAAAAGCATGTTACGTGCCAAATCAAACTGCATGACAACGCGGCGCGGTTGTTAGATGTCGGGGTCGGTTGGTGGACGTTTCTTTTGTGACGCACTTTATGTAAGGTCAATAGATTGATTTATACCATACTTGAGATAATAAAGTTCACTCATTTTTGGTATCTTCCCTTTGGCTGGGTTTTCTTGATTGCAAGCATTCTGATCAGGCCGGATGTTTAATTTGTCAAGTGTTGGTCATCTGTACAAGTCAAAAAAAAAAACGTGTTGGTCATCTGTGTAAATCAACAACGATATATAATATTCAGTTGGTTGAGATATTCATTTGTCCTAGCCATCCAAAATATTTAGTACGGTTTCAAGATTACTCAATCAAGGTGAAAGCCAAATATTGTTCCTTTCTTAGTCACTAGTATATATGCTATAGGTTTGCAATTGTATGTATCCTCTTCCAATGCTATCTACATAGGCACATGAAAATTCTTGTTTCCTAGATCTTTCTTAACTGATATTTTCCTGCTAGAATTTTTTTTGTTTTCTCCCAAGATGTGTACGTTATCTTTTTTTTTTGAATTCTTACATATTTTTGCCATAATTAACGAGTCTCGCATGATGACCTCGCAATGTGAATTGCATGTTGATACAACTAAGGTAAAACATGCACCAAACAAAGCAAAACAGAAGAACAATTAATGTTTGATAACTAGATTCAGTGCATATTATGGCGCTTCTTGAGGAAAATTGCAACTCCACACCTAGTTGGATGTCCTCCGCTTATCTGGGACATTCAACCACTTTACGATCCGTGCACAAACTATTAATGATTTTCAAACGTCAATGCATTATCAATAATTTTCAGATTTATGTAATTTATTTTTTAGATTCATGTACTAACAAAAAAATATAGAAATGCATTAACCAAAAAAAGACACGTATTATCATGATTTTTTCATTTTTAGTCCAAAAATTATTAGGAATCATATAATTCGTTGGATGCAAATTCGACGGTCATGATAGTTGGTGGATATCCAACTAGGTGTGTATCGCCGCGTTGGCTTGTCGAGTGTGTTGTTTCAGCACACGGGCTCGATGTTGCCCTTAATTCTCAACATTCAGAAAACAAATTTCAAAGTTTCAAAAAAATAAAAGAAAATATATCCATATACAAATAACCAACGAATTGACCTATAAGTGTGGAACATTCTAAATCCGAAAAACGTTGTATTATACGCTGCACAAAAGGAAAATTGTACCTCTGGTTGTGTAAAATATTGTCTGGACTAATTTTTATATAGTGAATCTCAGAATACAAAAAACTATGTATTTTGCACAATTTGTAGGTTATAGTATTGGTGACATCCAGATTTAATTTTTAAAATACTTGAAGTTTTAAAAAATAATACTATTTTCATAATTTACAAAGGTTAAGAGCAAGTCAACTGAATTCCGGTAGCTAGCAGGATAAACTCATATGTCAAGTAGCCTGATAAACTCGATCGTGTAAGTCATAACGCCTTGCGTGCAGTGAATTAATGTAGACGCATGCGATACCGATACATGTCTAACCTAATTGGCTATTGCCGCGTAGATCTGTGACCATGACCCAAGACTCAATCCGCGCAGTATACATGCATATGACGCAACTGATCACAAGTCGCACACACACCCCCTGGTCCATATCCACCAACACCAAGAGTAGCCAGGAATTTTCGGTCACTATGCCCACATCGATCGATCCATTCCATCCACTGGCGTATCCATCTCGTGGATCCTCGCGACAAACTGAGGCAGGGTGGTCTCCGACATATCATGCATGGCCCTTTAGCAAGACAGTGACGTTAGACTCTTTATTTCGTCAAAATAATCATGCATGTTTTTAAGTTCATTCACATAATAATATTGAGCATATACAATTGTGCACATAAATTCTGCTTCTGTGTTGATTTGTTCATGGTAGTATGTCGGGGCTTCTGTGCTGTGAAGTATTTTACATATAGTACGTCCCTTAATTATGCTTTGTCAATAACAGCTCACACTCACTTCAAACGTAGGAGTACGTGTTTTGTAAAAATTCTTCAATCGGGTTTCGCACGGGTCTCCGAATGGATGTAGCAACAAGCGTTTCGTGGTGGTTACCCTCTGCCCTACATCAGCTCTGGCTGCAGTGGCCCATCGCAACATCTTCAGAGCACGATGCACCAAAATCTTGCATCGCCTCACTTCTCACATACCGCGACACTCGGCAGCGGTAGTACGCAATGCTATCACACATTCAGGCTAGAGGGAATATCTTGTGCTACCACCCATTTCTAGTTGCTTTTTGTAGTATCATTAGAGAAAACAATTTTAAATGGTTCAAAATAATTACGAAAAAAGTGTGAGTCTTCACAAGATATGCGTATACAATCTGTAAAAGAATTAGGTACAAATTCGAAAAGAGCATTGTGAAACAAAAAGCACAAATCTAGCATGAGTAGTGTCATTTTTTACTTGTCCGTTTGTGAATCTAATGACATTATTCATGCAACATTTGTATTTTTCGTTTCCCAATGGTATTTTCGAATTTGGACCTGAAAAATCTAGAGGTTATATACCCATATCTTATGAACACTAAAAAATTAATTTCTTTGAAACATTAAAATTTGTTTTTAGATGTTAGCACGGGGAGCACCTATAGCACTAGATATTCTCTCCACCTTCGATATAAAATGGCGATGGCTTTACGAACCATCATGTATTTTACCACTATTGTTGTTGCACAAAATCTAAGGTCGTCTGAGGTTGTCTCCGACCGTTCACCTGAACAAATCCAACTTACAAATTAATCGAGCTAGCCATTAGTCCCGTGAGTCAAATCAAACCAGATAGTAGTGGACTAAGTAGGCAACAGAGAAAGCAACATCAAAGTTGTACTCCATCCGTTCTAAATTAGATTATTTTCGTTTGTCTAAATGTGAATGTATCTATACACGTTACAAGTATAGATACATTCACATGTTAGCAAATGGAAGTCGTCTAATTTAGAACGGATGGAGTAGCTAGCTAGCCGAGATAAACCCTGCATTGCAAAAGAAAGGTTTAAAAAAAGACAATCGAACTCGGTTGTGTTTTTCGCAATTTCAGACTCACAAGTACGCATGCATACATGCTACTCTCAACCTCCCATCGGCCATCTTGATCTCGATGAACAAACTGGCGGCCGGACATTTGACATTTTGCTTACGCCTAGTATAAAATAGTACTTATATCCGAACATGTGCTAGATAGAGCATCGCATTCCACTAGAAGCATTCGATCGAAGACATTGGTGCCACACTACCCAGGATCGATCTTCCTCAGCTGCCAGCCCGGCCGTCACCAACCTCCACGGCGGCTCCGAACGAACTGGTTTGAATTGAATTGCTACGAGGGTGGTCGCCACGTCTGGAATATTCTTTTTTCATCTATATTCCCCATAGCCATCCGTTGAAAAGGTCAGTTGTATTTCGAGCCAATAGGAAATATGCAAGAGTAAAATACAAAATAGAGTTGTGGAACAAAAATTCTCAGTCTCGTGGACTGTTGTAAATCCGAGGCTCCTAATCGATCTACGAGGACAAGCAATCACAGAAACGACACCGAGATTTGGTAACGCAGTTCAGCGATCAACGCCCACATCTGCGGGGCATGCTTACGTGCGCTCCTCCCCATCGTACTAATCAACATAGTACCGTCGACGGCAAGCCCGCCGAGGTGTACAGACACATCAGATCACACACGCCACGCCGGTCCGGCCGCCCCTGCCACGGGCGCCGCCCGTCCTCGAATAGATCTTATGTCTAACCTAGGTTTCGTCTCACGTCTCTTTGGGCTACCCCTGGTGCCTTTATACATTAGGCCAGGTTACACGTGTTCGACTCGAACACCTAAACCTTCTGCTAATTACAAGTCCAACTATAACCCTACTTGTACACATATTCGGCACATATTAAAACAACATGGACTAGGTAACATTGATGACTGAAGTTGTTAATCTCCACGACCTCACCTATGAGACCTCTCGTCAAGAATAACACCATTGCATGACAATCCAAAACCTCATCCCCGGAAGAAAATATCCAAAAGCTCTAACGGGAATTCAACAACGAAAATATCATGAATGAGAAACTAAGATATAGCCCATTAGATTGATAATGTTTCACCTAGATCACAGCTCCATTGTTTGCGCAGCTTTTTCAAGAAGCTCATATCTTGCTATGTTTCACTAATATTTTGTCCAGGTTTTGATTCGATGTAAAAAAATTAAGACGTAGTTAATTTACCAAAAAAAAGAGTGAAATATTGAAACCATAGACAAACTCGTTGAAAGCCATATGAAACATACATTAAGAACTTGAGTGAAACTCTAACCACTAGTAAATCCACCGAACACGTATGTAACATATTTGAACCATGAAACCACAACAAAACTTAGGAAAGTCGTATGCATTTTTCTAGTGGTTTCAGAGCATTTTTATCAATGTTTCAATCAACTTTCAAAACTGAAATGAAATTTAAATGTCGAAGATGTATTGAATATTTGTTGTTGACGATCTCGTCATATGAATATAATGGCTAAAAGGATACTAAACTGGACACCCCATTCAACATGTATTGCCCTTTTTTGTAAGTTTGAACATAAACTAATACTCGAAATGGACCCTAGAGTGTTGAATATACCATGGAGATGGTTATATTCCTTATGTACTCATGAGTTATGCATATTCGCCTGGAACGTACTCAGGAATATGTATCGACAAGAGCGACTTGTTTTGTGAGACTACATGTGTCATCACATATATTTAGACTATTATATGTCTCGTTTGACGACCATGTTTTATACATCATGTGCATAGCGAACCAAGGTTTTGGTTACCGGGCGGTAAATCTGGTTACCGCCCGGTAACCGATTTTCATGACACCCTTCGATAAATAGGCTAACTGACCAAAAAAATCCCGAATTTATTTGAATTTTTTGAATTTAAATGCCTGAATGTAAATAAATAGGCCGTATATCTCTTTTTCATTGTATGATATGTCGCCGTAGTGCTAGCACTTTGTTTTTGCCTGCAGAAAGTCTCAGCTCAGATGAAGTTTTACTGGATATATATAGTTTGATATGTTTTCTTGCACCTTTTCACTTGTTTGGTCAACTGAAATGCGTTATTGAATCTGCTAGTATCGTCTATGTCCGTGAATTATTATTTTTGTGTTTGTCAACTTGAAAATCTATTAATTAAAAAGTTAATCCATAGTTTTACTCATGCATGAATTGCAACGTGTGTGTACATATATGTAGGCCTTATACAATACTCACAAAAACGAATCATTGATTTGAACGTAATTGACATTCTGTTCCTTCGACCAGTTCCTAGTCAGGCCAGTATGCCATGGCCACCGCCCACCTACTCCATGGAGTAGCAACATTCTTTGAAGGCCTGAAGATTATGCTCGAAGACTGGGACAAAGGCGTCGACGCTGCCGTCGCCGATGTAGGACGGTGCAAGAAAGAGCATCCCCTCTGTAGGGAAGTACGACGGCATAAAGTAGCTCGGGCTCCCCGTGCCGAAGTCTAGCTCGTAGAACGGAAACGTGAGCCAGCTGTCCACCTCCACATCTGGGCACAGCACGTCCTTGCACACGGCGCTCGGCGTGAGCCCCTCCTTCTCGACGGTGCCGGAGGTCGCAAAGTCGACGAAGGACTGAAAGTAAGCGCCGTCCACCCTAGCCACCTCGTCGTGGATCACCTGCGCGGCGTGCTTTAGCGGCCGGTTCAGGAGTTCACCTACCGTGGCGCGCGGGAACGCCCAGAGCACCATGTTGCCGAAGTACTCCGCCGGCTTGCCGAGGCGGTGGCGCCCGTCCACGGACAGCCGAATCGCCGAGGTCTCGTCGGGGCTCAGCTCACGGGCGCGCGTCATGGTGCGCCAGAGGTGGGCGAGGATGGTCTCGAACCTGCTGAACGGGCGGCCACGTCCCTCTGACGCGTTGGCTCGGAGCCCGGCGATGAAGTCTTTGGTGAAGTGCGCCTTGTGGATGACAATGTTGTCGGCGCCGTCGCCGTGGTGGCCGACGACGTCCGTGGTAGATGGCGTGTAGTACTCCCTGTTGCGGTGGTCCTGCTGCACGCGAGGCGATGACCGTGGCTTGAACTGGTCCTTGTGGTGTAGCACGGGCGGGGGACCCATGGGCAGGCCCCTGGTGGCGCGGCCCCAGGCGACGAGGAAATTGCTGGTGGCGTGGCCGTCGGCGGCGACGTGGTTGGAGGTGAACCCGACGGCGAGGGAGCCGCACCGGAACCGGGTGAGCTGCAGAAGCACCACCTCCTCACGGTCACCCTCGATGTCCGGGTGCAGCTTAAGCAGCTCCGGCGTGGGCTTGGCTGGCGCCATGTCCACCATGTCAGCGTCCACGGAGGCCTCCACGAGGCGGACACCGCGGTCGTTGAGGATGAAGGAGGGGGCGCCGTCGTCAGGGTTGACACCGATCTGGCCGGCGAAGGGACGGTACAGGGCGAGCACTGCTGCCAGGCCCTTCTCGATGGCGGCCGTGGAAGGAGCCGGCGCGGCGAAGGCGTATATAATGGCCATCTGCATCTGGTACGTCACCCTGTCGAAGATGGACAGAGGGATGTACTCGGTGGCTGGTTCAGCGCCGGCATTGTAGGCGGGCTTGACGAGCTTAGAGCTTAACACCTTCACCTCCATTGCTTAGGGCTTAGAGCTCGAATCGGAGCACGTCCGAAGCTAGCGATGGAAGCTAGGCTAGCTCGTGTGTGTGTGCTGCTTGGGACGTGTTGTGTTGCAGTGTAGGATCGATTTGCTCGTTCCGTTGTGGGAGTAGGGCTATATATATAGGGATCGGAGGGCCGGAAAATAGTTGGTGATCATTCCCACTGATTATACAAGTCTAGTCGTCACTAGTGGACGGTAGGGATTTCGGGGCACTTTGTTAGAGGCATTTTTTCAAAATGCCTCAAATTGTAGCTTATAGAGGGCATTTTGATTAAAGTGCCCTAAAAAATTAGCTAATAAGGGCATTTTTCGAAAATGCCCCAATAGGTATAGGCTTTTAGGGGCACTTTGAGAAGTGCCCCAATAGCTAGGTCTTTTGGGGCATTTTATCAAGTGCCTCTAATTATGTAAGCTCATTTTATCAATAGCTAATAAGGTATTTTTCGAAAATACCCCAAAAGGCATGGGGTTTTAAGGGCACTTTGAGAAAGTGCCCCAATAGATGGGTCTTTTGGGGCATTTATCAAAGTGCCCCAATAGATGGGGTCTTTTGGGGCATTTATCAAGTTGCCCCTATAATTCAATACATGATAGATATTGTAAACTTGTAGTACTTGTCAAAGTTCTCACGTAACTTCCCATTAAGTTAAACAGTTAATCCCACCGTCGTGGTTTCCGTCCGACGCGTGTACCGCACGTCCAATTCGTCAATCAAAGAAGAGAAAAACGATCCCCGCAAAAAAAAAAAAGAAGAGAAAAACGATTAGATGGATCTTATCTCCTAGCTGTGCATCGCTCCCTTTCCTCTCAGCCACACAAGCCAACTCACCTCTATCTCTCCCCACTCCCCAGCGACGCCATTTTCTTTTTTGAAAGGGAGTCGTGTACAAGATCAAGCAAGAACAGAGCACACACGCACGAACGCAACTGCAGGCCTCGCCACAGACGACGATCCTGGCACCACCACGCACACCACACACCTAAGGAAGAAGCTCAGCCAACCTTGTTGAGAGAGCCGCATGATCCATCCGACGCAGGCGCCGGAATCTTGCCGCTGAACGAGCATCGGCGCTGAGCCGCCGCCAGACCACCATCGCCGCCTCGCGCCGGAGACGGAGAAGACGGCTCCATCCACCTTCCGCAAGCCCACCAGGAACACCGACGAAGAAGAACACTGCACCTGCAACCTCCCAGCGAGATTAAGCAAAAGCACAAGCACCCACCGAAGTGGGAGCCGCCGAAACCCTAGATCTAGAGATGGCGCCACCACCATGGCCACCAGCTCGAAGGAGAGTACGCCACGGCTCCAGAGAGCAGCGGCCGCACCCAAGACGGCAGATTCTCTGCCCACACCGTAGCCATCACCGCCTCCAGCCTCCCAGCAGCCCGCGACCTCAATATCCGACGAACGACGAGTGGATATGCCGCATCCCCACCTCCAGTAGCGTCAAAATCTGAAAGGAATTCGAGAAGGAGCAGAGCGATTGGGGGAGCTCCGTAGGGGACCATTCCGCCATGGCGCGCCGCGGGCTCCCCTACCCCGTGGTTGATGCGGGCGCCTTCTACGAGGTTTGTCGCGCCGTCGCCGACCGCCTCCGACATGCTCGACCAAGCTGCATCTCCGGCGCCGTCCTGGGCTTCTGCGCTCTCTCCCTCCCAAACCGCTGTGGCGCGCTTCGGGGGCGCCGCCTTCACCGTGCAGGCCGTCGTCGACATCGCGGGCCGCTTCCTCGATGTCTTCGTCGGATAGGACCCGTCCACGCTGCCGACGGAGATCCTCCCGCGGACCGAGCTGTACGGCTCGCATTCGCTCATGCTCTCCAACGCCCCCCGCGGCGATCTCATCGGCAGCTCTGTGTCGCGGTACTTCCTGGCGCCCGCGTCCTGCCCGCTGCTCCCCTGGCTCGTGGCAACCTACAAGGACGCGGATTCGCCCCTCTCCGCCCCTAGAGTCGCCTCCAGCCCTCCATCCCTGATGTCTCCAGTAGCAAGGTAACTCCTCCCTCCCTGTTGTTGCTTAGCGTTGCTACATAGCTATTGTGTGTGCTTATTGTGATGCCGCTTTGTTTGTTGTGCGTGATTGACTGCTTGTCGTGCTTCGTGCTTGGCCGTTGAAATTGTTGTTGTGTTGCTAGAAGTGAGATATCGACAGGGCATTTGTGGTCAGTGGTAGGGGAGGCAACTGGTCTTCACTTAGTGAGAATGCAAGCAACAATAGTACCGTTGATAGATGGTGAAGAGACTAGGAATAAAGCTGTCAATCAAAATTATTCTATATGAACTCATGCCACTTGTGATAGTTTGGAAGTTGTTAACATATAATCTGGTAATTATTCACAAATAACATGGTAAATGCGACACAACAATCTGACAATCTAGAAAACTTAAGTGTGGTACTGATTGTCAGCAATTAACCTGGCAATTGTTACTGGAAAGCCAGGTGAGCGTGCATAGATAGTCTGGTAATTACGCCGGTGATTCCACCCACATGAAAAACAACATGGTGAACGCATCTAATTCACTTCCCTTCCATCTGCCGATGTCAATATTTCTCCATGAAGTGTGTATGAGCTCATGCCCGGGCTATTTGGTTTTTTGGGATAATTGAGTGTTACAACCTCGTGATGTCGCCTAATTTCAGAACTCAAATCTAGGTAAGCACACTGTCCTGCAAGTGATGTCACAAATAATTCCACTAACACATCTCTGCAACAGTCTGGCATATTTACATGTATTACTGTCATATTTAATCTTGGAGATGCTGTTTTCAACTCCTTGACGCCGGTTCATGAGGTAATAGGAATTCTTTGTATATCATGTAAACTTCAAGTGCAAGTGTTATTGTTCAGCTGTGCTTTTCCTTCTTTTGATCTGAAGTTCAACAAAATTGTTCCACCTAATAAACCACCTTGTGAATAGGGTTATGCAGTAGCAATGCAAAGGATGAAGAACCTGGGGCATTATCCAGCTGGGAAATTTGTGCAAACTATTTATCATATCAATAAGCCAAAGCAAATAAAACGGTTACATGGAAGTGCGTACCCACCCTGCAATTTTCCAACAGTGGTCTCTGCGTTCCTCTTCAATCCATAATGCTATAACGGGTTTCGGGTGTTACATATAAATTCTTTCACCATCATGCATGATGCTCACCGTTTTATTGTCAAGTGGTTATTGTTTTGTTGATAATGGGGCTTACAACATGCTTCATCTGCATATATTAGTATTACTATCGATGGGGCTCACCTATTTACCTCGCAAATAACATCACTTGCTCTGTTTATCTATGTTTGAATTAACTCTCCTCTCATTACACATATCCCTGACCACTGACTTATTTTTGTTTTCTATTTTGACCAGTTGTTGTTTTCTATTTTGACGGTAGTGTGCGATGGTGGTTAACTGCTGCTGCCTCGGTGAAGCTCGGCTGCTTGGTGTTCGAGCAAATGCCTCGCCCAGGTGAAGGTGGCGAGGAGGCAGCGGTCTCCTCCGAGCTCGCCCACCTCGCTCCCGTACCCCGGCGCGCGCAGGAGATTGATCTGGGACCGCGCCAGACTCTTCCCCGTTGTGCCTTCCCTCCTCCGAGCTCGCCACTCCTCCCCGCAGCGGCTCTGCCTAGCTCAAGGTGAGAACGGCACCCGATTTGTGCGTAAGCAGTAGCTAGTCCTGGTGTTTTTTTTAGCTTACATACATGTGATGCGGTGATCAGAGCAGCGATTTTGGGATGAGAAAATTAGCATGTCCTAGCGTTCTAGCTTTTTGTTGCTGCTTAGAGTTCATAATTTGGATCTTGCTATTCTTACGGATGACATCTATGTTCGATATATCAGTGGTATGATTCAAAGAGATGCCCATGTAATTTAAGCCTTAAGGTTGTGAGCTGTAAGAGAATCTAGCAATGTACAGTCATGAGCTTATCAGTGCTATGGTGTTACCCTTGGGCACTAAAAGATGTCAGTATTGCTCTTTATGGCTAGACTTTGGCAATGAACTTCACTTTTATGTATTTGTTGCACAATACAAGACTGTTGCACTCTTGTTGCATACATGTAATCTGTAGCTTCATTTTTGCTTATTCACACCCCCTAGCGCTACGAATGAATTAATGAATATATTACTATTAAACTTGTTGTTATAATATAGGAAGAGAAGCTGAGAGATAAGCCTGGGTATGAGCACCTCAATGAGGCACTGTATGTGCTTGTGGAAGCAGAGTTTCCAGCAGATATTATTGATGCGCGTCTAACCAGGCGTGACCATCCAAGAAGATCTTGTCAAACCAATCGTAAGCGCATCTATTTCCTCTTTTGCTTCCATTGTGATTGCAGTTTCGATATTCTATTGCTGACTAGTGCTATCATCAGGATGAGTCCATGGACTGCTACAAGAAGCGCATCTATTTCCTCTTTTTCTTGGCATTGAAACTGAAATTGCACATGTACCTGGCCGTTGCACGCCGGCGCTGCATCAGCACTGGCGCCTCCCCTAGTCGCTAGCCTCCGCAAGCGCCGCCTCCTACAGTGCTGAAGATATAGAATGTTCTCTAAAATAATAATTACCCTAAATGGTTATATTTATTTTTCGTTTCCTACAGTGCTGAAGATATAGAATGTAGGCATTTGAACCGTATCTCTCAGCTGCAGGGTTGTGGGCTCAGTTGCTTACTTGCTTGGAGTATTTGAGAATACAATGTAGGCATTTTGAGCATCACTAATGGTCTGAAAGTTATAGGATACTATCTAGGACTATCTTAATGGTACCAAACTAATAATCTAAAAAAGCAAGAAGTACAACCTGCATTCTAGAGTAATGGCTTGCTTAGGTTCTATTTGGTGTTATTACATCATTGTGTCATTTCTATTGGGCTAGCATTGTAATTTTTAGATTACAAAGGAATCATGTTCCCATCCTAATCTTTTAATCTTCGGTATTCTCCAGTAAACATTCTTCTTTTGATTTTCTCTTTCCTTATTGCAGGACAAGGCGACAGATAATAGACTAATACAATTTCACAGTATTACATCCTTTGTTATACAGCTGGTAATAGTGTTGTGATGTTTTGTATGCAATTTCACATAGATAGCTGTTGCATGTTGTCAACTCCTTATTGAAATGGTCGAGTCAAATTCAATTCTGCTAATTTGAAGCTGCCCAGATCATAATTTGAAGTCTCAGGAATGTATGCTAATTGTTGTGATCATGTGTTGTGTCATTGTTGTGTCATTGTTGTGTAGGTACCAGGTATGGTGCCAGTTTGCGTAAGCAGATCAAGAAGATGGAGGTCTCCCCGCACTCCAAGTACTTCTCTGAGTTCTGTAGCAAGGTAAATATGTCAATGATCTTAGTTACTTGTGTTATTCTTAGAATGGTAAATGTCTGGTTCAACTTGCATCTATGTTGTATAACATAGCCATGTGACTAAAAAAGGTAGCCTATTAGTATTGGTAGTACGTGATTTCTTGGATGATGACTACTAGAGGACAAGCTGAGTATCATCTTAACTCTCGGATGACCTGGTTGAATATGCTCAATTGCTGATTGGCACACAAACGGATTACCTGGTAGCTTTTGCTTTCGGAAGGTGCAATGCTTTGTCCATGCACAGTTTAGCTTCCTTTATTCATGTATATTGTTGATCTTGTACTGATTTTTCCCTTACCATCCACTTGGCAGGTGACACCCCCAGGTGTTGATGAAGCCACTGTCCAGGATTTGATGCTGCCACTCTATTGATTCTACAAATGAATGTCCAGGATTTAATGCTGCCACTCTACTGTCCTGATTGTGCCAGAACATTTGTGATGTACTCGTACTGTTGTAGAGTGTTCTGAAGCTACTGTCCAGGATTTTATGCTGCATGTTCTGTAGATTCATGAATACTTTTTGTTGCTTAGCTTGATCAGAACCTACTAATGATCAGATGTTGCTTAGCTTCATGTTCTATTGATTCATGAACCTTCATGTATTGATGCTACAACTGAATGATTGAGAACCTTATAACGATCTTATTAAATGTAAATTTTGTAAAAATTTCAAACAATGCCTTCAATAGTTTTGGGGCCAAATTAGGCAAAGTGCCCCAAAATGTATTTCGGGGCAGTTAGCCAAAGTGCCCTAATAGGTTTTTGGGGCATTTTGGCAAAGTGCCCTAAAAGCTTTTTAGGGCTCCCTAAAAAGCTTTTAGGGCACTTTGCCAAAATGCCCCAAAAACCTATTAGGACATTTCCTCAAAATGCCCCAAAAACCTATTAGGGCATTTTGAAAACTGCCCTAAATTGTTAAGTTTTAGGGGCACTTGAAACAAATGCCCTAATAACTTTTCCAATCACCAGTATATTGGGCATTTCAAAAAGTGCCCTAATAACTTACTGGGGCATTTCTCTGACTTTTTGGGGCACTTTGAAGTGCCCCCAAATTCAGACCGTGACGTAGTGCGTGTGATGGGTCTCTAGTCTAGCAGGTGTTTTTCAGACCTCAGAGTAGGTGAAGCCCGCCTAAACAAGTCTCGGTAATGAGTCTAGTCACAGGCTTTGACCTGGCCGGCTCACCCTGCTGAATGCCTTAAGTCTCAACTAAGAATGTTAAATTGTTAACTCATGTTTACAACCTGCGTCTATTTTCAGCACAAACACCAGCAAGCTTCCTCGTTCGTTAGAGTGGTAACAACTGGAGGCGATTCAGGGTAATTGTCACGACTACGGTGATTAAAAACTTCACGTCAGTCACCGAGCTAATATTTACCTAACTTAACTAATTAGACAGGGTGAGGGCACTACAGTCAGACTTCTAGGTGAAAACACTCGTCCAAAGTTGGGATCGATTCAAAAACAGCCTGTGTTGAAAATCATACAATACTCTTTTGAGTCTACATGTCTGGCATGCATATGCTGGCAAGATACTGTTAATAGCTAGGCCTGGATTTCGAGCCGAGCCGAGCGAGCTCAGCTCGGCTCGCTTGAACTCGCTCAACTGACGAGTCGAGGACTCGACTCGTTCAACAAACGAGTTCAGAAATGAAACTTGGCTCGACTCGGTAAACTCGCGAGTAGCTCACGAGTAGCTCGTTTGACTCCTCAAATAAACAGTATGTGATTTTTTATATATTAGTGCCAAACTGTTAATATTATTTGCAGATAATGGTGTAAATGTTTTATATTTCAGCATTGATCTACATTGTAGAAAGATCATCATTGTTTTATTTCAAAATTAGTAGGAAAATTACTTTTTGTTCATATGCGCGCATGTTTGAATACTTAGAATGTGTTAAACGAGTTATCGAGCTACTCACGAGTAGCTTGGTCAACAAACGAGTTCAGAAATAAAACTTGGCTCGACTCATGAGACACCGAGTTCGAGTCGAGCCGAGCCGAGTCACGAGCTACTCGTTTAGCTCACGAGTTTCGAGTTTTAAGTCCAGCCCTATTAATAGCTAATGTAAAACATGTTTGACCGAGCCCGTTTCACATGTCGAGATTGACATATTTTGGAAAGAATTTAACAACTATAAAGCGCGGCGATATCCTGTTTTGAGGGAAAGTTACAGCCACGACTCTGCCCACAAACTTCAAAATTCATATTCAACTCTATGTGTGTGTTTGGTTCGGCTGTGAATTTTAAAAAAACTACTGTGAACTGTGAGCTGTGAAAAACCCGCTGTGAACTGAGAACTGCGGCAAAGCTGAAAATTGTTTGGCTGAAACAATACCGAAACTGTGGATTTTGTGAATCATCTGTAATACCCTGAGACCCTGAAAACGTCGTTGGCCGGAATTTCTCGCCACGGTTCACGTAGGCCCACCAACATCGCCGGAGTTCACCGGACGTCACGCCTCGCCGGACCACCGCGCCGGAGCTCCGTCGTGATTCGCTGGAATCTCGTTGAGTTCGCCGGACCGTCACACCTAGCCAGACCACCACGCTGGAGCTCCGTCGTGACATGCCGGAATCTCGTTGAGTTCGCCGGACCGTCACACCTTGCCGGACCGCCGGGCCGGAGCTCTGTTCATGACTCGCCGGAATCTCGTTGAGTTTGCCGTACCGTCACGCCTCGCCAGACCACCGCGCCGGAGCTCCGTCGTGACTCGCCAAGCATCCGCTAGCACATTGGAGTATGTATGTGCTAGCATCCGTGCATATGTATTTCCACTAATAAAGGAGTACTGATCAAAACCATCTTCACCTATGTGTGCACATGGCGTATCTGTGTGCTAGCTACCATCGTCATCTACTCTCCACGGCTCCCAGCACAGACGATGTACGCCATGGCATCCACAGATCCACTCGAACCATGATCCATCCCCGCGCCACGCACGCACACGTACGCCGGCGGCCACTCCATCACTGCCATACGCGGCCACCACTCGTGTTCCGACAGAGCAGGCGTTCTTCCGGCGGCGGCCGGCCCACGTGAGGATGCACAGCTTCCCGAAGTTCTATTCCCGAAGACAAGTTGCAGAGACTAGAGGAGAAATTAACGAGGGCGGTAGGTGCAGCGGCATCAGCCAACACGAGCACCGGGAGGCAGCCCAAACGCGATGCGACGACCCTGGCCAGCATGTTCAAGAAGCCACGTGTGCGCACGTACACAGATGGGAGCGGGGGCACAGCTTGAGACCGTGCGACCTCTTCGCCGGCCGATTCGGATTTCGGAGTTCTCGTCCTGGCTGCTCGACATCCCCGCGTATATCTCCTCAAGGTCCTGAATTTCATGTCTATCCAATCGCACGGAGGATCTTCACGAGGACGCGGTGGGGCAACGCACCAATGGAGGGCCGCCGGAGCGGGCGGCGCTCGTGGAGGAATGTACGAACCAGGCTGGCTGGGACGTGCAGTTAGTTGGATGAGATGCTTGGGTGTGGGGCGCGAGCAAGCATCTGCCGGAACGGCCGGGAGGGGCTGCGCGCCGCTGTATGGCGGCCAGAGTTGGGGCCGAGCGGCCAGAGTCGTGGGTTCATGTTGACGGAAAAGAATGAAGCGGTACGCTCACTTATTAGTGGCATGGTGGGTAATTTCTGTCGACTTCTGTAAACCCACCGCGGTAGAAGCAGGGTAGACCTGCTGGGGAAATTACACTACGAGAATCTGCCTGCTTCCAAAATCTGCTTTGGTTTTAACTTCGTTTGGTTAGCTTCTAACTTTTACACAGCAGAAGCAGGTTGCATAAGTTGAACCAAACGCACCTATCTTATTTTCTATATTACTGTACCAAGTTACAACTTCATACTTTATTTTTTATAGAGTTGACTTTTTTTTTTTTGCGAAACACAGTACAACGCAGACGCTCACATACACGCGCATACACACACCCCTATGAACGCACACACGCACACCCTATCCCTATGAGCACCTCCGAGAGACTGAGCCGGCGGATTGAATCTTGAGATTGACGAAGTCACCACAGGCGCCTCGCTGTCGACGGGAACGTCGCCTCCCACTGAAGAATATTCCGCCTAAATAAGAAACACCAGCGTCAAACCTGGGGTTTGAACTCTGGTGGGCTGAGGGTACAACCACCCACCTAACCATCTTGGCACAGGCAAGTTCTCTATAGAGTTGGCTATTCAATTAGTATTTTTTTCACTTTATGACACTAGTACAGAACGACGCATCGAAAACGGACCAAAATCCCCATTGTCAACGGAGAAACGGTCCGTTTCCCCGCCCCCGATACTGATGTGAAGAGCTCAATGGCAACGGAGTTGATAAACCGTTGCCCCTAACATGGCAACGGTTATTATATTAGATCGTTACTGATATGTTTCACATTAGACACTGAGTTTTGCTAATCACCGTTTCTAATAAGTGTTACAAAAAACAAAAAGCAAAAACACGGTGACGGGCTGTGCCGTCGAAGGAGCCCCGCTCCATGCGACTAGACGACCGCCCGGTCGTCACCGTATTCCTGTACGCTTTGCTTTACAAAATTTTATCGGTGCGCGTGGCTGGAGCTCTGCTCCTATGTCTTCACGGCCGCCAGATAAACATCGACTGTCTTCATCCTGCTGCACAAAATGTACTGCTCCTGGTGACGGCACCGTGTACGGAGCCCCGTCCTAGGTCTTCACGGCAGCAGCATCGTCACCAAGCATCCACCAAGACCTTGACACAACGAATATTCTTTGTTAAAAACAACAAACAGAGCTAATAAACAGAGCCAATAAGCAGTAAACAGAGCAAAATACAGAGCTAACTAGAGGGAAATAACATAGCAAACTGTAGTGGGATAAGTAGCTAACAGAGCAAAATAAGTGTCTAACAGAGCAAATACATAGCTAACTAACAGAGCAAACTGAGCTAAATAAGTAGCTAACAGAGCAAATACATAGCTAACATAGCAAAATAAGTAGCTAACAGAGCAAATACATAGCTGAACATATCTAACTAACAGAGCAAACCGATCTAAATAAGTAGCTAACAGAGCAAGTACAAAGCTAACATAGCTAAATAACAGAGCAAACCAAGCTAAATAAGTACTCTAACAGAGCAAATACATAGTAAAAAGAGCGGTCATTTACCTTAGGCGAGGCGGGGTCGCTTTCCGTCGCGGATTGCGTCCCAGGTGCCGGAGCCACTGTCAGAGGACACGTCAGAGGAGACCTCATCCTCCTCGAACACCGGAGCGTCCTACTCCTCCTCCTCCTCCTCCTCCTCATCCTCCTCCTCCACCGCCGCCACCACTGCCGGCGCCGCATCTGGCCCAGGGCCCTGGCCAGGGAGAAGAGACCGGTGTATGGCCGCCCGGAGCTGCATCTGGAACAACGCCTCCTCGGTGGCTTCTATCGCGTGCTCGGCGGCGGAGATGCGGACAGCTCTCTCCATCGCAGACGCCCGAATGACACCATCGGCGCAAGAGAGGAGGAGACCGGCCTCCAGATCTGAGTCCTCATCGTCCGAGGAGGACGAGATCCGGGCGTCAGGGGCCTCCGCCGCCGTGGATCCGTTGTGGCGCCGGTGGATCCAGGTGTCGTGGAGGTTCACCTCCGGTTGGCGCCTCGGAGGGTTGGCGGAGGAAGATGCTCTATCCTGAACTCCGTCGGCGCCGGAGGGGTTCGCCATCGATGGAGTGAAGTAGGTGGAGAGAGTGTGCGGCTAGGGTTAGGACCTGGGGAGAGTGAGAGTGAGATACACTGGAGTGGGAGATATTTATACGGGCACCGCTTAATGGGCCTTCACATGGGAAATGAAGATTGCCAGAACTTCGTATCTGTTGTGGGCTTATCCGCAACGGAGCTGTTTTTCTCTCCGTTGCCCATATAAGAGCAACAAAGCTGTTTTCCACCTCCGTTACCATTGTGTCGTGCCCATCGACCGACTAGCGTGCACGCGCACTCGCGGAAGCGCGCGCAACTCATTCTTCCGTCGTCTAACTCATGCTGTTTCCATAGAGGGGTATCCGATGTGTCGTTCTGTACTAGTGTGACTTTCTCTTTCTACTGATTTTTTAAATCTAGGTGCACTCTTTCTCCTTATCTCTCTCCTCTATTAGATAAAAGTAGCATCTAAATAGAGTTATAGACTACTAAATTACTCCATATTATACTTGCTGTAAAGCGTAAGCAACCGCTTGCCTTTCCTCGATCCACTTCTTCCAAAGGGGAAGAGAGAAAAGAAAGAAATGACTCTTCTATTAATAAATTTTGCATATTATTCGGCTGACGCTGCATCCAGGTAAAGTGCTGAGGTTGGAGCCGGTACCTTTGCTGCTCTCGAGCACAAATAGTTAACGGATACTTTTGCATGATCTGTAGGGTTTTGCATCACACAAGCATGAGCATGCATGTTAGAGGCGGCGCTGTCAAAAGTGTTGGAAAAAAGTACGCCCGAGCAATGGTGCACGATGGATTTTCGGCACGGAATATTTGTGATCGCGATGCATGCATGCGTCGGTCACTAGGTAAAGAATCTTCCAAGCCGCCTCACAGGATCTGTTGGCGATTTGTACAGCACGCTCACTCGAGTGGCGTTCGCTTTTGCATTGATACATGTGCCTATTGAACAAACCATAATCAAAATAAAATGAAAGCCTACCAGGACTAGCTCTTGGTGGCAATGATATACTCGTCTGATCCGGAAAAAGTGTCGTAGGCTGTGTACTAACTTTCTTCTATAGCAGCACTGTCTGAGCGACAATTAATCTGGACTGGAGGTAGTAGTAGAAATCTGCCCTCTCTGAGAATTCCCGAATCTCCATGACGTGACTTGAACTCGGATTGCTAGGTTCGCTACTGCGCCCTGAACCGCTGGGCCACTGCCCCGTTCTCTTAACAAACCATTATCATGCATGTTGGGATTAGCCGGAGTTATATTCTTAGTAAAGTCGCTTCCGTTTCTAACTGGCAAAAGAGCTATAGAATGCTCCTGATATAAAGCATCATCTAAGAGTAAGTGTCACCGCTTGAGTGTTCTCGCTTAGAAGAAATAGGCTTTCGTCCCGCTATATTAATATAGCAATCACCCGATACAAGATTTCAGGCCACTGCTGGGGCAAAACAGCACAGTCACGCCCAAAAGAAAAGAAAGAGAAAACAAAGCCGACACAGGTGGATCAACGAAAACAAAAGCGACTCGCAACCGTTGCGCTCTCTCCGGCAAAGTCCCACCACTATCCTAGCACTCTGAATTGTCGCGTACCGAACAACACCTCCAAGAAGGAAAACAACAACGACGCTGCTGCTGTCCGGACTGGTCCTAGGGTTTCCCCGGTATGCTACAGGTAGTGGGGAAGTGGTACACCCGACGCCCTTCAGGAAAGAACAGCGACACTCACAAGCATCACCGCGTCGGTGTCAAGATGACAAGGATTTCTCCCGACCTCGAAAAAACCACATCCCTGGACAACCCGACATGCTCCACCCATCTTGCCACCCACCAACAAACGCCACCACGAAATTGAGGTCACCATTGCCATATCGCCAGGCAAGCACAACACGACCGGTCGAACCGAGAAGAACCCGTCGTAGACAGAGCGGCAGTACCACAACCACGTGGGAGGGATCGACCTCCACCGCCATAGACGGTAACCGACCGGACGCAGCACGCAGGAGCACACCAAGCCACATTGGAGCCGGAGGGCGGCTGTAGCACGGCCACCTGGAGGACTACCTCCACCGCCATAGGCGGGTGCCGACCGGACGCGGTAGCAGAGACACACCAGGCTGGGCAAGCCCGGCCGGCCCTGAAAGGGTCCGTGAAGTCTCCGCCACCACGCTGCTGCACGTAGGCCGACGCCGCTGCTACCCTCAAGATCGGCACCAAAGGCCCGGCTGGACCCAAAAGGGTCCGCGAAGCTCCCGGCGCCACGCTGCAGAACATGTGTTGTCGTCGCCGCCGCTCCGTCACAAGCATCGTACCTCAGTCAAACCGGGTAGCCGGGTCGAGCTTGGGCCCACACTGACCCAGATCGGGACCAAAGGGCCCAGATCTGGGCCTGCAGGGCCCCGGAGGAACCCTAGCCACCCACACCACCAACTGGCCGCGCCGCCGCTGCGCTCACCTCCGGCAGCCGGGAAGAACCTGTGTAGCCGCGCCGTGCCCGCCGCCGCCACGCCGCCTCCCGGCCGAAACCGAGCCGCCGCCGACCGAGGAACACCAACACCAGAAGGGCAGAGCCCCGCCTCCACCCATCCCGGCGCGGGAGAGACAGGCCGCCGGCGCCGGCGCCGCGCGGGCCGCGCCCGACGGCCTCTGCCGACGGCGGCGACGGGGGGGAGGAGGGAGGGACGGGGAAGGAGGTACTAGGAGGGCGCGCGCCGCCGCCACATGGGGGCGGTGGACACGCGCGAGAGTGTTCTCGCTTAGGAACGCACGATGCAGTAAAGAAGACCGTTAGATTAAAAACTACGGAGAACAAACAATGCTGTTGAGAAACTATTTCCTGGCTATTAAAATGTAAGCCGATGTTTGGCGCTAATGATTTTTAAATCCTATGTATTCAAAACCAAAGTACTTCTATGCCTGAGCAATGAATACAGTGGTTTGGAAAAAAAAATCTCACGCACTTTTTGAATGGTACAAAAATAGTTCACTTTCTGCTAATACATAATATAATAGGGCCCTATATAATATTGCAGTTTTTGCAAAAACCACACATCAAAGTATTTTAAATGATGATATTTTTAGAAAACACAATGTTCTTAGAACAATCAAAGACTTCGATGTAAAACACACCCTAAATGTGCACTCGTTAATGATAACAATTAGACTACTCATAATAGGGAGTAAAAGAGATTACTCAGATAGTATCATGCATACCATAACTTGTTTAACAAAGAGTATATTGTATCATGCAATGAATACTGTGGTATTAATTTGATGATGAGGTATTGTGCAGATTGTGCAATATTTTCCAACAAATTTTCTTTTGGAGAACCCATAGGAGTACCGTCAAAACATTGCTAGGTTCTAAATTATATCTACTTGACTGCATTTTGCATTTGAAAGTTGCATGTTTTGATTTTTGTGACGAACTATTATATATTTAATACGAGATGCGTGCATGAATCATTATTATCTCAGATAAAAGAAAGGTGCTTGCCGCTTCAAAAGTATGTTGATCATGTACTAGTTGTTTTTTCCATGTAAGTAACATAACTTTTTACATTGTGTTGTTTATAATATATATCTTCCATGGTGTGTAGTTACCTTATCGATCATTGGACCTCTTATGCATCTAGATGGAGTTGGAGATTCAGACCCTTGTATAATTAAGCTGACTTGTTGCCAACTCCAAGTAAGCATTTCTCACCAGATCCATCTTGTATAGTGGTTTCTAATGTTAATTGTAGGATTATCATTTGCAACTTGAGTAAGCAAACATTTGTGCCCCAACCCTTTTTTCTTCCCCTTTGACGTATTCTTATGGCGCTTTTTTGTTTGAGGGATTGCACACGTCGGTTGGTAGTGTGTACAAAATGATGGATTGATTGCTCTCTCATTGGTCTATTTTAGACATGCAACTTCCAAATTTTAAATAGCATCCTCAAATGGGAAAATATTTAGTGCTCCAATGGGCCAAACGGTTTTGGTATTGCTACGGTAGGATATGCCTTATCTATCTGAGCCAAGCATTAGTTTATGAAAACAAAATTTATAAAATCTTGTCCTTTGTTGTTGTCCAAATTTCATACAAAGAAGAAACAAAACATGAGGAGTCAAGCGCTCAAGGTCCAGAAAAGCAACATTCACGGTATCTTGTGAAGAAAATGTGAACAGATGAGTAGATGTTCATGAACTAGAATACTTGCAGGTTCCAACCATCCAAACAAGATCTAAAACTAGACAACTATTTGTTGCCCTTGTTGCATGACAAGTTCAGCTACAAACCAACAATCCTACGGGGCAACAGAACGACATATGGAGGACTTCGGAAATGCGGATATATATTCCCCGCTGGCCAGTTATTAATTAGCGCATGGTAGTACATAATTAACGAGTTGCCCTTTGCGTTGGACCAAGTCCAGTCGCGACTACATCACGAAGAAGAAGTAATTCGGTAATCTCTACACCTAATCATGTAACACCAGTTAGCGTCGTCTAATTATTATTTTGGCGTATATCTCTTGACTAACAAGGCATATACTCCAAGGCAAATTAATGAGGAAATATTATTTGAGTCCTACTATCATACCGTGAGAGTAGAGGTTGCCCTTTTTCAGTTAAGGCGATTGAGTCGCATGGAAGAATTATATTGGTTTAGTTTATGTATGGTGTCTGCTGTCAAGCCGGTCGTACCCGTCAGGTATACACCTACATTTTAGTTATAGTAGTGATCGATATTATGTTAGCCTATATTATTATAGCTGAAAAAAATACCTTGAACTAAAAGTTCTATATCCAAAAGAAAACTGAGTTTTGTAAAGCAACAATATGACATCTATCTATCTATTATCATTATTATTATTATTATTATTATATATACTAAAAGCAAAATGAGTTAGTTTTTCGAGACACCCACATCATCTCAATTAATTTTAGTAGTTAGATCTAAAATATACGGCTGAGATTTTATGAAAAATAGTTGTCACGTAATATTTTTGACACGGTTTATGTGGATAAGATAACTTCTCTTGTATATGGACTCCAAACACGTAGCCCGATCCGTTTAAAAAACCAAAAACTAGCTATTTTCGGCTCCAACACGATATCTGCAAGAAAAATAAAAGCAACACGTACTTCCGTAGGACTGTGCTTAATTACGGAGTAGCTCCGTCCGTTGACCTGATCGCTAAGTGAAAAAAAATCTAAAAAGCTGATCAATATACGTGGAGCTAGCTCCAAACTTGGAAAATAATGCAAAGGCTGATTGATGCAATCAGCTGTCAGCTAACTCGCGTGGCGGCAGTCTACCAGAAAAAACGTAGAAGAACCCAATAAGTGAGCGATCAGATGTTATCTAACTCGCGTAGCGGCAGCCTACCAGAAAAAAAATGTAGAAGAACCCAATAAGTTAGATGAATTCACATATCACTTACATTGGTTATCGGTAAGTATTTTCTCTGTTTTATCCTGCTTCTAAGTTTAGTCAATACAGAAATTTGTAAAGTTTTTGACCAAAGATGTAGCAATAAATATAGACATTGACATACCAAATACAAATAATGTGAAAATACATTTAATGATGAGTGTAATTATATGGATTATTTTATATTTTAAAATTTGATATTTTCCTATATATTTGGTCAAATTTTATAAAGTTCAGGCTAATTGCGAACAAAGGGAGTACGTTGTTTTCGTGATTGGTACAAATTAATGACAAATTTATTCGACGATCATCCGACAACAACACTCAAAAAACGTATGCAAAAGTTAGGAGTACTGGAATTTTAAAATTAATGAAGTCACGACAGTACGTACATTGTTTCTATTATTGAGTACACATAAATGACACATTTATGTGACTGTCGTCTAGCCAACACTCTCACAAAACGCTTGTAGAAATTTGGAATTTGGAGTCATGGAATCTATATTAATGAAGTGACAACATTAGTGGCCGTATCAACGGGTGCGTCCCTCAAAACTATTGCCGACTAAATGACACACACAGAGTTGAGTCAACACATATTCTGACCAGGATGAGAATGTCCTTCCATAGAAGAGATATTCCTACTTAGTGAGACATAAAGTTACCATTTTTCAAAATTTATGAAGATACAACATTAGACGACACACTATCATGGGAACGTCCCTCACACTATCAAATATTTTGCCTTAATGATACATAGAGGGTTCAGTCACCACAGATTCCTGCTTGGTCGGTGTGTCAAATACTATTTTTAACCTGAGGAATTGAAAAGGGTACACTTAATTCTTTGAAAAAAATCACATATATTGCTTGGTTTGTATGGTAGACATAGTTTGACTATATATTGTGTGTGTCTTTATATCAGGTGACAAGTTCAACATAAGAATACATGTCACGACTGAGTCTCGAGCTATGCTATCCAAGCCGCATAGACATGGAAAAATACATGTGTCCTGGTGTGTAGTACCATTGAATGATGATCAAGATAAGTTAAGAGTCTGAAAAACTTAGAGTCGTGCACTTATCTAACTTTCACTGTGGATGTCTAAATATGTTAACATATATGTCTAGAAGATTTTTTATCTTTAACAATATATTCATATAAAATAATAGCAAAGTTTGAGCACATTCATATTTGTCAAACTTTGCACACTCTGCCATGGAGTGAGTAAAGGTGGAAGAAACATCATAACAAGATAATTCTCACTATTTAATGTGACATATCTATTAAGGAGTATAAACCGATTTATCTTAATTCGTTGATTTTTTTAATCGAAGAGAACTAACCTCAAGTACTAATCAAACATCATGTAAAAACTATAGTTCACTTTACGGATGCACTATCCCTTACATCGGTGTTTTAAAATATGGTATGATAATCAATTTCCATAAAAAATAGTACCAACGATGTTACGCGCACACTTGATATTTGCTTAGCAAACTATTTGTGGTAGTTGCAGAATAATTTTGTTTACTGTCTCATTATGGGAAATAATGTGCCATCACTGAAACTATATTTTTATTTCTTAAACACTTCCAACCAACTACAGATGATGCCCTCGCATCTGCGAGGGCCACCATGCTAGTTATTTCTACAATAGCTCGAAATAGCCAAAACAAACCGAAATCCACAAAGAACCTTCTTTGAAGTAAAACATCTCTTGTTTCACTTTCACCTGAGACTTATTGGTAATCCTCAATGTTTTAAGTGATATATGGAATCTTAGAAGACTAGTACGGACAATCTGGAATATAACCTTAAACCTGAAGTAAAACTTCGTGCTTTAGTCTCTTGGATCAGTGTGTCGTATATGCTTAGGCTTCCATTCTCTTTTTTTAGGAGAAGGCTTCCTTTTTTTTGTTGAGAATTTTAGGAGAAGGCTTCCATTCTGAACATCAGTAGCCAATTAGTTGGGCCAGGCCATGTTCAAAATGATGGCCTCCTAGCTGTAGGTTGAATGTGGTTTTTTTTTTCAGGTTGAATGTGCTTGTTTGTTCAGACGGTTCGGGGGCAAATGCTAAACATCACCCGTTAGCGACGCTTTAGCTTGCATCGCCTGAAGCATGTATTTACTGGCCAGGCCATTTAGTTCGCTGGACGTTGCTTTGATATTTCCTCGGTCTCAAGGCGAGGAGGAACACGCTGTTTACTTTTTTTTTCTTTTCTCCTCCACTGCTCTGCTCCCTATGTGGCGTTTGCATGACAATGGTTACTTTTTATTTTCGTCTCCACTCTTCGCGAGAGGTTGCTTTCATATTTCCACGGTCTCGTTTTCGTTTTTCGTTTTTCTTTTCTTTTTTATTTTCTTTTTTGTTTTCTTTGCTATATTTATTTTTCGTTTTTCTTTTTCACTTTTAAAAATTGCTCAGATCTAAAAATCGTTCAAAAATAGATTTCGTTCACTGATCTTTTCTGTTCATCTTAAAAGTCGTTTAAAAATAGTTTTCGTTCACCTCTATTTTTAGCTCACTTTTAAAATCGTTCAAAAATAGTTTTCGTTCATCAGACTTTTCTGATCACTTTTATAATCGTTCAAAAATGGTGTCCGTTCAACCCCATTTTATGTTCATCTTTTAAAAATCATTCAAAAATAAGTTTCGTTCACCGGCCCTTTCTGTTCACTTTTGAAATCGTTCAAAAATAGTTTTCGTTCAACCCCCATTTTCTGTTCATTTTTTAAAATCATTCAAAAATAGTTTTCGTTCATCGGCTTTTTTTGTTCTCTTTTCAAAATCATTCAAAAATGGTTTCCGTTCAACCCCATTTTTGTTCATTTTTAAAATCGTTCAAAAATAGTTTTCGTTCATCGGCTTTTTTGTTCACCTTTAAAATCGTTCAAAAATAGTTTCCGTTCACCCCCATTTTCTGTTCATTTTTTAAAATCGTTCAAAAATAGTTTTCGTTCACCGGCTTTTTTTTGTTCACTTTTAAAATTATTCAAAAATAGTTTCCGTTCATCCCTATTTTCTATTCATTTTTTAAAATTCGTTCAGAAATAATTTTCGTTCACTGGCTTTTTTTGTTCACTTTAAAAATCGTTCAAAAATAGTCTCCGTTCACCCCATTTTATGTTCATTTTTAAAAATCATTCAAAAATAGTTTTTGTTCACCGGTTTTTTGTGTTCACTTTTAAAATCGTTAAAAAATAGTTCCAGTTCACCCCCATTTTCTTTTTGACTCATCTTAAAATCGTTGAAACATGTTTTCTTTTTTTCAAAATGGTTTATTTTTTCGTTCAAGCCATTTTTTGACGCATCTTAAAAATTGTTCAAAACATTTCTCTCCCGATGACTGGTACTGCTGAAGGAATCAGTACGAACAATACACTAACGAAGAAAATCCAAGGAAACATTGCGGCGGAACAAACAGTACGAAATAGAAAAAAGTCATCGGAAGTGTGCATGCATGTGGGCCGAGCCCAATATGTGCACGTAGCAGGCGACGCTGCTACGAGCTGTCACCTGAAAGCGATCTATAGGAGCTCCCGGTTCGGGTGTAGGCAGCTGGCTCGCCTAAGTGAACCAGGCCAAAAGGAAAAAGGGAAACTGCTTCGTACCGCCCGGGCCATTCATACCGCCGCGGCAGGTAACGTAGAAATGTCGGCCCAAGGCCTAGATAACGACGTTCAGGACTAGTCTGTTCGTTCAGTTCGTGTAAGATTCAAAGTTAGCCCTCCTTTGATTTGCGGGAACTACGAAGGAAAAGTAGAGGGATAAGAAAATTTCAAGAGATGGTACTATTCACTTGTTATATTCACGGGAATGGTTGAAAGGAAAACCAGAGGAATTTTTCCATTGATCCTAGTTTCAATGCAAAACTTGGAGGAAAAACAATCCACTCACACCGCATGTTTTTATTCCTGTGCACAAGGAACGAGGCAAGGATTACACATGCCATCCTTTCCTATTCCTATTTCTTTCCTAATCCTTTAAGTTTCCTACCTTAAGGTTCCTATGCAAGCGTCTATTACCCTCAGCAATTAATTAACTATAGATTCTTAGCTTGAACGTGTGAATTTGATTAGCACAAGGCCTATCTTTACATGTTTCTTATTCCATTTTAAGTAAAAGCGTGCCTAGCATGCAGACTATATATATTTCAAATTTATGATGGCGTCACGTAGCATATAGTGAAAAATGTAATCAGTGTTTGGAGTTGTTAGCATGTGCCTAATGTAGCACATACCATTTTCAGGAGAATTTACAGATCAACTTCCACCATGTCCTAGAGGCATCATGGGTGTAAGTGGAGAAAATCATGTTTCTACGATATGTGAGATCTGATCAGGCCCGTCCCACTAGCCATACCTTAAAAGTTATTTGTGGTTTACCGTAAACGGCTTTTACGGTATAGACATTTATGGCATCCGCTAGAGTTGCCCTAATCCCGCGAGCAGGGTACACGACTATCACGATACTATCAGATTAATTAACAAGATATGGTATCCGAACCATCCGATTAATATAACTACCACGTTCTTGCTCTAGAACACAAGGCACTTGCTTCCACGCACCATTTGTCCAAACAGCTACAATTCGACTTTTCTTAGGGAAACGGCAGCATAATGCTATAATGTGATTGAATTTTTTGGGCTGGCAGCTTGAGATCGGGCACTTGTTTTAAATAAGCACATGATCCACTCGATCACGAGCCAATGACCATATACGTGCATGCACGCTGTTTTGGTTACCCTACAGGCAGTACGGCGACAGGCCAGCCAACTCAAAATATACAAATCAGTCGATCGGGAACACGGATCAGTTTCAGTCTGAAGTCTGCTGATTCAGCGCTTATATAAGTAGAGAGATACCGGATCAGCCCTTGTGCATGTCTTCCGTTGGATAATTAGACAAGTTAATAATAAATTTTAAAACATAAATCGTGAAAAAGTAAAAATTATTATGTGAAACTTGATATATTATATGTATTAAACAACATGCACGCTAACCGTGTATAAACAACAAGAGTGATAATTAAGGTGTGGATCGGAATACGCTGCAAATATTGATATGTTGCATATTAAGTAGCTTTTGGCGTAATGGTAACGATTGTTGACCACCACGTTGGCGAAGATTGGTAAAAAGGCGGTATGCAGCACCACCCGATTTGGACGGTAGACGCCCCGTGATGAAAACGCGAATATTCGCATGAAGGGCTTTGCAAAAACCTATTCCACTCTCTCTTCCATATAGGATTACAAGGGCAACGTATTCACTTTCTGTGCGACTATAGACTGTTTGAATATAAGCCTTGTTTCTCGATTGTTCTCAGTATTATCCACCAAATCAGTTTCATACGAAGCCTTGATTGGTTCCCAAAATTCAAATCATTTATGTGTTTCCAAATAATGGATTTGTCGGTCCAATATCTTGTTATAGATATGTAATCAGATCCAACACTAGTATGAAAAACTCAGAGATCATTTTCCAAATCTAAATTGGCACTATATACATTTAAACATAAGATGATCAACAGTTTCCAACTCACTGTAAAAAACAAAGTACAAAGATTTACCTAAGATTTATGTTGGGAAGATTATTTTTGATGTCATAAATTGTCTTCTGACCGCAGCGAGAGAATATGTTAACGCCTGGTGTCATCAGTAGAGACCAGACGTCAAGTGTACAAACTGAAACTACAGCTCTGAAACTAATGGTGCTCTGAAGGCAACTTGTGGAGTATTGTCCATTAGCAATGTATTTCCGGATAAGGGAATCACAATAATAAAATAAATCAATACTACTAGCTATTTGATCTAGTTCAAGCCATTTTTCCATCAAGGAAGGATTGGAATTTCTCCTAAAGGAGAACTAAAGTGTACTTCCAACCCCGACCTGCTTAATTGTTGCGAGTTTGTCATTATACACACAATACAAATCCTAGAATTGCATACATAGTGGGGAATCGGAAAGTACCAAACTAGGTATCTTCACAAAACCTGATTTGACCATCATCACCCAGACACCCACTATCCATCTAGAGCCAAAATTAAGAACTCTAACTCTAGCCAAATACATTATGTCAAAGGTGGAGGGACTTGCTAACAAGGATATAGCTTAGAAATCTGAAAGAAAAAAGACGGAATGAACGGATGTGATAAGCCCCGAAAACCCACATATATGAACGGATGCTTTTGGGGGTCACCACAAACGAAAACACATAACATGAAGAAACTTACATGTGCACACACCACAAAATCATTACGGATATGATCCGTGTGATTACAAGGAGATAATAATGCATGGATGCATGCAAACGATACGCTAAGGCTTAGTTTGCCGGTTTAATTATATATATTTGCTCTGCATCACTCCATGGAGTAGCAGCACTGCTTGAATGCCTCGAGGTTGTGGTCGAAGACAGGTACGAAGGCGTCGACGCTGCCGTCGCCGAGGTAGGACGGCACGATGAAGAGCATCCCCTCCGTCGGGAAGTAGGACGGCATGAAGTAGCTAGGGCTCCCCGCTCCGAAATCCAGCTCGTAAAGCGGGAATGTCAGCCAGCTGTCCACCTCGAGGTCCGGGCACAGCACGTCGTGCAGCACGGCCGTCTTCTCCAGCCCCTCCCGCTCCACGGCCCCGGAGCTCGCGAAGTCGACGAGCGACTGGAAGTATGCCCCGTCCACCGCGAAACCGCGTCGTGGATCAACTGCGCTGCGTGCTTCAGTGGCCGGCTTAAAAGGTCACCAGCCGTGGCGCGCGGGAAAGCCCAAAGGACCAGGTTACCGAAGTAACCGGGTGGCGCGGCCAGATGCCGCCGCCCATCAACGGAGATACGGATGGTGGATGTCTCGCGGGGGCCCAGGCCCCGCGCGCGCGTCATGGTGCGCCATACGTGCGCGAGAATGGTCTCGAACCGGCTGAACGGGGGGCCGCGCCCCTCCGACGCGTTGGCGCGCAGCTCGGCCATAAAGTCCAGTGAAATGCGCCTTGTGGATCACGACGTTTTTGGCGCCTACCCCGTGGTGCCCGTGGTTGGAGGATTGGAGCTCGGCATCGGCCGATGGTACTCGACGCCGCGGTGCTCGAACTCGACATGCGGTGGGTCGCGCTGCCGGAAGAGGTCAGGGTGGTTGTGCGGCAGAGGCGAGGACTGGCCGACGGACGGCCCGCGGGCGGCGCGGCCCCATGCGACGAGGAACTCGCTGGTGGCGTGGCCGTCGGCGACGGCGTGGTTGGACGTGAACCCGACGGCCAGCGATCCGCACGCGAACCGGGTCAGCTGCACCTGCACCACCTCCTCGAGCTCGCCCTCCTGCAGGTCCGGGTGCAGCTTCAACAGCGCCGGCGAGGGCTTGCTTGGCACGGCGTCGGCGAGCGTTGCGCCGTCCACGCGTGCCTCCACGAGCCGCGCGCCGCGGTCGTTGAGCAGAACCCCCGGCGCTCCATCCGGGGCAGCTCTGACCTGGCCGGCAAAGAGACGGTATACCGCCAGCACGTCAGCGAGGCCACGCTCAATGTCGGCTGTGGAGGGCGCCGGCGCACAGAAGACGTAGATGATGGCCATCTGGATGTGGTACGTGATCCTGTCGAACACCGAGAAGGGCACGTGCTCCGTCGTGTCCGGCCGCGACGCGCCCTCGGGGTACCGTTGCTTCACCAGCTTCGAGCTCACCACCTTCACCTCCATGGCCGCTAGCCAACAACGACGATGGATATGTAGATGGGTCTCGTTAATGCCTTAGCTCTTCCGGCGGCGGTGCACGACTGACACTGCTGCGAGGGAAGACGACGAACTGGCGATACTTCGAGTGTCGATGTACCGCGCGATCAGGGTATATATGAATATAGCGGGGGAAGGGCATATCCCTGAGGATCATGCTGGTATTGGTATGGTGCACGTTGTACGTACGTAAACTAGAAAAAAATAGCCACTTGCAAGCATGGCGCGCTTGTTCATGTTGCCCTCTGTTTCACTCTTAACATAAACTAATTTTCTTGCAACATGCGTTTTGCTTTACTAATCTTGACAGGATGCTAATATAACAGTCTAATGCCACCGTTCTGACCGCGGCAAACGCGTGGGAGTTGTATATAAGATGGAAGATCCTTCTTGAAATCTTTAATTAGCATCTACTTGTTATACATATTTTCAACCCAAAAACTAGTTGACAAAGAATTATATCATATATGGAAACACATTTGACTTTGTTTCTCCACCATTTGTTTACCACGTGCAAATTGTTTTTTGTTTTAGTTTGTTGTTACTTTTGAATATTAAAATATTTATTTAGGTACTATAGAAAGATGATCGCAATCAATATGTAAATATTGGGAAAACATATATTCTTCCTACAAGTATGGAACATGCTGCAGAGAAAATTATTGGAGAACGTTACTTGTGTTGTATTAAGCTATTTGATTGCCTGACATTTCCACAAACTAATTTTCTTCTCACCTCACACACTACTACGGAACCATCTCTATCCGATATATGTATATAATCTGCTCGGGCCAGTTTAGCACGGGCCTCACACAACTAAGATGTTCAACGTGGTTAGAGTTAGGAGCCTCGCGGATCGGATTAGGTAAAACAAGCCATCTCAGAACCAAAATTACACCTAAAAACATTCGGCAAAAGACGCAACGGTATCAAGACTGACAATAGAGGCGCGGGGCGGGGCTTTATTTTGGATCTCTTCTGGTACTTACATGGGTGTATGTGATTGGAGATGATGGCATGACTTGAAACTTTGGCAATGGCCGATGATTTATCGGTCGATGACCTCCTTGTTGAGACTGATTGCAAGCCAGTGGTTGCGTACACGTCGAGGAGGGCACGTTGGGGCCCTATTGTACTATTGCGAAAGAAGTTATAAAACTGAACATCACCGGCCTTAAGCTTTATTCATGAAAGTAGGACCTCTAATTTTGAGGCTCGTGACCTTCCAATGCTGCGCCATGTCATATACTCATATATATGACCCGCTGCTTGTACCTGTAAACATTTCATCAAAAAATAAAGTTAACTACGATTGATCTATAAAAAAACTAAACAGTCGGCAATGTCAACGCAAAATTCCTTGTGTTCTAGACTAGAATATAAAGTATTTCACATTATGATTTTTGCACGCTTACAGTATATATGATTGACTACATCGAGACACTTTTCAAATATATTTGAAACATTGAAATATTGTTTTTGAATTTATGACATTAAATCGTTTGATTTTATGAATATAAGAGTGTTATAAGGTAAAAAAAATTAGAAAGCGGATAGGAGAATAACTCAAAATAATATGAGAATGAAAATGAGAGAAATAAAACCAAACAGAAATTAAAAAATTATCCTATATGGCCTGGCCCTAGGAATAACAACTAGGCCGAGTTAGCTAAGACGTAGTACTATGGGCCACTTCTTTTGGGTTTCTGGGCATCAGCAATGGTAGGCCACGACCACGACACAGGCCTATGCTAAAGTACACCACCGGCCCAATGCCGTTAATTGAAGCTAAATTCCAGAACACTCCCCGCAAAAAAAAAAAGGAAATCAAATCCATGAGTCGGGAGCCTGCAAAACGGTGATCTCATAATTAGTCCACTTAATCCAGACGAGAACACGACCAAACCATAAATGGATGGAGCTTTAAAAAGACTCCATTGCAAATGGCATACTCCATTTGGTTCCTCTGTTCACTGATCAGGTGCATGATCGATCTCACCCTGGATATTGCGGGAACTAAGGCCCCGCTTGGAATATCCGGTACATTTCCGCTCCGTAATTTTCTCCTGGCGTGCCAACGTGCTGCTCCGGATTTTTAGGAGGGCCTAACCAGCTCCGGGAAAGTATACCCGGGTATTTGGTTAATATACAGGCATCCAAGCAGTGCCTAAACGGTAACTAACCACGCCGACTTGGACGAGTTTAAAGAACTCACCTTTTTTAGAAATGGGGTAAGCCCCAGCCTCTGCATCATGATGAATCATTCTATCGAGTGGACTGCCAATGACGAAAGGATATCACATGGCTGAAAGACAGGGAGAGGAAAAGAAAGGACTCACTCACCTCACCTAGCAAGAAAAGGATCAGGGAGCACGTACGTGCCAGAACTCAGAAGGGATAAGAGGCTGTGAGTGGAGATTTGGTGGCTCCCGAGTTTCAGTGATCCTACTATTTTCAAAATATCAAAAAATATATTAATTTTTTTAAAAAAATCTGAAAACGCGTTCTCCGTAATATATCGTACAAACTTGATAAATCTCAGTACATAAGGAACTGACAAATGTACATATCTGCGTATAGTGAACAATTTATAGTTCAAAATTTCAAGTTTTATCATTTTCATGTAGCCTATAATACAAAACATTCCACATTGTGATTTTGCACGCTTAAAATATACATTATTAAGAACCTCCGGAAAATTTGGTGATTTTTTTGAAACTCTTAAATATATTTTTTGATTATTTGAAAACAGTGGGACCACTAGATCTCCGGAGTAAAAATGACTTTCTGCTGCTACTTCTAGTATATCTCAGTCCACTACAAGTATATGCAGATATGCTTGAGTCAGATACCTGCCTTTTCGATATGGCTAAGTTCAGTTATGGATAAGCCACACCACCATAAGTCCACAAAGCGAGAACACAATCGCGATACATCGATCGCTAAGACAGGGACAGATCGCACGCACCTGCGGACCCGACGTGTTAGCGCTAACTATCAACATTCATGCAGGTGGAACCCCAGCAGCCAGCCATCGCCGGCCGGAACCTTCAAGATCGATCAGGCACTAGGTTTTCCGTGCGCGTGTTGAATTTTAGTGAGTATGCTCACTAGTTAATGATCAATCAAGCTTGTTTTGTGTTGCCATATGGCGGCCTGCAGTCGAGAGTGTTCTATTATTCTAGAACGTCGAGATCCTTGAACGTGGTGCATGCTTACATGTACGCCCTAGTTACGATGAAGATCTAACCACGACGTTCTCTACAAAAAGCATCACGTTCTCGATCATGCTAGCTTGAAAAGCTAGCGTGTGGCAGCCACAAGGAACTCCGACAATCTGCTCTGCTCCGAGGTATGTTGGACGATCTGCAACCAAACCATCTCAAATAGCATTGCAAAATTTGTAAGCCAAACGTGTTTGGGTAATCTATACTACTATTAAAAGAGCAAACTTGTGTTGAACTGTGTTGATACATTAAATCTGAGCAGTTCAATATTTGATCAACAGTCCAGATCGCTCCAATGTTTGATAACTCAACACACATTTTCAGTTTCGTGTTTCGTGTTAATTACAGGACATTGCCACCGCTAAGAATATAGTCTCCGGTCCTTCGGCGACATCCGATAAAATTGAGAAAAATATACGTCTCCATCCGCCAAGCGTGACCGGGTCGGACACTTAATTAATGAGTATCTAGGGCGTCCCATATAAAGCATCAGCCCCCGCCGCCTCTGCGATTCCGCGGCACAACCTTAAGATCGGGCCCCTCTCCATCGGCGGAATCGGCCGCTACTTCCCGGCGCTATGCTTTGGAGGCTTCGCTGCTTGTCGTCCCCGTCCTAGAATCTCTATCCGCGTCTTTCACAGAGGTCGCGAGGCTGTGCTACTCCACGCCGACGGTGGCAGCCCCGGCTCCGTGCTTTTCGATGCAACTCCAACCGAGCCGATCGATGCATCCGCCGGCGGCGCGCATGGCAGGACACCGGCCGGCGAGGAACTCGGGAGCTAGAGCCCGATACACGGGAGCTGCCGTGGAATAGGTCGCTGGCGAAGGCCTTGGTTGGGGAGTAGTCAGGCTCCTATGTACTGACGTATCGGTATACATGATAGCCACCGATGAGGTGCTGGGATTGTCGGGCGAGTTCAGTTCACCTGCAGGAGACACCGCACGAATTATGCAGGACTAATAAGAAAGGAGTTTTTATTTCTTTTTTCTTTTCTACCGGCCGGTTTAATGCTTCCTTGCCGTTGAGCTTAACTCACACATCAGAGTTGCAGACCAACTCCACAGGAGACAAGAAAGCACGTACGAGGAGGATGCATGGCTTTGTTTCTGAAATAGATACACGGCAGCTAGCTTCTGAATTGATTCTGATTGATGCCTTGAGTTCACTGATTGTCTCCAGGCTTATGTACCTGATTGGCGGCTTGCAAGTTGCAACCATGGTGGTCGAGTGTGGTTAGCGGCAAGGACCGGGCTAGCGGCGCCCGTGGACTTTGGAAAAACAACCAGCCGTGGATGAACTCGGTGCCTCCTGGTGCAACGGAGCGAAACAGTTGTGAGGCAGCTGTTGCTCTCCGCATCCCCTGTGCGACACAGATGAAGAGGTGGTCGGCGTAAGGGTAGAAGTGCACCGGAGCGCATGTGAAGGACGACGCGTCCGGACGCACGTCTCCTTTCTGTCTAGGGATCACCATTGTCATTAAATTCTCAGAGTTTCAGTCTTGTAATCCAACAGAGGCTCATTGCTTTAATATTTTTCTCCAAACAAACAAGAGGCAACATCATGATCATTGTGCATCTTTACAGGCAAGGTTAGCAACTTCTATATTTTTGCCTTTTCTCTTTTTTGTAGCATATTAAATTTGAGGACCATATATGACATGTTCAGCAACATTTTGAGAGGTTCGATTTTCTGAGGCAACACCATTGCGAATGTCCCATCAGGTTTGAGCCCTGAATTTTGGTCAACACGTGTGTGCAAATGAATTGTCCAAATTGTATATAACATAAAACTACATTTCAAAAAAAGTAGGTTGTGTTATATCTTGGAGACGTGCATTGCACGTGCAAAGCAACTAGTATATATAGAAGAGAGAAGGTCTGGCAACATCGCCGGAGCATGCAGAATAAAGTTGGTGGGCCGGAAAGTAAAATGGGCTGTTAGTGGGCCAAATTTGAGAATTGCAAAAGCTAAAATCTCCTAGTCTAGGCGGCCCACAGCCCGGTTTCTCCCCAACTAAGTTTGGCAGTCGGAAAAAAGAACAACTTTACAAGCATCACTGAAATTGGAGTGCCAAATCATGTGGATATCACAATGACATGTGGGCCATACAATATAGTTATTTTTTCGTCATGCGGATCGGAGAGAATGAGGAGGTCGTTGTAGCAGTAACAGAAGTCGTTCAAGAGCAAAATTAACAAGAGTGGTGCTATGGACAAGGTGTCCACGGCTGCTTGATGGATGGTTTCAGTCTCTTGGTTCGTCAGCTTGGTTGTTGCCATTTCTTGGTGACAAGGTTGAGTTGTTGAGATTCAGGCTGCAAGATTTCACGGGAGTCGCTAGTTGGGGGTCTTTGTCAGTCTGTTATGTAGTCATGTGTGTGTGTGTGTGGGTGGGGGGGGGGGGGGGGGGGGGGTGGAGTCCCGAGTAGTCCACTTTCTAGATTTTTTGATAATTAACTAGACAACTCTCTTCTTCTTAATTAATTAACTACTCAATGTCGAATATGTTGTGAACACTAGAGAAAAATTTCAAACTCCAGATACCCCGGAATCCCAATTCAGGGTAAATTCAGTAAAAGTGTTACCTAGATTGGAAAAAGTACAAAAAAAAAAAATGTATGAACTCAATATATATATATATATATGCATGATTTATTTCAAATTTTGTGAATATTTTGTGTGCGACTTGAAACTTGAGATCAGGATTATGCCATGTAGATTCATCGTATGTTACTTACACTGCGACTGCGTTATGCAATATTATAACAGCTCCCTCATCTCTTTACTAGCGCTACGTGTATCTATCGAAGATTTAGTTATTTCATCCGAACAACGCGTGTGAGATTGACGACTGAAGTACTATTTGCAAATGCAATATTAAACGGATGATCAGGGTGCAAACTATAAACCGAGCTTGACAAACTGGGTCGACAGCCTGACTTAATCAGGTCCATTCGAGTTCGGGTCACAATGCATGTGTTCACCAATTTTCACTGTAACTAGAACTTAAGCCTATACCTAGAAATCTATACTATACTACATTTCACCAACTTCCAATTGTAGCTAGACTCACAGTTCTACAACATACTCGTTTTTTCCAACCAGAAAGTTCTACTACAAGACTTGAGCATCCAGAAACTACAATGTAGAATGCTAGAAGAGTTGCGCACAAAATAAGAAGTGAACCACAAAAACCACTAAATGCTAGCGAAATTAAGCACCAGTCACTCCAGTATTTAGATTCAATGCCGAGTGTTTGCGGCACTCTGCAAAAGCCAGGTTACACTCGGCATAGCTACATGCCACATAAACATGTTTACCGAGTGTAGTTCCGCTCAAACGGAAGCTCACGAAGAAGTCAAATGGCTTGCGTGCAAAGTAACTGCAAACTCTACCTTCACGTCACGGCAATTCACACAGCAATACGCGACCACAACTGACACTACATTCCTCCGGTGACACTGGTGGCCGCCTACCTTCCAACATTATTCCGTGGGAAATAGAGTCGATGTGGGAAAAAGGGCGGAAAAGATGAATAAAGTTTCTTATTTTCATATTAGGAAAAGAAAAAAAATCTGCTTGTCGAGTACCAAGGTTGCACTCGGCAAACACTGATCTGTTGCTTGCCGAGTGCACCTGACGTAGTACTCGGCAGTGGCAGAGCCACAGTATCAGCATGAACCCAATGAAATCAGCTAAATTCAATAGAACTTGGACAAAAAAAACTGCCCTTGAACCCCATGATTACAACTAAGTGAACCCCATACTTATTTCCGGCTCCACCCCTACTACTCGGCATAACCCTCCGTGTCGTCAGGTTTCCATACTGTGTGGCGCTAGGTGCCACGTGGCGCTCCTCTTTTGCCGAGTGCTGCCGTCGGCATATTCTCATGTTTGTCCAGTGCCTTAATTTGCCAAATATCGCCAATAGAAACCACTCGACGTATAGACCTTTTTACCGAGTGCATATCTTTGCCGGGTGTTTTTCAGAAGCACTCGGCATTTATGTCGTGTTCCCCTCGGTAAATTCGCCAACACTAGGCAAAACGTAGCGATTCTGGCAGCGAGTTATCACGAAATCGCAGACCCAAGTGCAAGTACGCATAATTAAGTACCCGGTTCGCTATATATATATATATACACGAATTACAACGTCTGCTATCCTGCCATCTTCAGCACTAGTACTAGTTCGTACTAGTTTTTCGTCCGAAGAAAATCGTCCAGGTGAGATGATCTGGTAGATCCTACGATGGGCCCGGGAAACAATAATCAAACGTGCGGACTTGGACTTGTTCGACCACATCGATTGATCCGTCAACGGCCTACCGTCAAACAAAAAGCCAGTAGCAAGCAATGATATATACAGAGAGTACACGGATCAAGTCAGAAGGGATTACAGAGCATACTAGTCTGTCCGGGTCTCCACTACTACAAGTAGATGGTTTGTATCGGCTACAGTGCTGCACCTACCTTGACGATATTGGCTAATCAACTTTAGTTTCGTATAAGCCACTTACCATAAAGTGAGGGTATAATCGCAATCTTTGGAATAGATATATCTTACTGGAAAAGATAGAAAGGATGGAGACGAAACAAATCGGGGCTTTGGGACTTGACGTACTTAATTACGCGTTGGCAGCAACCTTTAACACTGATGCAAACCCCCTGTCAGCCATCACTGGAACCTGTAAAGATCAGGCACTCAGGTGCACGATTGAAACCGATTTGTGGAGCTTCTCGTGCCCCTTGTTTTCGTAGGGGAGGGAGCAAAAGCTTTAGCCAATGGCGACACGGTGGTAGCTAGCTAAAAGCCTTGTTCGTTGGGTATACAGTAAATAACTTGCTTGCTACTCCGAGACGTACCGGCTACCCGCCGACAAGATACTGCTCCGCTCTGTTGTGTTGTGTGTTGTTTCGTTCTGCGTTGTGGATGGATGGATGCTCCGGTCGATCGCTAGCCGCAACAGCGACGAGCGAGAGCCGCCATAGCTAAAAGCCTTGTTCGTTGGGTATGCAGTAAATAACTTGCTTGCTACTCCGAGACGTACCGGCTACCCGCCGGCAAGATACTGCTCCGCTCTGTTGTGTTCTGCGTTGTTTCGTTCTGCGTTGTGGATGGATGCTCTGTTGATGCGAGTAGGCGATCGATCAGTCTCGACGACGCAACGTAATCTGGCGAAGATCAGGGGAAGCGTCCAGTAACCAGTTACGTTTAGTGATGCTGAATGTGTACGTGCATGCGCCGCTGCCGATGGCGATCGATCATCGACGGATCACGTTTGAGTAAGCAACACGAGAGGCACAGACAGGATTTTCCAGGTCGAGGCCGACGGGTCGACGGGCCGCCGAACGCACGCCGTGATCGATATGTCTCCGCCACGGAACAGAGAGGGAGATTGGCTGCCGGAGCTAGCGCGATCATTTTGTCTAGTCAGAGCGCGGTTGGTGCACTAGGACCTCGGACTCGGAGCGGCATGAGCAGTCCAGTACAGACGATCGAGCTGATTTTCCAACCTACACGCGTGATTGTGCTACATCGGTACCACTGTAGCGCAGAAGGGTGAACCTGTCTCTGGTCTTAGCGTCAGTACAGGTGACGTGGGCGGGTGGGGGTGTGCGCCACGCACATCTCACTACACTCTCTCTGAGTCAGGGTGGGCATATTTCCAGATCCTAAAACCCGAATTTCCCGAACCCGAAAATCATGATCGCTTTCTCGGGAAGGTGATCTGATTTTCCAAAATTATTTAGGAAAATTCGAGAATGTATTGTGCGATCCCGAACAGCCCGAATATCCCGAATTAGAAAAATCCCAGTAAGAAAAGCCCAACTTCCCCCTTAGCCCTAATCTCGCGAGTCTCGACCACCCCGTACTCTCCGCACGACCACACCGCGCCGCCACGGCGCCACCCTCCACCCCTCTGGCCCTCTCCACGCCGCGCCCCTCGCCGAGTCGCCGGTGGCCGCTGCCGTGCTCCCCTCCCTCGCCGAGTCGGCGTTCCCGCGCTCCCCTTCGTCCTCGAGCCGCCGGTCCCGCGCTCCCCTCCGTCTTCGAGCCGCCAGTCCGTGCTCCACTCCCTCGCCTCCAGCCATGGCCTCGCCCGACGAGCGCGAGCAGGGCTCGCGTGGCTCCCCTCCCTCGCCGGTCGCCGGTCCGGCGCTCCCCTCCTTCGCCAACCGCCATGGCCTCGCGCAACGAGCTTGAGCAGGGCTCGCGCGGCTCCATGACTCCATCCTCTTCCATCTCCATATTCGGGATATTCAGGATTTCCCGATCCCAATCCCAATCCCGAAATGTCGGGATCCCGAATTTTTTGGAAACATATTTTTTTAGTGATTTTCGGGTTTCATTTCCTAAATTATGAACTATTTTTTTCCCGATTTTCCCGTCCTGAAATTTCGGGAAATCCCGAACGCCCACCCTGACTCTCAAGAAACCTCGTTAAGCCATATACAATGGTTGATAAGAGAATCTTATTTTAACCAGTCATGTAATCAAGATATAACTATAATAAAACATGATATACAATGTGTTATTTTCAGTCTTTATATATAGCGACCAGATTTTCATAAATATGTGGTGAGAGATTTTACTGCTAAAAGATCATTTCTTAGATAAAAGATAGCAATTATCCACTTTTTGATCTCTCCATGGAGCGTATGAATTCCTTAAATGTAGATAGATAAAATAAGGGAATAAAGGGATAGGAATAGGCAATTGGGAACAGAAATTATAGTGCCATTAGAAGAAGAGGCACCAGTGGGAACATCTCTACTGACGAACCATTTCAATAGTACGGGTAGTGCCATGCCACCGGGCACGACCATGGAAGTAATGAAAAAGAAGAACTATGTAGCTGGACCATCTGCTCTGTCCATTCGATTTGAGCTTCTCCAGAGAAGATGAGACACTAAAAATGCTCTCATCCAACTTTGCACTCATTTTAGCTTACAATTCTGAGATAAAATCACTGTACGCCCTTAGGTTTTGGATAATTCCAGCTGCTCCTAGGCCACCTGGCTCTGCATCGGTACAATTTTTTTTTTGCGGGTAAAAGGAGATTATATTAGAATGGCACAATTACAGAAAGATCCAACAGAGAAAAGAAATTACACCCAGGTCCTCCTGCAGCTTGACAACACCGACGAGAAGGACAAGCCGATGGCGCGCCATCGCCGCCGCTCCACTTGACACCTTGGATTGGAAGCGGCCCCTCCGCGACCGGGAAGTCACCAGGCAGCGATCCCAGAGGACCTGCACCCTTGCCCGCCGCCATCGTCGCTCCGTTCTGCATCAGCTTCTTCAACAACCTAAACAGCATCCGAATCCGCCGCCCCGCAAACTCCGGCGAGGGATTAGCGCGCCCAGAAGCATCGGTACAATGTTAGTTACCTATTTCACTATTTGTTTTTCCTCATAATAGTTTAATAGGCTTTTTTTCTTAATAATAGTTTATATCATTGTGTTGCATTGTTTCTTTAGCTACTCACCATATTTCGTATTCTCAACAAGTAGGCTAGAGGTGTTTTTAAAAACTCGCGTTCGACCAATGAATGCCACAACCAGTCGATGAGAAGAAGGTAACGTTGGTCAGCCTTCTAAAGGCTCTAGGGCAACCTCGTAACTCAGAGCAGCACATATCTTTTTTTTTAAACGAGTGGAGCAGCACATATCTGGAAGGCGGAAGCGGTATTAGCACTGCTTCTGTTAGTGTACTACTGTACTGCACTGTGCTGCCGCTGCATCAGACCACGACCAAGCCGAGTCCAACATCTCATGGTGAACTCTCTGGACGATCGACGATATCTATCTCCCACTTGGCAAAAAAAAAGAAAAAAAGGCAGCACCAGGTCGTCCACGATCGTTCCGATCACATGCACGTGTTCAATAACACGTACTGCTAGCTGCTGCTACGATAAGTCGACAACTTCCACTTCCCTGAGTTTGAACACATCAACGGACCACCGTCAAACCAAAATCCAGTGGCAAGCATCGAATCAGAGATGTGGATGGATGCTCCGCTCTGTTGTGCTGTGCGTTGTTTCGTTCTGCATTGTGGATGGATGCTCCGTAACACGAGTACGCGATCGATCAGTCTCGACGACGCAGCGTAATCTGGTGAAGATGAGGGAAACCCTCCGGCCGGACACCAATTATGTTTAGCGATGCTGAATGATCGAGTACGTGTGCATATCAGACAGACGTGCATGCAAGCGCCGCTGCCATTCGTTCAGGTCAGTGCTGCCGATGGCGATCCATCGTCCAGAGAGTTCATGAGTGGCGGTTAGAGTATATATTGATGAACACGAGAAGCACAGACAGGATTCTCCGGTCGATCGAGGATTGCAGCCCTAGCTTTTGCCTCAATCGCGTTTTGATCGATATGCCGCTTTGTCTGCATGTGCTGCGCTCCCCGTAGTCAGACCGCGGTTGGTGCACTAGGACCTCGGCGTAGCATGAACGGTTCAGCACAGACGATCGATCCAGCTGATTTTCCAACCCACACATGCACGTGATTGTGCGACATCTGTACTACTGTAGCACAGGACGTTGAATCCATCTCTCGTCTTAATTAGCGTCACATGTGACGGTGCTGGGCGGGGGTGTCTTGACACCCTCCTCTCAAGAAACTTCGTTAAGGCATGTACAATGTTTTTTTTGTTAGCGTGACCACGGCGGGCTCTTAGAGCCAGCCTGAACTTTATTGCTCAAAATGTTGCCTATAAAGTTTTGCAGCCTCTACAAGATAGATTCAAATGAACCAAAGTTTACAAGGGGTACAAGGGCTCTCGTGTGTTGTTGGTGTGCGTTCTTTCCATTTTTTTTCTCTTCTCTTGCATGTACAATGTTTGATAAGATAATTTTATCTTAAATTTGTTATTTAATCAAGATATGACAATAAAATATGATATATAAATTTATGGGTTATTATTAGTATTATGTATAGCAACCAGATTTTCGGAAATATGTGGTGAGAGAGATATTACTAAGCGATCATTTCTTAGATAAAAGAAAGCAAACATCTTTTTTCATCCTTCCTTTCTCCAACTCGGTATTCATTGTAGATTGCATTGGTAAGGTAAGAACATTGTACATGCGCTTGAACCCCATGATTACAACTAAGTGAACCCCATACTTATTTTCGGCTCCGCCCCTACTACTCGGCATAACCCTCTGTGTCGCCAGTTTTCCATACTGTGTGGCGCTAGGTGCCACGTGGTGCTCCTCTTTTGCTGAGTGTAGCCGTCGGCATATTCTCATGCTTGTCCAGTGCCTTAATTTGCCGAATATCGCCAATAGAAACCACTCGACGTATAGACCTTTTTACCGAGTGCATATTTTTGCCGGGTGTTTTTCAGAAGCACTCGGCATTTATGTTGTGTTCCCCTCGGTAAATTCGCCAACACTAGGCAAAACGTAGCGATTCCGGCAGCGAGTTATCACGAAATCGCAGACCCAAGTGCAAGTACGCATAATTATGTACCCGGTTCGCTATAGATATATATACACGAATTACAACGTCTGCTATCCTGCCATGTTCAGCACTAGTACTAGTTCGTACTAGTTTTTCGTCCGAAGAAAATCGTCCGGGTGAGATGATCTGGTAGATCCTACGATGGGGCCGGGAAACAATAATCAAACGTGCGGACTTGGACTTGTTCGACCACATCGATTGATCCGTCAACGGACTACCGTCAAACAAAAAGCCAGTAGCAAGCAATGATACAGAGAGTACACAGATCAAGTCAGAAAGGATTTACGGAGCATACTAGTCTCTCCGGTCTCCACCACAACAAGTACAGTAGATGATTTGGAATCTGCTACACCTACCTTGACGATATTGCCTAATCAACTTTAGTTTCGTATAAGCCACTTACCATAAAGCGAGGGTATAATCGCAATCTTTGGAATAGATATATCTTACGGGAAAAGATAGAAAGGATGGAGACGAAACAAATCGGGGCTTTGGGACTTGACGTACAATTACGCGTTAGCAGCAACCTTTAACACTCATGCAAACCCCCTGTCAGCCATCACTGGAACCTGTAAAGATCAGGCACTCAGGTGCACGATTGAAACCGATTTGTGGAGCTTCTCGTGCCCCTTGTTTTCGTAGGGGAGGGAGCAAAAGCTTTAGCCAATGGCGACACGGTGGTAGCTAGCTAAGCCGCAACAGCGACGAGCGAGAGCCGCCATAGCAAAAAACTTTGTTCGTTGGATATACAGTGATAACTTGGGTGCTACTCCGAGACGTACGGCACGCTACCTGCTACCCGCCGACAAGATACTGCTCCGCTCTGTTGTGTTCTGCCTTGTTTCGTTCCCTGCTGCGAAGGATGCTCCGTAACGCGAGTACGCGATCGATCAGTCTCGACGCAGCGTAATCTGGTGAAGATGAGGGAAACCCTCCGTCCGGACACCAGTTACTTTTAGCGATGCTGAATGAGTACGTGTGCATATCAGACAGACGTGCATGCGCCGCTGCCATTCGTTCAGGTCAGTGCTGCCGATGGCGATCCTTCGTCCAGAGAGTTCATGAGTGGCGGTTGACTAAGTTACGTATACGTTAGAGTATTGATGAACACGAGAAGCACAGACAGGATTCTCCTGTCGATCGAGGATTATTGCAGATTACTACAAACCCTAGCTTTTGCCTCAATCGCGTTTTGATCGATATGTCGCTTTGTCTGCATGTGCCGCGCTCCCAGTAGTCAGACCACGGTTGGTGCACTAGGACCTCGGACTCGGAGCGGCATGAGCAGTTCAGTACAGACGATTGAGCTGATTTTCCAACCTACACGCGTGATTGTGCTACATCGGTACCACTGTAGAAGGTGAACCGGTCTCTGGTCTTATCGTCTGTCCTATGTATATTTATGATGCACACAGTCTCATCAAATTCACAAGTTATCGAACAACAAAATAAAAAGGTGAATCACATATCATAATGAGAAATTGTATAGACGCATATGGAGGGTCGATCCAAAAATTATGTTGCCATCCATGCTAGAAAAACAACTCCCTCGCCGCAGCCTCCACCCGCGTAGCCATCTTCAAAAACAGGTCGCGAGGCTCATCACGTTGTAGGGATGACCATGAGATCAGAATGTAGATGTGCATCGGTAGATAATCTACATAAAAGAATTATTTTTATCATTAAAAACTTTTTCATTTCTGCATAGCACAGCGATCAAATAACGGCAATCGTTCCCACCCTAATAAGAAGTTTAAACCTAAGATCACACAATTTAACCAATTGCCGAAAATATTTGCAACGCTACATGGGGTATAAGGTAGAGCCTATCTATCTGGATGACTGACCATATAGACATAGAGCTAGAAAAAAATATCCGACGAGAACATATATATCTATCTCCTACTTGGCAAAAAAAAAGCCGCACCAGGTCGTCCATCAGTGTTCCGGTCACATGCTCGTGTTCAATAACACGTACTGCTAGTTGCTGCTACGATAAGTCGACAACTTCCACTTCCCTGAGTTTGAACACATCAATGGACCACCGTCAAACCAAAATCCAGTGGCAAGCATCGAATCAGAAAGTAAAGATCAAGTCAGAAGGGATTAGTTAGAGATATAGAGACTACCAATAGTCTCCAGTCTCCACTAGAAGCAGATGATTTGGATCGGCTACAGTGCTGCACCTACCTCTACGATATGGCTAATCAACCATTTGTACGTTTTGGATAAGCAACCAACAACTGTAAAGCAGAGTGGCATAATATCTCGATCGGAAAAGATAAATCTTCCCCCATGGATAAAAAAGGACGGAGACCTAGCTAGCTTTGCGACCCAACTTACATACGTGTTAGCGGTAACTTTTACCACTCATTCGGAACCCCTGGTAGCCATCACTCGATCCTACCTATAAGATCAGCCACGACTGAAAGCTGATCGACTTGTGTCATGTCATCGTGTGTACACGCTGATTACATGAGAAAAGTGTCAAATTCAGAGGTTGTCGGTCGGTAGTAAATCTCGAAAGCATCAAGGAATAATTCCCGGAAAAAACAATCAAGAAAAAAAGGGAATATCCGTCGGTGGATTGCCCAACTAAAAATAGGTGACTGATAAATTACCCCATTTCGAAAAGAAAAAAAAAGGTCACCGATAAATCGATTTCAAGAGGAAAAAGGTCACCGATAAATAGTCAAAGGGTTTTGCAAAATCTAAGTCATCAAGGATTTTCTTGTGCCTACTAGGTAAAAAAAAAAGATTTTCTTCTGCCTAAGCCGATGTCCCGAACGGTTCAGTATCTTCTTATTGAGATTCACGCAGCTGGAGTTGTGGTAATAAAAATTAGCTTGTCACCATCGACATAGCTAGGCCTAACAAATCTTAGTTGATTTAGGTGTAGACTGACCCGATATGAGAGCGTGGAAGGAGAGCAGCTGAGTATCCTTCAATTCTCCGGAGTGGTGAACCTAACGATTCTTCATTTTGCTCAAAGGGAGGGTGTAGTTGACCTCGTATAGGTCATTGTGCTTCTCTTGCTAGGGAGGTACGGAGTACAAGCTAGGCATCGTGTATAGTGTTTTTAGAACCATATAGACATGTAGTTTTTTCACTGAGTGACCATGTCACCATCGTATCACCCTAGGGTCAGAAAATTCCTATTAAGAAGGCCATAGTTTGTCTTCACACATACATACAAACTGCATGGTTCAATGGTCAGCAGAGCTGCATATATATATGGTTCGTGATTTCTTCTTTTGTCCGTCCGCGAGCATGTTCTTTGTTCTTGACAAAGGAAGCACATCGTTGACACATGCCAAGGAGGACAACGTTCTCGCATGCATGGGAGACAAGCAGGTTGACGTACGAGAGCGAGCCAGCAGCTACCTAGGTACAGATAAGTTTGTTGGATAACTTCCGTTCTACTCCGACACCCTGCATACCACAGATCGTTAGCTGCTGACAAGTGTATGTATCTACTCTGTCTGTTTTGCTCACTTGTCTGTTCTGACTTCTGAAGGATACTCTGTTACCTTGCGTAAAATGAGCAAGTTCCGTCAGTCAGGACATGAGTAGAGCTCAAGGGAATTCCAGATCGTATATGCCGCTGGATACGCAAGTCGCTCAGGTCATTGCCGATGGCGACGGATCATGGAGGGGTCATGAGTGGCGGTAGCCTTCACGGCCGGCGGCGGGTTGGCAGCTTATACATGCATGCATGCCCAGAACAGCTGCTAGCCGAGTTTATTTTCCCACGCACGTCTCTCTGCATCTGCATGCTCCCAGCGCCCGGTCTTGGCATCACAGATGACGCCGGAACCTCACCTGCCCTGTCGTCCCTGCGACGTCGTCTTCCCTCTACACGTGGCCTCTACGTCGGCCACCCACAAGAACATGTAATTCCAAAGACAAACAAGGTAGAGTTTAGTAAAGTTTATGAAAACTTAGAAAAATTGCGGGTTTGAAGAAAGGTTCAGAGGTTCATAATTTTATATCCATGTATTACCAAAAAGGAAAAAGTAAGCAAAACTAGAAAAATGGGAAAACCAAAAAAGAAAAAGAAAAATGCATCTTAGAAAGCGGTTCAGAAAAATACAATGCTTGTGTTTGTAAACTTAACTTTTTTCTCCTTACAATGTTTGCTTCACTCAGTTTATCTTTTATGATTTTTTTTCTTGCATTACCACCTATATACGCATCAACATAAAGTTTTGAAGTGGACTACGGAGGGCAAAGACAGCCTGCGTTTTCTATTTTTGTTGAAGTGCTTGGGAAGTTACATGAGAAGAAAAGAAACCACACAAGAATCACAAAAAAAATACAAAAGTTGATCTAGACGCTGGAGTTGTGTAGTACTACAGCAAAAAGAGAATGAAAATTGAATGGCATGCGAAACCGATGAACGGTGCGCAACAGCAACCATCAATCGGATACTTATATTACCTATTATAAATATGAAAAGCTAACAATGTATGTTTATCATGGTGCAAGTTTTATATACGTAGATCTTTTCAATAATATGAAAATTTGCGACATGAGCAACATAAATGTAACATTCAGTTTATTTTTTGCAAAGATGGTAAATAGTTATATTTTGTAATGAAGTCATATGTGCATATATTCACTTCAACCTGTAACATACATGTATGATTTGCATCACATCTGCTACTGTTAGAATGTTGTCCATCCGAGACTAGATAAGTGCTCCAAGATATATATATATATATATATATTATATATATATATATATATATGATAGTCTAGGATGGAGGTTAGACGGACAAAAATATTTAAGAAAAAATTGAGCCAAGCAAATAGCTCATGATAGGAGGGAAGTGGACTTTTCAGCCTCACAATTAAGGTATCTGGAGAACTTTCCTCTACAACTTGGCGAATAGGTCTTGATGGATTCCCGCGTTTCACCAACTAATTGGTTGCAAGACTAATAAAGATTATATGCTACAAATATCCCAACTAAGGGAATAGCCCATGCTTGTAACCCACACAATTAAAGTGGGGAACTTTCTCTAGAACTTGGTGCGTAGGTTTTGATGCATAACCTGAGTTACACTAGCTAACTAATTGGTTGCAAGACTAATAAACATTATACACTACAAATATCACAACGTACCATATTCAAGAAACAAAGGTCGCAACATCGGTCCCGATATGCTGCTAATAAGAATGATGAAGATTATAGTGTTATACTAGTATCTTGTCTTCTCTCAAATGATGTCAAAAGATAGTGTTAGACTAGGATGCTATAAGAGGGGAAACCAAGACTTTTGGTACTCCCTCCATTCATTTTTATAAGGCGCACTAGATATCCGTACATACATACATACATACCAAAATGAGTGAATCTAGATTTATTTTGTACATAGATTCACTCATTTTAGTATGTATGTGGTCAAAATGGAAAACATAACTAGAGTGTCTTATAAAAGTGAATGGAGGGAGTAATATTGACCTAGCTAGCGCGTACGTCATACACCAGCAAGCTGTCCCGCCATTCTGCAGAAACCGTCAATGTGCGTGTTTATAGATATACACTGCCTGAACGTACGCCAAGTGGAAAGTTGTTTACAGGTAACATGTGAAACAATTATCCCTGTATGACCCTGATGTAATTTTGCTAAGATCTGACTTTCAATAAATTCAATAATAGCCGCATGCATCAATGGACGCAGACGCTGGGAAGACCCTATTTCGAAAGAAAAAAGTGAAACCATTACCTATCTACTTTCTCCATCCCAAATTAGTTGATGCAAATTTGTCTAAATACGAATACATCTACACACTAAAACACGACAAATTACATCCATATTTAGACATTTCTGCATCAGCTAATTCGGTACGGAGGGAGTATATAGGAGGGGAGGGGCAGGGAGCGTGTCAATTTGTTACTCCATGACCGCGACAGGCCGACAGTGCATTTTGCCGTGTCAACTGTCATATCCATGCGATCGATGTCGACGATCAATTAGTCCAAGAGCCTGTAGCACGAAGTCACGAACATGTACGTTACATGACGACCAAGCATATGTACTGTACTCAGTAGCATGATCATTACCACCTACCCCCGTTCGCCCGCTGCTTATTTATACCCGGCACCTCAATCGTCTTCACCAGGGCAGAGTGTGTTCTTGCTCCTCATCCATTCGACCGCTCTTCATCGCTTGCCACTTGATCGTACCTGCACTGCCAGTAGAACAATCAAGATCGACTTCAACGAGAGAGACCAGCTTCCGATCGATCGTAGTTGGGAAAGACGACTGGACGTCGATCTAGACGAGTGTACCTAGACCGGTAGCTAGACGTCATGGAGGTGAAGGTGGTGAGCTCCAAGCTGGTGAGGCCGCGGTACCCGAGGGCGCGCCGCGTCCCGACACGACGGAGCACGTGCCATCCTCGGTGTTCGACAAGATCACGTATCACATTCAGATGGCCATCGTCTACGCCTTCGAAGCGCCGGCGCCCTCAACGGCCGACATCGAGCGCGGACTCGCCGACGTGCTTGGGGTGTACCGCCTATTCGCCGGCCAGGTCGGCCCTGGCCCGGACGGCGCGCCGGGGGTGCTGCTCAACGACCGTGGCACGCGTCTCGTGGAGGCGCGCGTGGACGGCGCCACCCTGGCCGACGCCGCGCCGAGCAAGCCAACGCCGGAGCTGCTAAAGCTGCACCCGGACCTGGAGGGGGAGATCGAGGAGGTTGTGCAGGTGCAGCTCACGCGGTTCGCCTGCGGCTCGCTCGCTGTCGGGTTCACGGCCAACCACGCCGTCGCCGACGGCCACGCAACCAGCGACTTCCTCGTCGCCTGGGGCCGTGCGGCGCGTGGGCTCGATGTACGCGTCGGCCAGTCCTTGCAGCCACCGCACAACCACGCTGACCTCTTCAAGCCGCGCGACCCGCCGCTAGTCGAGTTCGAGCACCGCGGGGTCGAGTACTACCGCCCGACGCCCAACTCCGACCACGGACACCACGCCGAAGCTGACAGCGTGATAATCCACAAGGCCCACTTCACCAAGGACTTCATCGCCGGTCTGCGCGCCATGGCGTCGGAGGGACGCGGCCGGCCGTTCAGCCGCTTCGAGACCATTCTCGCGCACCTTTGGCGCTCCATTGCGCGCGCGAGGGGCCTCGGCCCCCGCGAGACCTCCACCATCCGCATCTCCGTTGACGGACGGCGGCGCCTGGCCACGCCGCCCGACTACTTCGGCAACCTGGTCCTGTGGGCGTTCCCGCGCGCCACGGCCGGTGACCTTTTAAGCCGGCCGCTGAAGCACGCGGCACAGGTGATCCATGACGCGGTGGCGCGAGTGGACGGCGCCTACTTTCAGTCGCTCGTGGACTTCGCGTGCTCCGGGGCCGTGGAGCGGGAGTGGCTGGAGAAGACGGCGGTGCTGCACGACGTCCTGTGCCCGGACCTCGAGGTGGACAGTTGGCTAACTCTCCCGTTCTACGAGCTGAACTTCGGCGCCGGGAGCCCAACCTACTTCATGCCGTCGTACTTCCCGACAGAGGGGATGCTCTTCATCGTGCCATCCTACCTTGGCGACGGCAGTGTGGACGCCTTCGTACCTGTCTTCGACCACAACCTCGAGGCATTCAAGCAGTGCTGCTACTCCATGGAGTGATTAAATTAAGCTTCATCATATGGATTCAATTTGCGTGCATGCATGCGAGTATTTTTGTTCTAGAAATACGTACTTCATGTGGTTCATATATATTGCGATGATGACCCCGTCCAGATCAAGGATGGGTATTAAGGGCGAATGCATTTCTATATGCATGCTACTACTCCGTAAATATGTAATATATCCATCATTTATTGTGATTGTGATGGAGATTTGTGCACCTGGTTTTTCTTGATGCTTTGTCCAAACATCACGATACATTATGGGGAAAAAACATAAAACCACACGATAGACGAAACATTATGATACAATCTAGAACAAAAAAAGTGCCATGCCAATTCAAAAAAAAGAGTGCCATGCACGAAATCAAGATAAAATTTGACACAACTAGAAAATGGGGTACGAATGCCGTTCGTACTTGCTAAGACCTCTGAGGGGGTGATCAAAAGTAAACCAGCTTCTTTGTTAAGCTTGGTGCTTAAGAAAAATAGGTTTGTTTTTAGAACCATCTTACATTGTAAGTGCGTTTACTAGTAGATTGTTTGATGTTCTTACCTACTCGCTACTCCTACTCTATTATTTCCTCTGACCAACGCCCATTGTTCTCGCCAAAAGAAATAAGACAACCTCTCCCCTAGTACCTTCACTAGTACATGTTGCTTCTGTTGTCGGACCATGTAGCTTAGTATGCATGGGAATCAAATCTCGTGACAAATGTCAATGGTGATTGACATTTTGGTCTGCAGTAGGTACGAAACAAGACATCACGTCATGTTCCTTGTGTTCTCTTTTAGTACTATGAGATGGGGCCTAAATCGTCTTGATTAGGGGAATAAAACAAAAGATGGAACAAATAGGGAGGATAAAAAGAGAACGATGGTGCGATACGAGTAGATGGTATTATTTCAGTAGAAAATGCAGCAAGAGAAATGGATGTTAAACAAAAATTTGTCAGTGTGAGGCAAGGCCCAAGCCCATGAGGCAGGCCCAACTACATATAATACCGATCTCACTGTTGTTCTGACGTGACAAATGGACCCAAATTCAAATATTTCACGATCTGACCCTTTTGAGAAATCAATTCAAAATGTTCCATGTCAGTCAATTGAAGAAATGTCACCCCGAGATGTTGGGGACTCCGTTGAAGGATACTGTACCCCTCGAGGAAGTGCAACTGGAGAGTGATCTGACCTATGAAGAGAAGCCAATAAAGATATTAGAGACATCAGAAAGAGTTACCCGTACCAAAACCATCAAGTTCTGCAAGGTTCAGTGGAATCATCACACCGAGGAAGAAGCCACATGGGAGCGAGAAGATGACCTTCGAGAAGACCATCCTCACCTATTTGCTGACCTTTCTGATGCTCGGGGGCGAGCTTCCTCTTAAGGGGGTTAGTCTGTAACATCCCAAGTTTTCCAAAAAAGTTAGAAACATACATGAGCATCATGGCATTTTGCATTTGTTGCATTCGTTTAAAAAATTTTAACTTCAAAATTATATTTATGAGTTGCTGGCTTTTTAAACCTTTTAAAAACAGAATAGGAAAAAGGGTTTTGTTAAAAAAAAGAGAAAGAAGAAGAGGAATAGGTTTCTACCGAGCCGGCCCAGTCCTTTTTCCCTCTGCGCCTAAACACACTGGCCCAACTGCGGCCCAGCGCCAGCCCGCACTCCCCTAGCTCCCCTCTCATCTCGCTGACGGGTGGACCCCACCATGGACGACGCGTCTTCAACCTCCTGCGCACGAAAACGAGCCCGAGACGAGCACAAAATCCGCTCCCGTGATTCGGGGTTTCCAAACCGATTCGAGCAAATCCTTCTGCCTCCATATATACCCCGCACACCCCTCTCTCTCTCCGCCAAAAACCCTAGCCACTCCGCCGCAGGGCTGCCCGTGAGCAAGATCGAAATCTCGCCATTTCCGCCGCTGCAAACCTCGATTTTCCGGTGATCTCTGACGCTCCCGTGCCTCCCTAACCCTTCTATACTTCCTCCTTTTCTCGTGCGCATCTAATGGACATGGTATCTTCTTGTTTCATGCACCAGATCGTTGTGTCCGTCCTCGACCCGACGCCGCCGTCCGTTTCTCGACTCCGGCGAACGATCTAGGAAGGAGCAGAGCATCTCGACGCTGTCTACCTCGCCATCGTGCCTGCCTCGACTACCTGCACAGCGTGGTAACAAAAGCCCCATCCCACACCCTTTATTTTCGCCGGAACGCGCGTCGCCGTCCATGGCACCGCCGCAGCCGGAGTAACTCCGCTACACTGGAGCCGCTCGTTTTAATCCCTTCAGATCTGGATCGTTAGATCGATTTTGCATGGCTAGGATTAGATCACCCCAAACGAACGGGTATGGATAGATCTGGTTCGTTTATTTCTGTTTAAGTAGATCGTGCGGTTCACGTTCGCGATCCGCGCGAAGCGGTACGGGCGAATCACAGTCTGCCACGTAGTTCTTTCTTTTTCCTTTTTCGGCAGAATTTAGTAAATAGGGCAGAAAACATGTTAAACTTTGAAAAATCATATCTTTTCAACCGTAACTCCGTTTTTGATGAATTTTATATCCACGGATAGCCCTGATCTTGTAGTTTATTTCTGCTTCATTAGTTTTTCTATTATGTATCTTTTATTTCGAGTAAATTGCAGAGTAGTATTTCGGCTATTTAAGCTATAACTAAATTTCTAAAAATGATTTTTAAGTAGAACCTTTTGTAATAGGTTGGTATTTTTGTCCTCTGTCCAGAAAGGTCAACATACGTTTTATTTGAAACTTTTTATGACAGAATCAAAAGAAAGTGTTGTAGTGCCTTATTTTTGCTATTATTTTTGTTCTCATTATTTATTTAAAATAAAATAAATTTTGCTACATGATAACTCACAAGTATAGGGGATCGCGTGTAGCCTTTTCGATAAGTAAGAGTGTCGAACCCAACGAGGAGCTAAAGGTAGGATAAGTATTCTCTCAATTTCTATCAACCACTGATACAACTCTACGCACACTAAACGTTTGCATTATCTAAAAAATAAAACTACGGTAGCAATACGGGTATGAGAGGTAGTTTTGCAAGATAATAAATACAAGAAAGTAAATGTTAGTGCTGCAGCAATAAAATACACTAAGTAACCATATACTAAAATACCATGAGTGTGGAAAAGTGGTGGTAATTGTGGTGGCTTTGTCCAAGATTAATTAGTGAAGGTACTTGGTTCATTGTCTTCGATGCAGTTTTCTATGTGGAGAGGCTAAATATACATGCACTCCACTACTTGGGATTACAAGTACTATATGATTGGATTGTTAGAAAGCATCCGCAAATACTAACAATGCATTAAGGTTTCCCCAACCATAGCCTTAAGTTCAAGGTCCTCTTACTCCCATACGTGCAACTAATCGGTTCGCGTTCTCAGGTTTCTGTCACTCCGGCAGAACTTCCCCCGCTTCGTTACAAATACTACCAACCCTAGGGTGTTTGATCCATGCGCGCACAAATATAATGGACACCAAAGGACAGCACCATATAGACATACAACTCTAATGAACCTCATGCATTCAATTAAGCAATCAAAAGACAAATAAACTACGGAAACATGATGTAAATCATAGGATAAATATTATAGCATCAAACACCATGTTTACATAGGACGGTACAGAGGTTTGGGAGGATGAACCACTGAATACAAGGAGGAGATGGTGATGGAGATGGCGGTGAAGACGGCGGAGAGGGGCAGCGCGGCGGCGCAGGGCGGCGGCGGCGCCGGGTGCGGGGAACTCCTTTCCCCGCCGCCGGCAAGCTTGGGGAGCGCCGCCCCTTAGCCTCCCTCCTTCATGGCTTCTTGGGAGCCCTCCCCCATGGAGATGGGATCCATGGGGGAGGCAAAAACGTGGCTTTTGGTGGCTGAAATTCGTGGGTGGAGGAGTCCTCCACGAATTAGGTTTCCTCCCTTTATATATCTTCTCGGATTTCCGTCACCCCTTTTAGGGTTCCACCAAAACGGGCCTACAGGCCGCGTCCGAACTCCGATTGGGCTGATCTCGGGCTTAAAATCTTCGTATGGAAAATTGTGACAACTTTCGTAACAGCCAGGTCTCCATATAACGTCATCTTCGAGGGTCAAACTGGCAATCTTCGTAAAAAGTTCTCAGACAGATTTCAGGAAAGTCCCAATTCGACTCCAACAAGGTTTCCTCTTGTATTCTTGATAATTTCTACACATCAAATAGTAAAACAAGAACATTGTGCACTTTTGCAACTATTAGTAGGTTAGTCCAAATAAATAATAAACTTAATATAAAAACAAGTGCTAAAAGCATAAAAATGGCATGAAACAATCAAAAATTATAGATACGTTTTGGACGTATCAACATCCCCAAGCTTAATTCCTGCTCGTCCTCGAGTAGGTAAATGATAACAAAATAATTTTTGATTGTAAATGCTATGATCAGGTCTTTAACAATTGCATGATGTATGGATAATAAAACTTAGCAATCATGTTTCCTAATGAAAAGTATCAACGAACTAAGAGCTCATAACATGAAATTTCTAAACATCAACAAGATTGCAATGTTCGTAAAAAGATATGACAAAATGGTATCTCGCTTGCCTTAATTTGAAGGGCAAAACATAAATGCCAAGGCACCTCTGAAGTTCAAGTGAAGACTAGATATAGAGATATCAAAGATAAAAGCATCATAGTTATACCTCAATTAATCGTATTCTGGGACAAGCACATTACACTAAGAACGACAGCTATGCTCTCGAAGAAGTGCTCAAAGAAAGGATGGTGACTCAACATAAAAGTAAAAGAAAGGCCCTTCGCAGAGGGAAGCAGGGATTAAGTCATGTGCTAGAGCTTTTAGGATTTTGAAAACATATAGAGATTGCATAAAATATTTGATACTCCTCCCAACCTTGCTAACACAAGCCATGGCTAACCGAATCCTCGGGTGCCTTCCATCAATCACATACCATGGAGGAGTATCTATTTTTGAGAGGTGTTTGTTAATTGTCAACGAATGGTAGCGGGTGAGAACAGTATTCTACCTGTCAAACGGACTTTTAAGAGCGGCTCCCATGAAGGACGTTATTTCTACCAGTAAGGCAGATCATCCCTCTTTCTCTTTGGTTTACACACATGCAGGTATTTCACTGTTTGTCATTGCTTACTGATGAATCAGGGCAAAAGTGTGAAGAGAATTAATGGTTAAAGTTGTAATTAATTGGGACTGGGCACCCCGTTGCCAGCTCTTTTTGCAAGTTATTGGATAAGCGGATGTATATGCCACTAGTCCAGGTGTAAAAGTCCATTTGACAAATAGAATAAAGAATAACCACACTAATTCCTCATGAGCTAGTAAACATTGACACAAAAAGGAATAATAACATTTTGAATAATTTAAAGGTAGCACATGAAAAATTTACTTGGAGTGGCAAGAAATACCACATATAGGAATTTTTGGTGGACTCTTTGGGATAACTTGGTTTTAAGGATTTGGATGCACGAGCAGCATTCCCGCTCAGTACAAGTGAAGGCTAGCAATAGACTGGGAAGCGACAACCACGAGAGCGATAACGGTCATAATCATGCTTGCGACAAAATAAAATTAACGGAGGCATAAAAACGATACTAAAACTCTGAGGCAAAATAGATCATCAAGGCTTAATTGACTTTTATTTTTCAGTCATAACATGTGTGAGCATGTGCCAAGTCGATTCAAGTGAATGATTCAGAGGAGGATACCACCTGCCATACCGTTTAACGAAAAGACAATGCATGTAAATATCATATACATGATATGCACTATTAGCTAGTTGAGACAACCATAAGAAAACATAAACTACTAAACAATATCATTCACACATCATTTTTAAGTTTTAACAAGTACATTAACCAAGTAAACATTGAAACAGAGGATAAATAAAATATGTGACGATCCACTTATTAATGTAACTGGTGTTTGATGCTAAGATAAATAGATAATAAAATACAGCCGCTTCAAGTTTAGTTAAGTTCATATGTTGCTCAAAAAACAAAGTTTAAAGGTTTGCAAACCGAGGGGTTATTGATGAAGAGGGATGCGGGGACATCCCCAAGCTTATGACTTTGGTAATTCTTCAATATTCCATAGTTTGGTGTTCCTTCATTCTCTGTGAAAAAACTTCAACACAAAAACTTTCCCATTCTTTTCTGCGGTTAGACATTAGTACAATAGATAATATTTCCCAAGTGCTACTATTAAACCAAATAAAATTTTGTTTTTAAGTTACAGAAAGGTTGCTTAAATGGCCAACTTATAAATGAAAGGTAAGAACCATTAAAAATCAAATGAAAACGAAAAGAGGCCACTCTTGCAACAAAAGTCAGAATCTGTCCAGAAAAACAGCAGCTGGAAAACGCAATTTTTAGGTGCACTTAAACATGCCCGAAATTTTAGCCAATTTTTGTACATGCAGAGGATTAGGTGCTACAACATCAGTAATTTTTCGTGATTTTTAGAGCTTCCAGTAAAATATGAAAAATCGCGCAATAAGCAGTAGATACCGAAAACAGAAAATCACTTTTTACATATGTATCAACTAAGCTAAATGGATAAAACTTGGTACTTTATTTTTGATAAACTAAGAAACCAGAGGCTAAGCAAGACCTAAACATGCTAGCTACAGCAAGGAAAACTCTAAATAAAAATCAAAAGTAAAACCCAAATAAAATTAAAATAAAGAACCAAACAAAGAAGCAAAACAAAAGAAAATATTTTTGTTATTTTGAATTTATAAGTGAAAGTAAAGAAGCAATCGAAACCAAATAAGGAGCCTAATAAAACTAAAGAAGGTAAAACCAAGACATATAAAAGCAATTATAATACAAGTTAAGACAATACATATCATGTGGACGGGTAATATAGAGTATGAACGAGACAACCTCATGTTAGTTGATGAATAGGGGGATGACTCGGGCATCCCCAAGCTTAGATGATTGTATCTTCTTGAATATGTTCTTGGGATGCACCTACACATCCCCAAGCTTGAGCTCTTGCGTCTTCTTATTCATCTCATATCACCATATTGATTAGATCTTATAAGCTACATCCACATAAAACTTCACAAAACTCATTAGTAGGGTTAGTACTCATTAAATAAAATCCACTCATGTTCAAGCATTGACAAGTTTTATAATTTTTACTCAACATTAGCCACTGTATATACTAAGGTGTTCATGATTTCCGTTGTCCGTCGAAAAACTAATGAAACTAACAACACCAAGTACAATATTGAATAAACAAAGAAATCTGTCAAAACTGAACAGTCCGTAAAGATGGCATTCAACGAGATAGTTAAGTAGCTCAAATCGAAAAACTTTAGTCTAATGAAAGAAAGATAATAATCTCAGGTTTATGCACAAAAATTTTCAAGTCAAAATACTATTCTGAGATTTATCACGATTTTATTTACAGAGAAGCACAAAATCTGTCTAAACAGAACAGTCAGTAAAGATCGAATTTTTCGACCTATCTACGTACCTTAAATCAGAAAAAGTTAGTCTAATGAAAGAAAGCTAATAAGCATCACTTTGCACTCAAGAAATTTCAGATCAAGATCACGTTCTGGTGATTTTAAACATTTAATACGGTGGAGCACAGAAAATCTGTTTCTGGACAGCAAAGTAAAACTATCAACTTTCAATTAACTAAAGACTATAATTAGCATTTTATTTTTATGTACAGAGGTATATACACAATATTTACAATATTTACATGTTTTTAATGAAAAGCTTCCATGGAAAGATTTGTTTTGGTTTCATAGGCATGAACACAAGTGTTCAAGGTCGACCCCCATTTAACCATTACTCATCTTTCCAATCACTTTTCTTTTTGAAAACGTTTTTAGATAACAACTACACCTAATTTTTTTTGTAATTCGCATTCCCTATCCATAGTAAGATAAAGAACAACTTAATACTGAAAATAAAAACTACTTAGAGATAAAGCAAACAAGTGCACACAAGAACATTAACCTACGCTATGGCTCCCCGGCAACGGCGCCAGAAAAGGTCTTGATAACCCACAAGTATAGGGGATCGCGTGTAGCCTTTTCGATAAGTAAGAGTGTCGAACCCAACGAGGAGCTAAAGGTAGGATAAGTATTCTCTCAAGTTCTATCAACCACTGATACAACTCTACGCACACTAAACGTTTGCATTATCTAGAAAATAAAACTACGGTAGCAATACGGGTATGAGAGGTAGTTTTGCAAGATAATAAATACAAGAAAGTAAATGTTAGTGCTGCAGCAATAAAATACACTAAGTAACCATATACTAACAGTACCATGAGTGTGGAAAAGTGGTGGTAATTGTGGTGGCTTTGTCCAAGATTAATTAGTGAAGGTACTTGGTTCATTGTCTTCGATGCAGTTTTCTATGTGGGAGAGGCTAAATATACATGCACTCCACTACTTGGGATTACAAGTACTATATGATTGGATTGTTAGAAAGCATCCGCAAATACTAACAATGCATTAAGGTTTCCCCAACCATAGCCTTAAGTTCAAGGTCCTCTTACTCCCATACGTGCAACTAATCGGTTCGCGTTCTCAGGTTTCTGTCACTCCGGCAGAACTTCCCCCGCTTCGTTACAAATACTACCAACCCTAGGGTGTTTGATCCATGCGCGCACAAATATAATGGACACCAAAGGACAGCACCATATAGACATACAACTCTAATGAACCTCATGCATTCAATTAAGCAATCAAAAGACAAATAAACTACGGAAACATGATGTAAATCATAGGATAAATATTATAGCATCAAACACCATGTTTACATAGGACGGTACAGAGGTTTGTGGGAGGATGAACCACTGAATACAAGGAGGAGATGGTGATGGAGATGGCGGTGAAGACGGCGGAGAGGGGCAGCGGGCGGCGCAGGGCGGCGGCGGCGCCGGCGGTGCGGGGAACTCCTTTCCCCGCCGCCGGCAAGCTTGGGGAGCGCCGCCCCTTAGCCTCCCTCCTTCATGGCTTCTTGGGAGCCCTCCCCCATGGAGATGGGATCCATGGGGGAGGCAAAAACGTGGCTTTTGGTGGCTGAAATTCGTGGGTGGAGGAGTCCTCCACGAATTAGGTTTCCTCCCTTTATATATCTTCTCGGATTTCCGTCACCCCCTTTTAGGGTTCCACCAAAACGGGCCTACAGGCCGCGTCCGAACTCCGATTGGGCTGATCTCGGGCTTAAAATCTTCGTATGGAAAATTGTGACAACTTTCGTAACAGCCAGGTCTCCATATAACGTCATCTTCGAGGGTCAAACTGGCAATCTTCGTAAAAAGTTCTCAGACAGATTTCAGGAAAGTCCCAATTCGACTCCAACAAGGTTTCCTCTTGTATTCTTGATAATTTCTACACATCAAATAGTAAAACAAGAACATTGTGCACTTTTGCAACTATTAGTAGGTTAGTCCAAATAAATAATAAACTTAATATAAAACAAGTGCTAAAAGCATAAAAATGGCATGAAACAATCAAAAATTATAGATACGTTTTAAACGTATCACTACACTGTTGCATCGCATGCATTTAATAACAGAGAATAAAAAGTGTAACAAGTTTGTTTAGTGTTTGTTCATGGAATATCATGCATGCATACATGTTTATGAATTGTTGTATTTTGTGTGTTTATGTTTTTATTTGTTTTGCTTGTTAGATTGTGAGGAGGAGCAAGGTTACTCGTGTGATTGTTTTTCTTGCTGTGCTTGTTCATCCTGCTACCAAGGCAAGTGACATTCATAAACCACCCATTATTTTTCCTATATGCATTAGTGGAATTTTTGAGTAGTATGCATGATAGGAATTTTATTAAATTTTTATACTATGCTAGTTATTATACTATGATAAAATCCTAGTAGTGTGTAGCCATCCTTTTACCTTGTACCGCAGCCCTATTACGTTTTATTAGATGCTTAGCAATGCTATTAATTTTGTTTCTATGGATTTTTGTTGAGGAAAAATTTCTAAGTACAAAATTTTAAATGCACACCTGGGTGGATTGGTTGAATGGTTTATGTTGAGTGGCTACTCGGGGCTGTGCTTGTGGTTGTCATCGCCTAAGGTAATTTCCATTATACTTAGGGCCATGAGCATGGTGGTTTTTACCCGAGAGTGCACTTGTGGATTGCCACCGAGGAACAAAGAGATTACCAAGTCCCTCCAAGTTTAGTTCCCGTGCAACCTTTTGACAATGGGCTCTGTCTTGAATCAACTAAGTTGTGAGAGTTCAACCTGTCAGCTTGACAAGCAAATGTAGAGTTTTTATAGGTGGAACGGGTCTTGCTAGTATGGTTGAATTCTTCTTCTGAAAGATCTTGTCTCAATTCTCTCCTTTCCTTAATGCACTCCGCGTGTATCGGATGTTTGGGTTAATTGAGTCTGAAGGTGAAAGTGCACAAGCTCTGTAGAGTCAAAAATCTGAGTACTTAGCCGTGTCCCCGGTGATGGACAACTTCGAGCAGCTGGACAAGGATGGACAGAAGAATCTCAACACCGTTTTCAAGAAGTAAAAATTTGACTAAGGAAAAATAATTGTGGTGCACATGGGTTTTATCTCATGGCGCCAAGTCTTGAATTGTGACTAAGGAAAATATTTTTGGTGCGCATTGGGTTTTATCCCATGGTGCCAAGCCTTAGAAAATAAAACTCTTTTACAAAAGATAGGAGAAAACTTGCTTTCTGCAAATAGCCTACAACTCCACCAAGCCAAATACTCATATAGTTTTAAGACTTGTCAATATTATCCACCATAGTCACTTGCCAATACTTCATTGTATTGACCTCCTTTGGGGGCTGCATATTCCAATGTGTAGGTACCTCAGATGAAGAATAATTTCTGGAGTCGAGTCTACACCCAACATGTCTGCCTGTGGCGCATGCTTGAAGATGGAGGCTCATTGCTGTTTCGTTTCTGCTTATGAACTCTGAATATTTAGCTAGCCTTCAAGGTTATGCACTTTGTAATAAAGCTATACTTGGCTATTCTGGATCTCGATGTAATAATTTTGATACTTATGCAAAGATACATTTGAGTTTTGTACTGTGGTGCTAGCATTGATCCAGGGACTAGCACATACACATGTGTTCTATCTTTATTAAAAGATGGGGCACTACATTAATTGGTTGCAAGACTAACAAAGATTATACACTACAAATATCCCAGCCAAGGGAATAGCTCATGATAGGAGGGAAATGGACTTTTTCATCTTGTAACCCTCACTATTAAGGTCGGGGAACTTTCTCTAGAACTTGGTCAATAGGTTTGATAGATAACCCACGTTACACTAACTGATTGGTTGCAAGACTAATAAAGATTATACACTACAAAGAGCACAACGTATTATATTCAAGAAACAAAGGTCGCAACATCGGCCCTGATATGCTGCTAACAAGAATGATGAAGATTATAGTGTTATACTAGTATCTTGTCTTCTCTCATATAACGTCAAAAGATAGTGTTAGACTAGGATGCTATAAGAGGGGAAACCAAGACTTTTGGTAATATTGACCTAGCTAAACGTACGTACGTATGCATGCGCGAACGTCATATACCGGCAAGCTGTCCCGGCCGTTATGCAGAAAACGTCAATGGGTGTGTATAGATATACGTACACTGCCCGAACGTACGCCAAGATGAAAGTTGCAATCGACGCAGTGGTTAAGGGAGTGGTTGTACCCCCATCTCATTAGAGTTCAAACCCCAGTTTTGACGTTCGTGTTTCTCATTTAGTCGAAATATTTTTCAGTGGAAGACGACGTTCCCATCGACAGCGAGGCGGCCGTGGTGACTTCGTTAATCTCAAGACCTGATCCGCCAGCTCAGTCTCTCGGGATGCTCATAGGGATAGGGTGTGTGCGCGCGTTCATAGGGGTGAGTGTAGGCGCGTGTATATGAGCAGCTACGTTGTACTGTGTTTCGTAAAAAAAAAAGTGAAACCATTACCTATGTACTTTCTCCATCCCAAATTAGTTGTTGCAAATTTGTCTAAATACGAATACATCTACGCACTAAAGCACGACAAATTAAATCCATATTTAGACATTCCTGCATCAATTAATTTGGTACGGAGGGAATATATACGAGGGGAGGGAGGCAGGGAGCGTGTCAATTTGTTACTCCATGACCGCGACAGGCGGACAGTGCATTTTTCCTTGTCAACTGTCATGCATATCTAGATGAATATTACCGATTTGTTACTGTACTGCCGCAGAACAGGTCTCCATCTGACCATATCCATGCGATCGACGTCGACGATCAATTAGTCCAAAGAGCCTGTAGCATGAACATGTACTCCCTCCGTTCCAAATTAGATGAATTCAATTTATACAAAAGTGGAAGTATCTAGACATGTTACAAGTCTAGGTACATCTACTTTTGTACAAATGGAAGTCATCTAATATGGAACGGAGGGAGTATGTTACATGACGACCAAGCATGTTAATTAGCATGATCATTACCACCTACCACCGTTTCAGCGCTCCTTATTTATACCCCCGGCACCTCCCTCGTCGTCACCAGTGCAGTGTGTGTATGCGCTTGCTCTTTAGTTTTCATCCATTGGCCGATCTTCCCCGCTTGCCACTTAATCGTCAGTGCACTGCCGGTAGAGCGGTCAAGACAACAACGAGATCATCTGCCGACGTCTAGACGAGACACGAGTGTACCTAGACCGCTAGACACGCACGTCATGGAGGTGAAGGTGGTGAGCTCGAAGCTGGTGAAGCCGAGGTACCCCGAGGGCACGCCGCGGCCGGACACGACGGAGCACGTACCGTCCTCGGTGTTCGACAGGATCACGTACCACATCCAGATGGCCATCGTGTACGCCTTCACCGCGCCGGCGCCCTCCACGGCCGACATCGAGCGCGGACTCGCCGACGTGCTCGGTGTCTACCGCCTATTCGCCGGCCAGGTCGGAGCTGGCCCGGACGGAGTGCCGGGCGTGCTGCTCAACGACCGTGGTGCCCGGCTAGTGGAGGCGCGCGTGGACGGCGCCACCCTCGCCGACGCCGCGCCGAGCAAGCCCACGCCGGAGCTGCTCAAGCTGCCCCCGGACCTGGAGGGGGAGATCGAGGAGGTGGTGCAGGTGCAGCTCACCCGGTTCGCCTGCGGCTCGCTCGCCGTCGGGTTCACGGCCAACCACGCCGTCGCGGACGGCCACGCCACTAGCGACTTCCTCGTCGCCTGGGGCCGTGCGGCACGTGGGCTCGATGTACGCGTCGGCCAGTCCTTGCCGCCGCCGCCGCACAACCAGGCCGACCTCTTCAAGCCGCGCGACCCGCCGCTGGTCGAGTTCGAGCACCGCGGGGTCGAGTACTACCGCCCGACGCCCAACTCCGACCACGGACACCACGCCGAAGCTGACAGCGTGATAATCCACAAGGCCCACTTCACCATGGACTTCATCGCCTGTCTGCGCGCCAAGGCGTCGGAGGGACGCGGCCGGCCGTTCAGCCGCTTCGAGACCATTCTCGCGCACCTTTGGCGCACCATGGCACGCGCGCGGGGCCTCGGCCCCCGCGAGACCTCCACCATCCGCATCTCCGTTGACGGACGGCGGCGCCTGGCCACGCCGCCCGACTACTTCGGCAACCTGGTCCTGTGGGCGTTCCCACGCGCCACGGCCGGTGACCTTTTAAGCCGGCCGCTGAAGCACGCGGCACAGGTGATCCATGACGCGGTGGCGCGAGTGGACGGCGCCTACTTTCAGTCGCTTGTGGACTTCGCGAGCTCCGGGGCCGTGGAGCGGGAGGGGCTGGAGAAGACGGCGGTGCTGCACGACGCCCTGTGCCCGGACCTCGAGGTGGACAGTTGGCTAACGCTCCCGTTCTACGAGCTGGACTTCGGCGCCGGAGCCCAACATACTTCATGCCGTCGTACTTCCCGACAGAGGGAATGCTCTTCATCGTGCCGTCCTACCTCGGCGACGGCAGCGTGGACGCCTTCGTGCCCGTCTTCGACCACAACCTCGAGGCATTCAAGCAGTGTTGCTACTCCATGGAGTGATTCAATTAAGATTCATCATATGGATTCCATTTGCGTGCATGCATGCATGCATGCGAGTATTTTTGTTCTAGTAATACGTACTTCATGTGGTTCATATATATTGCGATGATGACCCCGTTTAGAACCATCTTTCTAAGCATAATCTTACATTGTAAGTGCGTTAACTAGATTGTTTGATGTTCTTACCTACTCGGTACTCCCACTCTATTATTTCTTCTGACCACCGCCCCTTATTCTCGCCAAAAACAATAGGGCAACCTCTCCCCTTATAAAACAGCCTTCCCTAGTACGTGTTGCTTGTGTTGTCGGATCATGTAGCTTAGTATGCATGGGAATCAAATCTGGTGACAAATGTCAATGGTGATTGACATTTTGGTCTGCAGTAGGTACGAAACAAGACATCACGTCATGTTCCTTGTGTTCTCTTTTAGTACTATGAGATGGGACCTAAATCGTCTTGATTAGGGGAATAAAACAAAAGATGGAACAAATAGGGAGGATAAAAAGAGAACGATGGTGCGATACGAGTAGATGGTAATATTTCAGTAGAAAATGCAGTAAGAGAAATGGATGTTAAACAAAAATTTGTCAGTGTGAGGCAAGGCCCAAGCCCATGAGGCAGGCCCAACTACATATAATACCGATCTCACTGTTGTTCTGACGTGGCGGTGTGAGAAAGTAAGCGACCAGAGGCAAATTTGACAAATTTGACCCTTTTTTGAAATCAATTCACAAAATGGACCCAAATTCAAAATATTTCACGATCTGACCCTTTTCCACGACTCCTGCCCTCGGGGCGCCGTGCTCTTCTATACGACGCCCTGGTCCATGGCGCCGTTGACCGCGCCACGTAGGCGTAGCTGGGCCCACGAGCCGTAAGTACGGCGCCCCGGGCGCCGTACTACTGACCATGGCGCCACGGTACAGGGCGCCGTACAACTTAAAAAGCACAACCCGCGACGCCGGCCTCCCCTCACCCTTTTCTTTCTTCCTCCTCCAGCCCGAAGCTCTATCTCTCTCTCCCTCACTGCTCCTACTCCATTTCCACTCAAATCCTGCCGAATCGAAGGGATTTATCCGTTGAATTCGTGTCCTCTGCATTCTCCATGGTAAATTCCTTTGTTCCCCTCAATTTTGGCCAACACAAATTTTGGCATTTTGTTGTATTGTGCAATTTCGTGGAAACCCTAGAAATTAATGTGGGTGCAAAATCTTTAGCTTCGTGTTGATATTTTGGCCATAGGCTTTAGGATTTGTATGCCATGGTTATGGGTTATTATTTGTATGCCATGGCTAGGGATTTGTAGGGCCAAACCCTAACCCTAGAAAATGTAATGCCATGGTTATGGTTTCTAGGAAAAGTGTGTATGCCTAGTTCGGAAAATGAAATATAATTGTCGTTGTGATGGCTTTTATTGTTGTGTTTATCTTTAGATGTCGAGAATAGTGAACGTTCATCATGTGGACTTCGCGGCTTTTTCGAAAGGAGTTGTTGATGACCTCGACACGGAGGAGTTGTTGTATTCTTTTGGAACGGAAGGAGTTGTCTCCGGTCTCCACTACAAGCAGATAATTTGGATCGGCTATACAGTACTACACCTGCCTCTACGATATGGCTAATCAACCTTTTGTTTTGGATAAGCCACCTACCATAAAGCAGAGGGGAATAATGTCTCGATCAGAAAAGATAATCATCCGGGACACGTACGGAGAGCTTGGCGTAGGTGTGAGCAGCAACTTTTACCACTCAATCGAAACCCCTGGTAGCCATCACTCGACCTAGCTATAAGATCAACCACGACTGAAAACCGATCGACTTGTGTCATGTCATCGTGTGTACACGCTGTTTACATGACAAAAAGTGTCAAATTCGGAGGTTACCGGTCGATAAATCTGGAAAGCATAGAAGGAACAATTCATGCAAAAGAGCATCAAGGAATAAAACGGAATATCCGTCGGTCGATTGCCCAAATGAAGGGTGACTGACAAATCAATTCCAAGGGACAATGCAAATAGTTAAAGGGTTTTGCAAAATCTAAGTCATCAAAGATTTTCTTGTGCCTGTTGTGTAAGAAATGATTTTCTTGTGCCTAAGCGGCCGACGTCCCGCGTGGTTCAATGTCTTCCGCGATTGAGATTCACGCAGGAGTTGTGGAAATAAAAATTAGGTTGTCATCATCACCATGGACCTAAGAAAATCTTAGTGGATTTAGGTGTAGAATGGCCCGATATGAGAGTGTGGAAGGGGCGCAACTGAGCATCCTTCTCCGAAGTGGTAAGTCTCGTGGGTCTTTGTGCTTCTCTTGCTGGGGAGGTAACAAAGTGTTTCTTGCTCTTAATAAGTTCTTCACACGTTTCTCGGAGGAACTTTTTGGGGGTTTGATTATCACTAAAACGGCAAAATAAAGATAAAAAAATCAAAGAATTCATATTTGCAAGGGAAAAACAATGAGAGATATCGCAACAGATCTTAGTATCATACAAATCATGATATTTTGTAGTTAACAAAAAAATATTTTTAAGTTTATTAATAAATATTACGAAAGAATTCATACATGTAGATTACATATAGAACACGTACACACACAAGTGAATTTGGTAAAAAAATGTTTTTGTATAATTATTTATTTTGACTTAATTTGTTTCTAATTTCACGTATTTCCATATTTTCTTAGAAATTTCTCGTGTATATATAGTATATACATATCTTGTAAAATTGTATTTTTTCACAATTTCTAGAAGCATATATACATGTATTTTTTTCACCAAGTTACCATATCACCCTAGTGTCTAAAAAATTCTATTAAGAAGGTCATATATAGTTTGTCTTGACATATACTCTCTCCGTTTGTAAATATAAGATGTTTCAACTCTTTTCCAATACGTATGTATCTTCTAGACGTGTCTAAATATGTGCATTTACCCATCTTGATCCTTATGTAGTCTGTACTGAAATATCTAAAATATCTTATACGGAGTATATATATAGAAACGGAGAGGGTAGATATACAAACTGCATGGTTCAACGGTCAGCAGAGCTGCATATATGGTTCGTGATTTCTTGGTCCGTCCGCGAGCATGTTCTTTGTTCTTGACAAAGGAAGCACACCATTCACACACACATGCCAAGGAGGACGACGTACAGTTGGAATTTATCGGGCAGGACACATCCGGCGCTCGTTCTCGCATGGGAGACAAGGTTGACGTCCGAGAGCGAGGCAGCAGCTACCTAGGTACAGATAAGTTTGTTTGGGTAGCTTCCGTGCTAGCTACTCCGACGCCCTACACACGCTACACAGATCGTTAGCTGCTGACAATCAAGAGTATGTATCTACTCTGCCTGGTTTTGCTCTCTTGTCTGTTCTGAAGGATAATCTGTTAATAGCTTAAAATGCGCTCCGAAATTAGCACGGTTCTATCAGCCAGGGACATGAGTAGAGCTCAAGGGAATTCCATTTATGCGTAGATGCCAATGGCGAGTTACATTCTGATAGCACAAAAAGGTATGTGCTGATCGTTTGCGCAGACAGACGTAGGTAGATGCCGCTGGATACGCAACTCGCTCTCAGGTCATTGCCGATGGCGACGGATCACGGAGGGTAATGAGTGGCGGCCGGCGGCGGGTTGGCAGCTTTGCCTGAGGCGCGTTAACGTGTTCGGGTCTCGGCGAGTTTCCGCCACGAAACCTAGAGCTGTCAACCCGCGCGCCGTTCTGAGGCTTTGTCCATGATTCTGGTCCGGTGCGTGCATCTGAGCGCTACCCGTAGTCAAACGGTGGCCGTCGGAGCGGTCTCGTGCATGCATGCACAGCGGCTAGCCGAATTTGTTTTCCCACCCACACGCTTCTCTCTGCATCTTGTAAGCTCCCAGCTACCGGTGATCGATCTCTGGTCTTGGCGTCACAGATGATCCTCGCCCGACCCGGCCGTCCGCCACCGAGAAAAGGATGTCTAAATTATCTGCAAGTCAAATAATCAAATAAGGTAGAGTTTAGTCCAGTTTACGAAAAACTATCATCAATCATTTACATATAAATACATATATATAGTTAGAAACTTCGTTGATCTTTTGTGATCACCTTCCTATATTTCCTATCTCAAACCAAGGTACAAAACCCGTCATCTACATCAATATTAGAACACCCCATCCACTCTCGTAGCGAGCACTAGAGGCGGGTTCCCCGTAGCGGTTTGCGTTGTTGGGCTGGCATTGTTCCGGTTCAGTGACATGTATTTTTTTGTTGTATTATTTTATTTTTCCCTTCAATTTATTTATATGTTTCCTTTGTTAATTGCAGATTGATTGAATAAATGTATGCATAAATTTTTTAACACAAGAAAACATTTTACCAATCCGCAAACAGTTTTTCGAGATGTATAAACATTTTCAATTATTCAAATATGTGAGTATTTTTTTAGTCTATAGGAGCATTATTTATTTATAGGTGCACGCTTCTTTTAACCGTGAAAAAATCGTTCATGCATATTCAAGATATATTCATGTTTTGGAAAAAACTCGCAGGTCCCAAAAAAAATGTCCATTGGTTAAAAAAACTCTTGGTCAGAAATAATGTTCACGAGGCTTAAATGTATTCATTACTCCAAAAATAATGGTTCCAAAGTTACAAAGAAAATGGAGTACAACGCATCTTAGAAGAAAAAAGAAAAATAAAAGGTAAGAAAAAAAAGGCAGGAAAAACAAAAAGACAAAACGTTAAAAAGAAAGGATGTGCATCTTAGAAGACTTTCAGGAAAAATTACAATATTTATGTTTGTAAACTATACTTCTTTTCCTTATATTGTTTGCTTGGCTAATTTTATTTTTATGAACTTTTTATTGCATTATCACCTATCTCCCGCATCAACATAAATTTTTGGAGTGGACTACGGCGGGAATGATAGCCTGTATTTTTTTTATTCAAGCGGTTGGGAAATTACATGAAAATAAAATATACTATACATGAATCAAAAAACAATACAAGAGTTAGTCTATACGTTGGAGTTTTAGTCCTACAAAAAAAGATCATGAAACTCGAATGGCATGTGAAACCGATGGACGGTACGCAACAAGAACCATCAATGGCTATTTTATTGTTAATTATTATAAAAAAATAAACTGAACCATTGTATCCAAAAAAACAAATTTAGTAAAAATATGGAACAAAATTATGTTTATCGTGGCGCAAGTTTTATATACGTAGATCTTGTTCAATAATATGAAAATTTGCAACATGAGCTATATATTTGTAACATTCAAAAAAAATTCAAAGATAGTAAATAGGTATATTTTGTAACGAAGTCAAATGTGCATATTTTCACTTCAACCTGTAACTAATATGTATGATTTGCATCACATCTGTTAGACAATACATGTAGTTAATGTTGTCGGTCCAAGAGAGTTAGCAGACAAGTGCTCCAAGAAATATATGATAGTTTAGGATGGAGGTAGGGACAAAAAGATTAAGAAAAAATTGAACCAAGCATATAGCTCATGATAGGAGGGAAGTGGACTTTTCACCCTCACAGTTAAGGTATCTGGAGAACTTTCCTCTTCGACTTGGCGAATAGGTTTTGATGGATTCCCGCGTTTCACCAACTAATTGGTTGCAAGACTAATAAAGATTATACACTCCAAATATCCCAACTAAGGGAATAGCTGATGATAGGAGGGAGTGGACATTTTCAACTTGTAACCCACACAATTAAAGTGGGGAACTTTCTCTGGAACTTGGTGAATAGGTTTTGCATTGATAGATAACCCATGTTACACTAGCTAATTGGTTGCAAGACTAATAAAGATTATACACTACAAAGATCACAACTTATTATATTCGCAACATCGGTCCCGATATGCTGCTAACAAGAATGATGAAGACTATAGTGTTATACTAGCTACTATCTTGTCATCTCCAAATAATGTACTCCTAAAAAGATAGTGTTAAATATACTAGGATGCTATAAGAGGGGAACCAAGACTTGGTATTATTGACCTAGCTAGACGTACACACGTATGCATGCGCGAACGTCATATACCGGCAAGCTGTCCCCGGCCGTTTTACAGGTGACCGGTGAAACCTTTACCTATCCATATACGAGGGGAAGGAGCGTGTCAATTTGTTACTCCATGACCGCGACAGTGCATTTTGCTGTGTCAACTGTCATGTATATCCAGATGTATATTACCTACTTATTACTGTACTGCCCAGTGGTTAGGGGCGTGGTGCCGCTCCTAGTCGACTCCCGTCGGGAGCAGGATTTCGAGAATTTTCGTCAATGTGGATTTCTACTATATCAATATTACCAAGGGCTAGTCCTTATAAGTTTTCATTTTTTCTAATGTACTGCCGCAGAACAGGACTCCATATGACCATATCTATGCGATCGATGTCGACGATCAATTCATCCAAGATCCTGTAGCACCCATGGACGTTACATGACGACCAAGCATCTCTACTGTACTCATTAGCATGATCATTACCACCTACCCCGTTCACCTGCTGCTATTTATACCCCGGCACCTCCATCGTCGTCACCAGGGCAGAGTGTGTGTGTTCTTGCTCCTCATCCATTCGACCGATCTTCATAGCTTGCCACTTGATCGTACCGGCACTGCCAGTAGAGCGGTCAAGATCGACATCAACGAGACCATCTGCCGATCGCAGTTCGGCAAGACCATCTAGACGAGTGTACCTAGCTACACCGCCAGAGCTAGACGTAGGTACGTCATGGAGGTGAAGGTGGTGAGCTCCAAGCTGGTGAAGCCGCGGTACCCCGAGGGCGCGACGCGGCCGGACACGACGGAGCACGTGCCGTCCTCGGTGTTCGACAAGATCACGTACCACATCCAGATGGCCATCATCTACGCGTTCAAAGCGCCGGCGCCCTCCACGGCCGACATCGAGCGCGGCCTCGCTGAGGTGCTCGGTGTCTACCGCCTCTTAGCCGGCCAGGTCGGAGCTGGCCCGGACGGAGTGCCGGGCGTACTGCTCAACGACCGCGGCGCGCGGCTCGTGGAGGCCCGTGTTGACGGCGCCACCCTCGCCGACGCCGCGCCGAGCAAGCCCACGCCGGAGCTGCTGAAGCTGCACCCTGACCTGGAGGGGGAGATCCAGGAGGTGGTGCAGGTGCAGCTCACGCGCTTCGCATGCGGCTCGCTCGCCGTCGGGTTCACGGCCAACCACGCCGTCGCCGACGGCCACTCCACCAGTGAATTCCTCGTAGCATGGGGACGCGCCGCGCGCGGACTTGATGTCCGCGTCGGACAGTCTTTGCCGCCGCCGCACAACCACCCCGACCTCTTCAAGCCGCGAGATCCGCCGCTCGTCGAGTTCGAGCACCGCGGCCTCGAGTACTACCGGCCGACGCCCAACTCCGACCACGGACACCACGGCGCCGACGACAACGTGATCATCCACAAGGCCCACTTCACCAAAGACTTCATCGCGGGGATGCGCGCCAAGGCGTCGGAGGGGCGCGGCCGGCCGTTCAGCCGCTTCGAAACCATTCTCGCGCACCTGTGGCGCACCATGGCGCGTGCACGGGGCCTCGGTCCCCGCGAGACCTCCACCATCCGCATCTCCGTCGACGGGCGGCGACGCCTGGACACGCCGCCCGACTACTTCGGCAACCTGGTCCTGTGGGCGTTCCCGCGTGCCACGGCCGGTGACCTTTTAAGCCGGCCGCTGAAGCACGCAGCGCAGGCGATCCATGACGCGGTGGCACGCGTCGATGGCGCATACTTCCAGTCCGTCATCGACTTCGCGAGCTCCGGCGCCGTGGAGCGGGAGGGGCTGGAGAAGACGGCGGTGCTGCACGACGTGCTTTGCCCCGACCTCGAGGTGGACAGTTGGCTAACGCTCCCTTTCTACGAGCTCGACTTCGGGGCCGGGAGCCCCACCTACTTCATGCCGTCCTACTTCCCGACGGAGGGGATGCTGTTCATCGTGCCGTCCTACCTCGGCGACGGCAGCGTGGACGCCTTCGTACCCGTCTTCGATCACAACCTCGAGGCATTCAAGCAATGCTGTTACTCCATGGAGTAACCACGACTAAGCTAGCGCACTATTGAGTGATTAAATTAAGCTCATTCCATTTGAGTGCATGGCTTTACAAAAAAAAAAACATTGAGTGCATGCATGCAAGCGAGTATTTTTTTTTTCTTTTCTTCCATGTATGGGTTGCATCCGTAGTTCCATATTGTTCATACATATACGTATGGTGTAAATGTTGCACGGTATGTGCATGTTTTTGTTTGCCGTATACGACGTTTTAGCGGTTGATATATATTGCGAGGATGACCCCGTCCACATGAAGGATGGATGTTAACGACAAATGCTTTTCTAGTATGTAATGTTACTACTAGTAAATATGTAATATATCCATGATTTATTCTGATGGAGATGTGTGCACCTGGTCCTTCTCGATACTTTGTCAAAACATCATGATACACTGGAAAAAACATGACATAAAACCACACGATACTCCTTTTAATTTACAGGTACCTATGGTCGCAAAACAGTATGATCAATACAACCTAGATTAAAAATAAGTGTAATGCCCAAAATCAAGATAAACTTAAAGCTAGAAAATGTGGTGCGAATGCCATTCATACTTGCTAAGACAACTTAGGGATCGATGTGATTAAAAGATAATTAAACCTGCTTCTTTCTTAAGCTTGGCGAGCTTAATTAAGAAACATATAGGTTTAAATTGTTATAACCATCCTCCTAAGCATCTTATGTATAGTACATTCCTTAACTCGCATTATGCTGTTCTTACCTACTGCTGTTCTATTTTTTTTTTTTCTGACCACCGCCACTAGTTCTCCACGAAGATAAATAAATAAGAGCACCTCCCCTAGTTCCCACGAAATTAAACACAACCTCCCCTAGCTAGTATAGTAGTACGTGTTGCTTCTGCTGTCGGATCCTGTAGCAGATCAAATCTCGTGAGCAATGTCAATTACATTGACATTTTGGTTTGTAGTAGCCAGTAGGTACGAGACAAGACATCACCGCCGTCATGTTTCTTCTTGTGTTCTTTTGTACTAGTACTGTGAGATGGGACCTTAATCGGTTTGATTAGGGGAAGAAAACACAAGAGCGAAAATTCGTTCAAGCACAAGCCCATGAGGCCATGAGGCAGGCCCTAAGTATAATAGCCATCTTACTGTTGTTTGGACGTGGCGGTGGTGAGGAAGAGAGCGACGTCGCGACAAGCCGGCGAAGGCAAATTCGTTCCGTCGGCAGCCGGCAAAGTGCCTACGGAGTACGTCCTGTCTCGATTCTACTCGTCTCCTTTTATTTTTCTCCTCTCTCCGCCGTGGTTTAGTCAAAAAGTAGTGGAGATTCGATCTACTGATCTCCTTTTTGTTGTGTCTCCATGCTTAGCTTAGCTTCACATGTCGTGCTTAGCCTTACCGACACGCACGGCACAGTACCATGAGTCTAATCGCCCAACGAAAGCGGAAGAAAATAACGAGGTCGACACGACGCGGCTCACAATTTTTAATTTCCACAAATCGTCCAACCGCAAAACACAAGTCAAAAATCCTGCATGCCTATGATAGTTCCCTGAGCTGACTGAATCGATGTCCATGCCAGAGACTTCTGATAATCGGCGCCAACATGACATACTCTCTCCTTTCTCTTCCTCTGTACGTTCGGGAAATCTTCCTTTTGGGATTTTATTTGTCATTCGAAAATACCGATCACTTGCTACTGGAAATCAGTTTGCCGAGTGTCAGAGGCCTTACCGAGTGCTCTACATCGAGCACTGGGTAAAAATATGCCCGTGGTAAAATTAGAGGAAAAACTCGACAAAGAAACCGAAAAAATATCGGGTAAAAATACATTGGAACAAATAGTAGGGAAAGAAATACACTTGGCCCTAGTAGAGGGAACGAGACAGTGAGTTGGCTTTGGCTAGTGCACCGGTTAGGGCATCTCCAGTCGTTGCGCCGCCCCAGGGCCCAAAACGGCGCTATTTTAGGCCGCCGCGGCGCGAAACGGCGCTAATCTGGATCCTGGGGGGCGCGTTTTCCAGCCGCGAACCCAGCCCAAGTTTCGGACCAAAAATTCAAAAACGCCGAACAAATAGACAAGGCGATTTTCATTCATATTTGGCGGAAAAATCGCCGATTACATAGCAGAATTTGAAACTAAAAACATAAAAACATTTTATTCGGCGATCTACAGGGCTAGTTGATGCCCAGGCTGGCCTGGATCGCCTTGCTGTAGTCGCCGTCGTCGTCGTCGTCGTCGGAGCCGTCTCCGGGAGGCCGGCTCGGGCCTTCGCCGTCGCCGCGCTGGAATTTGCTCAGCAGCAGGGCCTGCCTGAAGGCGTCGTCCTCCTCGTCGCTGTCGCTCGGGTCGAGCACGAAGTAGGGGAACTCCGGCAGCCTTTGACCAGCGCGGGAGCCGAGAGGATGAGGGCGCGGCCGCTCACGGGCGGTTCTGTTCCGCGCCATTTTCCCCCGCGTCGCTGACAGCACTGGCCCGCGTCGCCTTTCCCGCCATTTCACCCCCCCAAGCCGAACCCATTGGGCTGGGTTTCGCCTGGGTGCGCCGGCGCAAAATAACGCCGAAACGGCGCTATTTGGGGGGGGGGGGGGGCGACTGGTACAAAAACGGCGCTTTTTGGCCGCCGCGGCGCTAAAAAGGCCTCTTGGGGGGGCTCGGGGGGGGGGGGGGGGGGGGAGGGGCGGCTGGAGATAATGTGTCCACGTTCGACACAAAGGTGTATCTAGCCATTCCAAACAATGTTGTCAGATGGAGTTTCAAACTTTTTTAATAGATATGGTCCAAAATAGCTCCACTCCAATATACGAACAATGTATACCGTATTTAATAGATAAATCCCAAATTTTATGATTTTTTAAGCTTTTTAGCTATTGTGCATATTTGAATGACTATATCCATTTTGCTACAATAACTCAAATTTGAACTGAAACAGGGGCGTTTCCAGTGGGGGTGCCATGGCACCCCCTAAAAATCTGTAGAAATTCATATAGTACTAATATTTCGACCAATTCTCTCGTAAAAAAAAGTTGGACCAATTCTTGCTAACTGCTACAAGTATTTGGACTAATTGTTGCTTAATGGTAAGTCAAATAGGGAAGTTCTTAACCTTGGCACCCCCACCAATTTCATTCTAGATCCGCAAATGACTGGAATGAGTGTTATACCTTGCTTCTAAAAAACGACATTGCCATATTTGTGGCATAGTTCATTATGATGTGACCAAATTTGGCATAGATATCTTCTTGCAGTTCAAAACAACGTTGAAATAGATTTTGAAAATCGTTTGTACAAACAATCATTTTTCACTTTCTTGTCAAAATATGGTGCAAAATGGCACAGCTCCAGTTTTCACACAAAGTAGACAATTTTGTATGGACAATTCCCATCTTTTATAAATTTTTAACCTTTGTAACTACTTTCTCCCATGTAAGTGACTCTATGCCAATTTCTGAAATTAATTCAGATTTAAACTTCAGGTGTGTTATTGTTTGCTCCTCAAAATTCACAAAATTCTTTTTTAGATTTGAAAGAACCATAGATAGTTTTGAAATATTCATACTATGCCAAGAGTATTGACCCTGTTATGAAAACTTGAGCGTTGATTCAGTGGTTGCCCATTTTAGACGATAAGAAATAGGATCCATGTATACTTTTGAGACAATCTACTTATATGGATTGCAGCTTCCAAATTATGTCTTCAGCAAGGACATGGGTCAACATGAAACAACATAACCAAAATCCACCAAAAGACTTTCCATCAGATTTCAAATGTCTTGGTTAAAATGCCTTTTTCCTCTCACACTGAACCAACATGTTCCAGAGAAAAATTGGAGCAGCAACAAATGTTTTGGGGGCCATAGATTGTTCACTGGAACAGCAAGTGCTTCAGCCGTTTGCGGAAAACATTAAAAGAAACAGAATGCATTTGGGGTCCTGCCTATACCTAATTTAATTGTAAAAGAGCAAGATCCTCCACTCCTGTCAGTTTTAACCTCTCTCCCCTGTCGATATTGCCACCCAAGAGCAGGAGTGCTTCGGCAGCGTCCCCCACTAGAGCGGCTGCCTCGACCTGAGGAGGACCAGCCGCATCCACGAGGACAACGGGCAACCCCACCTCCGGCACATCGTCGGGCTCCGCCATGACCATCTCGTGCGCAATCTCGCGCACGTCCGGCACCGCCTCACCTTGCTGATCCTCTGGACCTTCCAATTCCATGACATCTTCAGAACCATACGGCTCCTCCTCGGTGCTAGCGCGGCCCACGTCGTCGACTGGCTCGGCGGCCCCATCTTCTTGTTCGTGGTAGTGCAGCATGACCATCCCCAGGGCGCCCTCAATCTGGTCGGTGCATCCCAGCCCCAAGTTCGGCGAGCGGAACACCCACAGCTCGATACGGACATTGTCGATCTCTTGCTTCTTTCGGCCGCAGCCATTGGGTTCCGGGCAAGGCGAGCTGCTCTGTCCCTCGCTGCTATCTGATTTTGGCGATGATGACTTCTGGCCCTTTCTTCTTCTGCTTCTCTTTTCCCCTCTTTTCTCAAGGAGTAGGTTGTTTTTCTTCAGGAATTTCGACCAATCTTTGCCTTTCATTCGGTACGCGGTGTTGCTCACCAGATACCTGAACTTCAGATCATACATCTCGCCGTTGCGGTCGTATGCCTGCACGTCCAAACCAAGTTCCTTTTCTGAATTATTATGTGTATCCTTTTTCCGCTTTCTCTTCTCTATCTTCAGCTCGTCGCTTTTGTTATTTTCTTTGTGCTTCTCGACTTTCTGTTCATACACTAGGGCTAGCTCCTTCTCCGAGATTATCACCTTAAGATGGCTGTGCCTGTGATTGTGCTGCTTGTTGCTCTTGCTCTTAGCTTTGCATGACATGAGGAGGCGGTTCTGTCCGTTCTCTCTGTCAGAATACGACATCTTCTTTTCGTAGACGCAGATGGGGCTGACCGGGCCGAGATCATGGAGGATGCCGCGCAGCCTATCGCTCACGATGGGAATGTCGTCGAACACGATGTCTTTCACGGCTGGCAACATGCACGCGTGGTGGGATTTGTCAACCCCCCCTGCCCGGATGGCGTCGCCCATGAGCTTCTCGACCGGAGGCTGGAGCAGGGCGTCGTCGTTCTTCGGCGTCTGGTCCACGGCCAACATTTTCCCCTTGCGCCGTCGTTCTTCCTCGGATTTCAATTGTGCTGCTGCCGCCATAGCTTCGCCATTGCTCGCAGACGGAGCGGACGATGACGACGACGCCACAGAGCCGTTGGCGCTTGAAGATCCACCATCGCCGCTCTTAGGGACCGGCTCCTGATCAATGGCCATGGTGGGTGGTGGTACCACCAAGCCTGTCCTCCTCCTGCGAGGCACGTTGGTGAGATCGATCATGGCGAGATGGCGAGGGCGAGGATGGTTTCCGGTGGCACAAGATGAAACTACACGGGGTGAAATACCTAGCTCAAGAATATGTACAACGTACAGAGCTAGCGAGTTATTTGCACTGGTGGTCACACAACTCGACAGCTATGTGCACTTAAATCACACAACTGGATAACTGAATTTTTTGGTCACACAACTCGTCATCTGGTGCACTTAAGTCACTGACCCCACCTGTCAGGCCGTTTTCCGTTGAAGTTGATGCTGACTGGACACGTAATTTTGCAAAAAAAAACCCTGTATTTTTGTACATTTGCAAAAAAAACCCTGTATTTTTTTAAAAAAACCCCTGAATTTTTGAAATGTCCAAAAATACTGGGGTTTTTTTGCAAATGTACAAAAATACAGGGGGGTTTGCAAGATTACGTGTCCAGTCAGCATCAACTTCAACGGAAAACGGCCTGACAGGTGGGGTCAGTGACTTAAGTGCACCAGATGACGAGTTGTGTGACCAAAAAATTCAGTTATCCAGTTGTGTGACTTAAGTGCACATAGCTGTCGAGTTGTGTGACCACCAGTGCAAATAACTCAGAGCTAGCAGCCTAGTACACTACGACCAAGCCTCATGTGTGACCCCTACGTCGTGTTGGATACGGGACTCTCAGAAAGTACCCGAATAGGAAACAGAACTCATGGACTCCTCGTCTAGCTAGACATTCCATATTTGTGTCAATCACCACAACTATAAGGACTGGCCGCCTTCCAAATCCTACTCGTCTAGACATTCCATATTCACCACATGCACCTGGGCTGGCCGCCAAATTAAATATGTGTTTGGATGTTAGAATTAATCACGATGGTGCTGTTCGGCTCTATGTAGTACTCCTATGTTCGGTTTGAGTATATAGCCCTTCGCTTAGTAATTGAATATTCAAACCAGTGCGTCCATGCGAGCTATCTTTTCTAGTCCTACCTTTTTTTTTGTTTTGAAATGAAGTTTAAGCTGCATTGAATCGATAGACAAAACTTTTTTTTATTAATTATTCAACAAAGCTTTACAAGGAAATAAATATATCAATAAGTCTGAACCCACCTTCATAGCAACATCTATCACTAATACTCTTACCAACTTGATGAAAGGAATGGATATGATCGGAACCGTTTGCTCAGACCTCACACCAAAGCATATCATGTGAAACCGGAGGCCTCAGTCACATCACCCAACGCCGAGTCGAAAGCACAAGCCGGCCCTCCACACTCTCAGGCACCACATGTGCATGCTCTAGAAGCCACCACCGCCGTTTTCGGCTCATACATCTTCAGAACATATATAAACACATTTACCTTGCTAGGCATGCGGTCGACGTCGTCACCTCCATGCGCGCGCCACGCCGCCGAATCTTATCATCGTCGATGCGAAAAATGAAATGCCGCTCCATCGTTGAAACCATCCACTGGTCCCTCGAGCCGATTCATATCTCCAAGAATGATGCCCCAAGGGGGGACTACACGGGAGCGCCACCATCATTCTCAGGGATCGGTCATGAACATTTTTTCGAACCTGCAAACATTTTTGTAGTTGGCAAGAATACATTTTAAAAAAAATGAAAAAAATTGAAACGCAATTTGTTCATGTTTTAGCAATTAACTAGTAAACATGCCCGTGCGTTGCAACGGGGAAGAAATATCTACCGTTGATCTGTACTGAATATTTTTTAGACTGTGAAATTTGGAACACATAGAATGGAACTATGCTTTGAACAATCCTTTCTTTTCGGCCACTCGCTTGACCATATCTTGCCAATGCTCTTCATGAGGGATAACGTTTTCTCGATGCAACCAAAACAAAGACAAGAAGAATCCAAATTTGATAAGATTAAGTGCATATGTGTTACGTACAAAACAAGCTCGAAATTGGTGTCATTTGCTTGAGAACACACATAGCACCCAGACCACGCAAATGTTTCAAAGCCAAAATATATATAAAAAAATCATATGGAGAATTAAGTGGCTCAACAGCACAATAGAGTAAATGAATTCAACAAAAGAGGTATGGGTTTTACATGATATAGATATATTTAGACACTGAACAATACATTTTACACATTATTAATAAAATTTTATTTTCTATTTTTCAATAATTAAACTAAAGCACATAGATGCAGCTTGCTGCCAGTTAGAATGCCCAGTCTCCTCCTTGACGAATGGTTGCTCCTATTGAAGTTCAACCTAGCATAAGCAAATGCAAGTTCAGTATGAGGGACAAGATGAAAAACACCAGCAATTTCTTTTGTCCACCAAAGGAGCTCCAACAATAAGTCAATAAGTGACAATAAAAAATCTATCTGCCGGTGATACTCGGATCAGGGCACACTGTTCCATCCACTGTCAGCTTGTGGACTTGGTGAAGGTTGATCCACCAATCAAATCAATAAGTTGATGAAAAAATTCTGAATAGTTACCTGACCGCACGCTGTATTTTCAGTTTTCCTTTAATCAAGGGAACCTGGAAACATAGCTTTTGGAACACCTGTACAGTAGTTTTGTAATTCGAAGCAGAGACTTTAGGGCCTTGGAAACAAGAATGATACAGATATGCTGGAACGTCTGCACCTTGCCAGAGCAGTCCCATCACAAAAGTAATGGAGTAGGGTAAACAGCAAGAGTGAAATGCCTTTCCTCTAAAAACAGCAAGACTGCAAGACCATGACACCCTTACAATTAAATTCAGTGTGCTTCTTAAAAATGATTAAATTATGCGCTGATTGTATAGCCGATGTGATTCCTGAGGTACCAAGCAAATATATATTGAATTAGATTCTGGAACCTCCTTCGAGTATACTACAATAAATGGTTAATCCCAAATACTGATTGTTTGGAGAAACACGCATGACATGCATGTGTAGATGCACGACAGTACTAAGCTGGAGCATCCTAGCGTCAGGTAGGGCTGAAACGCTGCCGTTCTAGCGGGTTAATGTCAAGCACGCGTCTAGCAGCATAAGAAATCTGGGAGAGATGGGGATTAAGATGATTATGGGTGTCGGGGGTTACCCCCGGGTAGGGTAAAGATGAAGTAAAGACATGTAAGGTTAAGGCAGTAAGCTGTCCGAGGTAACGATTGAGCAAGGACGCAGGAGGCGTCACCCGACGTAAGGTGAACATCTGGGGTAAATTCTCCGAGGTATATCCTCCGAGGTATGAACCTCGGGGCGGTCAGCTAGCTACCACGGGAATAAGGTATTCTCTACCGAGGTATAGGATCAGGAGTGTTATCCGAGGTTGGCAAGCAAGGATCGAGGCATGTCAGAGGGGTCACGGGCGCCGCAGAGCTCGTAGCCCGAAGCTTCAGAGGACAGCGAGGTCCGTCCACGGGTTTCCCGGAAGCTCGGAGGCCTAGGAGCTGACTTGGCTATTTCGGGAAAGGTCTACAGGCTAGACCTCGGCAGGCTACTGAAGTATGACCGGAAGAGGAAAGCTAGGCCTGTCCGGCCTGACAGTCCGGCCGTTGAGTTGGCAGGAGGCAGAGGCTTGTCTTCTACCTTTTGGCCATGCCATTGTTAGTTGGAGGCAGGGGTAAAACTGTACTTCGGCCTATGTATATAAGCAGCATCTCTACCTCCAGGGAGGAGGACGGCAAAAACCCTAGCTCATTTCCCCTTCATAGTTTCATCTTCTATCTAGAGCTCTCACTTGAGCAACGTCATACAGCTCGAGGAGCACCTTGTACCTGAGAACGACACTGATATATTGAGAGAGGCAAGGCAGGAGTAGGGGTTTTACTTCCTCACGAAGGCCCCGAACCTGGGTACATCGTGGTGTCTTTGGCGTTCTTGGCTTTCTTGGTTCTTGTTCATGTTCTTGTGGTTCCTTGCATGTTCTTGCTTGTGCACATCTTGAGTGCATAAACCCTCCCCGGATTCCCCCAACGACCATTCGGCCCCAACTAAGCCATACCCATGGCATCTGCCGTGATCCCACCACGACAGTTGGCGCCCACCGTGGGGCAGATTGAGGCGTTGGGTGGAGTTTCCATCCGGACGGGCTCCTCTGAGTGTGTTCTTTCTGGCCTTGTTGCCAAGATCGGCGAGTTCGCCTTTGTGAGCGACAATGCGGGGTGCTTCGCCGGCAAGCCTTTCCCCACTGATGGCTTCCTCATGATGCTCGGCAGCTTGCCCACGTACGTTGCTGTCGAGGTGGTTCGCGAGTACCCGGAGCAGGTGCTCGTGGATGACGAAACTCCTCTCCTGGCGGCTTTGGGCCAGCGTGTCACTCACCCTCCGAGGTGTGTGGAGGTGATGATGGCTGGTACCAAGCCTGCAGCTAGCAAGGCGGATGCTGGCAAGGTCGCGCTAGCCGAGGTGGAGGCAACGCCAACCGAGCTGCCTGAGAAATCAGGTCGGGCGGCGAAGTTTCCGTACGAGAAACCTAGTCAGAACGAGCAGTTGGGCATGCCAAGGGAAAAAGTTCCCTTAGAAGCTATCGTTGATAGGTTAGCTCGGCCACTCGCAGTAGAGGCAAGTGTGGAGCATACGGTGGCCGGGTTAGAGGCAGAGCGCCAGAGGGTGCTGAGAGAAGCTCGGTTGCTGGCCGAGGCTAAGCAGCAGTTCGATATGGAGCAGAAGGAGTACAATGCTGCACATGGTATAGAGGATGGTTTTACTCCGGTTGTGCGGCGTAAGAAAGCTGCTCTGCTCAACCGAGGCAAGGACCTCTATGGGGAGATGGCTAGGGCTGCAGTCTCGGGCTCGAGTAAGGCAACAAGTAGCAGGTCGGCTACTGGTAGGCCGGTGTATAGTTCACCAGCTAAGAACCTTAGAGCAGCCGAAGCAGTAAGGGCCGGGCTATCGGAGTTGACCGGAGATGCATGGCGTGAGCAGCAGAAGCGGCTCAACGAGTTAGTGCATGTGGCCAGCAAGCAAAATGAAGCCCTCCGCAAGGCCGGCTTGGCGGTTCGCAGGCGGTCCATTCGATTAGGCCGGTTAGCCAGGGGTCCAAGGGGCAAGCCTCGTCTCCACACGTCGGAGGAGCCGATCGTGCCCGGAGTGTCACTTCAGGTCGGAACAAGGAGATGCAGCTGCAAGTGTACGATCCGGTGTTAGCTGGGAAGCAAAAGGTCGGCGACGCTAGCCGAGCCAATGGAGACCCCGGCCCAGGTGATGCAAGCCGAGCTAAAGGCCGTTCAGCTCAGGGAAATCAGAACGGTGGGCAAGCAGCGTCGGCTGGCCGAGGTAAACCACCTCAGCCCCCGAGGCATCAGCAGCAACCCCGGCCGCAGGAGCAGTATCAGCAAGAGCCGGAGTATGTTCCGCAGCCGAAGAACGTCGGTCGAGGTGGCGACCGATATGATGATGGAAATTCAGCCATGGAGCGGGCTGGATTCCATAGAGTGGATGGTGCATTGGGAGAGCGTATCGGAGCTCGGATGTTGCCTACAGGTGATGCGCGCTACAAGCTAGATCGGATTTACATGTCCGAGAAGTTGGAGGAGGAAGGCCCTCCTGGTCCGGCGTGTTTTGGACCTCGGATCATGAAGGAACCACCTCCACCAGTGTCTCAGTTTCAGTTGGGTCGGAGTACCAGGCCGTACAATGGGAGCACCAAGCCGCAAGATTGGCTAGCTGATTATGTTTCAGCAGTATACATTGCGGGGGGCAATCGCCGATGGGCGGTCCGGTATCTCCCGCACATGTTGGAAGGTCCTGCTCGGATCTGGCTGAACAATCTGCCGGAGAATAGCATCGATTGCTGGCTGGATTTAGAGGAGGCATTCAATAGCAACTTCGCCAGCACTTACAGGAGGCCAAACCGACCTCAGCTTCGATAGCAACTTCGCCAGCACTTCGCCAGCACTTACAATCTGCCGGAGAATAGCATCGATTGCTGGCTGGATTTAGAGGAGGCATTGATCAAGTGATCGATTCTACGGCTGGATGTGAGCTGTTGTCTTTTATTGATGCATATTCTGGTTTTCACCAGATCCCACTGAACACTGATGATCAAATAAAGACTGCCTTTATTACCCCATACGGGGCGTATTGCTATCGTGTCATGTGTTTCGGTTTGAGAAATGCCGGGGCAACTTATCAAAGGTGTATGCAGAAGTGCTTACATTCTCAAATGGGCAAGAATGTGCAAGTGTATGTCGATGACATTGTTATCAAAACTAAAAAGAAGCATACTCTCATCGAAGACCTCGAAGAGACATTTGCAATTTAAGAAAGTATCGGTTGAAACTTAACCCGGACAAGTGCACCTTTGGTGTCCCGGCTGGAAAATTGCTCGGTTTCCTCGTATCGAGCCGAGGTATAGAAGTTAACCCGGCTAAGATCCGAGCTATCGAAAGAATGAAGTTGCCGAACTGTTTAAAAGATGTGCAGAAGTTCACGGGATGCCTTGCATCTTTAAGTCGGTTTGTAAGTCGGCTAGGAGAAAAAGCCTTACCATTGTATCAACTTATGAAGAAAAGTACCAGTTTCACTTGGACCCCGCAGGCGGACGCGGCGTTCAATGAGCTGAAGAAGATGTTGTCCACTGCTCCGGTGTTGGCATCCCCTTTGCAGAATGAACCGATGTTGATATACATTGCGGCTACAAACCGGGTCGTAAGTGTTGCAGTGGTGGTGGAGCGAGACGAAGGAGGCAAATCGGTGCAGAGACCAATCTACTACCTGAGCGAGGTGATATCCACGTCGAAGCAAAACTACCCCCACTACCAGAAGATGACGTACGGAGTATACCTGGCGGTTAAGAAACTGAAGCATTACTTCCAAGAGCATCCCATGACGGTGGTATGTGATGCTCCAATCTCGGAGATCATCGGATGCAAGGACGCAACTGGGCGAGTTGCCAAATGGGCGATCGAGGTATCTCCATACACTCCGCATTATGAAAGGCGAGATGCAATCAAGTCGCAGGCGCTGCCGGACTTTTTATGCGATTGGGCCGAGATGCAATATGAGCCGCCCTTGCCGGACTATAATTATTGGAAGATGCACTTTGATGGGTCCAAGACCAAGGTCGGATTAGGTGCCGGCATAGTCCTAACCTCGCCGAAGCAAGACCAGTTGAAGTATGTGCTGCAAATCCATTTCTCGGCGTCGAACAACGTGGCGGAGTATGAGGCCCTGATCCATGGGCTCAAGGTGGCAAAGGAGATAGGCGTCCGGCGTATAGAATGCTTCGGCGATTCAGCTTTGGTGGTGCATCAATCCACCGGCACTTGGGATGCATTGGATGCGAACATGGAGTTGTATCGGTTTCATGTGCAAAAGGTGTCTGGGTTTTTCGAAGGATGTGAGTACAAGCACATACCTCGGGGGGAGAATGAAGCCGCCGACGTATTGTCTAAGCTCGGTTCATCCAAAGAACCGGTGCCACCGGGGATAGCACTGAACCATTTGAGAACTCCTTCAATCAAGCCTTCTCCTGACTCCGAGTCAATTTTCTTACCGCCAAGTTCGGAGTCTGAGCCTATTCCTATGGAGGTAGACGTCGGATGCGTTTGGCCGGACTCGGGGACTGCTTCGCAGTATCCGAGGACTGATGGAGCTTTTCCTATGGAGTAGATGATGGGAACTTCGGGTCTGACCCGGGGACTTCGCACCAACACTCGGGGACTGGCCGAGCAATGGTAAGGCAATCATGAAGAGATCATGGCGACCGAACCAATGGAGATAGATGAGAGCTTTTTCCTCTACATCCAGTGCCGGAATGGGCGGAGCAGATAATGAACTTCATAACTGACGGAAGTTTGCCAAGTGATACAACCGAGGCAAGGAGAATCCAGAGGAGAGCTAAGGGATACACCATCATCAACAAGGAGCTATACAAGAGAAGTGTGACCGAGGTGTTGCAGAGGTGTGTCGAACCAGCTGAAGGCAAGGAGATGCTTTTAGAAATCCACCAAGGAGAATGTGGACATCATTGCAGCACAAGAGCTCTGGTGGCCAAGGTGTTCCGGCACGGGTTCTATTGGCCCACCGCCAATGCCGATGCAGAAGATATAGTTCGGAAATGTGAAGGGTGCCAAAGGTTCGCCAAGCAGCAGCACATGCCAGCTTCGGCGCTCAAGACCATTCCTATCACGTGGCCCTTTGCAGTTTGGTGTCTGGACATGGTGGGAGAATTCAAGCCAGCCCGAGGCAATATGACTCACATACTGGTGATGGTGGACAAATTCACTAAGTGGATCGAGGTGAAGCCAATCCGAAAAGTGGATGGTCATACGGCAGTGACCTTTTTGAAGGAAATAATCCTGAGATATGGATATCCTCATAGTATCATTACAGACAACGGCACGAACTTTGCTGTCGGAGAGTTTGCTCGGTTCTGCATGAGTAAGGGAATTCGACTTGATGTAGCCTCGGTGGCTCACCCACAGGCTAATGGGCAAGTAGAAAGGTCAAATGCATTGGTATTGGCCGGAATCAAAGCTCGGCTAGTAGAACCACTGTTGAAAACACCGGGGTGTTGGATCGATGAGATACCAGCAGTTCTGTGGGGTTTAAGGACCACACCGAACAGATCAACAGGCTATACGCCATTTTCATGGTCTATGGGGCCGAGGCAATGCTGCCAACCGACATTGAATATGATGCGCCCAGAGTGGCAATGTACACAGAAGCCGAGGCTAAAGAAGCTCGGGAAGATGCTGTAGATCTGCTCGAGGAAGCAAGAGAATTGGCCTTATCTCGGTCAGCAATATATCAGCAGGGTCTCCGACGCTATCAAAGCGGCATGTAAAACCCCGAAAGTTTAATGAAGGAGACTAGTGCTGAGGCTTGTTCAGCGCAGCAAAGGTCGGCACAAGTTGTCACCTCCATGGGAGGGACCATACATTGTGAGCCGAGCTTTGCACAATGATTCGTACTATCTTATAGATGCACAGGAGCCAAGGGGAGATGGGCTGGATAGACCCGATGCGGAGCTTCAGCGTCCATGGAATGTAGCTCTACTCCGACCCTTCTACTGTTGAAGGAAGTAATGTATGTACCTCGGCTGATCTTTAATAAAAACTTCGGCACCTCGAGAGTGAGCTCGGGGACTGCCTCGCTCTTATGATTGCATGTTTCTTTTTGTTTGTACTCTTTCTTCGTTCGTATGCCGAACTATTTTGAACCTCGTCTCAAACTTCAAGTACTGTATGCTATGTAACTAATCTTGTGACTCGACTGACGAACGCCAGCATGGCAGTCAAGAGCAAAGACGAAAGAACATGGGAAACATGAAAATGAACTCGGGGACTCGGTCCAAAAGACAGTTCGGCATATGTCGTTTACTAACCCCTGTTTTTACTTCTTTTTTATGTCGGATGACTTTGAAACATACCTCGGAATTTACCAAGTACTGTATGCTATGAACAACAATCTTGTGACTCGACTGTCGAACGCCAGAATGGCAGACAAGAGCAAAGAATGCCAAATATAGTAAACACGAAAGTAAACTCGAGCAATCATTCAAAAGGATTCGACATAAAGCTTAGAAAAGCATGGTTCGAATAAGCATGATAGTAACAGAGGTAGCAAAAGGAATTACTTAAGTTTGATTACAGCTGCATCCCGGCATACCGGGGATTTAATGAAGTTTTCCAGTGCATAGGTTCAGGTCGAGGAATTTGAGTTAAACGTCGGCAGCAGCCGACGCATCAGGAGTGGGCTCCGGAGTAGAGGTAGCCTGAGAAGTGCTGGCAACATCGGCAGTAACCTCGGCATCAGTTTGGGGCGGATCCTCGGTTTCTTCCTCGGCATCGGAGGCTGTTTCATATTCACCATCTTCGCCATCTTCTTCTTCTCCTGTCGCATAATCCTCGGCGTCGGAGTAGGTGTCTCCTTCGCTCAAAATCTTTGTGTTGGCATATCCAGCGAAGAAGGCAGCCATCTTTTCGCGGCGCTTGATGAGAGTTGGGTCCGAGGACCAGGGCGAGCCTCGGCGAAGAGTGTTCATCTTTTCGAGGTCGATCTTCTCGCACCAAGTCATGATGAATTTGAGAGCGGCATCAGCTCCAGCGCGAGCTGAAGATGAACGCCACTCTCGGAGTCTTTGTTCGGCTTCACGAAGCTTGGAGGCAAGATCCTCGGTAGTCTTGGGAGCATCAGCAAGAGGCCATAAGGCTCGGAAAGCAGACACACCTGCATCGAGAAGTTCCGACCCAATGGTTCTCAATGGATGGATCCGAGACTTGATGGCCACGATATGGTCCTCAACGGTCCAATCGGGGTTCTGTTCGTTCCGCCTCTCCCTGTGCCGACCAGTGATGCTGCGGGCCGCAACTTGGGTGTAGGTAAAATGCTCTATAGTAGGGTAGCCTGTTATCAGTGTGAGAAATGGTTCGGCAGAAACCAATGGTGTGGAGGACAAAGAAAAGCTAAGGGAGGCAAGAAACTTACCGTCCATCTCGCGGTTGATAGTTTGCAGCGTCGGGAGAAACTGGTTGACCTGCGCCTGCAGAGCTTCCAAAGCCTCTGTGGCCGAGTTGGCGCGGACCTCGGCTACTTGGAGAGCTTCTTGGTGGTCTTTGGCAGAATCCTCCCGAAGTTTCTTCTCTGCCTCGACGGCCTTATCCTTCTCATCCTTCAGCTTCTCCGTTTCTGATTTCCGGAGCCCATCAATGCGCTTGAGCTCCCTTACCAGACGAGCTACTTCGGCTTTCTCTTGTTGTAGCTTCTCTTCCAAAGAGTTCTTTTCTGCAAGGACGGCCTTCTGCTCGTCGTGGAGTTTCTTGTGGTCAAACAAGAGGGTATGAAAGATATCTGTGCGGATGTTCATAGTATTCTGCAAGGAAGAAAAATATAGCTCGGTTAGAAAGGCTATACCTCGACAAGAGTCTCGGGGACTCGGAGTCAAATCATTGGGAAAATGTTGCCGGGGTATGCCTCGACATGAGTCTCGGGGACTCGTACCCGAGGTGCATGCTAAAGTGAGATAAAATGGATTGGATACGTCGGATGAAAATGGAAAGTTGAGATTCAAGCCAAACAATTTTAACTCCGACGGAGCGTCAATAGTTTACCTCGAATCTCGGGGACTGGGGATGGTGGATATTAGATGAGATACTGCATGAAAGTAAAGAGAATAGGACTTACGTCGATGGTTTGAGCAGCACGCAGGGCAGCAGTTTGTAGATCATATACGCTTCGGCCGCAGGCGCTGTTTCCCGCGGGATGCTCAGCCACCGGAGCAGCTAAGGAGGCCGAGGAGACCTCGTCTGCAGAATTCCAGTCTGCATTGTAATGTTCCAAGGAGCCGAGGCTCTGGTCACTATCAGTGCGCAGAGGAGGAAATCCCCACGGTCCCGCCCTGCTCGATGCCCCTAATCGAGGCCTCCACGGCCAAAGTAGCCTCGGAACTTGAAGCAGGCCGATTATCCAATATGAGAGATGCCCTCCGAGCATATTCTTCGGCCGGAGGGGCAGTCTCATCAATGGGTGCGGCGAATGGAGGAATTCGGCGTGTCACCGGGGGAGGAGACCTCGGTTGGATCCTTGAAGGAGAAGAGATAGTCAGGGTGCCAGACCCAGATGTTGGTTTGGGGGTGACCTTGGACTTCACCGTCTCTTTCTCTTTCTCCTTGCCCTTCTCCAACGGCAAGGTGGTTTGGCGGAGTGGTTTTTGGGGCTGTTGCTTGGGCTGTTGCTTGGGCTGTTGCTTCTGCTGATGCTTCTGCTGTTGCTGCTGTTGGTTGCGGGCAGTCTGGCTTCGGGGGGAGAGTCGTGGCTCCGGCAAGGTGGTAGCCGAAGTCCTGGCGGATTGGTCTCCGCATCCGTTTGAGGACGCGGAGAAGTCTGACCTCGGGTGGGGGCAGATTTCCCCAAGCCGGGCCAGACCTCGGTGGAGGAGATCCGGGGCGAGAGTTCGTCGGGGAGGTCGTGGCTTCAGAGGCACCAACGGGTGCAGTCATGGAGGATACCTCCTGATCCACGTCTATGGGGGCACTGCAACGAAAAGAAGATGGTCAAGTGTTAATACCGAGATAATATGTTTAAGCAACAAACAGTGTTGGCTATAGAAGCAAAGCATTACCCATCCGAGGTAGGAAGCCTCCTGCCCCCCCGGGCATGAGGAGGATGTCCGGACTTCTTCAGCCGGCGTCTCTTGACCGGAGCCTCAGTGGGTCCGGAGGCTCCAGTGGCGGATGGTTCGGCGGCCGAAGTTGCGGCACCAGCGCGTTTCCGGCTGGTTGCTGGAGTAAAGTTTGGAAGGTGAGGAAGGCAGGAGAGAGGTACCGCGTTTATTGGTTCCATGATGAGGAACCCCTCCTCGTCATCCGAAATCTCTTGAACTGAAGCTTGTGCTTGAGGCTTACCCGCGGTGGTGATGCGGGCCGAGGCAATGGGCATAAAATCCTCGTCGTCAGGGTCCACGTTGGATGGTGGGTCCTCGACAGGGAGATCCTCGCCGAAGTGGTCCGTAGGATGGACTCCATCCTCGGCGGTCTGGCGGGCGAACAGCTATATGGCAGACATATGAAAAGGAGTTAGGAAGAAAATTATCAAGATGAACGTCGGTAGCAAGACCTCGGTGGTAAAGGAGTATCGAAGAAAACGTCGGAATAGCGTACCTGTCATCAGAGATCTTGGACTTGGTGATAGCTCGGACTCGCCGAGCTACCGCGGCATTGTCCAGTGCAATGTGCGTATGTCGGGTGGGGTCATAAAGACCGCTCAGGTGGCAGATCTTGTGAGACCTCGCCTGGAGAGGGGAGACCCTGCGCTTCACGAATGTGCAGGCCAGGTCGTCAGCCGTCAGGACTTTCCCGTCGTTCTCGGGGTCCTCCAGGTCCTGCCATTTCGCAATATACCCATGGATGGACTTGAGTTCGCCGGTGTGAGGGGGAGCGTAGTCCCAGTTGAGCTGTTCTGTAGGAGGGCTGAGGTTAAACGCCGGCAGGTTGAGGAAGTCCTCTTCGCCGGAGTTCTTCACGTAAAACCACGTCCGGAGCCACTTGCGAACGGTGTACGGAGTAGTGATACGTGGGAAGATGGAGTTTCGGCGAGGAGCTATGGTGGCAGCTCCGCAGGCGGTTAGTTGCTTCGGCAGATCCTTGATTTTTGGAGCCGGGATCACTTGCCGCTTAAGTTGGAAGTAGCGAGAAAAGAGGTCTACCGTGGCTTTGAGGCCGAGGTATCCCTCAGAGAAGGAAACGATGCAGGAGAGAGTGGTGATGGCGTTGGCGGGGAGGTGATGAACCTGGAGTCCAAACTTGTCGAGGAAGCTCCGGAAGAAATCACTAACGGGCAGTCCGAAGCCGCGCTGGAAGTGCGCGACGAAGACCACCCGTTCCCCTTGCTTGACTTGAGGCTCGAGTTCGCCCTCGGGTAGGCGGCACTCTACCCCGGTGGGAATCCGCCGAGTCGCCCTGAGCCACTGGATTTCGTCCGGAGTTACATCCGAACCTTCCCAGCCGGCTCGTTCTCCGACCTCCAGTTCGAGGTCTGGAACCTCGGTTTGTTCCGAAGTCTCAGGAGGAGACATCTCGGCAGAATCAATCTGCAGAGAAAGCACAGAAGTTTAGCAAAGGAAAAAGTAAATCTGGAATCTAAGGCTATATCTGGCTAACTCAGGAGGAGTTGGGCGGCTATCTTGTGTACATAGAGGCATATCTATGCTAGGCGAGCATCTATCCGAGGCATGAAACCAATTTCTAGCCAAAAGAGTATGCGAGTAAGATCTACCGGAGGAGGTAAATAGAGTTTTATTCAAGAACATATGAAGAACCAAAGCGCGAAGAGGAAGAAACCTAGAGCAATGCCTAGGGTGTCAAGAAGGGGAGTACATACCGTGAAAATGAGGTGCTGAAGGGCGGCGCCGATGACGCGTTCGCAACGGCGACGAAGGAACTGCTCGTCGTGGCAGCGGGGATGCGTTTCTTCTCGACCGGAAGCGGCGGCGCTGGTTGCGATGGAGGCGAAACGGCAAGTGGATGAGGAAGAAGAGGGATGCATTGCCCTGGGCCTGTATTTATAACCGCGGGCGGTAACTGCGCACTACCGCGCGGTTATCGGAGCGGCGAGTGGGATCGTTTGTGCACAATGGCCCACGTGGCACGAAGATAGCGGTGGGCGAGCAGGCCACAGGATCGGTTGCAGGAGGCAAACCGTCGGGCGGTGCGGTTACTGGAGCGCGAAGCGGCGCGAGCGGGGAATCTCCGCTGACGTGGGCCGCGTGGTGGAAAGCACTCGAGTGCTTTGACTGCCGTGGACCAGGAAGTGACGGATGGGACACGTGAACAGTGTTCTCTGACCGAAGTCAGTAAGGATGCAGGAATCGAGGGGTTAACGTCCGAGATCTCGGCGGATACTTCGGAAAAGCAGCATGGTCCGAGGAACAGACCGATGGATTTTCCGGGGTATTGGTTCGGAGACCTGCAAAACATTGTAGCGCATGTGGTTTCGGGTTGAACCTGATGCGGCCTTTCATCCGAGGCTGCAAGACCACATCAGCTTCGGGGACTACTGTCGGGGGGTTACCCCCGGGTAGGGTAAAGATGAAGTAAAGATATGTAAGGTTAAGGCAGTAAGCTGTCCGAGGTAACGATTGAGCAAGGACGCAGGAGGCGTCACCCGATGTAAGGTGAACGTCTGGGGTAAATTCTCCGAGGTATATCCTCCGAGGTATGAACCTCGGGCGGTCAGCTAGCTACCACGGGAATAAGGTATTCTCTACCGAGGTATAGGATCAGGAGTGTTATCCGAGGTTGGCAAGCAAGGATCGAGGCATGTCAGAGGGGTCACGGGCGCCGCAGAGCTCGTAGCCCGAAGCTTCAGAGGACAGCGAGGTCCGTCCACGGGTTTCCCGGAAGCTCGGAGGCCTAGGAGCTGACTTGGCTATTTCGGGAAAGGTCTACAGGCTAGACCTCGGCAGGCTACTGAAGTATGACCGGAAGAGGAAAGCTAGGCCTGTCCGGCCTGACAGTCCGGCCGTTGAGCTGGCAGGAGGCAGAGGCTTGTCTTCTACCTTTTGGCCATGCCATTGTTAGTTGGAGGCAGGGGTAAAACTGTACTTCGGCCTATGTATATAAGCAGCATCTCTACCTCCAGGGAGGAGGACGGCAAAAACCCTAGCTCATTTCCCCCTTCATAGTTTCATCTTCTATCTAGAGCTCTCACTTGAGCAACGTCATACAGCTCGAGGAGCACCTTGTACCTGAGAACGACACTGATATATTGAGAGAGGCAAGGCAGGAGTAGGGGTTTTACTTCCTCACGAAGGCCCGAACCTGGGTACATCGTGGTGTCTTTGGCGTTCTTGGCTTTCTTGGTTCTTGTTCATGTTCTTGTGGTTCCTTGCATGTTCTTGCTTGTGCACATCTTGAGTGCATAAACCCTCCCCGGATTCCCCCAACGACCATTCGGCCCCAACTAAGCCATACCCATGGCATCTGCCGTGATCCCACCACGACAATGGGGCAGATTGCAGACGTGGTCGAGTATGCCTAGAGGCAAATTTACGGCCTAGAGACTCAAGCGCATCGATCCTTTCTTCTTCAGAGATTTTCCCGAAGTTGTACGTGCACAAAACATAGATGCAAGCAGGGTGCAGTGTAGGGCTGGAGATTTGAAGGATAAGATGCTCCCCGGCTTCACGACTTGTTTTCCTTGACAAAGAACCCAGCAGAACCGTGAGGAACCTGGAGCGAGGGAATGCACGTCGCTGAAACAGCTCAGGGAACAGGGCACAACACACCATGGTGCATATGGACGGAGAGAGGGTCGGGGTGGTGGAACCTGGACACCTGGTCCCGCGTCTTTTTGCCGCTGGCTTCGCCTCAAGCACAGGCGCCCGTTGACGCCGCCGCTGGAGAAGGACGGGGAAGGTCGAGCTGCCGTGCTCGGCTGTCCAGGCGCGGGTAGAGAAGGGGTCGGGGAGGAGGTCCACGAGTGGCATGGCGCGGACGTCCGCCGATGATGGTTGCGACGAGCAGGTTCATGGCCGAGAAAAGGGGGTGAGGCGCGGATCACTGCCCGTCTCAACGCTGCCCATCGGCGGCGACAAGCCGAGCGCTCGATGGCCGGACAAAAATAGAACAAATCAATTGAACCGTTTTTTCTAACTTACGGGTGGCACAGATGGGTAATTATTTACAATTTCAGGGGCAAGTTCGATGACTTACCAAACCAAACGGCGGAAGCCTTAACGCTTTTATTATTAGGTATAGGTATAGATATAGATATAGATTTTTCGTAATTAGTAAACTGATTATATTGAGTTAACTATAATTTTCGAGACTAGAAAATAAAGCCATACCTGTTAGTGGGCGGCCCAGTAGATGACCGATGCGAGCGATTACACCCCTAGCGCTCGCCGTCCCAACTCCTCCACCACGATCGAGCCCTACGCAGTGACGCCGGCGACCTGCCAACTCCGCCACGAGCCCACGAGCAGCAGCGCCGGCGACCTCCCATTTCCTCCGCGAGCGGCAAACTGGATCTGTCCCTTTCTCCGCCCTGATCAACAAGGTCGTGCTCTCTTTTCTCCAACGCTAGCCATTCTCCTTGGCATCCTCTACAAGAACCTCGCGACGGTGCGCCAGCGCCACCTCCCCTCTTTCCTCCATGCTCTTCCTTGTTCTCCGGTGACCCGATCCATCGTAATGGCTGGTATCCGCGGATCTGATAGGAAATTTTGATTTAGTTGGACGTGCACGATGTTGAACTACTCCGTCTTTATTGGTCGTATCAGTTGCATTGAAGATGGCCATGGTAGAATTAGTTACTGTCCCAGCCTTTTGAAATCTTGGATTAGTGCATCTGTTCATTGTGTTCTGCCTATGGCAGCGAAATTACTCATGTTAGTTCTGCGTGTCTTTGTATGTTCTTTATGCATAATGACAGGTAACAACATATTTGTAGGTTTCAGAAAATTCTAAACGCATTCCAACAGCACAGCGCATCAAGGCGGCGGCGGCGGCATCACCTATCCCTGCCTCCCTGGTCTCCAGAAAAAGAAGACGTCGTCGTCTGTGACCCTCGCCGCCTCGACGTGATGCCTCCGCTCCCCAGGCTCGTCTGTCGCCGCCTCTCCTACCCGCTCGTCCGCCGCCACACCCCATTCCATACGTGGCGCCCCGCGGTCGACGTCTTCCTCCGTTGCAGGCTCGCATCTTCCACCACATCCTCCGCTGCCGCTGCTGCGGCTGGCAGGGAGAAGAGCTCTAGGAGGACCCTGGGCTACCTTCTCAGCGTGGCAGCGGCTATGGTCGGCGCCTCCTACGCCGCCGTCCCGCTCTACCAGCGGTTCTGCCAGGTTACAAGTTACGACGGCACTGTTCAGCGCCGAGAGGTCTGCCCCCTCCCCTACTACCACTCATTCGATTTACTTGTTCATAATTGAGTAAGGTTTAGATTGAAAATTTGCTGCTTGTTCATATTATATGTGCGATGATCGATATGATTCCTAGGCTACAGTGAGTCCATAATTTGTGTTCCTCTTTCCTAACGTTTAAATGGGGATGCCTTTAGACTTCGAAAGTGTTAAGAGTCCTTAAGGATGCCATGGAGATTAAATTGTTCTCTTATTTAGAAAGGCCGTAGTGTATGTAAAATGCGGCCTCCTCTCGCTCTATATGTTGTCTATCATCGTCATTTCTAATTGTGGCTGAAAATTTGTGCATGTTGAATAAGTAGAGTCGGAAGAGCGTTCCATGTATCTTGTTGGAGATGTCATCAAACTATATCTGATTCTTTTTTGGGCAAACATATACACATGGTCACATGGAGGATGATTATCTAATTTGAAATTTTGGAACATGGTGACTGTGAACCTTCATGAAAATGGTCTGAATCAAAAAATTGGTATGGGGAGCTCTTATTTGGTGCTGTAGTGGCCCACATGTAAATAATAGTCAAAAAGGGCGTCATAGATTGTTATCCTGTGTGCTTGTACGATGTATAATAACAAATTAAAATGTCTGATTCTTTGCAGAGTGTAGAGAAGAAGATCACCCGACATGCTCAAGATGGAACCACGCCATCAAGGTGACCCTTGCAAAAAATGGGGTATCAAGTTTCTGGGCAGTTCCATTTTGTTTAGATAATTTTTGCACCCCAAACCGAAGTACTGGACTACCATTGACTTAAAAGTTTCCTCTGGATAGTTCATATTTTTCTGATTCATTGCATAGTACTTGAATGATAATGTTGGAGGGGCGGGGATAATTAATCTGGACAGTTTGTTCTCAGTTCTCAGCTGGTCATTTCTTATGAAGAGACCGTTCTAGTATGACTTGAAAACTTTGCCGTGGTCAGTTTTGGAAACATTAGAGCTATGTGTTGCTGGCTAGCTGGTGGTTGCATTAATTAGATTCCTTTTACTTGTCTGTAATTCATCCTTCTGGGTATCTTTCCTCACCGGCACTCAGCTGATTTTACACTTGATCTGGTGCTAGATATGACAGAAGATATCGGGAATACGTTTTGCTAAAGGTTTACTTTGTACAATGTTGACCATTACATGTCTTCTGTAATATATATACTGGTATAGCCATTAAGCTCATTGTTGTAGAACTTGAGAAAAGCGGTCAAGGTTTCGACATTGGTCCCTTCTTCACGTTTAAGCATGATTTAAGCTAATTGCAGATCCTTCAAACAGACAAAAATATCTGCTAGTAGTTTCCTGGTATTCCCATAAATGGCTTAATAAAGATGTATCCTATTATGTTATGCATGAAGATAAGTAATACCTTAATTTTTATGCTCGGACATTATTACTTCATTTCTTAGATTAAGGCTGCCCATTTTATTTGCAGAGAGATAATTATCCAATTTAATGCTGATATCGCTGATGGAATGCCTTGGAAGTTCATCCCTACACAGAGAGAGGTACACATCAGAACTTAATTGCCAATAAATACATTCTATTTTGTGTATTTATTGGTCAATTATAATTATAGGTGAAGGTTAAACCTGGTGAAAGTGCTCTTGCATTTTATACTGCTGAAAATCGCAGTTCAGCTCCAATTACTGGTGTGTCCACATATAATGTTGCTCCGACGAAGGTATGGAAGTGTAATCTTGCATATTTCATTTATTCCACAACACAATTTTCATGTCCCTGATGTTTACTCTTGGAAGCTAATTGCAGTATCACAGTGATCATTCATATTTTACTATTTCTTCGGATATTTTGTGACATCTTCGTGTAATCTGCTATTCCGGTTCCTGTGTAATTTCCCTTGTACCACGAGTTGTTCTGCCAAGAAAGTACAGTTCCTTCGAGCAATATTTTCTATGTTATGACCACCAAGAACTGCTAGATGTAACATTTTTGTTTCGTCTTTCTAAGAGCATCTTAGAACTTTGGAACAAAGTTCTGATGATTTTGATTGTTCAGGGTAACAAAGGATGTTCAAGGTACAATATGAGAGTACGAAACAGTGTATTTAAGCCTTCGAAAATGTATTAAACATACTTTGACTACTATTTGTAGATGTAAGTTTAGGTATATATCCTTCATTCTTCAAACATTATATACAACTTTGGTACTACTATGATTGCTGGTCAGACAATTGTAAATATAAAAACATTTTCGTGCTGGTGATAATTTTGACATCAAGGGCTAAGATGACTTTACATTTTTAGCCTAGTTGGTAAACTAAAGATTAACTAAGACATGTGACGATGGCGTTCTAGCCAAATCAAGATCCGACTTTTGATGTTTTGAGTTTACAAGTCATTTTATTCTACCCTGCAGGCTGCAATTTACTTCAATAAAATACAATGTTTCTGCTTTGAGGAGCAAACACTTCTTCCAGGGGAGCAGATTGACATGCCGGTGAGTTGAGTTTACATTCGGTAGAGCAACGATGGCATTTCTTACCCGTCACTTTAAGTTGTGACAAATAAAAATGAACAGTGTAGATCCTATAACTGTCAAAAAATCAAGGCAAAAACAGAAAGGTCTACGCTGGGCTTAGTCCAAATTAATTATAAAATGTTACCAGAGAGATGCATAACTAAAACTACAAAGTATATTTCTGCTGATAGGAACTGAAATTGTGTAACAGAGATTATTGTATCGTAATACGTACCATGATAATGCTGCTAGTTATTCTAACCTGCATATCTGAAAATTCTTTTTTTTTTACGTCAACATATCTGAAAATTCTCAGGTATTCTTCTACATTGATCCCGAGTTTGAGACGGACCGCAAAATGGACGGGGTGAACAACATTGTTCTTTCCTACACATTCTTCAAGGCGAAAGAGCAGAAATAGCATTGGAAGTTATTTCTAACAATAATTGTATTGAACCCTTACGCGCTTCAAAAGTCCGTGTGGAAGTGCACTCGAAGTGGAAATTTCAGTTTAGTTGGCTCTCGAGAAGTGATTGGAGGAATGTGCTGATGCTTCATCACGTACGTGTGTAATGTGTGTTTGGACTTTAATTGTTTTTATTTGCTCTTTTTGAATTCGGACGAATGAACTGGCTTGCCTAACAAAGACAAGTGCAAAGAGGAGTGAGGGCCCATGGGTACATTGCTCCTGCAGCCCTTCGGCATTTCATCACATCTGGAGTGCCGTATAATGTACTGAAAAGTATATATCTGTATATTCACTTGGAGCGCGGTAATTAGTATTATGAATATAGAGTTAGGCGAGGGCGTCTAGTAAAATTGTGTGTGTTGAGCAAGCATGCAAGCAAGCGGCTGCATCCACAAGCACATTTCAGTGAGCATACATAGGAGATAAGAGTAATTAACTACTGTCAGTTCAGGAGTGATGGGGGGGTATTACATGCATATGATCTCCACGCACTAGTAGAAAAAGCACCTATGGTCCCGGTTGGGCTTGGACATCAGTCCCGGTTGCCCAACCGGGACTGGCCAATCGGGACCAATGCTGGTCCCGGTTGGTCCAAGAACCGGGCCAATGCTGGTCCACGTGGCCAGTTCTGGCTGGGCGTGGGGGAGACCCATTGGTCCCGGTTCTTAATACGAACCGGGACCAATGTGTGCCATTTTTTTTTTGGTATTTAGGGTTTAGGGTGCCCCCTCTCCCTATCGCCGGTTCCCTCTCGCCGGTGCCCCCTCTCCCTCTCGCCGGTGCCCCCTCTCCCTCTCGTCGGTGCCTCCATCGTCTCCCCCTTCTTCGCATCGCCGACGTGCTCTCCATCGTTTCCGTACGCATATTATACGCTCTACTATATACACAGTACACGTTGATGCATATATAATTAATATTCGATCTCTTGCGAGAATACAACTATTTAATTACATGGAGATAGATCACACATGTAGTTCATCGTCCGAAGCATAATGTTCTCCCTTTCATCGATGACCTCCCTAAGCAGAAATCCCGCCAATTCCTCTTGAATTGCTCCTACGCGCAGTTCTGGGTCGATCTTCTCCCGCATTTTGCTGAAAGCAGTTGTTCTCCGCTCAGTGGTCAACTCGCGAATGAACTCGCAAACGTAGAATCCACATAAATTACTCCCCGGTGGCTGCTGCGGACTTTCACCGTTTTATAAGTTAGCTCATCTTTGAATGGACCTTCTACCTTCTGTTTGAAAATTGTCCAACACCTGCTTTGGCAAAGAAAATGAACAAAGGAGTTATTAATTACTTGACATCAGGGAACGAACGAAAGAGGGCGATATAATGCGATAATGATTGAAATTACTTGTTGAGCATTTCTTTCATGTCGGACCACAACGCTTGGTCCCAACTTAATGAGTCGTGGACTTCAACTATGGACTTGTCAGGTTGAATGCTTAGCAGAATCCAGTGGAACCTGCGGACGTTTACATAAAGCAGACATGCATAGCTCATCAATTACACTTAACATCGAGAAAGCCAAATAAAAATATGTACAAGACAGAAACACTCACCTGAAGTTGTAAGGAAATAGTATTTCCGTACAGAAATGTTGCATGGTTAAAAAGGTGGTCAGGTCATGCTCCACGTCTTTGGGGTGATTGACTAACGTATGTGAATTCACGATATATGGGTCAACGAACCCAACCTCAAAAACTTTAGATCTTTTGCATTCCAGCATCTTCATTCTGCATAATAGCGTACAAAAGGATATATATATAGTCAGGATAATATAATACAGGCAATGAACGAGCTGAGCTAGAGACTTAATTACGAAAATAAATCACTTACAGACAATAGCAAGAGAGGATAGATTTGTCGAGGGCGCGCTTTTGGAATAACTGGAACAGTTCAGTCAGTTGAACATGTATAATGTAACGTTTGAAGAAATGCTCCACTCTAACGTCCAGCGGAAACCACTCTTTCGCGTCCTTCTTTGATGTGTGCACCAGGTACCAGGTATGCAGATTTCGCATATGTGTTGATAGACCCGTCAGCTCCTCATTACTGACCATAGGCTCCCCTTGGACATATTTCCGTGCCATCTCTAACATTGGCGCATATTCATAGCCTAAAAGTTGACCAAGGCTCATACCCAAGGCGGTAGCCTGTTCCTTGGCCTGCGATACAGTGACACCAAGTTCTTTAGCAGCAGCTATGGCTCTGGGGTCCAATAATTCCAGGTCCTTATCCATAGCGACTCTGAAGTCCTTGTCGACATCGGAACACACTATGAGCGGGGGGACCGATTGATTTTTCTGCTGTCCGAGCTGGGCAATTTGTTTCCCGCTTTTTGCACTTCTTCCCTTGTTCTGCTCAGACTGGGCACGTGCTAGCTTAGTAAGTTCACGACCATAGTCAGATGGCAGATTCATCGATATCTGGGATGGCTGCTCAAGGAAGGACTTTCTCCACTTTTTGGATTTTTCATCGTATACCGGCTTCTGCTCGGGCTTTTTTGGTGCAAAAAAAGCCTTATTGTAGGCAGCCACCTCCGCGGCGTTTTCCGCTACAGTCCTGTCATAAGGTCTAATGGGAAGATTCTTATGAGGTACTGTTGGGAGGGGCGACCTTTTACGTTTCGGTGATCGCTTACCCCTCATAGTACGAGCGGTGGGCGGAAACGGCTGACGCGGCGGCGGAGACGGCTGCGCTGGAGACTGGTGAGGCGGTGAAGAGGACTGTTGCGCTGGAGAATGCTGAGGCGGTGAAGAGGACTGTTGCGCTGGAGACTGGTGAGGAGTCGATGGCCTTGGCTGCCAGTTCGGAAGCACGATGAATTCCTTTGGCCATAGAATGGTCGCTTTCTTGGCTTCTCCAAGTTCAAGCACCTCCCCATCTTCACCTGCAGGGTGTTGCAGCTTCAGCTCCTCATAATCTTTCATCACTTCATCCACCGCGACAACAGCGTAGCCATTTGGAACCGGAGAGAAATGGTAAGTTGGATTAGGTCCAATTGGTACGACATAGCCGACCGCCACCTTCACGGTTAAGTTAAAAACTTTCACATGCATCTCACAAGGTGTGCTCTCCGTGATATCATCCACTGGGTAGCGACGAAGTGGAGCCACTGCATCATCATTACCATCCTGGAGCTCCGTGGAAGCCACGCTGCTTTTCCGATTCGATGGGCCACCGGTACCATCGCATGCAGCTTCTACCATGTGCCGTTGAGATTGGCCGCTAGTACCTTGCTGGCTAAGCACGGCAATTTGTTCCTTCTGCAGCTTTAATTCTTCTTCTATATTACGCAGCCGGTCTGCAGCAGCGCGTGCTTCCATTGCCTCCCTTTCCTTTCTCCTCTGATGGCTTCTATCAGGAAATTTCTTCCTGTGCTCGGGAATCGCAATTGTCTTGGGCTTGGAGCCAGGTACGCCTCGTAACCGTCCGTCGTGTTCCTTATTCCCAAGGGCGCGTGTGAGCTCGTCATCCTCTCTATCGGGAATGAACCGTCCCTCTTCAACATCCTTTACTGCATTTCTAATTTCTTGGATGGGTAGTAGGGGATTATCTTTGTGTCTTCTGTTATATATGCACTTCCCTTCTGCGTCCAACGTGCCCCCATGCCCGTAAAACCAATTTCTTGCCCGTTCGATCCACTTGAGTGGCTCTGGAGTGATCCCATTAGCCAGCAGGTCCGCCTCAAGTTTCTCCCACTTAGGCATGCTACCAGCGTAGCCACCAGGCCCCATAGTATGGTGGTACATCTTTAGAGCAGCATTTGCCGCATTTTTTGCAGACTTTTCCAGAGCTTCCTCTGATTTCTTGTACGCCACAAATTCTTCCCAGTAGTCCTTTATCTTCTCATACCCTTTATCGAAGTCTGGAGTCTTATTTTTCTTGACAAACAGTTTGTTCAATCTTTTCTTCCAGTTCTTGAATAGCTCGGCCATCTTCTTAAGTGCCCAGTCCTTGACTTTTTGCTCCATGATTTTCCGGGCAATCTTTTCTGCCTCATCTGGATCCTCCTCATCTGAATCCACCTCTGGCGCCGGCAGGGTGAAATTAACCATGAGCTTTCTCCAAAGTCTTTCTTTGCCCTCATCGCTGACATATAGCTGTCCTTTCTCCTTTGGCCGATGCCATTCTCGAACGGTGATCGGGATGAAGTCCCTAACAAGAACTCCGCATTGCTTTACCATTTTATTTTTAACACCAGGGGGAGCAGTCGGTGTGCCGTCTTCAGCGACTCTTTCGATCGTGTACCTTTCTTGGTCGCCCAACTTTTTGGCTGGGCCTCGTTTTGTCCTTACAGAAGATTTGCTCGATCCGGAGGGCTAAAAGAAGAAAGAGCGTTAATATATGTATATAGACAGCAGAGGCTTAATTAATACAATCTTCGGCTTCATTAATATATGTATATGCACCTCGCCGGAGTTTGCAACATTTAATGTTCCACCGGAGCCTTCGGCTTCTCCCTCGTCGGCTTCTCCCTCGCTGACTTCTCCCTCACCCGGCCGTCGGGTTCTACCTCACCGGAGCCGTCTCTTCGGTTGAGAGACTCATCTCCCTCACCGGAGTTGTTCAAAAACTCCGTGGTGACATCGACAATATCTTCCGGCCCGCGGATTATATCCTGGAGGATATTTTCCTGATCTTCGTCTCGTTCCATAGTTTCTGCAAATTAAGAACAATGCACAAAACTTGTTTTAGTCCAGAAGCTTAATAACCAAGTTTTAGCTACTGACTAAGTTCCGAAGTATCTAGAAGGCAACACAATTGGATTTGACTCAAAATGATCTACCAAATTCTCTACACATTTGTTTTAGTCCAGAAGCTTAATAACCAAGTTTTAGCTACTGACTAAGTTCTTTTACTCTAAAAATTAAATCCTTTTAGGGTTACACAGTGTTGATTATTTGTGAACTAACCCAATTGGATTCAACTAAATTAGATTAACCAAATGACAATTAAAATTGTTATAGTACAGAAGTGGCTACAATCTTTATTTGAATACCTAATTAATGTTGTTGCTTAATTAATTCTACAAAAATTAGGGGTGCTAGGCTACTGCAATACAAAGTTAACACAATTGGATTCATAATTTTTGGATTACTAGACTATCAGAAACAAACACCTTTACATAATTAACGTTCTGTACTATTCTAAATACCCAGCAATTAATATTAATCTAAACAGGGTGAAACTAATTTAGTTGCACACACATTTTCATAAGCTATCCAGAGAATTTTGGTTTGAATTATTTGGACTTATAAATCTCGAGTTATTCATTTTCAAACATGCCTACAGGTTTCAAAATTTCTGCTAATTCATAAATTCGGAAGAGGAGGGAAAAAAATAAATGGGCTGAGAAGTTCCCAGCCCACTGGGCCTGGCCCAGTTTAATTTTTTTTCCACGAACGAAAATGGTTAAAACGCTGACGGGTGGGACCCACCCGTCAGCGGCTAACTCTAGAACACAGGGTGCTCCGGCGGCTGTTTCCGGCGGCGCCGCCGAGCCAGAGTCGGTGGCCAGCGGCAATGGCTCACCTAGGGGACTGGAGGTGCGGTGGACGGCGGAGGCGAGTGCACGGGCACGCGTGGAGGCCGGCGACGTGCGGCACGGGCACGCGTGGAGGCCGGCGACGTGCGGCACGGGCGGCCGGCTTGCGGGCGACGCGGCGCGGGCGTCGAGGGCGCCGCGGACGTCGACGGTGGCGGCGTGGGTCGGCGGCGTGGGGCGCGGCGTGGGTCGGCGGCGGGGCAGCCTGACGGCGTAAAATTTGCTCTGGCGTCGCTGCAGGGTCCTCCGGCGTCGCTGCAGGGTCCTCCGGCGTCGCTGCAGGTCCTTAGGCGTTTCTGCGAAATGAATCGGGGAAGAAGGGAAGGAGTTAAAGTAGCTGGGGTCATTGGTCCCGGTTCTTTCCAGCAACCGGGACCAATGCCTCTTTGGTCCCGGTTCTTGCCAGCAACCGGGACCAAAGAGTGGGTAATTAATGCCAGATCGCGGCGCGCGTCTATGGACTCATTGGTCCCGGTTCTTGCTAGAAACCGGGACCAAAGAGTCCTTTTTCAAAATTATTTCGAACTTTTCAGTTCTGAAATTTTGTTCCCGCCTTTTTTTTCTTATTTAGGTGTTTGGATATGAATTTCAAATGGTTTTGAATCTGAAAAGACTTTCAACATGAAAAGTTTTTAAATTTGAAAAAATAATCAAAACCATTTTCTGTTTTCTAAAATAATTATTCTAACTATACAAACTATTAACCATTTTGCCATTTTCAATTAAAAATGCATTAACTTTATTGCATATTTTGAATTGACAAAACTTTCAACATGAAAAGTGTTTAAATTTGTATAAATAATCCAAAATCCAAAATCCAAACTCGACTAATAATATGTATAAATACTCGTCCTCGTAGTCGTCGTAGTCGCCGCCGTCGTCGTCGTTGTCGTCGGGCGGCGCTGTCGTCGGGCGCCTGGACTGGAAGTGAGGGTAGCGCAGGCGGGGGTTATTGCCGGCCGTGATGTAGTTCATGACGCTCTGGAGAGTTCGGCCGCTCCACCACAGCCGACGGATCGTGTGTTTCTTTCGAGCGCTTGTGAGCCGTTGGATCAGGGGTGTGTTTCTTTTGAGCGCTTGTGAGCTGTTGGATTTTTAGAACTAGTCCCGGTTGGTAACACCAACCGGGACTAAAGAATCACACGGATCGTGTGTTTCTTTCGAGCGCTTGTGAGCCGTTGGATCAGGGGTGTGTTTCTTTTGAGGGCTTGTGAGCTGTTGGATCAGCACTCCCACCTCATCCACAGGTACACTTTCTAATCGCCTATAAATAGCGGCGTCCCTGCAGCGAACGGCACACAACGAGCGTCTACCTTCGCCACCGAATCCAATGGCTGGATTTAGCCTACCTGCTGGCATGTTCCCTGGCATTATTGTGTTCGTCCTTGTTCACCGGCCAGCCATTGGAGCCACCTCCTGTAGGACGGTGAACAATGACAACACAACGACGCTGTTGGAAACACAAGCCCTCAGGTAGGTTGAATCCAGCCACTGGATTAGGGTGACGCAATGATGAATTGCCGAGGAGGTGGGAGTGGTGGTGGTGGTGGAAGTGGTAGCCATGCCCCTCGGTCCGATCCAAGCAGCGGCAAGGCGCTCTGATGATCTGCGACATTCCCAACACTTTTTGGGACGGTCGTAGATCATCAGAGACGTCTTGCCGCTGTGGATCGAAGGTCGATTTGCTGCTCACGACCACGCGATGATTTGCAGTATACAAAGCATTCGGATTCCCGTCATACAGCCCTACGGTGCTAATACATTACATTGATTTACATAAAAGCCATGAACCCTTCTTCGCGTATGTCCCTGGCCTATGATCGCTTCAGCCGTAACCATGGAGCATCTTCATTATTTAACGGGATGCTTGGGTCAGTTCTCACTGTGAAGGGCGGAATTTCATCAAACTTATCATAATCTGCTGACATGTCTGTCTTGTCCTCGACTCCCACGATGTTTCTTTTCCCTGAAAGAACTACGTGACGCTTTGGCTCATCGTCTGATGTATTCGTTTGCTTGTTTTTTCTTTTTTTCGGTCTGGAGGACATGTCCTTCACATAGAAAACCTGAGCCACATCATTGGCTAGGACGAATGGTTCGTTCTTGTAACAACCAAGATTCTTGAGATCCACTGTTGTCATCCCGTACAGCTGGTCTACCTTTATCCCTTCTCCATTCATGTTGACCCAACTGCACCGAAACAAAGGGACCTTAAAAGTAGGTCCATAGTCAAGTTCCCATATCTCCTCTATGCGACCATAGTATGTGTCCTTTTGCCCATCGTCGTTTGTTGCATCAAAGCGGACACCACTGTTCTGGTTGGTGCTCTTTTTATCTTGGGCGATCGTGTAAAATGTATTCCCATTTATCTCGTACCCTTGGAAATTCAATACAGTCGAAGATGGTGACGCGGCCAACAAGTAGAGCTGATCTCCGACAGTGGTGTCATTCATGAGCTGTAATCGCAACCAACTGCCGAAGGTCTCCATGTGTTTTTCTTTAATCCAGGAGTCATCCTTCCCCGGGTTCTTGGAGCGTACATAATTCTTGTGTTCCTCGATATACGGAGCCACGAAGGTGGAACTTTGTAGAACTGTGTAGTGTGCTTGAGTTAAAGAATGCCCGTCCCTACATATCAGTGCTTTCTTTCCTAGCGTGCCTTTTCCACTCAGTCTCCCCTCATGCCGCGATTCAGGAACACCAATCGGCTTAAGGTCAGGAATAAAGTCAACACAGAACTCAATGACCTCTTCTGTTCCATAGCCCCTTGAGATGCTTCCTTCTGGCCTAGCACGGTTATGAACATATTTCTTCAAGACTCCCATGAACCTCTCGAAGGGGAACATATTGTGTAGAAATACAGGACCGAGAATGGCAATCTCGTCGACTAGGTGAACCAGGAGATGCGTCATAATATTGAAGAATGATGGGGGGAACACCAACTCGAAGCTGACAAGACATTGGACCACAGCCTTCTGTAAACTTGGTAGAGTTACTGGATCGATGACCTTCTGAGATATTGCATTGAGGAATGCACATAGCTTCACAATGGGTACTCGAACATTTTCCGGTAGAAGCCCCCTCAATGCAACCGGAAGCAACTGCGTCATAATCACGTGGCAATCATGAGACTTCAGGTTCTGGAATTTTTTCTCTGCCATATTTATTATTCCCTTTATATTTGACGAGAAGCCAGCCGGGACCTTGATACTGCTCAGGCATTCAAAAAAGATTTCCTTCTCTGCTTTGGTAAGAGCGTAGCTGCTTAAGTATTGACGCCCTTTATCCGTCTGCTTGTTGTATGGGTCTTTCATACGTTGCTGGTCTGCCCGTGCTTCCGGTGTATCTTTTGTCTTCCCATACACGCCCAGGAAGCCTAGCAGGTTCACGCAAAGATTCTTCGTCACGTGCATCACGTCGATTGAAGACCGGACCTCTAGGACTTTCCAATAGGGTAGCTCCCAGAATATAGAGCACTTCTTCCATATGGGTACGTGGTTGTCAGCGTCATTCGGAACAGATAGACTGCCAGGACCCTTTCCAAAGATTACTTCTAAATCCTTGACCATGTCATATATAACATCACCATCAGGGAGGTTAGGCTTCTTCCGGCGATCTGCCTCACCGTTGAAATGCTTGCCGGGCTTTCTTACGGCATGACTGTTCGGAAGAAATCGACGATGCCCCAGGTACACATTCTTGTTTCCCAAATGTATACTTTCAGTCTTATCTAAACAGTGCGTGCATGCATTGTATCCCTTGTTTGACTGTCCTGAAATGTTACTAAGAGCAGGCCAATCATTGATGGTTACGAACAGCAACGCTCGTAGGTCAAATTCCTGTTGTTTGTGCTCATCCCACACACGTACACCTGGTTCGGACCACAACTGCAAAAGTTCATCAACTAATGGCCTTAGGTACACATCAATGTCGTTGCCGGGTTGCTTCGGGCCTTGGATGAGCACTGGCATCATAATGAACTTCCGCTTCATGCACAACCAAGGAGGAAGGTTGTAGATACATAGAGTCACGGGCCAAGTGCTATGACTGGAGCTCTGCTCCCCAAAAGGATTAAAGCCATCTGTACTTAGACCAAATCTTAAGTTCCTTGCGTCATCTGAAAATGTCGGGAACTCTCTGTCGATTTTTCTCCACTGGGACCCATCGGCGGGGTGTCTCAACTTCCCGTCTTTCTTACGCTCTTCTTTGTGCCATCGCAACAACCTGGCATGCTCTTTGTTTCTGAACAGACGTTTCAACCGTGGTATTATAGGAGCATACCACATCACCTTAGCAGGAACCCTCTTCCGGGGGGGCTCGTCATCGCCCTCAACATCACCAGGGTCATCTTGTCTTATCTTGTACCGCAGTGCATTGCATACCGGGCATTTATCCATATTCTCGTACTCACCGCGGTACAGGATGCAGTCATTAATGCATGCATGTATCTTCTGCACATCTAATCCTAGAGGGCAGATAGCCTTCTTTGCTTCGTATGTAGTCTCGGGCAATTCGTTATCCTTTGGAAGCTTCGGCTTCATTATTTTCAGTAACTTCTCAAATCCCTTGTCAGAACAACCAGTCTCTGCCTTCCATTTCAGCAGTTCCAGTGTGGTACCGAGCTTTGTGCTGCCATCTTCGCAGTTTGGGTACAGCAACTTTTTGTGATCCTCAAGCATGGCCTCCAACTTTAGCTTCTCCTTTTCTGTATCGCATTCTCGCTTTGCATCAGAAATGACCCCACCAAGACCATCAGCGGGCTCATCTGATGCCCGATGTTCACCTCTTTCTTCTTCAACGTCTTCCATAACAGTATCACCGCATTCCTCAGGGAACATAGGATAGTTGTCATCATCCTCCTCTTCTTCATTGTCTTCCATCCTAACCCCTCTTTCTCCGTGCTTGGTCCAACAATTATAGCTGGGCATGAAACCTTTCCGAATCACGTGGTCTTGAATGGTTCTCGGGTCAGAGTACTCCCTGACGTTCCGACACTTCTCACATGGACAAGGCATAAAATTATTCACTTTGTTTGCCTCAGCCACATCGAGAAATTTATGCAGGCCTGCAATAAACTCGGAACTGCGTCGTTCGCCGTACATCCATCGCATCCGTGCATCCATCTGCATCATATATAATTAAGTTTATCAAATACCATTACAATAACATCTTGAATAGTGAAATGACCACCGTACATCGACACGTGCAATATTTCTGTATCAATTACAGATGAAAAGGATAAAGTTGCTAACCTCGGCCGAGGATATCATCTTGTGTGAACTTAAGTGGGCTCGGGCATTTCATCGAACACATCTTGTGCGTGGCAAAGGAAAAAAAAACTAGCACCCACTTCCCACCAATCCAACCAGAAAAAAAACAGAGGAGAGAGAGGGGGGTGGGGGTTATTTATAGGCAGGGGAGGGGTATTGGTCCCGGTTCTTGGCACGAACCGGGACCAAAGCTCCGCACAGCCACGTGTCCGGCTCTGGAGCTTTGGTCCCGGTTCGTGCCAAGAACCGGGACCAATACCCCCAACCGAACCGGGACCAATGGTCCACGGGCCCCTGGCAGCTCGAACCGGGACCAGTGCCAGGCACTGGTCCCGGTTTTTCACTAACTGGGACCAATGGCTGGAGCGGCCCTGGACCAAAGATGGTTTTTCTACTAGTGACGGCCCTTAATAAGCAAATATATCTTTTGATTACTATAAACGGTGAAGGAGATGGTGAAATGTGGCTACGAATTTGGCCTGAAGTATATCACCTATTTCGGTGAACCGTACGTGAGGTCTGTTCGTGTATAATCTTGCCATGTACTTACTCCTTTCTATCTTGGTGAAATGACATGCAACGGTTGTTTACTTACTTAAAAAATACACTGGATGCTACAGTCAAACACTTCGCGTCAGGGTGGCAATTGATACTACTTGTGGTGTGTCCCATGCATAATCGAGGAAATAGGTCAAAGGAGACGGAAACAAGGTATGACCGGATGCCAACTAGCGGATACGGCCGGTATATATGGCCGTATGGGCTTGTAGCTAACTTCTTCGCAACCTTTAGGGTGTGTTTGGTTCAGTGGCTATGAAAAGTGGTTGGGGTACCCCAACCACCTGGTTGGTGGTAACCACTTTTCATATTTGGTTGTGTGGGTTGGTTAGCCAAGTTTTATGTTTGGTTGAAGTGATAAAAAGTGGTTATGGGTAGCCATGGTTGGAGGTGTGGGTGATATGGTAATCTCTTTAATATGATGGTGAGAATACCCTCACAACATGAGCTTTGGCTACATAATCGATTAAAGTATGGTATGAATAATAAGAATTCAAAGATATAGTATATTTTGACATCATGTTCCGTTTAGACACGAAGAAACAAAAATTCCAGCATCATGCTTCAATAACGCAGACAATTTCCAAATAAAACATGTCATAGTGAGAGCTGCGTTTTGAATCCATATTTTTCCGTTTCAAAAATTTGACAAAAATCCTACATATAGATAAACTCAAGATCTACCAGTACGTAAATTTCAAAGCAAAATTCGTATTACTCTAGGCTACATAAAGTACTAGTATTGGGCAACATATAGGCATAAGATGGATTATTCCAACAAGTATTGGGCATAAAAGAACTCATTTCAGCAAGTATTATACATAAAATAACTCAGTTCAAGAACATATGGGAGGGTGGTTGGTCTCAACCACCACTTTTTTGATGGTTGGGCTCAACCACATTTTGGAGGGAATATACCCAAAATGTGGTTACCCCACACACCCAACACCACAAACCAAACGGGGACTAACCACTTAAAAAGTGGCTACCACTAACCACTTGGTGGCTAGCCACCCAACCAAACACACCCTTAGTGTTCCGGTGGCGGCTTCACCGCCCGGGGGGCACCGTGGGAGGCCGACACAAGGATCCGCCATGGGCCACTGCCTCGAGCACCGGATTTCGCCAGGGAAAAGTCTAGTGGCAATATGTTGTTCATACCTGTTGGCAACATGTGGTGGCACGTTACCAGCATCACGCGGCTGCTAACTCGTACGGACAACGTGCTGGTGTACCGACACTAGCAACGTGATGTCTGTTCCACACGTTGCTAGAGGTTACTAGCAGCGTGCCCTGTTTTCAATATGCTGATACGAAATATTTAGGAATTAAAAAATAAAGACAAATAAACGTCCATATATTTCATTTCGTCCATCTAGTATACATCAAAATACATACGTGATTAGTGCTTGTAGGTGTAGCGAGTTTTCGCCTGGATGGTGATTCTTTTGGTTGATCGATGTATTTCTTTGTATTGATTAGTGCTTACTGCTTTTTCATATTAATAAAACTCGGCTGTGTGCATCCTTGGATGCAGAGGCTGGGGGCACACCCTCCATTTCTAAAAGAAAATCAAAATACATACGTGTTGTTCATCCATAAGTCCACATATATACATTTGAGCCATCCAGTACAAATACAAACACAAGTGTTGCAACCGATCATGTTGATGTCGTTGTTGTTGTCGCCGCCGCAGCCCGTGCCGATGTCGTCGCCACCGCAGTATCGTGTCGATGTCGTCGCCACCGCAGACCCGTGTCGATGTCTTCGTCGTTGTCGCTGTCACAGCCTGTGTCGATTTCGTCGTTGCTAGCGGAGCCCCGTGTCGGGGTCCATGTCGTAGAAGCTGCAACCAGGAAATCAAAGATGAAAAAACACCATATTTATCACAAACACTTAGCTACATGTAAATGCCCAGACAGTCCATGCACCACAAGAAACAGATAATACTCCAAATAGATAATACTCCAAATAGACAGGGCGGCGGCGCGGGTGAGCAAGAGGGTGGAGGCGGCGCCGGAGTGGAGATGAGAGAGGGAGATTGAAGGGGATAGGGTTAGGGAGTGTATGTGTGCATGTTGGATGTGTGGTGTGCGTGAGTGAGTGGATAGCGGGTTAGGGAGGGGAGGAGAGAGAAAACGAAAGACATGCATAGTGGCAACGTGCTCTTGCTCGACACGCTGGCACTGAATAGTAGCAACGTGCCTGACAAAGCACACGTTGCTAGTAGTTTCGTAGTTTGCACCGAGGCCCACAAATGGGGCTCGCTTACCAGCAACGCGCGATCTATGGTGGCACGTTGCCAGTAAGGACTTTGTACTAACGCTCCCCTGCTAGACCCGTTTCCACTAATTAGTAGCAACGTGCATTTTTGAGCCGACACTCTGCTAAGTATTGATTGTCACTTAGGTATTTCCTACTAATGGTAATTAGTGGCACATACTTAATTTCTTCATAAAAGAACAAATAGTCGTAGTGACAGTTTTCTATGGAAGTAGCCACAAAAGTGTGTGAAAAATCACTTTGGCACATGGGAGAGCTCTTGCCACCGATTTTTTTTTTTTTCGAAATGTCTGCAGACCCAATTTTATGAGTTTTGGGAAAACTGACATTTTGTGTGGCCTGCGTAAAAAGACAAAAAACATGTCTCGTGAAAAGTCATTTTAGCACCAAATTTTATCTTTTTAAGATGTGACCCAAAAATTTTGGTTTTCACAAAACGAATTTGTGAGCAATAGAATGTGAGATGTACGGGCAAACATTTTAGTTAGATTTTAAACATTTTAAATTACTTATAAAAGACATTTTAAAAACCGGGATCATATGCTTTTGGCTCGGCCCGAGCTCTGCTGGCTTTCCCAAAACGCCCCTCCAGTCCCCAAAAGTGACATTTTTAGAACTGCCAAAATAGCGCACAACCGGTCAATACAGGGAGCGATTAACGGTGACGCGAATACTGCGGCATCGGCATGCATGCAACCGATTGGGACCATACGTCGCCCCGCGAAGCTTTCATGGCCTCACGCCGGTCACACCGTCTCCGGGTGTCGTCCCTGCATAAAAGCCCGACGACGCCATTCCTCTGTCCTCCAACATCGCGGCCAAGAGGAATCCTCAGCGAGAAGCAAACATCGATCAGCCCTTTGTCAAATCCCCTCGCGCTAACCTGTCCACAGGCTACAGAGAGAAAATGGTACACCAGAGCAGGACCGCGGCCGTGGCGCTGTTCCTGGTCGCCGCCGTGGTTGCGGCCGCGTCGGTGCCGGCGGCGAGCGCGTACGGCTGCTACGACGACTGCTACGAGCGCTGCGCCAACGGCAAGCAGGACCCCGCCTGCGTCAAGATGTGCAACGAGGCATGCGGAGGCGTCGCCAACACGCTCATCGGAGGGGCCGCAGCCGCCGCCGGGGCAGGGGCCAGCGTCGTCGGAGCCGGTGCGAGTGCTGCTGTAGGCGCCGGAGCCAGTGTCGTCGGCGCTGGGGCCGCTTCCGCGCCCACTGCCTGAGCGCGCGCGCGCGCGCGGCCGGGGCGTTCCATCATTTGGTTCATCTACGTGTGAATGCATGGCATCGCACACGTAATATCATAACGAATTGAACGGAAAGGTATTCGCTGTCAGTTTATTGATTCATTCCAATTTCCATATGATCGTGTGCTGTTTACAAGACTTAATTTGGTTCCAGCTATGTAGATTTGTGAGTATCGTATTCATGTAATGTTATATTGTAACTTCATTCATATATCGGTCGAGAAAAGTTCTAAAGTTATCATGCATATACTCCTTCCGTTTTTTAATATAAGATGTTTTAGGTGTTGTACATGTTGTCTAGATACATATTAAAGTGAGTGAACATACACACTTAAACATGTCTACATACATTTGTGTACACATGCATGTGGACAAATGGTAAAACATCTTATATTAAAAAACGGAGGGAGTATATTGGATATTTGGAAATCCTCGCTTCTGCTGTTTTGAAATGTTGGATCATTAAGAGCAGTTTCATCCTTCATTCTCAAAAAAAAAAGAGCAGTTTCATCCTTGACGGTGCTTTGGCAATCTAGGAAATCCTTCTCGAGCTACGATCGAAAAGGATAGGGGGCACCTTGTTGAAACTTAACTTTGAAAAGGCGTATCATAGAGTTAACTGGGATTTTCTCATTGAGGTTCTACATGACACTGGTTTAGTCCGTAAAATATCGCAACCCGTTCCGGGGTGACCGACTACGATTTTGATCATCAACATGGAGATTCCGCCCTTCTTTAGAAATAAGCGGGGGTGCGTCGAGGGGACCCCTCTCTCTCCTCTTTTGTTTAATTTTGTGGTCGATGCCCTCTCCACCATTCTTTAAGGGGGCACGCCCATGCTGGTCTCCTCATCTCCGCCATGAATCAAAGGGAGCCGGACCCATGCCGGAAAGGGGAGTGGCGAACGACAAAGGTGATAATATGTCTCATATTTGAGTTTATAATATTGCTATAGATGATAATTTTTACATGATATTTAAAAAACTTATGTCATCCCTCCTAATAGTATATGTATGTTATGTGGAGATAAGTTAACAACACTTGAGTCCTCCCGCTCATACCACAATCCTCTCTGGGTACCTTCGGCAGCAGGAAGCCCCAAGGTTCGAGGTAGGAAACCTACGAGAGACCGAAGGTACAAGGTCATGTGGGAGAGAAGGCCCAAGCTCGAGAATAGATTACCTCAACTTAGCAAACATTTCATATAGAAAACCTTAAAGAGATTTAAGGTAAACTCAACACAACCATGAGCAACATGAAGAATTAACGTATGTTGAACGGATAGGAAGGGTCGTTCAAATAAGATTTTGGGCCCGGGGCGAATCAAGATGAATACCATTTATACTGAATTTTAATACTTTTGTACGTCTTTTTTTAGCATGTTATAATATTACGAACAGAAATTTATTTTTTCGTATATTTTAACCACATAGCTAGAAATGTTACTGAAAAAAGTTGGTGTTTTTTTTTGTGAATTCATAGAAAGTCTCTTCAAGAATTATGTTTTGTACAATTCATAATCTATATAATTTATAAATATTTATGGTAAAGATGTGTAAAGAGCACAATCTAACAAATGTCTCGATAGCAGATTCTAGTGTATGATTAAGTACACATCTTAATAGAAACTTGTTGAGTATAAAGTATAACTAAACCAATTACAAATCTTTTTCATGGTCAAAATTGTATAGCAAGTAAAAATTAATTAAAGTGTGCATGATTTGTACTTTATATTAAAACAATATTGTTTAAAGTAATCATCAATTTAAGAAATAGTGTAGGTTCTAGTATGTTTGTATATGTAAATTTTATTATTTCATATGCTGTTATGCAATGTGCATATTATTATCTATTGTACACAAGTCCTCCCCAGTTTATAAATTAATAGCACACAAATTACTATATTATTTTTTTATTTTGGGCCCTTCTCTTCTCGAGGTCCTAGGCAGTCGCCCTTCCTGCCCGGCCTGTCGGCTGTGCAAACAGGGAAACTAAGGCCTCTAGCTGTGAAACTAAGTCAAACCAAGGCCCAGCTAGACGTGATCCTCTACTGGTTTTCTTTAATCAACATGACTAAGAACTTTTTCTTCAAATTGTATTCAACAAACCTAGAGATATGGAGCCCTTACTCTTCAATTCTTGCTGATTGTTTTATGAGATCATCAAGAATTGGATATATTACTGTCCAACATTGCAACAGGGAAGCCAACATGGTAGCACACAAGAGAGCACGGGAAGCATACGATTCTGATAGATTTTTTATTTGGGACGGTGATCCCCCTAGTTTTATTATTCCTGATGTAATTAACGATGTAACTCTGTTCGAACTGTAGGGGCTAGCAAGTTTCTGACGCACTCTTTACCTTATCAGGGTATTTAAGGGGACTAGAAAGTTTTTAATAAGGCGGCTTGCTAGCTCGGTTTTTGTTTTTATATATATACGAGAAAATTAAAAAAAAAACTAGAGAAAGACCGAACACAATCACGACACTGCATCGAAAAGTCCATAACCCCTAGGGATGGTCATTGAAACCAAAACCGAAAATATATGTACTCCCTTTGTTTCAATTTAATTGACTTGCTATGCATCACATGTGGATATATCTAGCCATGTAACATGTCTAGATACATCCATATGTGGATGCATAGTAAGTCAATTAAATTGGAACGGAAAGAAGGAGCACCCGAAATTAGTTCCGCTAGCTCGGCTAACGGAAACTGATAAAAATATGTGTGAGACAGGTCAACTCCACGCACCAGGCCCTCTTTTTAACAATTGGGATATAGGCAGACGGTCTGGTCTAGCGGACGTGGCGGACTGTCCGCTGGACACACACGCGCTAAATCGTGTTCAGCGAATCTTGTTTTAGCCAATCAGATAATCAGCAGATGAGGCGGCCTGGCGGAAGGAAACTTAATTTAATCCAGCGGACGTCCGCCTGCATGCCTATTTAACAGCCCGCTAGCAATTCTCAATTGGGTTAGAGTACGCTAAAACTTATACGGAGTAGGAGACTAGTTTCGGGTGCCCCTATTTTGCATCACATGTCGGACTTTTTTCAGAAAATATATAAACTAACTGCAATTCTCTACAACATCCCCATTGGGTTGTTGGCTATTTGGAATTTGGGTGCGTTTTGGTGTGTTGCCGCCTTGGCCAGTGTAAGGCTGATCTTACGAGATTTGTGAGTACTTCGCTGGCCCAGAGCCCATGTAAGCTACCGCATTGTTTTTCTTAGGATAATCCCATTGACCAAAAAAAAAATCGATCGTAGTAGAGTAATCTGCGTGGCTAAATAGGATTATTTCGTTTAAATATCGCTTGGTTTGCTTTGAGATATAGAAAAACAGTGACACTTAATTTGTAATGGAAGGAGTACTATAGTTGAAAGCATATGTTATATGGAGGTAGTGTTTTCGGTAGCAGGTGCAGATACACCTATTATGTAAAACATTTTAAATATTTTTTAAAAAAATAAAAAATTATAGAAAAAATCGGATACACCTTAGAACCTTTTATGTTAGCACAAAAAATGTCGTGGAGGAAAAACATTTTTTGTGACATGTGCAAAAAAAGACAAAAAAAAAAGTCTCGTATAAATCATTTTGGAGCATCCGGATTTGTCTTTTTTGCACAGTTCACAAAAAATATTTTCTCTTCACGTAACTTTTTGTGCTAACATAAAATGTCTTGAAATATATCCGAATTTTTTATTTTAAATTTTTTTACATTTTCAAATTTTTTGACATTTTCAAATTTCCGATTTGGACCCAATTATTTACGAACCGATGATTTGCCCGGGAATGCACGAACACCCGCTAGCATTTCCAGCGCTGCGGGCCGTGACCCTGAACCGTATCAGCTACTGTGATTTAAAAGCAATTCCGTCAGCATACATGATGTAAGTTCCCAAAATCGCCCGATTTTTGTATAGTCAAATGGCGCTGCGTTCGCCATCGATGACATATATCGGTGGGTGGGATCTGGGAACGGAACGATGGGAAGCCGAAAGCCGTCGCTCTGAATTGTTTTGCTTATCTTCTTACGGAGAAAATCAGGAGATCATGTACTTGGAGGATTTGTATAGCTAATCAAGAAATACTCTGGCAGTTGGTGATCGGCAAGGTCTCCTACATGTTTTCATCAGTTACTGGACCCGATCGAGACATTTCCTTAATCTTCTCTGCGTCTACGTTAACCCTTCTATCCTTTCATTTCCGGCCTGATCCAAGTCTGAACCCACTTGCAGTAGCAGTAAGATGGCAAAACTAAACGGCACGTACTTACGTATGCGTGCCGCGAGCAAATTACAACCCCAAGGGATTCCGTCACGGATCAGATCAGAACGATGATCTCCGGCGTGGGCGACTTCCCCGGCCGGCGGTCACCGCCGGACTGGAGTCGCGGGAACCGGCAGAGAGCACGTGGCGTTTACTTACGAGCACGCGCGGCAGATGCGGAGGATAAGGGCTTGTCGGACGACGCGGCGCCCACGATGCAGGCAGGACGATCACAGGAGAACGTACCTGCGGCCCCTGGCATGTCCGAGGAGCCAGTTCTAGACACTGGAACGAGAGCGTGATCTCTGAGATGTGACCTTTGAAAACGACGTAGAGCTGCTATCCATCATGGATAATCCATGGTACAGTGCAACCGTGCATGGGATGGATTTTTTTACAAATATGGCCCTCTGCCCAACGTAATTGTCAAAAATGGCCCCCTCCGAATTTTATTGTCAAAAGTAGCCCTGGCGGGATGTGAAAAAGCGACACGTGTACTTCGTGCCAACCCAGATGGCGGGAAGTCACCTTCCGCCATTCACCTTCCGCCATTCCAGTTGGCGGAAAGTCCCCGGAGACGACACTTGGCGCCAACTGAGTCGGTAGAAACTCAGCCAGAGGGTACTTTCCGCCAGCTGAGGTGGCGGAAGGTGACTTCCCGCCATCTGGGTTGGCACAAGGTACACGTGTCGCTTTTGCACCTCCCGCCAGGGCTATTTTTGACAATAAAATTCGGAGGGGGCCATTTTTGACAATTACGTTGGGCAGGTGGCTATATTTGTAAAAAAATCCATGGGATGGAACTAGCAGTCTAGCACCATCTACTTAGGCATGCTCATATACTCTGTCGAAAAAACACCCCACTGTTGTTTTTATTTAGGCGGATTACCGTTCAGTATGAGGCGACGTTTCCTTCCATGGCGAGACGTTTCCGATGACTTGGTCAATGTCAAAACACGACTCGACTCACATGTGCTCATAGGAGCAGGGGTAGGGTGTGCATATAGTGAGTATATGTGCGTGTTTATTAGCGTTCGTGTTCCGCAAAAACAAAAGAGGCATACAAAGAGATCGACTTAGGTCAAACGTTCCGCTTGTCCTAAATATATATGCATCTTCTAGAAAATCCACGAGAAATCGCTGCTCCAACTAAGCATGTCTTTCTTGTGCTCGATGTCCATCGGTTTCGGAAGACCGTGGAGTGATGTTTCCACACGCAAACGAATTTTGCACGGGACTGGGCCATTCTTCCAGTGGTCGAACTCACACAAGTGTACCTTTCAGGTATCTTCTTTCTGAGAGAGAGAGGGAACCGTGAAGAATAAGAAGAAGGCACGGATGAGGATTCAAGAATAAAATCCGCTTCTTTTCCATGGCGTCGAGTTGTCGCCGCGTCAGAGGCCTCTTTCTTTCCGGCCGGAGTTTTTCCCGATTCCCTCAACGCCGCCGCGCCGCGCACTCGCAGCAGCGGTATCCTCCAAAGCGATCGATCCCCGCGCCCCCGTCACACCAGAGATGCCTCGATCGATCGCAAGTTGCAACAGGCGGCAGATCGACCAACAGACCGGATCATGGATTCATGGCCTCGCGTGACGCTAGCTGCATGGCCGCAGCGGGCTGCCTGCTGACAGTAACAGTAGCAGGTGTTCTTCTTCTGAACTGGAACGCAATGCTCCGTTGCCGTTGCGTGGCTGAGGCTGTCCGGGAGGTCAGAGAGCGTGCGCCGTGAACCGGGAATCTTGGCGCATGACAAACTGTTGGTTTTTTCGGTTGGGTGAGGATGAGTGATTCAGACCAGTTCGACTCGTTTAATCCTACCTCGGCGTGACGATCCATCCTATCGTAGTAAGTATATGGGTTCGTGACTTCGTGTGCGTCAAACTTCTTTATTCCTTCTTCAATGGGAGCTCTCGAGTCATCTACCCGCTGACTTTTGCAGATCGTTCGCGCGCGTAGTCGATCTTCTTTATTCGTGGAGCAACACGTGCGCCGCGGACCAGCTATAGCTAGCTAAACTCGTTGAAACAGGATTTCCAATAGAAATATATCTTGAAAGTCTTTTCGCTCAGAGCATATCCTGAAAAACGTTTTCAGGCCGTAGCATATCCTCAAAGTTGGTCACAAGAGGATGAGAGAAGAAAGAGTCTGAGAAAACATGGTAGCGATGTCCACTGATTAGCATTGCAAAAAACGAAGGAAAATGTCCACTGATTAAGGACTACTAGTACTAGCTTAGCCGGGTGATTAGGCTTTTGACGATGCAGTGGACGGTTACCAAATCATCGGAATGCCACGAGACATGGATTTGAGTACTTGAAAAAAGCAATCTCAGGGGTCAAGTACCGTACGAGATTTTGAAACGAAAATTGGGTCTCAAAATCGGTAATGTTTACGCATTTAAAATCCGAAATTATTTTTTTGAGCTAAAAAAAATCCGAATTTGGAAGTAGGATGAATCGAAAGTTCATGGAGAGAAATTGGTGGGGAACATCGAAATGTGGTTTAGGCTGAACTAGTCATCCATCAAATTTGACAGAAACGATCTCGCATTTTGTAGGCCACTAGTAGAAAAAGGACCTGTAGTCCCGGTTGGGTTGGGCCATTAGTCCCGGTTGGCCAACCGGGACTAGCAAAGCGGGACTATTGCTAGTCCCGGTTTTGCCCTGAACCGGGACCAATGGATCACCACGTGGCCCGCTCTCGTGAGGAGCTTTTTAGTCCCGGTTCGTGGCTCGAACCGGGACTAAAGGTCTTTTCTATTTCGTTTTTTCAAAAAACGATTTTTTTTCGAATTGTTTTTCCAAATTTTTTTTTTTGAATCTTTGAATTGTTGGACTCACACCCTCACAGTACTCCACCTCTAATTACACTTAATCTTTGGTCAAATTCCAATCTTTGTCAAACTTCCCGGTCGGTCACCCATCCTCACACTACTCCACCCCTAGCACGCTTAACATCTTGGTTCCTTCCCATCCCTCTTCCTATAATCTACTTGTAACCTTATGTCTATAGTATGCTATTAATCATATTAACCTATGGATCATGTGGGTCACGCTTAACATCATTTGAATTCCAAATAATTATTTAAATATACAAAAATGACTAAGTAATAATAATATTAACTAAATCTGAAAATAAAATGAGTTTTATTATTTTTTTGGCATTAATTCATTTAATATGTCATAATTCATATCTTTAAATCTGTATATCGAAATTGAACAAATAATATGCTCAAAAAATCCCAAAAAATTCAAAAAATCCATAAAACTTCAAAAAATCCAAAAATTCAAAAATCCAAAAAAATTTGAAATTTTTGAAATTTTTGAATTTTTTTTGATTTTGTAGAAAAAATCTTCTGCTTGAAATAATTTTTTTTCTTTTGGAATTTGAGGAATCTGTGAATTGCTGACCGGGTAAACCCAGGTGAAATCGAACTCCTTTTTTTCTCTAGTTTTTTTTGATATATTAAACGCATTTTTTCGACATCGTATGCAAAAGTTATGGCCGTTTTACTTTTTTTTTCTGGTTTTTGCAAAAAAGGTCAAAATTCATATTTCAAAATTTCTATACAAACTAAGCACTAAAACCTAACTAAATCTCAAAGGATTTTATTTTTTGAAGGTTTTAGCATTTTCTTTGTGTTTTTGCAAAACTAAAAAGACGATCCACAGGGGGGGGTGGGATTTGTTTTCAAAAAAAAAAAGTCTTTAGTCCCGGTTCGAGATTCAAACCGGCACTAAAGATAGACCCTTTAGTCCCGGTTTGAGACACCAACCGGGACTAAAGGGGCTCGCCCTTTTAGTCCCAGTTCCAGCCACGAACCAGGACTAATACCCCAATCCGAACCGGGACCAATGGCTCACGGGGCCCTGTCAGCTCGAACCGGGACCAATGCCTGGCATTGATCCCGGTTTTTGCCTGAACCGGGACTAATGGCAAACAGGACTCCGGACGAAAGGTCCTTTTTCTACTATTCATTGGAAATTTCGGCCGGTAACCGTGATATTCAGCTCAGCAACAAAGCCTCGCTAACCAAAACCCTAGCTACCATGAGATTCATCCATTTCTGATCCAGTTTTCGGTCCTGCATGCTCTACCGTCAACCTCACGCACGTACCCGTCAGGTATCTACCTACTTTCAGTAGGAATGGAACGTTGCCTCACGATGGGATCCTCCGGCAAAAGGAAAGCGATGATCAGGGTTCCAAGAATCCGATTCACGCTGGAAAGACGAAGAACAAACTGCTCTTTGGTTTGCGGGAGATACCGAGGAACGTGTTGGCCCGCTATTTTTCTCCGTCGCGCCGAGTTGTCGCCGCGTCAGAGGACCCTTTCTTCTCCGACTCCGAGCTTTCCCGATTCCCGGACATGACGCTAGGCCGCGGGCTACTGACAGTAACAGTAGCAGGTGCTCTCCCGTGACTGAGGCTGTCCGGGAGGTCAGAGTGACCAGGAGCGGCTACTGATTGTCCAGCGTGCGCCGTGACTGGGAATCTTTAACGCGTCGCTAGCATCCTTGTTTTTTTCCCTGTTCCATGATGATTATTAAGTTCGAAGTTCGGTGACCAGAATGGCAATATGCCATAATAAACAATCAAAGTTCGAAGAGCTCACAAGAAAAATATTAAAACAGTTGACAACAAATACTCACTTTTTTTCATTTATTTCAATGTTAGGATGGTCGAATGTGGACCGGTGGCTTATTCTGGCCTATGGATTGACCGTCTGTGGCTTCTTCCAACCTAGTGCTGAGAGTTTCATGGGTTTGTTGACTCTCGCAAATAGCTCGTTGACTCGTTCGTTAGACTCGATAATCAAAATGTGTTCCTTGGCTCAACTCATTAAGATCAGGAGTTCGAGCTAAATGAGTCGAGTAGCTTGCGAGATTCGAGTTTTGTTTACATGCCTACAAGGGGGCAGGTATTTTGGCACGTGGAGGAAATGTTTTGGGGAAGAGCGGCGGTAGCAAACTAGAATCATTCTTTTCTTGGATTAGGCAGGTTGGATGTTGATTTTGATGGCTAGACATTCCGTAGAGCATCTCCATCTACAACATCGTTCATGTGTTCGGCATACCCCCAAAGTCTTACCCTCTCCCATTTTTAGTTATTTTTTCAAGACAATCTCTCCTACTTTAAGTTAGTACTCAAGCCCTTACGTCTTTCCTATTATCTTGATAATATGGACCATTAGGGAGTTGTTGTCTTCTAGTTTGAGCCATAGGCCGGGAGACTGGGGAGGGCCGCCTAGTGGCCTCTATATGTGCTTTCTGAACGCCATCCGACGGCTGATGCTGGTTCGACGCCAGAGGCAAAGCTTAGTGTACCCCCCGCACACACACACACACACACACCAGCAAGCTTTGTTTTTTTCTATATAAAACGCATTTGTGCTAGACTTTAAATCAATAAAGCTCGATCCAGTGATTCGGTCTGCGCTATGTGATTGGTGCTCTGCCTTCTCGTTTCAGTTGCGTCAACGAACTATCGATCAGTAGAAGTAGCTAGTTGGATGATGTTCGATGGGGAAGACATGTCAGCTACTAGCTTTTATCGGAAATAACATCAAATTGGGTAATATGACAAGCATTTGCTGTGGATCTTAAACCTAACTAGGGACCATGATTTGTGATTACTAAATTCCAATTGCTATGCTTGACTCCCATGATTTGTGATTACTAAATTCCAATTGCTATGCTTGGCTTCACAGTTTGTCTTGTCATGTCGTTAGAGACATAGTGAACTTAATCAAATTATGCCGGAGTTTTGGCAGCGAGAAAAGAAAGTGCTTTTCTTGGTGGATTCTACATAATTGTATCTATTTAATTCACTTTGCTATGTTCCCCCTTTGCTTCTCCCCATAGATTCTATTTGAAGAACTACATTGTTTTCTCAGATTTTATTCAGAGTTAGCTTTGCAGCTCCAGAGTTTATTTTCCCCGATTTCGGTTCAGAACTTCAGACAAGTTTCTCGGCAGGATGACTCAACTGCTGATTCTAAATGGTCTGAGCAGATAGAGCGTAACTGCTTTCTCACTGAACACTTTCATCTCTGCTCCTCGGTTTAAATTTGTTCTAAACTACGGACTGAATGATGCGGAAGATGACAAACAGAGTAATTGTACGTGCTTTAAATCCTTGGCACGTATTGTCGGCTGCTACAAGAACACGCTAAGGTACGGCCCTCGCCGCCTCACGTAATGTACGCTGTCACTGTACAAACTGCAAAGCATTTCAACGAAAGTTGCAGCGGACGGACACATTTGTCCAACGTACACAACGGAGAATCTAGTTAGCGGACCCGGACGCCGCTAACAATGCAATTAGTGCAAACGGACAAGGCGGACAGGCCGTTGACTTGTCCGCCTGCATCCTGAGCGTCGACAGCCATGACCTTGAACCGAGCAGCTACTGTGATTTGAAAGCAGATCCGTCAGCATGTGATTTAAGTTCCCAAAATGACCAACTCCACACATGATAACGCGCGATAAACGCTGGCCAGATCGCCCGATTTTTGTATAGTCAAATGGCGATGCGTTCATCATCGATAACATATATCCACATATATCTTAAAGGGGATGCCAATACTGCGTATTTCCATGCCATTGCCAACGGTAGGAGGAGGAAGTGTACCATCTCGAGGCTGGTTGATGCCCAGGGGGCCTCGGTGGAGTCCACGACGCTCCAGGGTCACATCTACGAGTTCTATCGGGCTCTTATGGGAGCGTCGGGGGAACCCCCCGCCTTCCACCTCGCACCATCCCTCTGGGACACGCGTCCGCGTGTTACAGAGGAGGAGAATGACGCTCTTATGCTAACCTTCACGGAGAAGGAGTTGGACGTGGTCCTTGCTAGCATGAAGATGGACACAGCCCCGGGACCGAATGGCCTTCCAGTCTGCTTTTTTAAGCGGTTCTGGAAGATCCTTCGCCCGGTCGTTTTATCCATTACCAATGATTTCGCTCTAGGGAGAGTGGACATTGCGAGACTGAACTTTGGTGCGCTGACCCTCATACCAAAAGTTCAAGGTGCTGAGGATATCCGTCTTTTTAGACCGATTGCGCTGATTAATGTCATCTTTAAGTTTGTGGCCAAGACATTTGCGCTCAGACTTAGCCCCATTGCCCACCGCACGATTAGCTGTACCCAATCTGCGTTCATCAAGGGGCGTCTCCTCCATGAGGGAGTGGTCTCTCTTCAGGAGATCATCCATGAGTCCTGTTCCAAGAAACTTGGGGAGTTTTCTTGAAATTGGACTTTGAGAAGGCCTATGATCGAGTCAACTGGAGCTTTCTGGGAGAGGTTCTCCTGAGAGTTGGCTTTGATCCTGGCTGGGTCCACAGGGCCCTTAGCCTGGTCTCGGGGGGCCAGACTGCTATCACCATTAATGGAGAAATGGGGAATTTTTTCCAGAATGGTAGAGGGGTTCGACAGGGTGACCCCCTATCTCCCCTTCTCTTCGACTACGTGGTTGAGGCCTTGGCTGCAATTCTTGATGCAGCTAAGAGGACGGGGCACATCAAGGGGGTTGTGCCCCATCTGATCCCGGAGGGGATTTCGCATTTGCAGTATGTAGATGACACGATCATCATGATCCAGAATGATGATCACGCCATTACCAACCTGAAGTTTATCCTTCTATGTTTTGAGAACATGTCAGGTCTCAGGATCAACTTTCACAAGAGTGGTGGTTTTGGGGGCCAGTCCGGAGGAGCAGTTGAGGGTGGCCCAGATGCTTAATTGTAAGCAGGGATCCTTCATGTTCACTTACCTCGGTCTCCCTATCAGCGACAGAGCTCTGAGGGCTGGGGCTTGGGACCCGCTCATCGGCAAGGTTGCGAAACGTGCGGACCCATGGATGGGAAAGCTAATGTCCTCGCTGCGAGGCTCACTCTCACCAATGCATGTATATCCAGCCTAGCTCTCCACGCTATGGCGGTCTGCCTGCTGGGTGATGGGGTACATCGGTCGATGGATGGGCCTCGCTCCCGCTTCTTCTGGGAAGGGAATGGCAAGAAACATAAATACCACTGGGTACGCTGGGATGCAGTGTGTAAACCCAAGGCCCTGGGGGCTTAGGTATTATGGACACCAAACTCATGAATCGTTGCCTTATGGAAAAATGGGTTTGGAAGATCCTCTCCGGGGAGTTTGGCCTTTGGGCGGACATCCTCAGGGCCAAATACTTAAGGTCTAAAGATATCCTGGTGGACTCACATCAGGGAGGGTCCCAATTCTGGATGGCTCTCCAGAAGATTAAAGACCAAATTTGCGTGGGGGCAAAACACTCCGTGAGGAACGGGAAATCCACGAGGCTGTGGATTGACTGGTGGACAGGGTCAGGCCCTCTCAGGGAGCGCTTCCCGTCTATATATGCCATCACGACTGCACCAGAGGCCTCGGTAGCACAAGCTAACCGGGATGGGGAGTGGCACATTCCTCTACGTCGGACTCTTGGCCTGGCTGAGACCACGGAATGGATCGGACTCCGGCGAGAACTCCCGGAGATCTTTCCCTCCACTGACCAAGATGCTCTCACATGGGCCCTTGATCCATCTGGGAAGTTCTCCGTCAGGTCTCTATATAATAAACTTTGCGAAGGCACCCCTAGGAAACACTATAGCGAGATCTGGGGAATTGCTATTCCCCTGAAGATCTGTCTTTTCCTCTGGCAATTGGCTAGGAAACGCTTGCCCTCGAATGATAATATTGCGAGGAGAAGGGGTCCCTCGACGGGTCGTTGTGCCCTATGTGAGGAGGTGGAGGACACAAACCACATCTTTTTTGTGTGTCCACTTGCGAAGTTTATGTGGAGTGCGGCTAGGGAGCTGTTGCACTGCACGTGAAATCCTTCTTGTTTCACAGACGTGTTTAGACTTATTTCCTTAGAGTCGGGTCAACATAAACGAGTTCTTTGGATTTGTTGTGCGGCTCTCCTTTGGTCTCTGTGGAACATTAGGAATAAATTCTCGATTGAGGGGTGTTTCCTTCTCAACCGGCTGACGGGCTACATAAAATGGCGATGTATTTGCAGGTGTGGAAGCCAGTGGCTAGGAGGCAGGATCGGGAAGTGCTGGGGCAAGCGATTGGCAGGATCCGCTCGCTTCACGACTCCGTCCGTGACAGACCGGACGCGCTACCAGTATCTTAGGCTATCTCTTTTACATCGCTTTAGCTCGTTGTTTCAGGGTGCTGTGTACCCTTGTACTGTAGCCTGCGTGCTACCGTGGGCTTATTTGTTGTACCGCCTTGGGCAGGGGATCAGTGTTATGTATGGAATCTTGGCCGGATGACTTTATTAATTTAAAGCCGGTCTCTGCTCGAGCCTTCCGTCTATATCGCCATATCGGTGGGTGGGATCTGGGAACGGAACCATGGGAAGCTGTTGTTCTGAATTATTTTGCTTTTCTTCTTGCGGAGAAAGCACGTGCATGCATGACTAAGTGCTAGTCATAATCTAATCAAGAGATCATGGACTTGGAAGATTTGTATAGCTAATCAAGAAATGCTCTGGCAGTTGGTGATCGGCAACATCTCCTGCATGCGCGCGCGCGTACCCTGCCTGCCGTCCGTGGTAGCATGCCGTCTCCTGCATGTTTGCATCAGTTACTGGAGACATTTCGTTAATCTTCTCTGAAGTCTGAACCCCTTGCAGTAGCAGTAAGAGATGGCAAAACTAAACGGCACGTACTTACGTATGCGTGCCGCGAGCAAATTACAACGCCAAGGGATTCCGTCACGGATCGGATCAGAACGATGATCTCCGGCGTGGGCGACTTCCCCGGGCGTTTGGCCGGCGCGGTCACCGCCGGACTGGAGTCGCGAGAACCGGCAAAGAGCACGTGGCGTTTACTTACGAGCACGCGCGGCAGATGCGGAGGATAAGGGCTTGTCGGACGACGACGAGGCGCCCACGATGATGCGTGCATTCAGTCAGGATCAGGATTCAGGAAACGAACTTGCGGCCCCTGGCATGTCCGAGGAGCCAGTTCTGGACACTGACTGGAACGAGAGCCTAATCTCTCAGATCGTGACCTTTGAAAACGACGTAGAGCTGCTATCTGTGGCACAGTGCAACCGTGCATGGGAATGGGCCACCGCCACCTCCCGTGCGCTCCTCAATGGTATTGCCGGCCCTCCCATCATCCATGGCCGGGGGCTCCGTCAAGGGGACCCTCTCTCCCCGCTTCTCTTCGTGATCGCCATCGACCCCCTCACACAAATTTTGGAGAATGCAACATCGGAGGGGCTCCTCCACAAGTTGAGGGGGAGAGGGACTATTCTTCGGACTTCACTCTATGCGGATGATGCGGCGGTTTTTCCTGGCGCCCATCAAGGAAGATGTGGGAAATTTTGCTTCCATCCTACAAGCTTTTGGGGAAGTTACCGGGCTTTGCACAAATTTTGACAAGAGTTCCGTTGTGCCTATTTGTTGTGGGCAAATAAATCTTGATGAGGTTCTTGAGGGCATCCCGGCTACGCGGGCTTCTTTCCCTCTTCGCTACCTTGGCCTACCTCTCTCGGCTTGGCGCCTCCGTAGGAGAGATTTCCAATATCTTGAGGACAAGTGCGCAAACAAGCTACCTACATGGAATGGGAAATACATAGCCACGGCCGGCCGGGCTTCTATTGTCAAGTCGGTCATCGCCTCTCAAGCCATCTACTATTTAACTCCCCTTGTCATTCCGCCGGGCACGATGACCTTTCTGAACAAGATTCAACGCGCTTTCTTATGGTCGGCCAAAGATACAACCACGGGTACCAAATGCAAAGTAAATTGGGAGTTGGTTTGCCGGCCTAAGAAGTTTGGAGGGCTTGGCATCCTTCACACGGCCAAATTTGCTACGGCCTTGCGGTTGCGGTGGCCTTGGTTAGAATGGAAAGACCCAAACAAGATTTGGGTGGGAACCGGCAACCCGTGCACAAATGAAGACATGGACATTTTCTACTCCGCCACTATAATCACAATTGGCAATGGTGCAAAGGCATCCTTTTGGCATGCACCATGGTTGGAGGGTAAGAAGCCAAAGGATATCGCCCCTCTCATCTTTGCTTCCTCGAGCAAGAAGGGGAGCACCATCCGTGAGGCCTTGGTTGGTGCGGGTTGGGTGAGTAAAGTGAGGCTTGATGAGGATTTCACCGGTGCACATTTCTCCCAATTCATGGGCCTTTGGGCGCTACTCCTCAACATACATCTTGATCCCAACATTTGTGATGAGATCCGTTGGAAGCTCACGGTAAATGGAGACTACACGACAAAGACCGCATATGAGTTGCAATTCATGGGCACAATTTTCTCATCCATGGAGAAGACAATTTGGAAGGCTTGGGCGCCGCCAAAGACAAAGTTTTTTGCTTGGCTTGCCAACCAAAATAGGGTGTGGACGGCGGACCGGTTGGCTAGGAGAGGGTGGCCGAATTGCGGCCTATGCCCCTTTTGCAAGCAAACGACGGAGACGGTGGCTCATCTCTTTGTCCATTGCCGTTTTACGCGTAGGCTTTGGGGAATGATCAAGGGTTGGCTTGGGATCAACAACATTTCGCCGGACGCTTGGGTACAACTCTCCTTCAATGAGTGGTGGTTGAGGATGGCGGAGGTCTCCCCTCATCGGAGGGCGGTCGCTTCGATTACTCTCCTAACTACTTGGGAGGTTTGGAATGAGAGGAACGCAAGGGTTTTCCAACACAAGTCTACGCCGCCTTTCGTGTTCTTTGATAGAATTAAAAGTGAGGCCCGGTTGTGGGTTCTAGCGGGCGCCAAACATTTGGGCAACTTGATGCCGCGAGAGTAGTCCTTTCCTTGTAATAACGGGCTAGTCCCAAAATTGCTTTCTTGCAACTCCTTCTTATTTAATATATGGGGCAAAGCTTTTGCCCCACGTTTCATGTGCATGGGAATGGGATGGAGCTTTGCTCCCTCTCGCCGTAAACTGAGAAAGAACTCCGGCATCCTGGATCCCTGGTGGTTATTTGGTTAGTCCTACGAGCAACTGAAGTGATTTTTTTAATACTAGGGCTAAGGAAGAAAGCTAGTAGTATGTAAAATACTATCCATTTTGTCAAATTTAAGTTGTCCCAAATTTTCGTATAAGAAATACTCCCTCCGTCTCAAAATAAGTGTCTCAAGTTTGCACAAAAGTGGATGTATCTATACATGTTTCATGTCTAGATACATCCATTTTTTAATAAATCTAAGTCAGTTATTTTTGGACGGAGGGAGTAGTACTATATCAATTTTTTCAGATTTTTTTTTTTTTTGAAAGGATAAAGGCCCCGAAGGACCTAGAGTCTGCAATATATCAGCGGTGGTGCATACAACTTACAAAAAAGGACCCCATAAGAGAAAAATAGCACATAGGCCCCTAATTTTTTCAGATTGAAGTTGTGTAACTGCATGCATCTTAGTCAAATCAAGATTAGATTGGATAGGTAGCATCGTCTACTTAGGCATAGAAAGGGATCGACTTAATTAGGTCGACGTTCCACTTTTCCTCATTATATATGCATCTTCGAAAGAATGCACGAGAAATCGCCCCTCCAACTAAACATGTCTTCCTTGTGCTCGATGTCGATCGGGTTTCAGAAGACCGAAGAGTGATGTTTCCGCGCACGCATGATTCTCACGCAATTGAATTTTGCACAAGACTGAGCCATTAATGTCAAACTCACACAAGTGTACCTTTCAGGTATCTTCTTTTTTAGAGGATACGGATGAGGATTCAAGAATAAAATCCGCTTCTTTTCCATGGCGTCGAGTTAATTGTCGCCGCGTCAGAGGCCTCTTTCTTTCCATATGATTCCAGAGCAGTAGCATCCTTTGCAGTAAAGTAACACAGGTGTTCGTGGCTCCGTGCTGCTGAACTGCTCGATTAGCTCGAGCTACCAGCGCTGTGCGCTGTCTCCAGAAGACTACCCAAAATTTGGCTACATTTTGGGTAGAGGAGAGAGATTTTAGGTAGCAATTTTTTCTACTTTCGTTGTATATCCAAAACTGGATACTCATATTTTTCTTGTGCATATAATGACATGTGAGGCCAGTCTGTTACTGAGACATGTGTGACTATTAGCCTGAGTCTTGAAGAGTAAAACTCTGTGATATGTGGAATCAGGAATCTTATACAATGTTAATTACAAATAAAAAAGGAAATACGCACGAAACGGTACATGAGGTGAAAGAGAGCCAAGGCGATCGTTAAAACCCATCTAGTGCTCCGTTCCTCTCGCCGGCAACGACGCTGGTCTGCTCCGCCTCTGGTGGCCTTAGGCCCTTGGAGGCGTGGCGGATCACTGCCTCTCGCCGGTGGGAAGGTTCCCACCCTTTGTTTAGGTTTTTTCAGTGTCTTCTTTGAGATGGTGAAGCGACGGCTACATCTTAAAGTCAGAATAAGGTCCTCCCGTCCTATCGTCGTTCTGTTGACGCATCTAGTCCCAGCAGAGGGCGCATGGAGGTGTGTGTCCGTGGATCTCTTGGGATCCAGTCCGTTTTCGTGTTTGTCCGTGTGGTTGCAGGTCTGACTCTTCCGATCCGGCTGTCATCATTGGCGATGGTTACTGCTCTGTTGCGCTGGTCCCTCGGGACCTTAGCACGACAACTTCATGTCTGTCTACTACAACAAGTTCTACTACGACAAGCTTTACCCGGCTCCAGTGAGGGAGCAGTGAGGACGGTTGCGCGCCTTCGGCCTGCTTCAGTGTTTGTAGTCGTCACTAGGTGGTCCGAAGACCTATTTGTAATTTTTATTACTTTTAAAATTCTTTGTACCGTTGTTGATGGTCTTTTTGCAAAAAAAAATGATGTTAATTAACAAAATGAAATCTCCAAAACAAAACAAAATTAGCTATATCCCCAAACCAAAAAACTTGTGCAATTTTAGCGTGGGGTGTTGAAAGAAATTGGCTTGAAACCCATGTTATGCATGTTTGTTCGCTTAAATTCCGAATCATGTACTGGGTCGACGAGTCTCCTATCTTTCTTTTTCAGTTTTGATAAACCATGTAACTATGTGTTAATCAATATAGTCTGATGGATGGCTTTCCATTAAAAAAAGACAGACTGGGTATACCAAAATAATCCTATTCTTTTCTAAAATTTTAGTGGTCGTGATATATTTCATACGTACCTCTTCATGTACCATTTGCATGTTGACCTATGTGCAAAACGTATTTATTAATTCATTTACATGCTCATTTCGTTTGGCTTGACCAAGAATTTCACATTTTTATCATTGTTTATTGGTCATACATGCCTTTCACATTTGTATCATTGGTTATTGGTCACATTTGTAACCTCTCCACCCAGATTAACTTCGCGAATATCAATATTTGTTGGTATTCGTAGGGGTGAATGTACGTGCATTTATATGTCCACCCGGGTTTGTATTGTGTTTCTCGAAACAAAATAAACGACTGGTCATGAAACCTATTTTGAATAAAAAACGCACTAGTCAAACAATATGAACTTACCAAAATGCATACCAAGTGAGACCTAATGTTTTGATGAGTACAAAGGCTATAGTCCGGAGGAGATTCTCAAACAAAAATCGTTAATTTTTAAACATTTAAAATAATTTGGAAGGAGGATAAATCGATCAAAAGTAAGGAACAAGAAATTGTGCATGAGATAACATCGAAATATGGTTTAGGTTGAACGAATCACCCATCAAACTTGATAGGAACGATCTCGCATTTTGTAGGGATGAGCACATTCATTGGAAATTTCGGCCGGTAACCGCGATATTCGGCTCAGCGATGAGATTGATCCATTTTTCTGATCCAGTTTTCGGTCCTGCATGCTACCGTCAATCTCACGCACGTACCCGTCAGGTATCTAACCTACTTTCAGGATGGGATCCTCCGGCACAGGGAAAGGGATGATCAGGGTTCCAAGAATCAGATCCACGCTGGAAAAGACGAAGAACAAACTGCTGTTTGGTTGGCGGGAGATGCGGAGGAATGTGTTGTCCGCCGAGTTGTGGCCGCATCAGAGGCCTCTTTCTTCCCGGAGCTTTTTCCAATTCCATCAACGCCGCCGCGCCGCGCAGGAGCAGCAGCGGTATCCTCCAAAGTGACTGGTTCCATGGCCTCACATGACGCTGGGCCGCAGCGGACTACTGACAGTAACAGTAGCAGGTCCTCTCCTTCTTCGTGGCTGAGGCTGTCCGGGAGGTCAGAGTGGCCGGGAGCGGCTACCGATTGCCGAGCGTGCGCCGTGACTGGGAATCTTGGCGCGTCGCTAGCATCCTTGTGTTTTTCCCCTGTTCGATCAGGATTGTTAAGTTCGAAATTGCCAAACTCGTTAATTTCAATCACGAGCAAAAAGGCTAGCTTGGCTCCACTTGCTATAGGACTTATTAGTTGGCTCGTTATACTCGGTAAGATTTTTGCAACACTATATATGACCAGAATGGCAATATGCCATAATAAACAATCTAAGTTCGAAGAGCTCACAAGAAAATTATTAAAACAATTGACAACAAATACTCATTTATTTCAATGTTAGGATGGTCGAATGTGGACCCGTGGCTTATTATGGCCTATGGACCTAGTGCAGAGAGTTTCATGGGTTTGTCGACTCTCGCAAATAGCTCGTTAACTCGTTCGTTAGACTCGATATTCTTAAGGATCAAAATGTGTTCCTCAGCTTGACTCGTTAAGATCACGAGTTCGAGCGAAATGAGTCAAGTAGCTTTCGAGATTCGAGTTTTGTTTCCAGGCCTAATTCAATTGGGGGGGGGGGGGGGGGGGGGTGGGGGGGCAGGTATTCTGGCACGCGGAGGAAATGTTTTGCGAAAGAGCGACGGTAGCAGACTAGAAGCGACCTTTTCTTGGATTAGGCAGGTTGGACATTGATGCCAACATTTTGATGGCTAGACATTCCCATATAGCATCTCCATGTACGACATCGTTCATGTGTTTGGCATACCCCAAAGTTTTACCCTCTCCCATTTTTAGTTATTTTTAGAAAATCTCTCCTACTTTAAGTTATTACTCTCAAGCCCTTGCGCCTTTCCTATTATCTTGATAATATGGACCATAGGGAGTTGTTGTCTTCTAGTTTGAGCCGTAGGCAGGGAGGCTGGGGAGGGCCGCCTAGTGGCCTCTATATGTGCTTTCTGAACGCCATCCGGTGACTGATGCAGGTTCGACGCCAGAGGCAAAGCTTAGTGTAAGCCTTGAGGAGGGGAGGGGGGCAATATCCCACCCCCCCCCCCCCCCCCTCCCCCCCACCCCCACCAGACACACACACACCAGCAAGCTTTGGTTTTTTCTACATAAAAGGCATATGTGCTCGACTTTAAATCAATAAAGCCATGCATGAATCAAGTTATCGTGTATCATTTTAGCGGAAGAGTAAAAATACTTTGCGATTTGATAACTGCACGGAGCAACAACACTAGCTGATTCTTCTACCTTAGATACCCTCAAGTTGAAGTACGCCTGATGATTAGGCTCTGGAAGAATTACACTTTCGCTGTTTAACATTGCAACGGCCTCTAACATGGTTGGTCGATCATCTGCGTCCTCCTGGACGCACATTAGTGCGATGTTAATGTACCTCCTAGCCTCGACTGCATGGATCTCATTGGAAACTAATGAATCTAGAAGCTCAAGCCTACACAGCCACTCCGTTAAACCATAGGTTGCATTTTCTGCACAAAATGTGCAACTAGCCACTGGTTTTCAATAAGCTCTTAGTATATTTTCTTCCGTCTTTCGTAAAGTATATATATTTTTCGAAACTAGTAAGGTATTTTTCGGTAGTTTTTCTTACATGTGTTCCAATCCATCGTGTATTGCACAAATAACATAGAGAAAGCAAAATCTACACAAGCCACGCACAACTAAGGATGGTAATTTCACCCATCGGTACGAAAACCCTACCTTGGACACATTTTTTGTACCCATGAGTATTATCCATACCCTACCCGTCAAACCATGGGCACACTCATATACCCATGGGTATACCAAAAGCCTACCCATCTGACCTGGCATATGCGCCCGTTGAGCCTTCGAACCACCGTCCCTCCCACCATGTCGAAGCCGCTAGGCATGGAGTTGGCGAAAGTGCCACCGACCTCCGTTTCCCCTCGAAGTCTTCAACATTCTCTCTTTGTTCAGCCCCGCGCGGTTGGTCGATAATAAGTAGGAGTGCGGCAGACATGCCAATAGAAAGTAGGAGAACATGATACGTACACGTATACATGGCATATATACATATGCTATACAAGCGGTACTAGACGTATCTTAACAGGCGCAACATCCCCGCCTTATTGCATGAGATCCTCGAGGAAACCTTCACCGCCGACAAGCACGTACGCTTGCCACCCACCAGCGCACCGCAACGGAGAAGACGCCAGCTTGATCCCGGCCGGGTTTATCTCGTGATGATCCAGTTTTACAGCACCACGAGACAGAGACTGGTCCAGTTTCCGGCGGTAACGGTCGATCTCACACACGTACCCGTCAGGTATCTACCTACTTTCCAGGAGGGAATGGAACGTTGCCTCCATCGGCAAACCAGACGAGCTCACGGCCTCACGGAATCTGCTACCCTACCGACAGTAACAGTAGCAGCCAGCAGGTGTTCTTCTCCTTGCAAACCGATGAAACGCTACGGTCCGTCGGCCGTTGCGTGGCTGAGGCTTCACGATTGCCGATCGAGCGTGAGCCGTGAATCTTCGCCCGTTGCTGTGTTTTTTTTTTTGTTCGGTCCGGTGAGGTTTTTCGACTGGTTTTTAATCCCACGTCGACGGTTCACCGTATCGTATCGTACTTGAACGTACGGCTTAGCCGACTTTGTTCTATGCGTCAGCTTCTTTCTTCCTTTCATGCAAAGAAAAAGAAAAAAACTTCGTCCTTCCTTCTTCGTCCAATGGGAGGAAGAAGATCGTCTCGCTACCGCTGACTTGGGGGATATGCTCTCCGATCCGATGTTAGTACTTACCGTTCGCGTGGTCGGTCTTTGATATTCAGTGGAGCAGCACGTGCGCTGCGAACCAGCTAACAAAACCGTTGAAGATGTCGAAATTGTGCTACACTTGTTAATTAGCTTGTTGATTATCTGGTTGCGTGACGGCATCTTGATAATCTTTTCCGCTCGATCGGAGCATATCCTGAAAAACATTTTTCGGACCAAAGCATATCCTCAAAACTGACCACGAGAGGGTAAGAGAAGAAAGAGCAGTAGTACTCCACACGGCAGTGCCTAGAAAACACATGCTAACGAGGTCCACTTTTGATTAAGTATTACTACCACCTTAGCTGGGTGATTAGGCTTTAATTTGATGACAGATTGGATTGTGGCCTTTGTGGGTGGGGCCGGGGCCTGAGTACTGAGCAGGTGCTGACCAATCCATCTTATCCACGCGCCAGCAAAGAGAAAGTACACGCGCGCACCACCCACGGCTACCAGCTGCCGCGCCGGCATATTCCCACGCCTCATATTCGCTCCGTCCTTTTTCTACCAGTTTCCGCTCGCTCCGTCGGCTCGCCGCCGCCCACCGGTCGAGCCAGCGCTACATGTCACCTTTTTTTTTTTTTCTTGTTCCAAAAGTTGCTGATTCTGTTTAACTAGGGCATGCAGGACATTTTCTTGCAACTTGTATGCACCTATATTTGTTTCAGTCATCATCTCAAGTTGATGCTACATTAATCTCTTCCAACTTCTACTTCGCAATTGATCTCTCACTCGTGATGTGGCAAATCATGGCCTCACAGTTGTGCTGACCATCCCGTTCAATCCACTCATTTCTTCGCCGCCGACTATGTTGTCCTCCGCCTCGCTCCGATCTTCTACAAAGGCGGAGGCAGGATCATGGCGTGACTCGGACCAGTTTTAAGTGCTACAATATCTACATCTACAATGTTACGATGACGTCTACTTGTTGTCTCCGCGTCTCGGGCCTCGCTTCGCCTAGCGTTTGTCCGTTATTTCGTCTTTCTCCGAACTTGGTCCGTCAGACTCCAGATCATGCTTGTGGCCAGTAGCGGCTTCGATGGGCACGCCGATATGATGTAGAAGCGGTCACATCAAGTTACCGGTGGCCGACATCCAAGCTTCTTTGTCAGAGTTGCACTCGGTCGGCGGGAGGAAGCACAACTCGCGGAGCTTTGAGAGCATATGTGCACTTGCTTTGGGGGCCTATATTTAGGGTCCATCTGGTGTTTTGGCCGATATAAAAAGGATAAGGGTTGTTACAAGACATCCACTGCAATGACTTTTCCCTTATGCTACAAATTTTGAGGATTTGTTCTTTTTTAAGCCACAAGCAGTAGCACTTCCTTTTCGATTAGACGAAGAAACATTATTTACACACTTTGCATTTCTGGTGAAGGGGAAGCTTGCTCAAACCCCTACCCCTCGAAAACTACCTGGGGAAAGAGGGTAAGAAGGTCCTCGTGCCAACCCAAGTAAAAGCTAGGTGCAACTGAATTATGTCAGTCAAAAGCGAAAGTCACCACCTTCCACACAATCCACATAACTAAACGTGCAATTTCTCCATTAACGTCTTTGTTGCTTTGCGACCAGGATAGATGTAGGCGTTTTCACTGCCAACAAGGGGTCATTGGACCTGGTTCAAAATGGTCGAGGTGAAGGCATAATGTTTGCGGAGTTGGGTTCTAGTTTCAGGAGCACTCGGGCGTAGCTGGCAGATAGGATCATGAGGCCACCCTCTTAGCGCTAGCATGTCGGTTCTAAGAATTCTTCCGTGGAGCATCAGCCAGAGTAAGAACGGGCATGGTGTGCGCCTTTCCAAATTTTCGACCCAAATGGATTTTGGATGAGAGCCCTACTACCAGATGGAGTAAGCCAAGATATACGAGTAGAAACTAGAAATCGTTAGTGTACCAGGGGCCACATGGACCTATCTAACCAGGTTCCATATGGTGTCGAGTTAGACGGGTTTCGAGTTTTAATTTCAGCCTCAAGTAGTGGTCGTACCTGTTAATTCACCCATGTTTTATTCCGCTCGTGATCACGTAGGCAGCATGATTTAATTAAGAGGCATTCAATTCAATGATACAAATCCCGCCGAACAATGCCTGTCAAAAGAGATTAAAAAGCTTAAGCATCTGGTTGCCTCACGCCGAAGCAAAGAGACTCACAATCAAACTTCATCACTCGATGTATATGCAAAGCTCATCCTAACTCACAGGCAGCACGCACGTACGGAGCATATTCGTCCGGGTCGCCGACATCCATCCATTTTTTAAATTAAAAACCGAAATTAACGGACATTAAGCTTCGCATTGCACAATTCAGCTTCGCCTAGCTAGGATTAAAAATAAAATAACGGAACAATAATTCGCCTTAAAATATTGGGGGCAACAGCTGAGCCGATAGATCCTACAGTGGCGCAGTAGTAGCTGCACCAAGTGCACCGTACCGGGCGAGCCCAAGTGCGATTTGGCCACAGCCGCCAGACCCGTTTATTTTGGAGCCCCAAGTTATAAACCCGCCAGCGTGAATTTGACCTGAATTGTTTTCTGGGGAAACCATTTTTTTGGTCCACGAAGATAAAAAACCCGTATATAAAACCACTGTGGCCAGCCACGAGAACAATCCACAAAATCTCTCCCCATTCTCTCCACCGCGGCCGGCGCTCCCTTTCCATTTTCCTCTCCTCAGATAATCCGGCGCACGATTGCCGCTGTTCCCTCCGCTTTCCCAATTCCGCGAGATCGGGCGAGACCTAGTAGAGTTCCCGTGGGAGTGGGCTGATTGGATCATCGATGGCGGTGGAGGAGGCGGCGGAGAGCTGCGGCAGCCACGCCGCGGCGGGGTCGTCGTCGCCGCCGGCCGCGTCGGGGGCGGCGCAGTCGCAGAAGCAGCAGCAGCAGCAGCGCCACAAGCTCGACGTCTACACGCAGGTGCTCAGGCGCCTCGAAGACGCCGGGGTCCCCGACGCGCAGTCCCCCGGGTTCGAGGACGAGCTATGGAGCCACTTCAACCGTCTACCCGCACGGTACGTTTCCGAGTCCTCGTGCGTGCGGCGGCGCCGCGGGAATGAATGCGGCCGTGCTGATTTGATGCGCCGGCGGCGGCGGGTTGTCTCTGGATTGACTTTTTTCGGTTTTGGGGTTTTGTTGTTGCAGTTACGCGATGGATGTGAACGTGGAGAGGGCGGAGGACGTGCTCACGCACAAGCGGCTCCTGGGGCTGGCCAAGGATCCGGCGCAGCGCCCGGCCTTCTCCGTGCGGGCCGTGCAGGTGAGCTTGCTCCCTACCACTACGGTGTACTGTAGCCACGTAATTGACGGTTTAGGGAATGCGATTCGGAAGCGCCACTGATGCAATCGCTGTAGACGACTCGAAATTCGCTTGTGCTCGGTTATATCTATTATATATACATGGTTTGACTTGTATGCTGATTATCATATCTGGTTGCTCTCGGTGTGCTGGGGGCTCAGTTTCTGCAATTGTGACTTTCTCTATCTGTAATCGTATCTGTCCCATCGGCACTGAAGTTTGCTTAGTCAACGGGTCGTTCTGCACTTCTGGGCGGTAACACGTATTTTCATCAAGAGAAAAATGGGAGCATTTTACAACTCTTGACTGAACTGGTATCCGTTGAAGAATTAGCTCGTTGGCACTTGGTAGTTAGCATTACCACTTCTGGATCGAGAAACTTGCTGATGGAACAGTTGTTTATATTGTCAGGAGCATCAACGACTTCTTCTTACTGCTGATAGAACATTTGTTTATACTGTATACGAAGAAGCCTTTTGGGTGTCCCACCACCACTATATTTGAGATTTGGGAAATACCACATATGGGTTTTGAACGGTCTAAAATGACAACACTGTTAAGTATTCTCAGTATTTACTTGACTGATGGAAAATTGGACCGTTAAAGTCTGTTATATTGTAAAAATGAGGTCAAAACAGTATACAGGAACCTATGGCCTTTTTAAAATGAGACTAGAAGAAGTCTTTACGATTCCTCTGAGAGTAGCACATTTTGATTGGTTTCAACCACTTGACTTAGGACTTAGTCATAGCTTAAGTTCTCCCATGAGCTGACAGTGCGTATGTTTTTATTTTATTTTCAAGCTGTGCATTTTATTTTATTAACTGTAGAAGTAGCTGCAATCATATGTAAATACCTGCTATTGTTGTTCCTTATCCTTATTTGAGAGTCTTGATTCATTAGGTATCTCCAGTTCTTGATGGGAATCAGACTGATGCTGATTCCAACACTGCAGGGGAAGTTGCTTCAAGACTGTTGAACAGGCAACAAAGGTACCTGCTCCTTTCCACCTGTTACTGAATTTTTTTACTAATTGGAAATGAGCAGTATCTTTCCCTGTTGCCATGTATTGCAAAATAGTATATATATATACTACTTTTCAGTTTTCCTTTATTCTTAATATATATACTATTTGTGTCCAGCATCCACCCTCCTCCTGCCTTTGGCTCGTCTACAAACCTTGAGGCCCTTGCTCTTGAAGCAAGTAAGTCTCAAGGCCAAGATCATGATAGCACCTCAGATAATGTTCGATCTTTATACAGGTAAGACTTTGCTGCTAATTTCCTTTGCTCTCTGTTTTATTCTTATACAGTATATTCTTGTTAAATCATTATTGAACTTGTTATTTAGCACAATATAGGGCATATGCAAAATTCTAATTATTGCATTTCCTCCTTCTGTGTGTGCCATTTTCTCTGCTGCAGATAGATAATAAGTTCCTTGTATTTGATTACCTTACAGACCCATGCATGAAATAACCTTCTCCACCATTGACAAACCAAAGCTTCTCAGCGAGGTAAAACATGCACCTATGTACATTTGTGTTTCGTAGGGATATGTATATAGATTTTTTAACTTCATGGTGAGTTGTATAAATACCAGTTATGTGATCATTCTTTTTATCTATTTTCTTAGTGACATCATGTTTTCTGATACCCCCAGCTGACATGTCTGCTTGGTGAAATTGGTCTCAACATTCAAGAAGCACATGCATTTTCGACAAACGATGGCTACTCACTCGATGTTTTGTTGTTGTTGGTTGGCAGTCTGAGGTAGCTCTTATCTCAATCTGTCTTCATACCTATAATTTTATATTCTACCCGCTGTTTAACATATAGTTATCTGTTTATTTATTTAGGAAACAGATGATTTAACAGAAGAAGTAAAGAAAGAAATTAGCAAGATGGACGAGGTGAACCAGACGCACACTTTATTGCAATTTCGTTAGTCCCTAGTTGTCACCTCCTTGTTTTCTTGGTGCTCATGTTTTGCGCTTTGGCTTGTCTTGGACAGACGCAAGGATGGTCTACATCTCATTCATGGTCTTCTCCAGTTGAAAATATGCATATCGTGGAGAACTCAACAGCTGATCATGTTGCAATACCTACAGATGGTGCCAGTGAGTGGGAAATTGATGTAAAACTACTCAATTGTGGGAATAAAGTAGCATCTGGATCATATGGTGATCTGTGAGTGTTTGTTCCTAGCTATCATGAAAATCCATTTTGAGCTTTGGTGTGGTCATGTAACTAATATGTTTCTCTTTCCAGTTACCGTGGTACATATTGCAGTCAAGATGTCGCTATTAAAGTGCTCAAACCTGAGAGGGTAAATGTGGACATGCAGCGTGAATTTGCCCAGGAGGTTTATATCATGCGGTGAGTTACATCAATGTTTTCCGTACTAAGAGGAACCGTTGCTTTTTGTGATAAGGGCATTCTTGCAAGCTATTTCAGTATACCAAGTCTTTTGAACATAAACGTGTGTTTTTCTTTCTTTGTATTTACATCATCTCACTTAGTCTCATTTATTCTGTTATAAAAAAAACGAGTGGCTTAAGGGGAAGAAACCCTCAGTGCTGTTTTTACCAGAAGAAATTGTGTGTACAACCTGGTATTGCGAGCACGGAGGCTTGACCCTGGCGGGCATGCACGCATCAACCTGTGCTTGCCATCCGGGCTACGCCATGGTTCACTTTCTTCTGTTATACAATGAATAACATTCTTAAAAATGTTAGTCTCAATCTCTCAGATGCTCATGTCTTCACATTTTCACTGCTAAAATTGTTTACTCCTAGGATGCTAAGATGACAAAGGTTTCTTCTTGCTGCCTTTTACCTGTCAACATCTTATTCTGTCAGCCCTTTGCTTGCTTATTAACTGATGCCTCCCACAGCAAGTTATGCAATTATATCTACATGTTAAAAGAATCATCCTCATGGTGCTTTTCTGTTCTATTCCATTTATCTGTAAGCTTATGAAGTACATTTTGGATTTTAGGAAGGTTCGTCACAAGAATGTTGTGCAATTTATTGGTGCATGCACCAAACCCCCGAAGCTATGCATAGTCACAGGTATGATTGACCAAAAGGCTATCCTTTCAAGGTTCCATTTTCTTGTATGGTACTAACAGTAATAATTACTGAACCTATCTTCACTCATCCAGAATTTATGTCCGGTGGGAGTGTGTATGATTACCTCCATAAACATAAAGGTGCCTTCAAGCTCCCTGCCTTAGTTGGAGTTGCGATTGATGTGTCAAAAGGCATGAACTACTTACACCAGAATAATATTATTCATCGGGATCTGAAAACTGCCAATCTTCTTATGGATGAAAATGGGGTAAGTGTCGTCTAAATTCAGTTATTCATGATGCATGCATCCTTGGAAACAATTCTCAGTAAATCTCAGCCTAAACAAGACTTCACTTCTTTAGATGTTCTATACAAAAAATAACAGAGGTTAAGTTGTGGATTTTTATCTGGATTTTTGTTGTACCTAGCAAATCTTGTTTGTCAGTGGTAAGTGCGTGGCCACTGGGAGTCTTGAATGTTCTCTATCCTTGTTGGGAGTCCATTGTGATTCATTTAATGGATTTACTCAGAAGAATTGGATAAATTTTCCTAACTTATTGTGTCCTTCTACAGATGGTTAAGGTCGCTGATTTTGGCGTTGCACGTGTTAAAGTTCAGTCTGGAGTAATGACTGCAGAAACCGGGACATACCGGTGGATGGCCCCAGAGGTGATTTCTCTATAATTAACTACTACATGCTACCATTATTACCAACTCGGTTATTGTGTAATGCCCATGCTGAATATAAGCTTTATATAGTAGATATGTCCATCAGAAGTTGCTGGCCCTCCCAAGCTCCAAGTTCTTTTTTTTCAGATTAACACTGTAGAAAAACCAAGTTGCTCCACGGCACTAACTTTTTCTTGAAAAATAAGGAATCACAAGGTTCAACAGTTGTGAAGTTGTGATTCAACCCATTTTTGTGCACCAGCAACCTCAGTCCTGGGAATGTGCCACCGCCATACCCCCCCCCCCAATGATAGTAACTTGTGAAACCAAAATAAAGCACTATCAGACCTACACAAGGCTGCTAGATATAGTCGTCCTTAGATCTTCACCCATCCGTGGGTAATGAGTGGCAGCATAGCAGCGGTCGTATTTTTTCTCATGTTTGCTCTTCGTCTCCAAGCACAGAAGCTTTATTTTATTCAGCACTATGTGATTCAGGGTTGCTCTCGAGACATGATCTCTAGTGCACCAAATGCCTATGAACCTCTAGTTGATTCAGCTTGAGTTCCAGGATTGGGCACAGCGTCGTCCATGTCTTGAGAAGCTGAGCGCAGCAAAAACACCAGTAAACCACTACATACATTTTACTAAAATGTAAATCATTCCTCATTTTCCTGATTAACTATAATGAAGAAGTAATGACATTTGAAACTTCAGTTTTAGTATCACTAATCCACCATTTGGCAGGAAGTTCAGACCAAATATTCTGAATCACCTCGGCAAATGAGACAGAAGCACTGATCCGAGTTCATTTCTATGAGCGGGCTTGAATGTGAAAAATTTGGTGTTGTTCCATATATTTTATAGAAGACGGAAAATCATTGTGTTTTATATTATTTTTTAAACTAAAGAGGGAGTTTTAGTTTTAAACCTGTATTTAATTTTTGCCAACAATGTCTTACCAAACTTTGAGATCTTATGCGGATCACAGTTGTTGGAAATCAGGACTAGCTCCTCAGATAGTTTCCTCCTATATTTTTGACACAACTCATTTATTATCTTCCTCTCTATCTTCATAGTGATGTGGAGTGTAAATCCAAGTGGGATTGCAACCTTATAGCGGCAATGAATTCATGAAATAGAGGGCATCAGGGTAATAATACCTGCAATTGGTCTATCACCTTACATAATTTATCTCTTGTAGGTTATAGAACACAAGCCCTATGACCACAAGGCAGATGTATTTAGCTTTGGAATTTTGATGTGGGAACTGCTCACCGGGAAGGTACTTGCATTACTGTCCTGCCGCTGTAATTCGTTTTGTTAAATTGCATTGTTTTACATAGAGTTGTTTATTGGTTTATCCATCTATTGCTGGCAGATTCCGTATGAGTACCTGACACCACTACAAGCAGCTGTAGGTGTGGTTCAGAAGGTAAAAATTGCTCGTCATTTTTCCATGATCATAGTCCTATTGTTTCATATCATTAACATGGCAACCTTCCTTCTCAGGGATTGAGGCCTACAATACCAAAAACAGCTAATGCAAAGCTCTCGGAGCTCCTCCAGAAGTGTTGGCAGCAGGACCCCGCTGAAAGGCCAGATTTCTCAGAAATATTAGAAACTCTTCGGAAAATCGCAGTGGAGGTTTGTGACTCTGACACTTCGTACCGGCTTTACTTCAGTGCATCAAGGTTTACTTTCTTACCAAAGCGACGGTGCAGGTTGGAGATGAGCACGAGGGAAAACACAAGGAGAAAACCCTTGGGGGGTTCTTTTTGGCTCTGAAGGGGCGAGGACACTGAAGTGGTTCAGAATGTACATGCTTACGCTCCCCATTTGGACCCTTCGAGTGAAGGGACGAGTTTTCAGCTGCGGTGTTGCACGTCGGCTGCTGCAAATAGTTTTTTTCTGCCTATTACTTCTGGGCTCTGTCGTCACATGGCCTAACATAGGAGGAGAGAGAGTGGTTGCAAAAAACTGTACATTATTTAATCTGATTCTTCTAACTGGTTGTAACTTGCACATGACATAATAAGCCTGTAGCTTAGGGTGTGCTGTGATTCTTTCAACTGTGATTATTTATCTCTTTTCCACATGCTGCTCCCAGCTTGAATGCCCTATCATGGTTGTTAGGTTTTCACAGTTTTGTCTGTCTTTCGGCGTAATATTATCCCTGTGAGTGCATGGCGAAATGGCAAGGCACGTGCACGACCAGCTCTTCTCTGAACAAAGATGAGCTGAAGCTGGCTGCTTCATGGTGCCAAGATTTGTTTGTTCCTGCATCGAGGCCAGAACAGAGGATTCTTTGGTGGTGTTTCCCTGTAGAGGGTGATGCTTCTGATGCTAAACTTGCATCGCTATCTTACTTTTCTGCTTTCCTCTCATGAAAGGACCAACGGATGAATAAAGTGCTGCTGCAGCCGACAGCGCTTAGCTCCCGCTCTGCCTGCAGTCACCTTTTTCTCCTCGTACTCAAGGAATGAAATGTGCAGGTTCTATATGAACTTTAAAATTTACTGACCTATATATGGCCTGTGGCTTGTTATAAGTGATGTAACCTTGTCAAGCAGACGATCATAACAGTGTTCATATGAACTCTGGCAGTCGTGCAGAACAAAGTGGTTATCGTTATATGATTGCAAAACTGAGAATTTCCTTTTACAAACAATAACTTCTGGTGGTAGGATGGCTTGTTTGCAGTGCCTGGCTGCATTTCTCTGCACTGAGGACCAGTGGACCAGTGTTTAAGAAGCATGAAAAACATATAGAAGGTCTGCAGCTTGTTGGATTTGTGAAGAACTAATCTTCTAATTTTAGATGTTAAAAAGTTACCGATTTCTGATGTCGATTAAATTTGATGTTATAAAAACATGATTTGGGAGATAGATCCATAGCTTTGCTTTTAGCCTTTCCTTTTTTCCTTTGTTTCCTTCTTGCCCCTCCTTATATTTACTCATTTTGGTCTGTTTGTCCTACTGAACCGTTTCCCTTTTTCTACTTTCCCACTTTGCATCTTCTCTTTGCTTGATCAGAGAGTCATGGAACCTGTCCTGTTGGGCAATGAGTGAGTTAATACATCTACGTCACATCGTCCCAGCATTGCTGACCCTAGCTCTGGCCACCATGGCAGGGCTTGGTACTGGAGCACCAATCGTGAAGGTGTATCATGAGAAATCTATGATCTTACCAGATGTGTCAAGGGTGCTTGCATGCCTGTATGAGAAGGATATCGATTTTAAGACTCACCACACATCCTCTTACAAGGGCCTGCTCAGACTTCAGGTACGTGGTGTCTCTAATTCTTAACCGAGTGTGGAATTTACTCTTCATGACCATAAGCAGTTCAATACCATCGTTACATTTTCTTCGTGTCCACTCTGCAGGCATCGAGCCATGTTCCAGTCCCGTTCTATGATGGACTTACATTCCTAGAAGGTAAGGTTTCGGATTTATGGAGTTCTAGCCGTACATTTCTGGAGGCTTATCCATCTTTTCGGAGTTGGATAATCTTGCTAGTTAGCCTGCTACAAAGACATGCTATTTATTGGGCAGTAACTAGGAATCTGTATTGGAATCAAGTGAACCAGGACAGAATAGTATTCAATGTCAAATTTTATATTCGCATTGCCAAGGGAAGATAAAATCCTAGGTTCCCGTAGTTATTATGTGTTAATTGTATGGAAAAACCATCCCGTAATTCATAAATAAAAGCTGTTGGATGAATATTTTCGCTGTTATAGATTCAATGTGTTAAATAACAAAGTTGAGCATCCAGTGTGATTCTACTAATAGGTGGCACATAAAGTAGAATTGATCACCAATGAGCAGATAATTTATCAACAATATTCAAATAGACATTTTTCAACTGCTCTTGGCATTCACGCTTTATCCTACATTTTTCTTATATTTCACTCTCCTGGTGCATTTGTTCTGCTGCTGAATGCAAGCCTTAAAAGTGATAATTGATTTAGGCTTTACTCAAACTTATGTTTGTCTTTAATTCCAGATTCAAGAGAAATCTGCCGCTATGTAGCAGAAACTTATGAACATCGTGGATATCCATTCCTCCTTGGGAAGGATTCCCTTGAGAGGGCTTCCATCGAGCAATGGCTCCACCATGAAGAGCATGCTTTCAACCCTCCGAGCAGATCCCTCTTCTGCCACTTGGCCTTTCCCCTTACTGAAGAAGATGATGATATAGACTTGCAGAAGATAAAGCTAGAAGAAGTTCTGGAAGTTTACGAGCAAAGGCTGGGTGACACTGAATTCCTTGCTGGGAACAAGTTCACTCTTGCCGACTTAGTACACCTGCCAAACTCCCACTACATCACAGAATCTGACAAGTTTGCCTACCTATATGACTCGAGGAAGAATGTGCAGAGGTGGTGGAATGCTATTTCTACCCGGAAGTCTTGGCAGAATGTGCTGAAGGATATACAGGTGGTGGAGCAGCAGCGCAAACAGGAGGAATTTGAGAAGCAGCAGCAACGACAGTGGCGAGAGAGCATCCTCCAACCACCAGACGCCCCATGCGTCTAGACTCTCGGAAGCAAACCAGCACAAAATCTCAGACAATATTGATTCCTCCTCCTGTCGGTATCATCTCAACATCTCCCACGGCTTCCCAGAAGCCTCTTCCTACTGAAACTTCCCCTGATGAGACACTACTATCTACTCCTACCACTCATAAATCTTCAGCTGTCCAAAGCAAACACACTACCGTTTTTACTACACATCGAGAAACTCCACCAGCCCCCGTCCCAAGTACTCCTAGACTTCCTGGATATCCTCATATTCCTGTTCAAAGTACAAGCAACTCCTTTACCCAGCCACCTCTCCCACCACTGTTGAGAATCCCTCAAGAACAGGTGCCGATATTCCTGACAACCAATATACTGATCATACTCCACAGAGACCTGCTGAAACTATTTACAGTGGATCAACTGATCAGAGAGTTACATATACTTCTCCTGGGAAGCATGGTTCAACTGAAGCTCATCAGAAACTGCAGACTGAGCAGTGGCATGGTACTGTAGCTGGTTTGAGTAATCTAAAGGGAGAAACTGATTACTTAATGCCCACTCAACAAGTAAAACCTGGCAAAGATGTGCAACATAGCTCATCACAAGATTCAGAGCAAGTAAGCACTCATCCTCTTGCTCAAGAACCAGTGAGCATGGATAGGCAACTGGTTCAAGGACCAGAAATGACACCTCGAACACCATACAGTGATCAGAAGAGAGATATTTCTTCTATGCCTGCTGATGTTCAAGGAATTGCTGAGGAGGACAAATCATCATCTGATCATAGAGATGCTGTACCGCCCCCTTATGCACGAAAGTATGCTGAGGAAACAAAGATTATCTCTGCTGACCACAGAAATGATGCTTCTCCTCCAAAGCGTGTAAAAGATGAAGACACTCAAGCTATACCATTCCAAACAGCATATGATGATCATGATATCGCCCTGGAAGCAAGAGAAACTGCATCTGCACCAAGACAAAGAAGGGCTCAAGATGCATATGATACCTCTGAAGTAATAGAAACTTACCACTCTTCATCATCTAGAGCACAACCTATCAATGCTCCACAGGATGTTGCTCCTCCACCCAAGCAAGCAGCATCTGAAGGCACTCGACGTGTAACCGCACCATACCCAGTTGCTCAAGAATTCATCAAGCAAGCTAGGGAAAGTCCTGCATCTAGGTCAACAGTAGCTCGTGATGCTCAAGGCAATACTGAAGAAGAGACTGTGGAATCTTCATCATCCAAAGCACATCTACTCGATTCTCGTCTGGCTGATGCTCGTCCACCGAAGAAATATTTGGCTGAAGATGGTTATGGTGAAATTGTACCATTGCAAACAGGATCTGCAGATGATCCATATTATAGGAAACAAGATAGAGACACTGCTGCTCCAAAGCGGATGATACCTCAAGATGCCTTCGAAGAAACAAAGATGTCTGATTCTGCATCCTTCGAAGCACAAACATTTGATCACCGACAAGCTGATGCTCCTCCGCAAAAACAAAGACTGGATGAAGATCCTCAGACTACTGCTTCACCATGGAAGAAAAGATATCCTGATGCTGATGCTGGAATTAAAGACCGACGTGATCCAACTTCACCATTAGAAAGAAGATATGCTGATGCTGAAGATACCACCAAACATTCTAGAGACACTGCCTTTAAGCCAAGTAAAATTGTGGGCCAAGATGCTGAAGACACCTCTGAAGAAGCAGAAGCCCGTAAATCCGTATTGTTTAGAGAACAACCTCAAGATGCTCGGCGAGTTACAACTACTCCATCAAAGCAAGCAGCTGAAGATGCTCTTAGTGTGAGCCGACCATCCCCCAAAAGATATCCAAGAGCTGAAGAAACCAGCAAGCAACCTAGAGCCGCTGCTTCTAAGCCATCACATGCAACAGCTCAAGATGCTAGGGATGTCTTCAGAGAGTCAAAGGTTGCTGATTCCGCATCATCAATAGAGCAACCTTCAGATGCTCGAGCTGCTGCTTCCTTCCAAAAGCAAGAAGTCCCTGATGCAAGTGCATCATTCCAAAAGAGATACCCTGATGCCAAAGGCACCACCAAGAAATCAAAAGTTACCTTCGAAGAAACAAAAAGTCCTGACTCTGCATCATCACGAGTGCAGCCTTTGGATTCTCAGAGAGATTATGCTCCATCTTGGAAGCAAGAAGCAACAGAAGCTCCTCGTGCAACTAGACCATTCAAAAAGAGAGACTCCAATGTGGAAACCGCCAAACACCCAGCTGGTGCTTATAAGCCAAGGAAAATAGTGGATCAAGATACTCAAGGCACCTACGAAGAAGCAAAGGCCAGTGATTCTGGGTTGCCTAGAGAACAATCTTCAGGTACTTGGCAAGCTGCAACTACTCCAACAGAGAAAGTAGCAATTGATGATGGGCCCCGTGGGACTCCACCATCTGAAAGAAATGCTCCAAATGATGAAGACACCACCACGCGACCTAGAGGCACCGCTTCAGCACCTAGGCGGACAACTGCTGGAGATGCTAGTGGCGCATTTCAAGAGTCAAAGCCTGCTGATTCAGTGTCATCTAGGGAGCAACCGTTGAGAGCTCGGCAACCAGTTGTTACTCCAAGACAAGAGACTGAAGATGCTCTTAGCAAAATTTCAGCATTCCACAAGACTCGTCCTTTTGTTGAAGATGGCACTAGGCCAGCTGTAGACACTGTTCTTGGGCCTAGGCAAATTGGAGCTGAAGATACTAAAGACATCACTGAAGAAACAAAGGTTGCTGATTCTGCATCACCTGTCAGAGCAAGACCTACTTACACACCGCGAACTGCTCGTCCTCTGTCAGAGCAAGTAGAAGTGGAAGAGGATGCTCGGGATAAAGATAGAGAAGGTAGAGAACCCCTTTCCGTGCCAAAGAAAATGGTGTCTAGAGATGGCGAACACACATATGGAGAAAGAAAGATTCCCCATTCTGTGTCAAGAGAGCAATCTTTGGATAATCTGAAAGCTAGTTCTCCATTAAAGCAGGCAGCAGCTGAAGATCCCCGTGATGCTAGTAAGGGAGCAACGGAGATGCTCGTTGATGAGATAAAACATTCTCAAGGTGTCAAAGGCGCCAGCAAGAAATCTGTAGGCACCTTTCAAGAAACAAAAGACCTTGCCTCTGCATTGCCCACACCACAGCCTTTGAGTGCTCAAGATGCTCAACACACCGATAGATCATCTAGAACACCAACTGCTGATCAACGGAAGGATGCTTCAGCACATATCCGGTCAAATCTTCAAGATCAGGAGGCAAAATCATCATCTGCCCATCAGAAAGGTTTGGGCTCATCGCCATCACGGGCAGAAGCTGGAGATGATGATCAGGCCATCATGGATGAAAAAGTATTTTCATCCGAGCAGCTCAGGAAGACGCCCAAGGAAAGTCGATCCGCATCATCCAAAGCACAGCCTGCAGATTCTCGGAGCCCTACCAAGGTGGAGAGAACACCTTCTGATTATCAGGAGGAGGACCATTTGGTTGCACCAGACAGCCCTGAGCAACCTCAAACCCCCCCAACTGGTGTGAGAGCAGATGGCTCTGTGCGAAAGCGCCAACAAGTTCCTGTGGTTCCATCTACTTCTGAAGTGAAATCAACTCCTCCAACTCCACCCAGAGCAAAAGTTCATGATGACCAAGAGCCATCTAAAAGAGACACTGTTGATGATCCAAAAGGGGCTAGTGGAGCATTTCAAGAGTCAAAGCCTGCTGATTCAGTGTCATCTAGGGAGCAACCTTTGAGAGCTCGGCAACCAGTTGTTACTCCAAGACAAGAGACTGAAGATTCTCTTAGCAAAATTTCAGCATTCCACAAGACTCGTCCTTTTGTTGAAGATGGCACTAGGCCAGCTGTAGACACTGTTTCTAGGCCAAGGCAAATTGGAGCTGAAGATACTAAAGACATCACTGAAGAAACTATTTCTGCACCAAAGAAAAGGGTGTCCAGAGATGCAAAAGACACATATGGAGAAAGAAAGATTCCCCAATCTGCATCCACAGATCGATCTTTAGAGAATCTACAAGCTAATTCTCCACTGAAGCAGATAACAGCTGAAGATCCCCATGGTGCTACTAGGGGAGCAAAGGAGTCACTTGTTGGTGACCCAAAAGAATCTCAAGGTGTCAAAGACGTCAGCAAGAAATCTGCAGGCACCTTTGAAGAAACAAAAGACCCTGCCTCTACATTGCCCACAGCACAGACTTTGAGTGCTCAAGAGGATCAACGCACCGATAGATCATCTAGAACACCAACTGCTGATCAATCGAAGGAAGCTTCAACACAACCCCGATCATCATCTGCCCATCAGAAAGGTTTGGGCTCATCACCATCACAGGCAGAAGCTGGAGATGAAGATCAGGCCATCATAAGTGAAAAAGTATTTACATCTGAGCAGTTCAGGAAGATGCCCAAGGAAAGTCGAACCGCATCATCCAAAGCACAACCTGCAGATTCTCGGAGCCCTATCAAGGTTGAGAGAACACCTTCTGTTTATCAGGAGGACCATTTGGTTGCACCAGACAGCCGTGAGCAACCTCAGGTCCTCACAACTGGTGTGAGAGCAGATGGCTCTACACCAAAGCATCAACAAGCTCCTGTGGTTCCATCTACTTCTGAAGAGAAATCAACTCCTCCAACTCCATCCAGAGCAAAAGTTCATGATGACCAAGAGCCATTTAAAAGAGACACTGTTGACGATCCAAAAGGGGCACCACTCCTATCGGGCCGAGAACCAATTTCCCAAGTCCAACATGCCACTGAACTAACTCCTGGTAGAGATATGTCCAGTAAATCATCCAACATTGATCAATGGCGGCTCACATCTGCGCCAGCACAAGGTATAACTGCTAATTCTGGTGATGATCTGCTGGGTGTGTCTACCATTGATCAAAAGCCAACACCAATGAGTCAAAAAACAATACCTGGTGCTCGGGGTGCCAATGAGATGGTCAAAAGAGAACAAAGAAGGGAACCATCTGCACCAGCAGGAGCACAAACACCTGATGTTCAGCATGCTCCACCATCATCAGGACCTGACATGGCCAAAAGAGATGGAGAGCCAGTACAAATGCAAGAACAAACTCTGCATGCTCGTCCTACTTCAGTGCCTACAAGAAGAGCAACTCCTGATGCTCGTGACACCGGTGATAACGAGTTTCTTAATGCATCTGATGCCCAAAGATGGAAGGATTTGAAAGCTAAACATGATTCAGCCATGATCGATGAAGATGATCGTGATGCCAGTTTGTCAACTCATGATGCTACTGGTGACGACAAGACAACATGGCATGCTAGTGAAGCACAAGATGCAGACACTTTGCCCAGTTCAACAGCAGCCCCTGTAAATGCTCGACCCACCAGTGGTGATGAGCTTGTCGAGAGATTTTCACGTGATCAAGGGGCAAGACCGCCTGAATCAACTCAAGCACAAACACCTTTTGATGCTCCACGTGACTCTCTATCGACCCAAGGTGTACCTAGTGATGCCTTGGACAAAACCAAATTTGCCAAGCCATCCTCAACTGAAGGCATCACACCTGCAGCTGGACCAGCTTTAGCTTTGGAGGCCCAACTTGCTGAACATAAAGCTCCATTAGGTGCGTAAATTACTCTCAACTATTGACTTAAATATGAATCTTCTGACTGACCAAGGGAGGATTCGGAACATCAAAAAACCATCAAAGCTAATTGTTTGCTTCATGAATTTCAGATAAAAAACCAGCTCGTGCTGCACGACCCCTGTCCTCTGGTGAATCAAGAAAAGAAGATACTAGCGTTTCTCCAGCTGATCAAACTAAGAAACCACAGACAGTTTTTCGTCAACAAGCAAGACCATCTAAACCAATCACAGAGCAGCTTCCAAGTTATGAACAGGTCGCCCGTGCGCCACAAACAATTCCTAGTGATAGAGACATGACGCCTGCACCAGGCACAAGTGACTCTCCAGCTTCAAATACCCAAATCACTTCAGCAAAATTCCAGGAAGCCATTCCTGATAGTTATCGCCCTGATGAGTTAACAGCGCCATTTGTCTCGAGTGAAAAACAAGGATCATATTCTGAACCGCATGAAGGACCATCTCATGATGCTCATGGTGCTGCAGATGACAAGGACATAACTAAATATCCATCTCGGCAAGCACGGGTTTTGGAATATAGGCCTGATTTACCAGTTCGTCCCACCAGTAGTGATGAATCAGGAATCTCGCCTTATCGGGTGCAGAATCACCTACAGCAGCTCAAGCAACAAATTTTGAGGATCCACGTAATGAAGTATTTTCCGCTGAAAAGAAATTGGCCCCATCAGGTAATTAAATTCTCTTGCATGTTCAAAACAGTACACCTTATATCATACTTAGAGCTACCTATCCTGCTATCACTGACATTGGTTCTCACATTTTAGATCAAGATTCAGTTTATTCTATGCAACAACCTTCCCCAGCTGAGACTAGGGAGGAAAAACTATTGTTGCTGCAGCTCAACAGAGACTGCCAACAAACATTGGCCAACAGCACACACAGGACATGAGAGAGTCTCCAACCTCAGATTTTGTGCCTGCTGAAGATATACCTTCTGATGCTCGAAGTGGTAGACCTGATGAAGTACCCCTCGTTGAACAGAAACTCGCCTCATCGGGTAATTAGTTATTTTAATGTGCCTGAAAAGTGCACCATCCTACATATGACTATACACATCAAAGAACTTCCTGAAGATACCAAAATTACCCTCAAATAATATTCTGCTACTACTCATGCTGCTACTTTGCGTTTCAGATCAAGATGCCCAAGTGTCATCCTTTGTTGAGCCAAGGAATGAAGAGATTAGAAGTTCAACTCGTTCTGCACAACCACTTCTCTCTGCCGCAGATGATCAAACCAAGTTTCCACAAAAAACAAGTATTGGTCAACAAGATGTAGCGCCTACACCAGGAACATCAAAATCTCCATCCTCAGATACCCATCATGCTTCAGGGCAACTTCAGGAAGTTGCTCCTGATGATCATCACACTGTTGAGTCACTTCCAAGCCAAGGACAGGTCTCTCGCGCTAACCCTTCTTTTGTAGTATCTGAAGGCCCAACCCGTGATTCTCTTGACATAGATAAAAAGAACACGAAACTGCCATCTAGCCAAGCAAAAAGCTCATACCCCAAACCTGATTCCACACAAAACCGCAGTGATGAGCCTCCCACACGAATTTTAGCCAATCAATTATCAAAACAACCTGCAGAAGCTCAAGCGCTACCACCTCTTGTGGGTCCACGTGAGTCTAAATCCAACCAAGATCTAACCTCTGACACCTTAGGCAAACCCAAGTCACTAAAACCATCTTCCATAGATCAAGAAGCTACGGGTTCAGCTTTAACTCCTGACACTCATCTTGGTAGTGCACCAGGGGAAGTACCTCCTGCCGGACAGAAGCTACCCTTGAAAGGTAATTAGGTTTTCTTTACTGTGGAAGACAGTGCACCTTCTAGGAAGTCTGTAGCTGATTTGACACGAGATAAGATTCATAAAAATTGACTGCTCTGACATTTTTTCTTCCTTTTTGGAATTTCAGATGAAGATTCTGCTCATCCTACACAAAAGTCTTCCTTGAGTGAACCAACAAAAGAACAGTCTACAGTTACTACACCTAATGAAGCCAAGACGTCACCAACAATCTTTAGTCAACAAGACAAAGCGCTTGCACAAAATAAGATGAAAGACCCATCTTCAGGTTCACAATATGTTCCACAGAGGCTTCAGGAAATCACTCCCGAGGATCAACGCATCACTGGGTCAATTCCAATGCAACAAGAAGTTCCTCATTTTGAAGACATTTCTAAACCACATGATGGACCAACTCCTGATCCGAATGGTGCCTTTGTCGAAGAACCCATGGCAGATGCAACAGGCTCGATACCAAATTCCCAATATGGTATCGTGCCAAGTGGGTTATCCCCTGATGAAGGGAAACCTGAAATAGCAGGTAATTATTTATTGGTCTTCATCTGTCCAACAGAATGTGCCTTCTATTTATTGCTCTTACTTCATCTGTCCAACTGGAGAAGTTATTAGGAACTTGATAGTTTTCAAAAAAGCCAATACTAATTTTCTTTCTTGCATTTCAGATAAAGATCAGCTCATCGCACACAGCTGCGTTCCTCTACTGGATCAAGGAAAGAAGAGGGAGATGTTGGTCCATCTGATCAAACCATAATGCCTGCACCTGGCACAAGTGAATCTTCAGGGGAAGTTCTGGAAGTTGGTCCCGGCAATCATCGATCCAATGAGTTGACTAGACCACTTCTTCCGAGCAGTAAACAAGATTCTCATGCTGGACATCCTGAATCAGATGAAGGTCCAAATCCTGATGCACATCGGGCTATTGCTGATGAAAACAAACCACCACCTCTGGTCAGCCAAGCACACAGTTTAGAGGCTGTTTCTAATTCTGCACCATCCCGTGATGATGTTATTCCTACCAGTGGTGATGAGCCAGTCGCGGGACTTACAAATGAGCAAGAGAAGCAGACACCACCAGCATTTCAAGCATCTCTGCCTCCTGAGGCTCTATATGACTCCAATAAGGCTAAAAGTATTTCTGCAGATGCCTTTGGTGAAGTTGGGCCTCTGAAAGCAACTGGTGAAGTAAACCCTGCTGATCAAAGTATAGCTCCACCAGGCAAGGATCCTCTTGTTAGTTTCTTCTTTAATATATTCACATGCAGCCCTACTACATGGCCCTGTGAAAAAATGTCCTCTCTTTGTCCGGAGAAAGAGTACCTTCCAGCACTCCTACCATTGAACAAGAAATTTTCTCAAAACTAACAGTTTCACCACAATATGGCCCTTTCTTTCTCGACCTTCAACAATATTCATTTCTCCTTTCTGTTTTGCAGAACCACTTCCGGTTGTTGAGTCGATAAAAAAGTCTACTGGTGCTGAAGCTGAAGCTGAAGAAAGCAAAGTGTATCAACCAGTTACTGGCCAGAAAGACATTAGGCATGCACCAGGCATTTCAGAACATGTGCTTGATGATGCTCACAACAAGAAACCAGTTTCAAGGGAAGAACAGGTTTCTGATGATCAACGTGCTTATGAGCCACGTGAGGGATCACCTCCTGATGTGCATGGACCCTCTCTCGACAAGAACACAACTCCACCTTCTAGTCAAGCACAAAGTTCAGATCCAAAGCCGGATTCTCTACCAAAGAGTGTCGATGTTAATCCTAGCAGTGGCCAACAGTCGACTACAAGATTTTTGCGTGGTCAAGGGGCGCAGCTACCTGCACTAGCTAGGTCACCGCCACTTTACCCTGAATCCAACGAGGATGTACCTGAGTCCTCTGTTAATCAAGAGGTCACATCACCTAAAGTTGTCCCAGCACCAGCACCAGGAGCAGATACCCTACTTGGTACAGCATCCGATGAAATAGCTCCTGATGGAAAAAACTTTCCTTTGCCAGGTAATCAAGATCTTTCCTCTGAGTGTGGACAAGTAGTAACTTTAGCAACCTATACTTGATCAGGCGCAACAAATTACTTTTGAATTAACTATTCTGCCAGTAATAAGGGTGTTTATTGTATTTCAGCTCGAGATTTAGCTCGTTCTGCACAACGACCTTTCTCTGTTGAGCCAACAAAAGAAAAGGGTATTGTTCCTTTATCCGATCAAACCAGCGAGGCACGGACAATAATTGGTCAACAAGGAGTAATTCCGTCTACAGACAAAGAAATAACTCCATCTGATCTTCAAGCCAGCGAATTAGCAAAACCACCTAATGAGAACCAACACCAAGTTCTCGCTGGAAGTGCTTATGAACAGCGTGAAGGACCAACCCCCGATGTGCGTGGTGCTGTTGAGGAAAAAATGCCACTTTCATCTAGCCAAGCAGAAAAATCAGACATTGCGCCTGATTCAGCACCAATCAGTGGTGATGCCCATCGTACAGGTGTTGATGGTCCAACCACAAGTTCTTTCCGTAATTCAGAGGCACAACCTCCTACAGGAACTCAGAATGTAGCTGCTCTTTTCTTGGAAAAAATCGAGTCACCAACACCAACTGATCAAGAACTCATGACACCTAAGACTAGCCCAGCACCAGCTCCAGAAGCTCCGCAAGGTACCATACCACGTGAAACAGCCACTGCTACCATAAATTACTCCACTAGATAATATGTCTCTTTTGTATTGTATGAACCTCTTACTGGACCGGTTTAGACCAGGCATTTTTTGCAGAATGGAAAGTAATCATTCTTTCACTGTGAACACTGATCACTCCTTTACTGCAGATCAAGATTTATCTTCTTCGCAGCCGTCTCCCTCTGTTTTATCAAGGAAAGATGTTGCTGATCAGAATAATGTGTCACAAGCAGGCCTGAGAGAGCCCGCAAGTTCAGATTCTACACGCCCTTCCGAGAAGATGCAAGAATTTAGCCCGGATGCTTATCTCACCATGTCAGAGAAATCACTTCTTCCTATGAAAGGTGAAATAGTTATTCCCTAAACTTATTCAGCATACAAAATTTTATTTTAGCCCACTAAGTTGCAGCAAAAAATCTTCCGGTATCATGCTGAACAACACTATGGACAATGTAGAAACTTGCTGGTTGACACTCCTAGCGAATGATCCATGCTCATTGAACCTATAGCAATCCATGCATACATCATACACGATGTTATTCTTCCTTTCCTTGCAGACAAAAATACGTTTTTGTGCCTTCATACATAACATTGGGATCAAACTCTGCACTTACACAACTAACGGTTATGCAATCATTGTCCTCAAATCATAGGAGCAGATCCAGTTCAGCCACCATATGAATCTCCCTTGGATTTATCAAGCGATGAGAAAACCACTATGATCAAAGGTGATCAGGCCAATACAGTATCAAATGTCAGTCTCCCAGCCAGCCAACCAGTTGGTCTATCTGAAGAGTCAGTGTCATCATTTTCTCAAAAGAACCTCGAAAGTACATCACCTGAAGAACAATCAATGCAGCAGCAACAAATTGACCAGTCTAGCACTAGATCATCTAAAGATGACAACATAGGAGCCAGTGGAATTACAAGCCCTAACATGTTAACAACATCTGGAGATATACAACCATCACCACCCAAGGAAAGCATGCAAGCAGCTCAACAATCCAGAAACCAACAACAGGCTGACCAAGCTGTCTTTCAGTCAATACAGGACAACGAAAAGAAAATGGAAGAAACTGAGGCACAAGACAATGGATCTTACCAGCCCAAAAATATTAGGCCTGATTCAGCACCTATCACTGGTGATGCTCGTCGTACAAGTGATGATGGGCCAGCCACAAGTTCTTTACGTGATTCACGGGGACAGCCTCCTGCAGGAACTCTGAATGTACCTGCTGTTTTCTTGGAAAAGAAGGAGTCACCAAGAGCACCCTCCACTGATCAAGAACCCATGGCATCTAAGACTAGCCCAGCACCGGCTCCAGCTGCTCTGCAAGGTACCACACCACGTGAAGCAACCGCTGCTAAACATAGATTTAATGCACTAGATAATCAGTCCTTGTATGGATAATATATGCACCTTCTTTTGGACCATTTTAGATCAGACAATTTTACAAAATATGTATTAACCATTGTTCACTGTTAACACTTATCATTTATGGACTGCAGATAAAGATTCAACTCAGTCTCCGCGGTTCTCTCCCTCTGTTGTATCAACCAATGTACCACAAGCAGGCTTGAGAGAGCCTGCAAGTTCAAATGCTGCACGTCCTTCTGAGGAAATACAAGAATTTAGCCCTGATGCTTATCTCACCAAGTCAGAGAAACCACTTCTTCCTATGACAGGTAGAACACTTACCCTAGATACATGTTTTACCTGAAAATATTGTAGATGAAAGTTTGAGAAATCCGGCTGAACAACACCAAATGGGGATTGAGAAACTCACTAGTTCAGACTTTTAACTATCCCTGATAATTTTCCAAAAAATCCAATACTAAGGTCCTTTCTTGCATTTTATTCAGTTCCCGTACTAACACCAATGGAAGCCATTTATTGAACTTCAACAATATTCAGTTCTTCTTTCTTTTTGCAGAACCGCTTCCGGTTGTTGAGTCGAGAAAAGAGTCTACTGGTGCTGAAGCTGAAGAAAGCAAAGTGTATCAACCAGTTACTGGCCAGAAAGACATTAGGCATGCACCAGGTATTTCAGAACATGTTCTTGATGATGATCACAACAAGGAACCTGATTCAAGGGAAGAACAGGTTTCTGATGATCAACGTGCTGCTGAGCCAAGTGAGGGATCACCTCCTGATGTGCATGGAGCCTCTCTCGACAAGAAGACAACTCCAACTTCTGGCCAAACACAAAGTTCAGATTCAAAGCGAGATTCGCTACGAAAGAGTGTCGATGTTGATCCTAGCAGTGGCCGACAGTCGACTACAAAACTTCTACGTGGTGAAGGGGCGCAGCTACATTCACTAACTAGGTCACCGCCACTTCATGAGTCTCGACTCTACCCTGAATCCAACGAGGATGTACCTGAGTCCTCTGCTAATCAAGAGGCCATGTCACCTAAAGTAGTCCCAGCATCAGCACCAGATACCATACTTGGTACAGCATCCGATGAAATAGCTCCTGATGGACAAAACTTCCCTTTGTCAGGTAATCAAGCTCTTTCCTTTGAGTGTGGACAAATAATAAAAAAATAGCAACCTCTCAGGTGCAACAGTTACTTTTAAAATATAAATTAACTATTCTGCCAGTAATAAGGCTGTTTGTTGCATTTCAGCTCGAGATTTGGCTCGTTCTGCACCACAACCTTTCTCTGTGGACCCAACAAAAGAAAAGGGCATTGTTGCTTCATCTGATCAAACCAACGAGCGACAGACAATAATTGGTCAACGAGTAACTCCTTCTACAGACAAAGAAAAAACTCCATTTGATCTTCAGGCCAGTGAATTAGCAAAACCACCTAATGAGAACCAAGACCAAGTTCACGCTGGAAGTGCTTATGAACAGCGTGAAGGACCAGCTCCCGATGCAGGTGGTGCTGTTGATGAAAAAACACCAGCCTCCACTGATCAAGAACTCAGGACGCCTATGACTAGCCCAACACCAGCTCCAGAAGTTCCACAAGGTACCATACCACGTGAAACAGCCACTGGTAGCATAAATTGCTTCACTAGATTATCGGTCTCGTTTGTATGTATGCACCTTTTACTGGACCAGCTTAGATCCGGCAATTTTCATAGAATATAAATTAATCATTATTTATTTGTTAACACTGATCACTGCTTTACTGCAGATAAAGATTTAACCACTACTTCACAGCTGCCTCCCTCTGTTGTATCAAGGAAAGATATTGCTGATCAAACCAATGTATCACAAGCAAGCCTGAGAGAGCCTGCAAGTTCAGAGTCTACACTCCCTTCAGAGAAACAAAAATTTAGTCTGGATGGTTATCTTTCCAAGTCAGAGAAATTACTTCTTCCTATGAAAGGTATGTATAAATTCGCAAGTTGGCACTCCTAGCGAACGATTCCTGCTCACTGAACCTAGACCAGTCCATGCATAAATCATATGCGACGTTATTGTGCTTTTCCCTGCTGGACTAAAAGACATTTTTGTGCCTTCATACATAACATTAGGATCAAATTCTGCACAGAAGTAACGGTTTGATATCTTTGTCCTCAAATTATAGGAGCAGATCCAGTTCAGGCACCATATGAAGCTTCCTTGGATTTATCAAGCGATGAGAAAACCACAATGATCAAAGGTGATCAGGCCAACACAGTATCAAATGTCAGTCTCTCAGCCAGCCAACCAGTTGGTAAATCTGAAAATAGTGCAGTAAAAATACCGCTCTCTGAAGAGTCAGTATCGTTGTTTTCTCCAAAGAACCTCGAAGGAACATTACCTGAAGAAAAAACAAAGCAGCAGCAGCGAACTGAGCAGTCCAGCACTAGATCATCTAAAGATGACAGCATAGAAGCCAGTGGAATGAAAAGCCCTAATATCCTAACAACATCTGGAGATATGCAACCATTACCACCCAAGGACATGCAGGCAGTTCAAGGATCCAGAAACCAACAACAGGCTGGCCGAGCTGTCTTTCAGTCAACACAGGACGACGAAAATCAAATTGAAGAAACTGATGCACAAGACAATGAATCTTACGAGCTTAAAAATATTAGGCCTGATTCAGCACCAATCACTGGTGATGCTCGTCGTACAAGTGATGATGGGCCAGCCACAAGTTCTAGCCCAGCACCAGCTCAAGATGCTCCGCAAGGTACAACACCACTTGAACCAGCCACTTGTAAACTTAAATTTACTCCACTAGATAATCGGGCTTTTCTGTATGGACAATGTATGCACCTTTTACTAGACCATATTTAATCAAATACTTTTTGAAAAATATAAATTAATCCTTGTTTCACTGTTGACACTTATAGTTGCTGTACTGCAGATCAAGAATCAACTCATTCTCAAAAGTTGTCTCCCTCTGCCATATCAAGGAAAGTTGATGCTAATGCTGATCAAACCAATGTATCACAAGCAGGCCTGAGAGAGCCTGCAAGTTCAGATGCTACACGTCCTTTAGAGAAAATACCCAAATTTAGCCCTGATGCTTATCTCGCCAAGTCAGTGAAACCACTGCTTCCTATGGAAGGTAAAACAGTAATGCCCTAGACTTATTCAGTATAGAATTTTTTGTTTTAGCCACAAAGCTGCCGTTAAAAACTAGCAAGATCATGCTGAACAACACAAAGGACAATGTAGAAACTCGTAAATTTTTTTAGACGTAAGGCACCACCGTGCCCAGCTTTAAATTAATAAAGCCTGGAAAGTCTCAGGTTAGGGACAAACACTGGGGTTACCAGTTACAACGAAAGCAGTTGCACGAGCTCACATGCGAGCTGGTAGAAGTCTTTACAAGACCTTACACTAAGGTCTAGGCAAAGAAACTCGTAACTTGAGAGTCCTAGCGAGTGATCCCTGCTCATTGGACCTTTAGCAGTTTAGGCATAAACCAAATACGACACTATTTTGCCTCAGGAACATTGCTAGGATAAAAATATGTACTTGCACAGCTTGTTTATGAAACTTTTCTCCTCAAATTATAGGTACAGATCCAGTTCATACTACGCGTGAAGCTTCCTTTGATATGTCAAGCAATGAGAAACCCACTATGATTAAAGGTGAGCAGACCAACACAATATCAAATGTCAGTCTCTCAGCCAGCCAACCAGTCGGTCAATCTGAAAATAGTGCAGTTAAGGGACTGCTCTCCGAAGATTTTGTATCACCACTTTCTCAAACTAACCTCGAAAAAACATCACCGGAAGAAAAATCACAGCAGCAGCAAACTAACCAGTCCAGCACTCGATCATCTAAAGATGGCAGCACTGTTGAAGCCAAGGGAACTACAGACCCGGACATCTCCACAACATCTGGAGATATACAGCCTTCGCCGCTCAAGGAAAGCACACCGGCAGCTGAAGGATCCAGAGACCAAACACAGGCTGACCAAGCTGTCTCTGAATCAACACTGGACGATGAAAAGCAAATTGAAGAAACCGAGGCACGTGTCATTGGACCTGACGAGCTCTACGAGACGAATCTCCTGCAAAATACGAGTCAGAAGAAGGATGGATCATCTCAAGGGGATGCTTTGGAACAACCAGAAGAGCTTGTCCCAGCGGTTCAGTCACGGAGCAACAACACGAACATTGGTTCCAAACGAACTGAAGATGCACCAGGTAGCGTCCAGCTGGCAGACAAGAAATCTGAGAGGAGTTTGAGAACTTCTGATGAATCCAAGAAGCAAATACAGACTGAGGGCAAAACCCAAGGTGGTGAAACAAAGGCACCGGACTCTGATGCTGAGCAGCCTGAAGAAAGAGATCTCCGATCGAGCAAAAGGAGGGTATCACTAGTCTATCTCAGGCTGAAACCCGTCCAAACTGGAAGAACAAACATCATCTGGTACTCAGAGTAGCAACACAAACCCCAGCAAATTGGACGGCTCGGCAGATGACGTGAAGTCTGCTGATACGGACGACAATCCTCCATTTCCATGAATTTCAGTCAACTGACGCATGATGCTGGAGTGTACTACTGAATAAATATGAAGGAGAAGTGAAGACCTACTCACATTTACTCTCTTGTTTATTTGTTGTTGTTGTTGTTGTTGTTGTTGTTGTTGTTGTTTCTTTCCAGATAAAATATAGTCAATTCTCCTGCCACCCTTGGAGTATGCCATTTTCATGTACTTTGTCAGTTCCTTTTTTGTTGGACACGGTGGCTTGTTTGCTGGTGAAAGTAATCGTATCCTGTCCTGAATTTTAATACTGAAACCGCAACTGCAGTGCGGACATACTACATGAGCAATTGAATATAATACAATGTGTGTTGCATCAGCTGTATCTTCCAACCAAAATTCCATTGTGAACAATCCAGTCATCGCACCGGAAATTTGTTCCGTGACAAAAAAAAAATCATAATATTCGATGATTTGGTAGGAAGGTCCACAAAGCTGGGGCAAAATTTCGAAACATCAAGGTTCTCAACTATGTGTATATCAACCTCTAGAAACGTTGGTAGACTGATGTTTTTTTTATATAAAATCGTATTAGAAGCAGCTTCCAAAGAACCGGGGCAAATTTCCAGATGGAAAAATGAAGAGGGAGAGGGTAACGGTTAACCGTGAAAGAGCCGTTTCGCCGCCCTCTCCGTCCATCCACATCCACACCCAAACCCCCACCATCTCCCTCCTGCTCACCCAGCGCCGCTCTAGTCCGCCACCGCCGCGCCGTACCTCCTCGTCGGCCGGCACCGCAAACTCCCGCGCCTGTCACGCGCGCCACCGCCACCTTGCCCCTCCCCTCGTTCCCTCGTCGGGCTCGTCCTATCTCCACCCCTGCGGCCACTGGTAATCGAGGTATGAGCTCCTTTCATTCTCCTCCGGCGATTGGGTAAACCCCAATGGCCTCCACGAATTCCTGACCCAAATGCCGGACAGCGCTCACTCCAGGCTATTTTCCAGGGCAGATAAGCTCCGCCTCCGCTCCGGGCGCGATGCTGAGCCCGTGCGACCGCTTCCTCCACCGCGCTCCCGCTCCCTCGCCGCCGCCGCCCAATCTCACGGCCTCGGTGCCCGGCGCCAGCCGCAGGGACAAGTGCCTCACGTTCCAGAACAACGCGGTATCGGCGCCGGCGAGGAGAGCCGCCGTGGAGACCCACCCCGCCGTCGCGGTGGTCCCACTCCCACGCAAGGCCGCCACCGCCGCCAGACAGACCACCCTCCAAGGGAGGAAGGACAAGGATACGGGCCGCCAGGGCAAGCCGGCCTGCTACGGCGGGTCGATCCCGGCGATGCTGGACGCGCTGGACCGCGTCCGGGACGTCGGGGAGGCGCTGTGGCCGTGGAGGGACGCGCTGAGCGCCCGGGAGCGGACCATCCTCCTCAAGGAGCAGCGGGACTGGCGCCGGGCGATGCAGATCTTCCGCTGGTTCCGCCTCCACAACGACGACGAGCTCAACGTGATCCACTACAACGTGGTGCTCTGCGCGGTGGGGCGGGCGAGGCGGTGGGACCTGGTCGCCGGGCTGTGGCGCCAGATGCGCGCCCGCGGCGTGGCGCCCGACAACGCCACCTACGGCACGCTCATCGGCGTCTACTGCAGGGGCGGCAGGGAGCGGGCGGCGCTGCTGTGGCTCGCCGACATGTGCAAGCGCGGGCTGCCGCCCGACGAGGTCACCATGAGCACCGTCATCCACGCGCATAAGATGGCCGGCGAGTACGACAAGGCCGAGGTCTTCTTCAGAAGCTGGTCGTCTGAATCTTCTTCAGAATGTTGCTACGGCTTGTACACTTACAACACCTTGATCGATACCTATGGGAAGGCCGGGCAGCTCGAGAAGGTGTCGGATATGTTCAACCGAATGTTGAACGAAGGCGTCGCGCCGAGCGTCGTCACCTTCAACACGCTGATTCATGTCTGGGGCAAGCACCGGAGGATGGAGCAGGTGGCTTCTTTGGTGAGGATGATGGAGGAGTTCCAGTGCCTCCCTGACACCAGGACTTACAACATACTCATCTGGCTATACAGGGAGAGCAATGAAATCGATGTTGCGGAGCGCTACTTTTGTAAGATGAAGGCCGAGAATTTGGTGCCGGATGTCGTCAGCTGCCGCACTCTCTTGTATGGGTACTCTACCAGGGGAATGTTCGCTAAAGCGGAAGCCCTTATTAAAGAGATGGACGAGAGTGGCCTGGTGATCGATGAATACACACAGTCAGCTGTAACGAGGATGTATGTGAATGCTGGGATGCTCGAGCAGTCGTGGCGTTGGTTCGAGAGGTTCCGTAATCAGATGGACTCCGAGTGTTTCTCCGCAAATATTGATGCATTTGGGGAGAAAGGGTTCATAAACCTCGCAGAGAAGGCTTTCATATGTTGCGTGGAGAGGAAAATGCTTAGTGTCTCCGTGTGCAATGTTATGATCAAGGCATATGGGTTAGCAGAGAAGCTTGATGAGGCCTGTGAGATAGCCGTTGGCATGGAGAGGTACGGCGTACTACCTGATTTCTTGACTTACAGTTCTCTCATTCAACTTCTGTCAACTGCTAAACTGCCAGAGAAAGCTCTCTACTACTTCAGAAAGATGCAGGCAGCTAAAATGCCGATTGATTGTGTTCCGTATTCTGTGGTAATTACTAGCTTTGCTAAGGATAACAATTTGCACATGGTTGAAAGCCTATTCAGAGAAATGGTCACTTCAGGGGTCTATGCGGATGCATATGTTTACTCTACCTTAATTGATACATATGCTGAAGTTGGAAATGTCCAGCAAGCTGCAGCATATTTTGGTTTAGTGACCAAAGCCGGTCTATCTGGGAGTGCTTCAATCTATAATTCTTTGATCAAACTCTACACGAAAGCAGGGTATCTTGCAGAGGCCCAAGAAACATACAAGCTTCTGAAATCATTAGATACTGGCACCAACCTTTATGCATCCAACTGCATGATCGGCCTCTACAGTGATCATTGTATGGTGAACGAAGCACGTGAGATTTTTGAGAACCTCAAGGTTAGGGAAAGTGCAAATGAATTTTCATATGCAATGATGATGTGCTTGTACAAGAAAGTTGCTCGCTATGATGAAGCTCACAGGATTTCTAAGGAAATGCAAGCTTTTGGGCTTCTGACTCAAGCATTGAGTTATAATTCTGCCCTCCAAATGTACGTATCTGGTGGAAAGATGGAGGAGGCTGTCAAAATATTTCAGAAGATGTTGGCATCAAGCACACCACCAAATAATGTAACTTTCAAGGCACTAAAAGATATTCTACTGAAAGAAGGGGTTTCATATATTGAGATTACAAAGTTAGAATCTCTCAGGAGTAGTAACACTCATGATTGCTTGAATCAGTGGTACAGGGCACTATCATTGGTTGTAAGATCAGATGGGACTATCTCTCGACATTTCATTGGTCATTCTGGTTCAAGGATACGTCGTTTTTATATTGACAGTTTCTAAAGTAGCTGAAAGGATACTTGAAGAAGTCCAGAACGGATTTGAGCTGGTTGGAATCATCAAATTAAAGCTATGAGGGACGAAAAGGAAAGTGATAGAGGTGGGACAAAACCTGACCCAGCTAGACTTCGATTCGACACAGCACAAAACTACAGGTTTTAGCCCTCCTGCTGGGTGGGCGCTTCCTTCGTCTATCGTATGTCTCGCTTGGCTTCGTCCCGAACCAAGGATGCATGATGGCGGGCGCGTGCGTGTGCCGACTGCAGAGACTACAAGCCGACGCCGGAAGCGAATCGCATCTATTCTCGATTGGATATAGATGGGGAATCTCTATAGATCGTCTTTTTTTGGGCTCAGAATCTGTACTGATATCCCACAGTGATGATCCACCTTCCAGAGAGATCTTTTAACTCCCAGATGTTCTTCTGTTGAAAGACACGTCATGAATTTATGACAATGGTCGAGTGGACCGATTACCTGCCTTTTAGTCTACTAGTAATCAAGCACGTGCACATGCACGTTTCTCTATTCATTTAATATATTACAAGAGCGTTAATAGTCATGAAAGATACAATTCATGCCACAATAAACTTAGTACGGTTCAGGTATTTACACATCATTTGTATTCATTCCAGGACAAAAAAAATCTGTTGTTCAGGTGTTAACACAGGTAAACTATGATCTATTGGTGCTTCCAATTCAGGTTGATAATCCCAAGCTACCCATTTTTTAATTATGTTTATCTGTGTTCGATTTCAAAGACATGAATATGAAACAAAAAGAGAAAAAGCGCCAAAAAAAATTGAGGAATGGGGCTCATCCTTGATTTATGTTTTGTCAGTATTGTATCCCTTCTACTTGGGTCTTGGGTGGAGATATCTCATCACACTTTACCATACTTTTGACATAAGTAGCTAAGAACTACCACCCTGATTATTATTTTGTCTGCAGGCTATGTTGAGCATCACCTCCCTGTCTTGCCTCCCATTCTTCACCTAGTACGTGCTTTGATCACGCCATGATAATCGTGACCGTCATAGCATAAGTTGTTCATGTCGTTGTAACAAATACTCCCTCTGTATCAAAAAGAGTAGAAAATCTTATATTTTGATACGGAGCGAGTAATAGATAAACAGAACCAACAATGTCTATGTCCAACACAAATGTTCAGCAAGGTGTACAAGTATGCTACATTAGTGTTGATACATATACTACAATTATTAACAAATCAAAATTTAAGACGTTCTTGCTTATCTCAAAATACAGGATATTAAAAATCATATGAACGATCAAAAGTCTATGTAGTTTAAACATAACGATTATTACCATGAAATGAGTCGGGTAAGATAACATTTTTCAGCCCTATATTTCAGTCCATGGCTAATGGAGAAATTCACAAAATGTGTATTTCCAGGCTCAATACAAAATTAATATCTGTATTGCGAAAATATATCCCATCAGTAGGAGACTGTTACGGTAGGATTTAAATTATCCCCGTTCTAAAAATAAAGGACTATCACAAAAAAATTCTACCAATATGTCACTTTTCCTGATATATCTATTAATCTATGTATACACAAATAGAAGGTTGGTACAGTCAGTTTGGTGTGCATTTCAAGCAGGTTCAGTCCTACAAAAGCTGTGTTGCACTAACAATCTGCTATTATACTATTCAATCTAGCAGAAATAAGAACTACATATTCTTGTTCAATCAATCAAGATATACTCCCTCCGTTCCCTTTTAGTCTACATTCTAGAAAAATTCTGACAAACTGGGCTGCATTTATTAGAACTACTTTTGCACACTCCACCATGCATCATAATTATGGTCTCACTAGAAACAAATCATCTCATTGGTTAAATCCATCTTAATTAATGCAATCCCTGCATGGGAAAAGAAAACCGAGGTGGGACCCACTTAGGATGTAGACTAATTCTGAACAAATTTTAGAGCTAGAATGTAGACTAAATCCGAACGGAGGGAGTATGTGGGAAGATAACCCACGGAGGAGGAATTAGAATAGCATTTTTTTCCTGTCCAAAGAAATGTTGCTGAAACCCATCAGAAGCTGATCAGAAGTAACATTGAAGACCAGCACAAAGAACAAGAAAACCAAAGTGCAACAGTAACCATGCAAAGGTCTGAATGTTCCTCCATCGATCAAAGATACACCTGATTGATTTGTCAGCTGCAAAGTTACAGTGGAGAATGTTAAACCGTTGTCTGATAATTTTTACCTGCCTGCTCTGTGTAGCTAGGAATCTCGACTGAAGGCATTTCCGTGAGTCTAAGAGGAAGCGGCGGCGATGGTTACTGCTCCAGGGTCCAGGCGCGGTGAGGACAACCATTCTTGGCGGCGACGGGGTATCCAGACCCTGCCAGGGCTGATGGTTCGGGCTCCCGTCATGGCCACAACAACCGTCCGCGGCGGAGGCAGTATGCGATCCGGGCACGTCGACAAAGTCATCCTCGCTGTCGCTACAGGATCCGGTGGCGTCCGTGGCGTGGAATCGCCGATCGCGCATGGTTGCGGCGGAAGGACGGTGGGGCGATGGTACATGGCCTCATGGGAAAACGGTAGAGCGGAGAATAAATGGCGGCGGCGGGCGTAAGGAGGCAGCGCAGCGCAGCGCGTCTGCGCGTGTGCATCGGAGAACGCGGCACCACCGGAACACCGGAAGCTTCAGTGGCGGTGATCTGATCGGCGGCGTGCAGTTTGCCGATGTGGCAGGGGGGAAGCGACTCGTGCGTGAGGGCGACGGGATTGATAAGCGTTCGACTGACGGACAAAGTGTTTTACGCTAATCACGGGCGCTAGTTGAGCCGTTAGATGTTAACTTGATGGCTGTGATTTTCTGGATCTGCCCCCTCTCGCTCTTTTTATATTGGTATAGATGAATCGAAAGAGAAATCTGGAGCATACTCCTACCAATTGAAACTCAGTTCTAGATTTGGAGGGGCATCGGCAACCCATATTCCAAAGTCGATATGGATCTTTTCTATTCCGCCACCTCTATCACCGTGGGAGATGGTGCGTTGACACCCTTTTGGGAGGCGCCATGGCTAGATGGCATGAAACCGAAGAACATTGCCCCCCTCATCTTTGCGGCTTCTAGTTCAAAAATGTGGTGCATTAAGAAAGCTTTGGACAACAACTCTTGGGTGGGGAAGATCAAGATGGATGAGAATATCACGTTTGAGCATGTTGTTCAATTTGTTGATCTTTGGATGCTTGTCCATGACTTCAACCTTGTGGAGGATAGAGAGGATGAGATCACGTGGACTCTCACTTCCAATGGTCAATACTCGGCGTCTTCGGCCTACCAATCTCAATTCTTTGGCTCTACCTCCTCCAACTTTACGCGGATCGTGTGGAAGCCTTGGGCCCCTCCGAAAGTCAAAACTTTCGCTTGGCTTGCTCTCCAAAATAGGGTATGGACGGCGGACCGGTTAGAGAAGCGTGGGTGGCCAAATTGTGGTCCTTGCCCTCTTTGCAAGAGATCACCGGAATCAATCAAGCACCTACTCGTCGATTGTCGCTACACCATGCGCCTTTGGGACTTGCTCAAGCATTGGCTCCAACTTCACACTCTCAACTCTCATCTTTGGCACTCCCTCCCCCTTGAGGAGTGGTGGATGCAAATGTCAGACAACTCCATCCCCAATCGGAAGGCCATGGCGTCCTTGGCTTTGCTCACCTCTTCGGAAATTTGGAATGAGCGCAATGCGAGGGTCTTTCGCAATAAGCATGCACCGCCGACTATAGTTTTAGAGACCATTAAGCGGGAGGCCTACCTTTGGGCTACCGCGGGTGCGAAATGTTTGAGTGCTTTCTTACCGCGAGAGTAGAGCACTTTGTAATTAACAAACTTTACTTTCCTGTACAACTCCTTTCTTAATAAATAGAATGGGGCAAAGCTTTTGCCTCCCTTTCTAAAAAAAAAAAACTCAGTTCAGATATAATCTGTTCGAGGAGAGGTAAAGTGTGTTCTTGGCGATAAACTCAGTCACCCTCACAAATAAATGTTGCTACTACTTACTCACAAATAAATAGCAACATTGTTAATAACTTCTGTTGCAAAAGTCATTAACGATGTTGGTAGTACATTCTCTGTAGTTCCCATTAACTTGTTTTAATGGCCAGAATAAGCACCTCCATTTCTGACGCTGGACCATATGCCCTATCTGAACCAATAGAACTTGACGATTGCGTGCAGTTGTTAGGTACAGAGAATGTACTGATAAAAGCCAATTTTCTTGATCAAGTATTAATGGTTTCTTGAAACTGCTCCATTTTGAATTGCAAGAAGTCAAGCATTTTACAAAGTGTTCTTCCTCATCTAAAGTATCACCACCTTTGTCCTTTGATTACACGCATCAGAGGTTAAATTGTTATCCCAAAAGTACATTGTGCTGTCTGGAGTTTGCTGCAATACTTATTACAATACCATCAGTTTACTTTTGCAACTAGAGTATAAGATTTAAGGTACAGAACTTTGTATCCAACTTGAAAACTATTTGTTATTCATGTGGAAGTTTCAATATCACTACTTATAATGCCATATTACCATCCAATAACAAAGATGGATAGTTTCTAAGATGAATGGTGATTGAATCTTGCAACCTCACGTAGGGTATTCAGCGACAGTTCTATCGTAGAGATACAAGACAGTGATACTTGGAAGAGTTGACGCACACAAGATTGTGAGTTGGCGGCGACTAGGAGGCCACCATACGACGAGGAGGCGCCTCAGCCACATTCTTCGCCAACTCATCACTAATCTGGTCATTTAGTTTTCTCCACTCCATTAATATAGTTTTATACTAAAATTTTATATTTTGAACTTATTTTAAGTTTGGTATGATTTTAGCGAGTATAATTTTTGTTAGAAATTTGACATAGTTAAACACATAGCAACTTTCTATATATTAGTTAATTATATTTGTGTTTTTTATACAATTTTAATGTATGTTGATTAAAATTACACTTGTATTTCATTATATAAGCATATATCGTAACACTATTCCTTCGTAAATTATTTTGTAATTACATAAAATACATATTATACAAATTCATGATGGAGGTATATAAATCCTATGGTCCGGAAAGTATCTCTGAAAAATATCTTAATATTTGTTTTTGTATATGAGTATATATGCATAGTTATAGTCTTATAGAAACATCTAAAGTATAGATGAAAACTTGATGATTATACGTGGAATTGTACGTAAGATTTTTAATGATTTGTTTTGTGGTCCAATGTGCCTTTCCGGTTATAGACTTATATTTTGGTTCAATATAATTTCACATTTTTATATGCAATGTATTTTTTTGCGAAAAGTATGTGCAATGTACTTGGTATTGAAATATCATTGTGAATATTAATCATCGACTAATAAAAAATTGGAATGCTCATTCTACACGTTCCGTAGACACGAAAGTAATTGTGGGGCTAAGATCACGTTTAGTTCTCTGAATCTTGGCCTATTTATGCAGAGAGGAAAGAGGAGTACAAACACGTCCAAAAACTAACCAAAATCAGCAGTATACATGCGCATGATGTCATGGTGAATGCTCCCAGGTAAGATGTACTTGTGTCATGGTTTCTCGCTGTTATATTGCACTATGTTGTTATCTTACACCCTGGTTGGTATCTACAGATCAGGCATGCAGAAGATGCAGGTCCGGATCTTTGTAAAAGGAGGAACACTTGATCATGACACGGATATTCCCAGTTTTTTTAGGAGCTGGTCAAAATTCAAAGATGCACAGACCTGTTGCCATAGGATTATCAGCGAGATGTATGGTTTAGCAGTGCTGTCGCGTGCTGCGGGTCGCCCACGACGGGATCGTCATGCTAATGTCATGTTTTTTCTAATGGATGTGTTATCTCTATGTTATAGATGTATGATTCTATGTATTGTCTTTTTTTTTTTGAAACGAAGGCAAAAAATTTGCCTTATAATTAATTAAGAAGAAGGTGCCCGATTTATTTGCGGGAGAAACCGGGCGAAAACCGTACAACGAACACCAACACCATCGGGCGAAACCCACACAACCTCGAGAACACCTAGAGTCAAGCTCAAACCACCACGCCGCAAAGATCCGGCCAGCCTTCCACCCTCGTCGGAGAGAAGAGGCTGTAACTGCTATGGGAGGAGCAGATACGGGACACTCCAACTCAGATGAAGAGACCAACCCTCCAGGGCGCTCCGCCGCCTGTTGCCCGTCATCGTACACCGCAGCTTCGACTTCGTGGCAAAAAACACCAAGACGAACCCACTAACACGTCGGAGAAGAGCCGCCAACACCAACCTCGCCTCCACAGGAGCCGCGAAGCTCTCGGGGCCCCCGCCCCGACATCCACCGCTCCAGTATGCCCTGTACACTCAGCTGACACCACCTTCCGGGGCCGCCACCCCGACATAACACCGCTCATCCTCAAGCTGCAACGCCACACGGCCCAGATGCCTGTAGCCCGAGCTACACATCACAACTGCCCGCAGACCATGACCGCCACACCATGCCGGGGCCGCCACCCTGACATACCGTCCAACCATCCCCGCTGGGATGCGTCGACCGAGCCAACAACCCTGCCGCCCCCGCCGCTCAAGGTCACCACTCAAAGCCGTGCCAAGCCGCAACCCTGCCTCATGGGGCTACCACTGCACCGCTGCCCGAGGCCGCCGCATCTGCGCACATGCACCATCCCGAGGCCGCTGCCCCGACATCCTCGATCCCAGAAGAGATAGGAACCCTGAGCAGCACACAAGACTCGCCCTCCAAAGCGAAGCCTCCAAGAAGGTCAGACATAACTGTAGCCGTCGCCCGCTCCGGATGGAGCTTGGGTTTTCACCCGAAGGGACCAAGCCCCACAAATGGAGAGGAGAAGAGCTCCACGACAACGCCTTCATGAAGGTAAACGACGCCCGAAGACGCCGTCGCTGTCGGCACCAACTAAAATTGGGCAAAGCTTTCGCCGGAACTCTTCCCTTCCATCGAGTGCTTGCATGGTCACTGGGTATATGAAGGCACCTAGGACACTGAGCAATAGGCGCTGCAAAGGATGCCACCGCTGCTGTCCACTTCACTCCTCCGCTCTACCCTGTCACCGCACCATGTCACCGCATGGCGCCCTTCGGGAGTGCCCAGCCCAGGCACCTCCGAAAATCTCCCAGCAGCGAGCTCCTCCGAAGCCTCCAGCAGCGGCCCACCCGACCCAGATCGGGCCCGGATTGGGCCCGGATCGGGCCCGTGCGCCGCCGCCTCCTGGCCCTGATGGGGGGATGCCCAACCGGGTAGGCCCAGACCCCGAGTCGGCCTTCAAGGCCGGGTGGCCCAAAGCCCACCCGGTGTACATCTTCCAGGATACCGGGTCCCCGAGGATCCCGGTATGACGGCTCGGGGAGGCGGCAGCAGATATCTTCGAATCAGTCTGCGATTATGTATCCCGAAGAGTGCGCTCCACGAAGCCGCACTTGTAGGCAGGATAGCTAGCGCCGCCAGCGGAACCCGTCATTCCCTGTAAACCCTAGCCGGCTCCCTATATAAAGCCGGCAAGGAGCAACCCTAGAGGCAGACTCATCTCATTCCATAGCCTCCGGAGCACCCGCAAGCTCTGGTGCGCACACCATTGTACACCCCATTCAGATCCAAATACATACAAGCAGGAGTAGGTCTTTACCTCATACAGAGGGGCCGAACCTGGGTAAACTCTGCGTGTGCAACCTCTCTGTGAATCCTACGTCGCCTGGCTCACACCCGAGTTAAGCCACCCCGTATGGCATCTGCCGTGATTACCCCACGACAGTTGGCGCCCACCGTGGGGCCAGCGATCGCTGGAATTTACTTCATGGAGAGTCCTGAACCCGGCACTGGCGTCTACTTCAGCCCTCAAGCCATGTCGGGTCGCGGTGACATCGTCACCGGCAGCTACTTCGAGCACGGAGGGATCGGCTACGTCGCCGATCCACACACTTGGGGCAGGCCCAACTACGCCCCGATCACTCGCGCGATGGCTATCCCGTTCGGGACCGCCGTCACCGCCTACGTCGGCTTCTGCGGCTCGGATGAGGAAGGAGTCGCCAACAACTACGATGGTACTTCCTCCCCCGTCGACCCGCTTGACGAAGCCGCTGTCGACACCGCGGCTGCAAACCACTTTGCACCCGCCCCATCCGCCGAGACCGTCCAGATCTCGAACGACGACGACACCGGGTCGATCTTGCCCGTTCTCGACTACGAGTCGGAGGGCTCGACCGATCTGGCCTCGGACGGCACGGCAACACCCGCCCACATCTACATGACGGGCGAGGCGGCAAACTCTGCTGCCGCCAAACCTGCGGCAACAAACGCCGCCACAGCAGAGGCCAACGCGCAGAAGCAGCGCGACCAGGCACGGCGCGAGCAGGAGGCTCGCGAAAAGCAGCAACGCGACGAATCTCTCGCCGCCCTGCGAGGACAAGCAGGTCGGGCGGCTGACCCGCTCAGCACCCCGATCACGCCGGCGAACGTCGTCGACCAGGCGACACAGCTCGAGCAGCTGCGCCGGAAGATGGCCCTCCAGCAGGAGATCCGCCAGAAGGAGCTGGAGGTCGATGCTCAGTCGACCGCTCTCTCCGCGGTCACTCGGCATCACAAAAACCGCAAGTCGCGGCTTAATCCTGATGCACCAACTCGCGCGCTCGACAACGCCTTCGCGCGCGAGACAGAGCTGGAAAGGCAGCGCGACGAGTGCCGCAGGGCCCAGCCCGGCGGCTCGAGTCAAGTTCCGCCTCAACCTCGCCCGACGATGCCGCCTCCGGCGCCGCGGCCTCCTCCGAACCCGGCTCGTCCTCAACCCCAGCCGCGGAACGACGACGACGCCGACCTCGCGATTTTCGGCACCCCAGTCGATTGCATGACTGCAGCCGCCTCTCTCTTCAAGAGGATCCGGGTCAAGGACAACCCCTATTGGAGCAAGGGGTGCAAGCTGGTGGACAAGGCGCTGGAGCTGCAGGAGAACATGTCGCAATCTGACGGCAAGCTCTACTCCAGATCGCCACCCAGCGAGAAAACGGCCTCGGCACCACACCGAAGCCAGGGAAACAAGGGTTCCCCCAGGCGTGACGCTGCCCCACAGCCGCCACGCAGTCGGCACGAGGAGCCGGCAGTGTCGAGCAACGCGAGGGCTGGAGGCAACCCGCCTCGGCTCGCCCGCAACGACGCCCGGCACACCATCAACAACAACCAGGCGCAGGCACGCTCCAATCACTCCGCTCCGGATCTGCGCCACCACCTCAACGACAAGCGCGCCGAGGCGACGCGCAACAACAACGACGACGACGACGTCGGCCCTAGATGCTTTGGACCCGCCATCAGAGGCGAGCGTTTCCCTAGCAGCTTCAAAGGACCGAGAGAGGCGCCCAAGTACAACGCTGCCATGAACCCGGAAACTTGGGTCCAGGACTACTTGGCCGCCATGAGCATCCAGAACGCGTCTTCGCTCTGTTGTGCGCGCTATTTTCCTCTCATGCTTGAGGGAACGGCTCGCACTTGGCTCAACAACCTCCCCAGGAACAGCGTCAACTCCTGGGGCGAGTTGAAGAGGCTCTTCATCACCAACTTCGAGGGGACCTGCAAGCGCCCGGCCACGGTCGAGGACCTCAAGCGCTGCGTCCAGAAGGAGGGCGAGTCCACTAGAAAGTGGTATCGCCGAGTCGCCGACCTCATCAACTCGGCAGAACACCTCAGCGTCGACACGGTGCACTCCCACCTCGAGGACAACACCACCTTCGAGTCGCTCAAGCAGAAGCTGCGGCGCTCGCACAAGGGTGACATGACGATGGGCCAGCTACTCGCCATCGTGCACAAGTACGCCGAGTCCGACGTCACCAAGGACGACTCCGAGGAGGACGACGACGAGAAGAAAGGCGGCAAAAACAAGAGCAAGGCCAAGCACTCCAGCGCTCATAAACGCAAGGGTGACGGCGGCTCCGAGCTTGTAGCCGCCACGGCTGCGGGGGGCCGCGGCTTCAAGAGCCAACGCGGCAACTTCCCGCGAAAGAAGCTCACCGCCACGGAGATCTGGCCATGCCGTGTAGGTATCATAGCCTACCCGGCAAGCCAGCCGGCCACACCACTGACGAGTGCAGCTGGACTGCAGAAATCGTCAAGGCCAAGACCGGTGCCAAGAAGCGGGCACCCGACGGAGACGACGACGGTGAGCAGCAGCAGGGCATGCCTCCCACTGCCGGCTTCATGGGCCACACCTTCGTCGGCCTCGATTCCAGGCGGGAGGAGAAGGTCATACGGCGCGCCGTCCACGCGACTCTGCCAGACGTGCCCCAGTGGCTCGACTGGTCAGAGCAGCCGATCACATGGAGCCGTCAAGACCACCCGCCCCGCGTCGATTACCCGGGCAAATTCGCTCTGGTGGTCGCGCCCCAGGTCAAGGGCTACATCTTGACCAAGACATTGATGGACGGAGGGTCGAGCATCAACATCCTCTACTACGAGACGTTCCAACGCATGAAATTGCGTGACGAACAGCTAGTACCCACCATCACCACCTTCCACGGCATCGTCCCGGGAAAGAAGGCCTACCCGCTAGGCAAAATCGCACTCGACGTCGTCTTCGGCACCGCCAAGAACTTCCGGCTCGAGAAGATCTGGTTCGAGGTGGTGAACTTCCGTAGTTCCTACCATGCGATCCTCGGGCGACCCGCCTTTGCCAAATTCATGGCAAGGCCCTGCTACGCCTACCTGAAGATGAAACTGCCGGGTCCGAACGGCATCATCACTGTACACGGCGACGTCGACCGCGCCATCGAGTGCGAAAAGGGCAACGCCGTCTTTGCCGAGTCCGTCATCGCCACGGAGCAGCTGGAGCAACTCAAGCTGCAAGTCGACCCCAACGACATGACCATCGTCAAGAAGCCGACTCTGGACTCACGCGACAAGTTCCAGTCGGCACAGGAGACCAAGCGCATCCCGCTGGTCGAGGGCGACTCCTCCAAGACGGCGGTGATCGGCTCGCACATGGACGTCGCATAGGAAAGCGCGCTCTGCGACTTCCTCCGTGAGAATCGGGACATCTTCGCATGGAAACCATCTGACATGCCAGGCGTCCCGAGGGAGCTCGCAGAGCACAAGCTCAACGTTGACCCCAAGCTGAAGCCAGTGAAGCAGTTCCTGCGTCGCTTCACTGGTGAGAGACAGAAGGCTATTGGCGAAGAAATAGCCCGGCTCCTAGCTGCCGGGTTCATCGCCGAAGTCATACACCCGGAATGGCTTGCCAACCCGGTGCTCGTTCTGAAGAAGAACGGAACATGGCGGATGTGCATCGACTACACGGCTTGAACAAAGCCTGTCCCAAGGATCCATTCGCATTGCCACGCATCGATCAGCTGATCGACTCGACGGCAGGGTGCGAGGCGCTATGCTTCCTCGACGCCTACTCCGGGTACCACCAGATCAAGATGGCGCCCGAAGATCAGGAGAAGACGTCTTTCATCACGCCCTATGGCGCGTTTTGTTACGTCTCCATGCCCTTCGGCTTGAAAAATGCCGGAGCGACTTACCAGCGGTGCATACAGAACTGTTTGCACGAGCAGATCGGCCGCAACGTCCACGCATATGTGGACGACATCGTCGTCAAGTCCAAGCTGAAGACAGACCTGATTGCCGACCTCACGGAGACATTCACCAACCTCCGCAAGTACAGGATAAAGCTCAACCCGGAAAAATGCGTCTTCGGCGTACCCGCGGGCAAGCTCCTGGGCTTCATCGTCTCCGAGCGAGGCATTGAGGCCAACCCAGAGAAGATCAAGGCGATCGAAGCTCTGAAGAAGCCGGAAAACCTCCGGGACGTGCAGCGGCTCACAGGCTGTGTCGCTGCCCTCAGCCGTTTCATCTCACGACTCGGCGAGAAGGCCATGCCCTTGTACCGGCTCCTCAAGAAGTCGGACACGTTCACCTGGAACGACGAGGCAGACGCCGCCTTGACGGCACTCAAGAAGACGTTGGCCGAGGCGCCGATCCTCGCATCTCCACTAGAAAAGGAGCCGATGCTCCTCTACATCGCTGCGACCAACCGAGTCGTCAGCGCGGTGGTCGTCGTCGAGCGCAAGGAGGAAGGCCACGAGCAACTGGTCCAGCGGCCAGTTTACTACGTCAGCGAAGTCCTGACGGATTCGAAGCAACGTTACCCGCACTACCAAAAACTTGTATATGGTGTTTTCTTTGCTTCAAGAAAATTGCGACATTACTTCATGGGCCACCCGATGACGGTGGTCAGCTCATCTCCCTTAGCTGAAATAATCCGCAATAGAGAGGCAACTGGGCGCGTCGCCAAATGGGCCTCGAGCTGCAGCCTTTCGGCCTCAGCTACGCAGCCCGCACTGCGATCAAGTCGCAGTCACTATCCGACTTCCTCGTCGACTGGATGGAGACACAGTTGCCGGCTCCAACCTATGAAGCCGGCAGATGGACCTTGTTCTTTGACGGGTCAAAGATGTATGAGGGCTCGGGGGCTGGAGTCGTCCTCACTTCTCCCCAAGGCGACAAGATGCGATATGTGCTGCAGATACACTTCACGTGCACTAACAACGTCGCCGAGTACGAAGCCCTCCTACATGGCCTACGCGTGGCCAAGGAGATGGGAGTTAGCCGTATCAAATGTTACGGCGATTCCGACCTCGTCGTTCAGCAAACGATGGGGACCTGGGATGCAAATGATCCCAACATGGCGGCTTACCGCCGGCTCGTCGATCAAGTCGGCGGCCACTTCGCCGGCATGGAGCTGGAGCACGTCGACCGAAGGAAGAACGAGGCGGCTGACGCACTCTCTCGCTTCGGGTCTAAGCGGGACCGAGTCCCACCCGGCGTCTTCCTCGACCACCTGCACAACCCGTCGGTACGCCCGCCGGCCGAAGTCGACATCGCCAACCCGCCATCATCAGATGCAATTCTGGTGGCGGTAACCCAAGAAACAAACGACTGGAGGGAACCCTACATCGAGTTCCTCACCACCAAAAAGCTGCCAGCCGACGAGGTCCTAGCACGGCGAGTCGTGCGCCGGGCCTCAGCTTACGCCATCATCAACAGCGAGCTCTACAAACGCAGCACATCGGGAGTTTTCCTCCGCTGCGTCGAGCCGGAAGAGGGAAGGCGCATCCTTCATGAGATCCACTCGGGAGATTGCGGCCACCACGTCGGCGCTCGCAACCTGGTCGCCAAGGCGTTCAGGCACGGTTTTTTCTGGCTCTCTGCTCATCAGGATGCAGTCGACATCGTCCGTCGGTGCATCGGGTGCCAGAAGTACGCCCGGCAGGATCACCTACCCGCCGCGGCTCTGAAGACCATCCCTCTGACATGGCCATTCGCAGTCTGGGGAATAGACATGGTGGGCAAGTTCAAGACAGCTCGCGGTGGCATGACACATTTGCTCGTCGCAGTCGACAAGTTCACCAAATGGGTCGAAGTTGAACCTATCAAGAAACTCGACGGCAAGACCGCAACCAAGTTCCTCCAGAAGCTCATCTTCCGATTCGGCTACCCGCACAGCATCATCACTGACAACGGTACAAATTTTGCCGAAGGAGAGATGAAGGCCTTCTGCAAACAAAAAGGCATCCGTCTCGACTTGGCGTCCGTCGCCCACCCGCAATCAAACGGGCAGGCGGAAAGAATGAACCAGACAGTGCTAGCCGGGATCAAGCCGCGACTTCAAGTTCCACTGGAGCGAACACCGGGTTGCTGGCTGGACGAGCTACCAGCCGTACTCTGGGGCATCAGAACGACTCCAAACCGTTCCACCGGCTACACGCCATTCTTCATGGTGTACGGGGCGGAAGCCGTCATGCCGACCGACCTCGAGCACGACTCGCCTCGGGTCGCCCTCTACAACGAGGAAGAAAATGAAGAAGCCCGCCTGTCGGCGTCGACCTCCTGGAAGAAGCTCGCGAACTCGCACTCTCCAGGACGGCGATATATCAGCAAAGCCTGCGCCGCTACCACAGCCGCCGGGTTAGAAGTCGCTCTTTCCAGGAAGGCGACTTGGTTCTTCGGCTCATCCAAAAGTCGAAAGGGATGCACAAGCTCTCGGCACCATGGGAAGGACCGTTCGTCGTTAGCAAAGCGATGGGCAACGGCTCCTACCACCTCGTCGACTTGCGTGAGCCGAACAAAAGCTCCAAGTCGGAAGAGGAGACCAAGCGTCCATGGAACATCAGCCTGCTTCGCCCCTATTATACATAGTATCCATTGTAATACTGTGTAATCAATCAAGGAAATAAAGTCGATACACACCCGGCACGCTCGGGGGCTATCGTTTCGATTCAATTATGCTTTCGAGTCTTTATTCTTCCTACTCACACGTTATATGATTGATGGGTTGTCAAAGAGAGCCGGATGCCACGATGCGCGGCTCACCACTGGACCCCCTGCTCACGAAGCAAAATCACAAAAATTGTTGTTTTCTCCCAAGTCGTCAGCTACCCGCACAAAGTGAAGAAGTAGTGCAGCCGGTTCAAACCTAACTTGACAATGAAGCCGCACTCGGACTTTGTCACCATGGGTACCGCGCGCGTCACGAAAAAATCACGCGAAGCACACTTGGCGAGGTCGCACGATCGACTAGCTTACAAAACAAGCGAAAAACAAACAAAGTGACGGAAAGCGCACAAAAAACAAGCATGGGAGTGCCAAAACAAACATTAATAAGCCGCAGAGGCGCACGCTGAAACGCGACCCGGCACATATCATACTTGTTTCATTACATAATATTTTTCGCCCGCAGGCGACAAACCCTAACTACTTCAAAATAACCCCTCTTTTGAAAGCAGGGGAGCAAACTTCAAGACGGAGGAGCCGCCCGAGCAGAAGACGTCGACGCCTCGTTCGTCGCAGCCGGCGGTGGCAGAGCTGAAGCCCTTTCGAAAAGGTACTCCGACGCCGGCTCCCTGTCCGCCACCTCGCCAAGGTCGTTGCCCTCAGGCACCACGTCGAAGACGAAGTCGTCGTGGTCGACCATCTTGGCAGCCCGGCAGGCGTAAGGGGCGCAGTACTGGAGCACCGGCTGCAGATCGATCTCCCGGCCGCTGCTATCGGTGGGGATGCTGGCCGTGATCTTGTCCACGTTCGTCTGCCTATACCGGCCTCGCACAAGCCCGAGGGCAATGCACGCGCCGGCTCGGGCCGACGACTCCCGCACCCAGGTGATCACCTGGGGCATCAGCTCCAGAACCCGCAACACCTTGCAGACGGGTGCGGGGACGCCTTCCTTGGGCGACAGCATCTGGACGACCTTGCTGGCCCGGCCGTGAACGTCACGGGCGAAGACTCCGAGCCGGTGGACATGCTCCGAAGCCGTCAGGCCAGCCGTCTCCTCGCCTGCTCAACAAAACAAAAATCAACAACAAGGCCACAAGTCAAGTAGGCACAAACTGCAAAGGGTCGCATGAAATCTTTACCCCAGATGCCAACGGCGAGGGTGGCAAGCCGCTCGGTCAGCTCCTTCATCTCGCGCTCAGCCTCGCCGGATTTGCGCTCGAGCTTCTCGAGGTCCTCGCCGTACCCCTTGGTCGCCTGGGTGAGGGCGGCGTCCGCCTCCTCCTTCTGCTTGCTGAGCCGCTCGCAGGATTCCTGCACCGCGGCAAACGCCTGCGTGTGCCGGCTCTCCTGCGCGGCCAGCAGTTGCTGGTGCTCAGCGACGGAGATGAAGCCGTCGCGCGCCTTCTTCAGCTCCTCCTGCAGGCGGCGGGTCTCCTGCTGTTCGGCTTCGAGGAGCCAGGACAGCTCCTGCAGTTCACAAGACAATAAACAATCAAGAAGAGGCATGGGGGCTACGCCACGGGTTACCTCTACACCAACATTTGCTAACCCGGGGGCTAGCCCCAACAAAAAAAAAATAATACGCCGGTCAGGAACCCGGGGGCTACGTTCCGAGTGGCATACACACCCGCCACCGGCCTGCCTCTACATCGACATTGGCAAACCAAGGACTACACTATTCGCCAAACTTTGCATCCAGAAAACTATGAAGACCCAAGCCGCTTTCTACGAACGCGACTCGGGCCTTGGGGGCTACATATACGCTACGGACGCAACAGGTGCAAGAAGGATTCTACGTACCTGGTGCGCATCCATCGCTGTCTGGATGGCGGCTCGGAAGTCAGGCCGGGGCGCAGATGCACCCGGGACGGAGCTCGGGGGCTGGGCAGTCAGCCCACCCGACGAGGAAGCCGTCGCGGTGGCGCGGGTCGTCGTCACCACCAGCGCCGTCTCCGGCTGAGGCGTGGCATCCACTGTGCCAGCCGGCACGGTGTCATCAATAGTGGCCCCCTCGGGTCGAGGGGCACCGGCGGAGGACTCGGCGCTCTCGTGGTGGCTCCGTGACGTGCGCGGCAGGCTCCGCCCGCTGGGAGTCGCTCTCCAGCGCGTCCTCCATGTCACTGAGGGACGCGTCCTCAGCCCTGCGACACTCGCACGGGTCAAACTCAAGATAGCGTTTCCAGTGGAACTTTGGATGAGGATCAGCAGCAGACCTGTCACCCGCAGGTGGAAGAGTTGAGGTCCGAACTCCTCGGAAGCGAGGCGCAGGCGGCGAGTCGGCGCGAGCCCTCGCAGGGATGTCCCGCAAGGCCTTCTGCCTCCGCTCGGCAACGACGGTGCGCTGCACGGCAGCCCCAGCCGATCGCTCCGGTGGCGGCGGCGTCGGGTTCGCCGACTTGGAGCGTTTGGAGTTGGGCCCGGCGTCCTCAGCCGCAGGCCTACGCCTCCGCCGGATGCGGAGCGGCTGATCATCTTCATCATCTTCTTCAGCAGGCGCCGGGTTCTTGGACCCGGCGCGTTCTTCTCTTCCTTCTTCTCCTTCCTCCTCATCCTCAGACAGGATGGGGATCGGTTGGCGGGAGGAGAAGGCGGCTTCGTTGCCCATGGTGGCGCTGTCGGCTTCGTCGTCAGAGTCGCGCTCGACGACGTCGTTGGGGCCGGCAAGCACCGTGGGAGCGTCTCCGCGGATCGGAGGCAACCCAACAAGCGACGAAACTCCTGAATTCGACAAAGCAGGAAGATCGGTATAAAAAGACCAAGAAAAGGAAAGTGTTTCGAATCGTCAAGCAAAGGGACTCACCTCAGGAGCCGGATGCTTGGCGGAGTAGGCCTCCAGGCCGCCCACGATCCACTCGGGGCCGGGTGGACCGTGACACGCTTCATCCGCAGCGTGAATTGCTCTACCGACTCGAACAATGTCGGGTCATGGCGCTGCGGGTCCTTCGTCCCCTTGTACTCGCAGATCAGCGAGGGCCGGTGCTGCAGAGGTGCGATCTTCCTCTTCACCCAAGTGGCGATGAGGTTCAGACCCGTCAGCCCTCCGTTCTTCAGCTCCTGAAGCCGCGCCATCAGCCGGCGCACCATGGGCAAGTCGGCGTCGCGCGGCAGCTCCTGAAGATTGCGAGGCCGGCTCGGCGATGGCGAGAAGCAGGGGATCCCGATCTCGCCGTCAGGCGCCGGCTCCCGCATGTAGAAGCCCGACTTCCTCCAATACACTTTGGAGGGGAGGCCGAGATCCAGGTAGTCGACGTCGCCGCGGACCTGGAAGTTGAGGCCGCCGCAGGGCGCCATGTCGCCACCCTTCCCCAGTTTGCCGTGGAAGATCCACAGCCACAGCGGGAAGAACGGGGCGCACCCGAAGTAGCCCTCGCACAGGGTGACGAAGCAGGCGAGATGGAGGATCGAGTTGGGCGTCAGGTCATACACCTGAAGCCCGTAGAAGTCCAAGAATCGCCGGAAGAACTCCGACGTGGGGAAGCCCAGCCCGCGCTCGAGGAATGCGAGGAAGGCGACGAACTCGCCCGGCGATGGCCGCGGGCGAGGATCCGCGGAGGCGATGCGCCACCGACGCTCCGACGCCGGCGGCAACAAGCCCTCGTTGGCGGCTTGCTCCAGCGCCTGCGCGTCACCGACGACCTCTCCCACTTGTTCTTGGGCGCCACCATCTTGGCCGGAAGAGAGGCGGAGGAGCAAGAGTGTCCAATGGCTGCGGCGGCGATGCGGCGAAGAACTCAGGCGCGAGCTGCTCGAGAGAGGACGGCGAGCGCAAGGAAGAAATGGAGAATGAACTCACCAGCCGCACTCCCCTGCCGTTTTAATAGGCACGGTGAGTGGAGCCGTTACCGCAGTAAATGGCGCCGCCCACGTCGTCCACGTCGCCCACTATCGCCACGTCGCACGACGCCTCGATTCCCGCGCGACGCCTCGGTTTCCACGGGAGCGTGCCGAAAAATGCGGCTCAGATTCGGCCACGTCGCTCTGTCACGACGTTTGGACCGATGGATCGGGCGCGTGCGGGTCAAGGAGCGTCATCATTGCCACTGCTCCATCCCGAGGTGGAGGCAGTCGATGCGCCGTCAAGTCCCATCAATCGACTCGCGCCAGACGGACAAACACTACAGGACAAACGGTCAAAGATGCCGTGACTTCAGACGGAGAAGGCGAGGAGACAACCCGCACCGAGGCGAGTCGGGATGGCAAACGTCCCAACGGGCACAAGCCGGCATCAAACAAAAACTTGAGTTAGACCGGACGTTAAAAGCCAAAATCCACCACTCCGAGCCGTTGTTTTCTTTTCTCTGTTTCAGGAGTTCGTTCAACGACACGACCCGGCAGTTCGCAAGACGAAGACCAAGCCGAAGACGAGTCCCTGACGAACTCGGGGGCTAATGATGGGGGGATGCCCAACCGGGTAGGCCCAGAACCCCGAGTCGGCCTTCAAGGCCGGGTGGCCCAAAGCCCACCCGGTGTACATCTTCCAGGATACCGGGTCCCCGAGGATCCCGGTATGACGGCTCGGGGAGGCGGCAGCAGATATCTTCGAATCAGTCTGCGATTATGTATCCCGAAGAGTGCGCTCCACGAAGCCGCACTTGTAGGCAGGATAGCTAGCGCCGCCAGCGGAACCCGTCATTCCCTGTAAACCCTAGCCGGTCCCTATATAAAGCCGGCAAGGAGCAACCCTAGAGGCAGACTCATCTCATTCCATAGCCTCTGGAGCACCCGCAAGCTCTGGTGCGCACACCATTGTACACCCCATTCAGATCCAAATACATACAAGCAGGAGTAGGTCTTTACCTCATACAGAGGGGCCGAACCTGGGTAAACTCTGCGTGTGCAACCTCTCTGTGAATCCTACGTAGCCTGGCTCACACCCGAGTTAAGCCACCCCGTATGGCATCTGCCATGATTACCCCACGACAGGCCCCGCTCCGACCGCCGCCGCTTCTTCTTCCACGCGGCCCGCGCGCCAACGCTGCCCGCTCCGGCCGTCCTGCGCCGGCGAGCCGCCGTCTTCACCCCAGCCGAATCGGGCGGGCGCCGACGCAACACGAACTCGGACCTCCCCCGACACCATTTGTTGGCAGCGGGGGGTCGCCGCCACCGCGGCGCAGGAGCCGGCGGCAGCGGCGGACGGGGGGCGCCGGGGAGGAGAGTGTGGAGGCGGCGGCATGCACCCCCGGTGCCGCCTGGGGGACGACACGGGGGGTGAGGGCTTCGTGGTTCGGTTTGCTCGATTAGGTTGTATATTCTATTTATTGTCAGTTGTAACAAATCGGAAGAAAATTGCAGGACCGTGACAACAACATGATAATTCTATGATGACGATGTGGCACATGTATTGCTGTAGTGCATATTAATTCCCAGCCAAAACAGCCATACATACTGATGGTGACAACATAATAATTCTAAGCCAAAACATCAATTTAAAACCAGTACTGATCTCATCACACCTAAGAGATTTCAACACATCTGCAACTGTCTTCAGTGCCCTCCTTAGCATTAGCATTCTGCTGCAGCACCCTTGGCATTAGCATCCTGCTCCAGTGTAAGGTTTAAGAACAATGCTCTCCAGCGCACTCCTTGGCAGTAGCATCCTGCTCCAGTGCCCTCAGCATTAGCAGTCTGCTCCAGCACACACCTTCGCTGCCTCCATCCTCCAGCGCCCTCCTTCCCACACTGGGGTTCCAATGTATACATTAGCGACATTCCCGGGAAAGCCCTGAACAACATATAAGTAACCATCAGCCAAGTAACCAACAATATATTGTGTAAAGGTACTATACCAAGATACGCCATTACCTCTAATGATTTCCTGTACCTAGCCTCCTCGGCCTCCCACTGCAAAACACATTCATTAGCAACGAAATGCGGACACAAAATGTCAAAACAAGCACTCTTGCTAGGATACATACATCATCCACACAGGCTTCCTGTGGCACCTTATGTCCACCAAATGAACTGAATGTGCGCATCACATGACCACCAGCATATCGAACATATTTAGGATGCCTCAGATCATTTCCATTATTTCTACAACTACAGCAGTGCAGAAAGAGAAATTTGTTAAGTAACTGCCAAATAATTGATCAGGATATGTAATGTATGTACAGTAATGCAAATGTGTATTTAGTTGAGGACCCCCAAGTGGAGAAGAGCAGCGGCTTCACGCTCAAATGCCCACGACGGGCCAGAGATAGAGAGTAGATCTAGGTGGGTAATAGAATAGTGCGTAGTTGTGCTAATGGCCATAGTTAATTAATCCCCACAAACTTAAGCCTGAGCCTAAATGTGGTTCTATATACATCGAAACATGCCAAACCAAGGTTCTGTATACATCGAAACATGCCAAACCAAGGTTCTATATACATCAAAACATGTCAAACCAAGGTTAGGCCATTGCGCAAAATATTAAATAGCAGACAAATCAATGCGAAATCAGAAACGGAAGATCGGAAAATGTGCCACGTGTTTGATAGGCTCAGATATGGTGGGCAAGCATGGTTTTTTTTTGGATGGAACGGAAAATCAGATAATGTTAAGTGACATCATACGTTTATTATGATTGTGAATGGATATATGTTGCCACTTTTTGGTAAACAACACAAATAAAATTTTGCTGAAATTTGATTAATATATGCTAAAAATGAAGAAAAAACAATATAGTACAAATTCATACATTTGCGGTAAAAATTTGCGTAACTAATGATGAATGATAGATAAAAAGTTCAATTATTTCTCTTGTGTATGTGTACTTACCAACTTCAGTGATAGATTACATTGAACAGTGCATATACTAGTACATCAGAAAGAATAACTGTGACTGGTTTTTGAGAAACGTTGTGAGCATTAGTTTCCCTCTTTTTAGTGCTACTAGGCTTAAGATGATGCAGTGCATTTTCTTTTGCACATGTTATTTGTGTTTTGGTGTCTGGTGTGTGGTATGTGCACAAGGAGGATATGGTTAAGATATTAAGTTCTCATACATATACCTTTCACTGTAAACTCGTACTATGTAGGTACTTTCTCACATATTACATTACCGAATAACCATTGACATTATTCCCTGTATTAGCGTTTACTCTTTTTGTCTATCTGCATTGTTTATACGAAATGAAAATTTGTGCTTATTGTTCCTGCCAGATTTAGTTGCAAATTAATCCTCTGTTTATAGCTATTTTACAGTCCATCGCAAAATCTGAGGAAGCAGGTCCCAAAAGCCTAAATAAGACCAGCAGATGAAATATATTCATCAACAGTAACCAAAACCAACCACAATACATTCTTTAGCAGCAGGTGGCACGTCGACAGGGGGAGAGTACTATGGTCAGACATGCCAAATTTCCTTTCCTAAACAATGTGTTATATGAGATCCAGTTTTGATTGGATACCCATATAGCAATGATAACTTTGATTGTTTGCCTCCATAATTTTAACAAATGATCTTGCTTGGAGTGGCTATTTTATTGGTTGATGTAAATATCTGGATATAGAGAGTTCATTTACTGTTGGTTGATTATAGCCTGTGATTAGATGCATTCTCAAGCAAGTGTGCTTGCTACCGGGTACAAGGTTCCGGTTTGTTCTGCAATGAAGTGATGGTCATGTAGGGATGCATAGGGGAGCTTTTTTGTAAACAATACAAACAAATGTTGCTGAAATTTGATTAATGTATGCTAAATAAATGAATAAAACAATATACTATAAATGCATATGTGAGAGGTAAGCTCACCATATATGGAAGAGGTGAGCTGAATTTAGTTCTACTCAGTTCATCTCTTCAACCAAAAACAGAAATGGAATCATCCCATTCCAACTAGTTGGACCCAAGCAAACACAAGAATGGAACCAGCCCGACACTACCTTCCAATTGGTTTCTCTAACCAAACACACCCTAATAGAACATAGAATCTCTATACTAGAACGAGAAACGTTTGTACAAAACTATCTAATTCATAGCGAGAGAGTGGACATCACCCTCACAGAATGACTTGTAGCACACCACCTTGGTTAGTTCAAATGCAAGATCCTACAATAATAAGCAACTGCTATGAATGAGCACAAGACATATTAGAGCTCTAAAAATGTTAATATGAGGAAAATAAAAGAAAAGGCTCAAACATCATTAATTAACTCCTTATCAATATCAATTCATTTCAATATGAAGAATTGAACCGATTCAGTTAATTACACTAGACAATTACCCAACAAAAAGGGTAAATAATGAGCTGGAGAGAAAGAACAAAGAGTAAACCTCCAAAAGATCGTTGTCGTTGTTATACTTGTCCACCAAAGCATGACCAACTGGCGCTGTTTATCACTTATTTCACCATCCATTATGGAGCACCTCCTCGTTCCATCAGGCCGGTAGAGATAGTTTCTTACAGCAATGTCCACTGCAGAAACATTATCCATTGTAGACCTGATTTACAATGAAGGCAGTTAGTAGGAATACAAAGGTAACAGAACTGAGTGGGTGTGCCTGATTCGAAGCTAAACAATTGTGCAAGCTACAAATCAATAATTCAGATACAAATCTATGCATACTAGTATAATACCGTGTGTTTGCTACGGAAAACATAAATAAATTACTATCAGAATTTCTTGTTTCTTCTTATTTCATTTCTGTCTGGCATGATAAGTCATTGTCTTCTTACTTCCCTCTCTTTATGGTCTACTTTAGGTTACCTCCGGTACTGAATGGCGACATTAAACTACAACCTTATTTTAATGCACATAATGAAGAGTGGACGTACAAAACCACTCCGGCCTCGTATGCACACATTCTACAAGGTGGTAGAATTTGTCAGATCCGCATGACCAAACCCCTTCGTTAACAAGAAACACAACCTCAACATTGGCTCCAAAATAGCAGAAGGCTAATTGAGATATACTACCTATGTTCCTTAATATAACTGAACTGCCAAAACGGCTTATATTAAGGAATAGTATCATATATGTGCAATGGATTTCATGACTCCATACATCCCTTTGTTTACCACTGACAAGAATGCAAAGCTTTTAAAGTCAACTAAAAAGACACTCCAGTTCCCATGTTAACTGAACTACCTCAAGCAAAAGTAGCAAAAAATGATGTGTTCTTCCCTACTTTTCCTTAATATAACATACTGCAGGTAACTCATAGTTAACCAGCTAAAACTGTTCTAGGTGGTAGTAGTGGAGCAGTGCGAAAGAGTTACCTACTATGATGGAAGATACACATACACTAGTAGGGAAAAGCCTACTAGTAGCGTGTGGATTTTACATACTAGTAGCGTTAGTAGTAGCGTGCGGTGCCCAGTATATTTACTAGCAGCGTGCCTTCTAGCCAGCACACTACTAGACAAGTAGTAGTAGCGTGCATTCGACCCCGCACGCTGCTAGTACAATTTTTTGGATTTAAAAAAAAAATTGTGGTGGATACTAGTAGCGTGCCCTGCAAATTGCACGCTACTAGTAACAAATTACGAATTAAAAAAATATTATTCAATAGAATTTTATTCCTACAGCTCATCCAACGAAATGCTTACAATGATTCAACATCCATACATCCAACATACATCCATTTCATCCATCTGTTATACATACATCGCGGAGGGCCACAACCTTATGTCGAGGTCGTGTCATTGTCGTCGCCGCCGCAGCACCGCAACGACATCGTCGTCGCATTAACCCCGTGTGTCGATGTTGTTGTCGTCGTTGCAACATCCCGGTGCCAATGTCGTCGCCACTGCAGCCCCATGTCAATGTCGTTGTTGTCGGCCCATCAACTTACAACCTCAACAATTTTTGTTTGCTTGCTGCAATCTAAATAACATGAAAAAAAATTATAGATTGCATAAGAACTTGTACTAGTAACTTGTACCTAGCTTGGAGTTTCATTTATAGCCTATCCAGCTTGTTCTACATTTAGTAACATCATATTTATCACTTACTCCAGCACTGAATTTAAATGCAACAACTACTACTCCAAACATCAATATTGATGGTGCAAGCAGAACCACATGATTTGAAGTAGTGCTTTCACTACAAGCACAAGCACAAGTAGATACTCCTAGCCTTCTTAACTGAATTTTAACATTCAGATTACAACTCAAGCAGTGATATCACATATTTTAAAGTTCAGCTGGCTAAGTAAATTAGTGTGACAGGAGTGTCATGGTTGTATGTAGCTAGTTGTTCTATCAAAGCAGTCAACAAATGCATATTTTGAGAGATTTACTGTGCTATTTAGAGGTGGTGGAGGACCATCGTGTTTGATCTTGTCGTAGGGTTGCTATTGTAGTTGGAGTAGGGGTTTGGGGTAGGGTCATATTTCTTTTTTTTTAGTAAATTTGTTCATATGGGAGAAGATTATGATGCAATGTATCACATAACGAAGAAGTCACGTGGATCGAAGAAAACGTGATGAAGAAGCTTCCAAGTCATCGGCATTTATATATGGCGACATTCAGATCCATGTTTACAGATGGAGTAAAGGTTAGGTGGGACGATAAACATTGGCATTTTCTAGCATATAGCTACCTTACGATGAAATCCTGCAGGGCAATCGACGACTAAGCTATATATATATGTATAGCTAGCTACGCCAAACGTGTTACATTTTGAAACAGAGATAGTAGTATTTAGCACCACCATGATTACTTACCTGTAAACGAAGTATCGGCCAGTTGGTGACTAGCAATTTGCTTAAGCCCACAAAGCAAGGAATGAAGTTGGTCTGGACAGATGCATAGTGGAGCTGTAAGTGCGGCATGGAAGCTTTTACCTTCTTGACGGTTTATATTTTTCGTGACTAGGGCTTGTACAGATCGCTGCCCGCGAGCTATGTTATTTTTGCATTACCATCAACCACCACTCTAAGGCTTTCTCGATTCGTCTAGTTGATCACTGGTCATTGCCACATGTCGATCTTACTTACAGTTAAAGTACCAGATTTCCCGTCCGCTTCACTATCATGGGTTGCACGATCACATATGAACTGAAGTTTCAAAGGTAAATCAACTAGATTCCTACAAATCAATTGTTATTTTCTTGGATTGACTACAAATTACACAATGCCTCGTTTATATTAGGAATGAAGTAAGTGCATGTAAAAGCCGGCATCAATGAGATAACTGATTAGTTCAATGGACTTCGTACTCTTATAGATACAACTCAATCAACCCCCAAAAAAAGTATCTCTATATTGAACTGCAAATTGTATGTTGCCACAGTCAATTTCACATTAATACCTTCTACACTTGATACAATAGATACAATATTGCTTTATATTTTTGGGTGGTCAATTATAATAACCCGATCTAGTGGCGGTAGATGGATCACACAAATAGCACATAATTGGGGATAATTGCACATATAAAGGATAATTGGGGATGAGAGGTATGAGAGATCAGAATCGTTTACTAGTTCAGCATTAACGTACAACATTGGCTTCCTAACCCTTTCAACGAATATGCTAGCGATTACTCTTTCTGACAGTCCACCGAGTGGATCGACTGGTGGGTGCACCACTCCACTGTCAGCGTCGACATTACTAAAGGTGTGTGTTCAGAGGTGAAGGCGTGACACTATTTTTTGTTCGCTTCCCTACGGTCAAATCCTGATTCTGTCGTGCATAAGAGAGTTCACTGGTCATTTATGTAAAATCAATGTTTTTAATCGACAAAGTTTCTTAGATGAATTCTCTTGAATAAATTGATTAAAATTTATTGTTGATATTGTTTTGTTTATGTTTTTTTTTTGTCTGTGATATTGTTTTGTTTATGTTGCTCACCACATATGCCTTATGGTTATTTAGGGAGGGATAAGCAGAGACATGTTGGGCCGTGATATCAGTCCAAGGCCATCTCTTATCGGTCCCGGTGTTGAACAGTCTTGTTCAAGGCTTTCAATTTTCGATCAGTAAAAAAAAAGTTCAAGGCTTTCCTCTTCGCTGACGAGCGCCGCCGCTCACTCATCTTCGTTGACGCCTCCGTGCAGCGCAGCGTGGTGCGCCCATGGCCGGAGGTCGCCGATGCCGAAGAGCGCGGCCGACGCAGGCCGGCCAATCGTCGCCGCTGGCAGCCAGCACTCTCAGCCCAGGTCAACACGCCTACCCTAACCCTATTGAGTGAAAATGTTGTAGATGAAAACTAGGGTCATTACTCAATTTATATTCTAAAGTCACGTGTTTTCCGTAGAAGTTTGAGTAGTCTGGTGAGATTTTGGCAGTGCCAGATTTTCATGTTGCAGTGAGATCGGGGGCGCGAGCCCCTAATTCGATTTTGGTTACTGAAATTACAGAAATGGAGAAGAACAACAGTATCCCGTAGAATTTTTGCACATAAACAGGGATTTAATGGATTTGGAAAATTGGAAATGGTCAGATGTCCTAGTTTGCTTTCCTGTTCAGTTAAAGGCTTAAAATCCTCCGGCATTTCTAACAGTTAATTAGTTGCAGTAGGGGATTTTTCCCTACTGTTTTTGGCGTAAAAAAACAGTTAATTAGTTATGTTTATATCTCTTTTGTATTTCAGATCTTTTTTCTGATCCATTTCTCTTGAATTTTGTGTCTGGCAGAGAAATTGCTGTTGTGGAGAGGTCGTCTAACAAAATCTGCCACACATCTGGCTCTAGCTCCTCGCCCTCGTCTGGACCTCACGTTTGGGCAGATCTCCTGGACAGCTTGCTTCACGAAATCATTGCTCTCTTTCGCTCATTCCATGACTTCCTTGCTTTTGCTGGCACCTGTCGCTCTTGGCGTGATGCGGTCCCTTCCTTCGCATCTGCATATACGTTCAGCTTCCCACCTCTCCACCTCAAGCTAGATGTTTGTTTCGCTGCTCGGCAGCATCATAACTATGCTGAGTACATGCTTTTATCTGATTGCAAATGGAAAATTAGTGATCCTGCCAAGAGTGACCTAAACCTTCGCTGTTCAGTACCACAAAATACTCCAAACCAGAAGCTCTATATGGGCTCCTCATGTGGGTATCTTATCTTCTTTCATCAGGGTCTCAGCCTTCTTGTTAATGTGTACACTGGCACTGAGGTGAAGCCTCCCATACTACCATATGGAAACCGCATTGATATTCACTGTGGCATCGTCATGGCTCCACACAATTCAGCCAACTTGCACCTACTTCTTTTCTCCAAAAGAACCATGTACCGGTGGCAGTTTGGAACAAACTCTTGGTCAGAACATCCTCTTGATCTTGATGGTGAGCGCCTCGAGCAGATTGTGTTCTTCAAAGGTGACATGTTTGCGGTAGGCAATTCTGCGAGTGTCTTCCGCATACGATTTGGACCTCAGCTCAGCACGCAGATGGTACGGGTTGTGGCTATAAGTTCTATGGTATGCCCGTGGTTGATGGTCTGTGGTGATATGCTTCTCGTTGTTGGCCTCGAGTTAAGTTTTGGCCAACTGGAAGAACAGTTTGACCTTTCTGGCACCTTCCATGTCTTCCGCTTCGACCTTTCAGTTACACCAGCACGATTGTTGAAGATGGAGAAGCTGGAAAATCATGCTCTCTTCATTAGCCTAGATAGGAGGAACCCCACATATTCTTGCTCGAGACCTGAAAGGTGGGGAGGAAAGAGTAACTGCATTTACGTTGCGAGGCAACTTGAAGATTCTGATGAACCGTGGACTGCAGTCGAATTTGGTCAGTCAGTGCCCGACAAAATCAAGTGGATCCAATTCGATGATCCAAATTATCCGCCAAAACTCAGAGTTCATTGCAGTAAACTCGAGGGCCTCTGGATGCTCCCAAATTTAGTTTGTGGTGGTGCTAGCTGTGACTGACACAATCTTCGCTTGCCATGTGATTTTTGCTAGTCTTGCACAAGCGCTGTCAATTGCTATTATCTTAGTTTTACTTAGGAAAGTGACCAACTCGCAGCAGGTCTTTCACGAGCACTGATGGACTGCATTCAAGTACAACGAATTGGACCCATTGTGCAGTCTACTCGGCAAAGTTAGCTAACATCTCAACCACCAATCTAGCATGTTAATGTTGATCTGTGGAGAGACGTGTTGAAATCCGATCCAACTGAGGCAGTAGAACCTTACCGCTCAGGTGAATGTTTCCCGCATTATGCAGAAGTAGAGTTACCACTGAAGTCCTCCCAGCTGGTGCTCTCTCTCTCTGCTAGCTACTCTCACCAATACACATTGTGGAGTGAATCGATCAGCAGTGCTGGATGGTCACGTACTAGTGCAACTGAAACTTCATTGCTTGTGTTCTGATTGTCTTACAAAGATGGGTACATGTCCTATTTATAGGACTTTACAAACCGACCTACTAGAAAATATCTACTGGCTTCTACTAGCTTCTACTGCCTTGTACAGTGTACTACAATCTCTTTTACTCTGGAGACTTCTACGAGTTACTAGCTTAGCTACTAAACTACAGTAGTGAAAACCCTTCTAGGTGGTAGATATTTCTAGAATGCACAGGATTATTCCAACAATCAACCCCCTAATCCTGATGCGTTCACTTGTGAAGCCTAGCGGCCACGGACTTGACCTGGCGCACACACGCCAGTCGCCACCGCCACGGACACAACCTAGCGCTCACATACGCTGGTCGCCACCGCCACGGACACAACCTGGCGCTCACATACGCCGGTCGCCACCGCCACGGACACAACCTGGCGCTCACATACGCCGGTCGCCACCGCCACGGACCTAGTAAAGGCCCGTCTCATCGTCAACTTCGGTTAGGAGCGCCTGCTCCTTCTTTGGCTTTCTGCAGTCACGGGCGAAGTGACCACGAATGCCACAGTTGTGGCACTTCCCGCGCCTCCTCCTCACGCCCGAGGCCACGCTGCTTCCACCATCGTCGTCGTGGTCGTGGCCGCCGCCGTGCTGACGTCGCCGCGCCTCCCACTGCTCCGCCGTAAGCAGGAGCTGGCCGTTGCTCCGCTCGCCGCCGGCCTGCGCGCGCCGCCGTGAGCGTTCCTCGAACGCCTTGAGCCTGCCCAGCGCCTCCTCGAATGCCATCGTTTCCACGTCGCAGAACTGCTCGATCCCGGCCACCGCGGAGTACAGCCGGTCGGACACGGTGTCGAGGAGCTTCTTCACCATGTCGGCATCGCTGAGCGTCGAGCCAAGACTGGCGAACCTCGCCGCCATGCCGCTGATCTTGCCGGCGTAGTCGTCCAGCAGCTCCCCTCCGCCATGTACAGCTTGTCGAACTCGCCTTTGAGAGTGGAGAGCCGCGCCTTCTTGACGCGATCAGCACCGACGAACCTTGTCTTGAGGCTGTCCCACACCTCCTTCGCCGTCTTCTTTGTCGACACCTGCATGAGGATGTCCTCCGACAGCGCGCCGAGGAGCTGCGCCCTCGCCGTCTTGTTCTTCCTGTCGTCCACCGCCGTGCCCTCCTCAGGTGACATCGCCTCCCAGAGGCCCTGGGCATCGAGGATCGCCTCCACCTTGATCGCTCAGACGGTGTAGTTCGCCGGCGTCAGCATCGGACAGGAGAGCGACACCGTGCTCCCCCCAACGCCTGCGCCTTGCGGAACCAGCGCCATGGCTCTTATACCAATTGAAGTCCTCCCAGCTGGTGCTCTCTCTCTCTCTGCTAGCTACTCTCACCAATACACATTGTGGAGTGAATCGATCAGCAGTGCTGGATGGTCACGTACTAGTGCAACTGAAGCTTCATTGCTTGTGTTCTGGTTGTCTTACAACGATAGGTACATGTCCTATTTATAGGACTTTACAAACCGACCTACTAGAAAATATCTACTGGCATCTACTAGCTTCTACTGCCTTGTACAGTGTACTACAATCTCTTTTACTCTGGAGACTTCTACGAGTTACTAGCTTACCTACTAAACTACAGTAGTGAAAACCCTTCTAGGTGGTAGATATTTCTAAAATGCACAGGATTATTCCAACAACCACTTGGATATCTGTCGGGGACCAACTCACAGCAGGTTTTGTTTCGTAGTCGGTGGTATGCTCAGAGATATTGTCGGTACTGTCGCCGTGGCATGAACATAGTCATGATGTTTTGGTTTACCTTGCGTAGATGATGGTACTTTTGATTGTCTGATGCTGAACTGAAGGATGTGGCGTAAGGTCTTGATGCCCTTGGCGCTGAACCAAGAAAACCTGAAAATCTGCTCTGTGCCCTTTGGAGGTTCTCTACTGTGCTAGTATCTGTTTTCTGTGTGTTTTCTGGAAGTGTTGTTATACTTTTTTTAGCATTCTACTATGCCTGCTGGCTCATCGCCAGCCCTATTTGATAATAGCAATGAAGCACCTGCCAGTAACTTTTCTGCGTTTCCCAAGTGTGCACTGAAGGAAGAAGGCAGTGTGCGTAGATTTTCCCCAGTTACTTATGTCTAGTTCTCTCTTCGTTCAAGGATAGTCATTTCTTCACAAAAAAATGACCAAAATTTATAGAGGAGGAAATAAGCAAAGGCATATTGTACCACTACCCTAAAGACATAGAGGCGTGAAGTCAATAGAAGGCCATCTCATACCGGGCCGGTGTTGGGCTCTCAAGCGTCCCTAAAAAAAGAGTCCAAGATTCCAAGCCCTTGAAAATTGTCTACGAGGGCCGCCGCCGCCGCCTCCTCCTCTTCGCTGACGCCTCCCCGCGACGCAGCGTGGTGACGCCTCCTTCTCTTCGGTAAAGGAGCTTTGCCCAAGCTGGATTGATAACTGTTGTTATAAGTGAATTCGGCAAATGGAAGGAATTTTTCCTAATCTTTACCCAAGGATATAACACAAGCTCGGAGCATGTCCTCAAGAATTTGATTCACTCTTTTGATCTGACCACCGGTTTGAGGATGATAAGCAGTGCTGAAGGACAGACGAGTTCCCATAGCTTGGTGGAAACTTGCCCAAAACTTGGAGGTAAACAAACTTCCCCGGTCTGAGATTATCCTTTTTGGAACACCATGGAGTGAGACTATTCGGGAGACATACAGATCTGTCAGTTGACTAGCGGTGATGTCCTCTCGAATAGGAAGGAAGTGAGCAACTTTGGAGAGACGATCAATCACTACCCAAATAGCAGTATGCATTAACAAAGATATAGGGATGTTTTTCTAAAAATAAAAGTCTTATGAAATAAAAGTAAAACTAGTGCATGTTCAAGCTGGGGTAGTTTGCGAGTACAATCAAATACACACAATCACTTCAGCCTATGTATTACTCTAGTGCATGACTTCCCGGCACAAACAACCATACGTATGTTGATGGTGACAGAAACATGATAATTCTAAGCTAAAACGTCAATTTAGAAACATCGTTGATCATAGCTCGATGTCTGGCTGAAATTAACTCCAAGCAAGTTCTAGAAAATTTGCCAAAATAAATGGCAGAGAAAAGTACCAGAAAACAAAGGTTAAATGATACATATGATTCGATTCATTCAAGTTGCTCTCCTACAATGTCCTCAACCCCTTTTGAACTTCTTTGATTCAGGGGTGGCTGTTGCATACTGTGCAGCTCGCTTTCCAGAAGAAGCTTTCCTGACGTTGTCGCCGTGGGTGGTGCCGGCACCGGATCCTGATGGTGGGGGCGGGGACTCACGAGGTGGTATCGGCGGCTGAGAAGGTGGTAGCGACGGCTGAGGAGGTGGGAGCGGCGGACCAGCAGGTGGGAGCGGCCGCCCAGGAGGAGGCAGCGGCGGCCCCGGAGGAGGCGGATACGGAGGGTACGCTGGAGGAATTGGTACCTGGACTCCGTCCATCTCCAGCGTATAGATCACATTCTGCGTTCCCGGCCTCTGAATGAACTCATCCCAATAAACTCTGCCAATACCGCCGGCCCCCCACCCATATCCCCCGGTGTTGAGATATACCACATACGGCTCTCCAAGCCACATACCACATCCAAAAATCATGACCATGTGTAAACCATCATCGGGTGTGAGCAGTGGGTTGAGTCTGTAGATGTGTATCTGGGGAAGGTTGACATAGTCTTCACGTACCCCAAAGATGCCCATCACAGGGTGGCGCTGTAGGATATACTGCAGTACCTGGTAGAAGGTCAAAGACTGATACACAGTGTAATTTGAAATTCACACGCGCTCAAATCCAAACCAATCTGGAGACATGTTAAACATGGACCTCCCAGTTGCAGAACATATCAAAACCCAAGGGAACCCCAGGGGCGCCTCAGCCACTTGGTGGATTCTTCACCAACTCATCACTAATCTGGTCATTTAGTTTTCTCCACTCCATTAATATAGTTTATACTAAAATTTTATATTTTGAACTTATTTTAAGTTTGGTATGATTTTAGCGAGTATATTTGCTGTTAGATATTTGACATAGTTAAACACATAGCAAGTTTCTATATATTAATTAATTATATTTGTGTTTGTTATACAATTTTAATGTATGTTGATTAAAAATACACTTGTATTTCACTATATAAGCATATATTGTAACACTATTCCTTCATAAATTATTTTGTAATTACATAAAATACATATTATACAAATTCATGATGGAGGTATATAAATCCTATGGTCCAAAAAGTATCTCTGAAAAATATCTTAATATTTGTTTTTCTATATCAGTATATATGAATAGTTATAGAAACATCTAAAGTATAGATGAAAATTTGATGATTATATGTAGAATTGTAGGTAAGATTTTTAATGATTTGTTTCGTGGTCCAATGTGCCTTTCCGGTTATAGACTTATATTTTGGTTCAATATAATTTGACATTTTTATATGCAATGTATTTTTTTTGCGAAAAGTATGTGCAATGTACTTGGTATTGAAATATCATTGTGAATATTAATCATCGACTAATAAAAATTTGAAATGCTCATTCTACACGTTCCGTAGACACAAAAGTAATTGTGGGGGTAAGAACACGTTCAGTTCTCTGAATCTTCGCCTATTTATGCAGCGAGGAAAGAGGAGTACAAACACGTCCAAAAGCTAACCAAAATCACCAGTATACATGCGCATGATGTCGTGGTGATTGCTTCCAGGTAAGATGTACGTGTGTCATGGTTTCTCGCTGTTGTATTGCACTATATGTTGTTATCTTACACCCTGGTTGGTATCTACATATCAGGCATGCAGAAGATGCAGGTCGGGAGCTTTGGAAGAGGAGGAACACTTGATCATGGCACGGCTATTCCCAGTTTTTCTTAGAAGTTGGTCAAAATTCAGAGATGTACAGACCTGATGCCATAGGCTTTATCAGCGAGTTGTTCAGTTAGCAGCGCTATAGCCCCGTGCTGCGGGTCGCCCACGGGACCGTCATGCTCATTTCATGTTTTTTCTAATGGATGTGTTATCTCAATGTTAGAGATGTATGATTGTATGAATTCGTAGTTGTAACAAGTAGGAAGAAAATTCTGCCTCTGACCGATGACTTCTAATTTTCACATAAACAACTTGTTCCTATCACCGACGTGGTTCCGAGATCTAGAGGTAGCATTGAGCTTCGCTCGCGGTGCACCACCACATGTGTAGAAGGCAGTGTGCGCTGATTTTCCCCAGTTACTTATGTCTAATTCTCTCTTCGTTCAAGGATAGTCCTTTTCTTCACAAAAAAATGACCAAAATTTATAGAGGAGGAAATAAGCAAAGGCATATTGTACCACTACCCTAAAGACATATTGGGCGTGAAGTCAATAGAAGGCCATCTCATACCGGGCCGGTGTTGGGCTCTCAAGCGTCCCTAAAAAAAGAGTCCAAGATTCCAAGCCCTTGAAAATTGTCTACGAGGGCCGCCGCCGCCGCCTCCTCCTCCTCTTCGCTGACGCCTCCCCGCGACGCAGCGTGGTGCGCCCATGGCCGGAGGTCGCCAGCGCCGCCGCCTTCGCCGAAGAGTGCGGGGCGCCGAATCCTCGTCGCTAGCACCCGGCACTCTCAGCCCCAGGTCAGCACGCTCACCCTAGCCCTAAGACCCCAACCTTGCTCCCCCTCCTTTTTACTAGGGTTTATTGGGTGAATACGGTGGACGAAAACTGGAATCAACCACCTACGATTCATCAATCAGCAGTTTTGGTTCTCTTAGATTATTGTCATGGTGCTGCCCCCGGCAATTTTTTTTGGTCGTGGTCACTTGGTTCAGTGATGAAGTCAAACGAAATGTTGATGATACTCAGCAGTCTATTACGGAAATTTGGGAAGCTGGAAATATTAATAGTGGCCAAATTGTCCCCATTTAATTTGTGCACATAAACAAGGGACCGGATTGTTGCCATCCTGCTCTGATTGGGTTGGACTCAAAGTAGAGTCAGGAAAGAGCCCTTCTTATCATGTCAAGCAGTAACCTCATGAAAGTTCGGTCGTGCTCATGCTCATGGTGCTGCCATGAATATCCTCGCTTCTCTTCTGTGTAACGACTGGCGACCAAGTGAACTTCAGGGCCAAAATAATGTTAAATATGATTTGATCGAGACTTTGTTTGATTGTTTGTTTACTTTCTTGGTAACTCCACAGTCCCTTATGCAGAATGATTACATACAAGCTGTCTAGATGAAGAGGAGAGCATATCAATGTTAGATATTTGCGTCATGTAATACTATTTCTTTGCCCTACAAAGAATGCCTTCATGATGATTTGGTTATATAAAGTTGTATGTAGGGCTGCTACACCAAGAAGAGTAAAAGGTTTCCTTTTTTCTATTGTGGAAAAAACATAGATGTTCGTGGTTCTTCTGGTTGTAGCTTCTTCAGATTGATGCTTCCCCTATGTTGATATACATCTTGTTCTACGGGTAATTACAGTTCGCCGAGATAGATGTCCTAGTGTGCATTCTTGTTCTCTAAAGGCTTAAAGCCTACTGTATTTCTGACAGTATACTAGTTATGCTTTGCTCTCTATTATATTACAGATCTTTGTTCTGATCTAGTACTCTTGAATTTTCTGTCTGGCAGAGAAGTTGCTGTTGTGGAGAGGTCCTCTAACAGAATCTGCCATACCTCTGGCTCTAGCTCCCCACCCTCATCTGGACCTCAAGTTTGGGCAGATCTCCTGGACAGCTTGCTTCACGAAATCATTGCTCTCTTTGGCTCATTCCATGACTTTGTTGGTTTCGTTGGCACCTGCCGCTCTTGGCGCAGTGCGGTCTCTTCCTTCGCATCTGCATATACGTTCAGCTTCCCACCTCTCCACCTCAAACCAGATGTTTTTTGCTCTTCGGCCGTACGATAGCCGTGGTGCTGAGTACATGCATTTATCTGACTGCAAATGGGAAATTAGTGATCCTGCCAAGAGAAACCTAACCCTTCGCTGTTCAGTGCCCCAAAATACTCCAAATCAGATGCTCTATATGGGCTCCTCATATGGGTATCTTATCTTCTTTCATCAGGGCCACAGCCTTCTGGTCAATGTGTACACTGGCACTGAGGTGAAGCCTCCCGTACTCCAGTATGAAAACCGCTTTCATATTTACTGTGGCATTGTCATGGCTCCACACAATTCAGCCAACTTGCACCTACTTCTCTTCTCGAAAATAACCATGTACGAGTGGAAGATTGGAACAGATAACTCTTGGTCAGAGCATCATCTTGGTCTTGATGGTGAACGCTTCGAGCAGATCGTGTTTTTCAAAGGTGACATGTTTGCCGTAGACATTGTTGGGAGCGTCTTCATCCTACACTTTGGACCCCAGCTCAGCACGCAGAGGGTACCGGCTGTGTGGAACATGGCTATAAGTTGTGTGGTACGCCCGTGGTTGGTGGTTAGTGGTGACATGCTTCTCGTTGTTGGCCTCAAGTTAGATTTTAGCAAATCGGGAGGAGTGTCTAACCTGTCTGGCACCTTTCATGTCTTCCGCTTCGACCTTTCAGTTGGACCAGCACGATTGGTGGAGATGGAGAAGTTGGAAAATCATGCTCTCTTCATCAGCTTAGATAGGAGGAACCCCACATTCTCTTGCTCGAGACCTGAAAGATGGGGAGGAAGAAACAACTGCATTTATGTCGCAAGGCAACTTGAAGATTCCGATGAACCGTGGACTGCAGTTGAAATTGGTCAGTCAGTGCACAACAAACTCGACTGGATCCAATTCGGTTCTCCAAATCATCCGCCAGAATTCAGTGTCCATTGCAGTAAACTCGAGGGCCTTTGGATGCTCCCAAGTTTCGTTTTTGGTGCTGGCCAGTGACCCGACAATCTTCGTTTGCCATGGGATTTTTGTGAGTCCTGCACAAGAACTGTCAATTACTATCATCTTACTTTTACTTAGAGACGGGACCAACTCGCAGCAGGTGTTGCACGGGGACTGATGGATTGCCTTCAAGTTCCACGAGTTGAACCCATTCTGCAGTCTACTCGGTAAAGTTAGTTGACATCTCAACCCCAATCTAGCATGTTAACGTTGATCTCCGGAGAGAAGTGTGTAAACCCGATCCAACTGAGGCAGTAGACCCTTACCTCTCAGGTGAAAGCTGCCGCATTATATGCAGAAGTAGAGTTCCACTTGGATATCTGTTGATGGGACCAACTCAGAACAGGTTTTGTTTCGTAGTCAGTGGTATTCACTCCCAGGGATTAATTTGGGTACTGTCGTGGAATGAGCATAGTCATAATGTTTTGGTTTACCTCACATGTTTTGTAGATGGTGGTACTTTAACTGTCCGATGTTGAACTGAATGATGTGGCAGAAGGTCTTGATGCCCTGGCCTTGAACCGATAAAACCTGAAAAATCTGCTGTGTGCCCTTTGGGGTTCTGTACTATGCTAATATCTGATTTCTGGAAGACTTGTTTTTATTTCTTTAGCATTCTACTATGCCTGGCTCATCGCCAGCCCTGCTTGATAATAGAAATCCAGCACCTGGCAGTAACTTATCTAAGTTTCGTAAGTGCGCACTGAAGGTCTCAACACCATATCACTAGTCGTTAGCTCCTTGTTTTATTCCTGCATATGGCAGTAACGTGATCTTTATGTGCTGTCCAACTCGCTACAGGCGTTGTTGTTGGAAATGCCGCCAAGGAAATTCAGTGCTCAGAATGTAAACTGCCATTGACTGTCTGTTTCGATTACCCGCACTGATACTAGTCCTTTGAGCTCTCACTCACATGAGTGCCTACGTTTTATCCACTGGAATTGCACTTTCTGCAGAAAGAAAATAGGAAAGAGAGAGAACCATTAGGACCCTGCAGCTCATCTTCTACCTGGGCGGGGCGGCTCTTCCGCAGCCGCTCGCTCATGGATGATGGTCTACAAAGATTAATGACATCTGGTGAACATTGCCAGGGAAGGAGAAGAGGGCGTGCTGTGCTCACCCCGGTGCATGGGTCGGCCTCCACTCCGGCCCGCACGCCCTCTTCTCCTTCCCTGGAGCAGGAGGCCCCTCCTCCGTCCGGCGAAGCCTGCCCCCTGTTCCTGCCGCGTCGCGCACCCCTGCTGCCGCCTCCTGCGGCCTTCTCACCTCGCCCAGCGCCTCCTGCGGCCCGTCGCAAGACGCTTGCTGGCGTCGTCGGCTTCAACATTCAGCGTTCCAGTGTGCGGATCAAGGCGAAGGGCAACAAAGCTCCCATGGCGACGCTTGCTGAAAAACTGCTGTGCAAGCGCCTGGGGATTCTTCAAGAGGGCGACATGCTCACGGAGACCGCCATCACCATGTTTGCTGATCTCTTTCAGGGCAAGCTTCCGGACATTGCCGTGGCGGCGCTGCGCGCCCTGTTCCGTCTCGACTGTGACCTTGCTACGGCTGTGGAAGACGCGCTCCTGGCGCATGGTGGGGATGCTGCACTGGAGCATGCTTCTGAGGAGGCGCCGCCGTTGGGGGAGGTGCAGGCTGAGGCCTGATCTTCTTCGTTGCTGCTCTTCTGGGTTTATCAGTTCCTATGTTAGTGCTTCTTCAGAACTTTGAGTCGCCGGACAGGGATATCCCTGTGCTTCTGTTAATCATTTGGCTGCCCCTGCTGTTCGTCCGGCTTGTGGGAACAAAGCTGCAGTGTATTGCTGGGTCTGTTCCCAGTCGTCTGAACCTGAGGGCTCGTTTGAAACGAAGGATTCTCACAGGATTTTCGTGGGATTTGGTTCCGAAGGAATTTTTCCTATCAAAGCTGTTTGATTCGAGGGAATAGAAACCGTAGGAATTTTTCCTGTGGGCTTCCGCTAGCGCGAAACGTAGGAAAATTTCCATTCAGTCCGACCTCTTGGAAATTTTCCTGTGGCGCGAAGAAACGCGCGCGCGCCGCTCGCTCAGTTTTTGCCATCAAACAACCACTTGTTTCAATTCCCATGGGTTTCATTCCTGTAGGAAACCAATGACCTGACCATACCAATCCTTCAATTTTCCTATCCCTCTAATTTTCCTATCCTTCGTTTCAAATGAGCCCTGAACCTGTTGCTTGGGTTTGTTCCCAGGCCTTGTCTGAACTTGAACGTGTGTTGTTTCCCTTCACTGCTGCTTACCTGGGGTCTTTTTGGTTACCCAATGAGTGATTACTTCATCAACATCGCTTGCTGGAACGTGCGCGGATTGAATGATCCAGATAGAAGGTCTACTGTTTTAGAAACCCTTGCTGACACCTCTTGCCACATAGTTTGCCTCCAAGAAACAAAGCTTGCTCACACTGACGCCTTCCTTGCTGCCTCCATTGGCGGCCTTCGCTTCCGCGGATTTGCCCAAAAGCCGGCGATCGGTACTAGAGGTGGCATTTTAATTCTTTGGGATGAAGATGCTGTGGATATTGTGGATGTGGATATCCGGCCCTTCTCGCTCTCGGCCACGGTCATTTCTAAACGCGACGATGATTCCTTCAAGATAACGGTGGTCTACGGTCCGACGAACAATGCCCTCAAAGATGACTTCTTCAACGAGCTTATTGCCTTAAAGCCCATTGCGGATACAAAATGGATCACTCTTGACGACTTCAACCAAATTTATAAAGCTAGTGACAAGAACAACCTCAACCTTGACCATAGTAGAATTACAAGATTCCAGGCGGCTCTTCATCAATGCGAGCTTAAAGAAATTCACCTCCAAAACCGCAAATTCACTTGGTCCAATGAGCGCCTTAACCCCACCATGAGCAAGATCGATGCCTTCTTTTGCAATGAGGCTTGGGACACCTCACACGATGATCACATTCTCCAAGCCCTCTCCTCCTCCCTCTCCGATCATTGCCCGCTTCTTCTTGCGTGCTGCCAGGATCCTAAGAAACCCTTCTCCTTTCGCTTTGAGGAATTTTGGGTTCACATGCCGGGCTACAATGAGGTTTTCAAAAAAGCGTGGGAGATGCCTTCCCCTCACTCGGATCCCTTTCACATCCTTCACGACAAGCTCAATAATACCGGAAGACGCCTCAAACAATGGAGCAAGAGCCTCTTCTCTAATGCTAAGATCCAACTTCACATGGCGCTCCTTGTCATTCTCCACCTTGATATGGCCATGGAGAGAAGATCTCTCTCTCCGGAGGAAAGGGACATCTGCGCTCGCCTTAAAAGAAGAGTCATTGGCTTGGCTACCCTTGAGAGATCTCGCAAAAGACAACGTGCTAGGATCAACAACCTTCGGGAGGGAGATGCCAACACGAAGTATTTCCATGTGAGGGCAAATTCGAGGCGCCGTAAGAACTTCATCTTCAAACTTCGCAAAAACCGCGGTTGGGTTACCTCACATGACGAGAAGCAAGCGGTGGTCCTCGACCACTTCTCCTCCACCATGGGCCGGGGGACCCCCCCTCCTTTGTCCTTCAATTGGGACACCCTCCAACTTCCCACTTGTGACCATGGAGGCTTGGACTCACCTTTTTCGGAGGAGGAGGTCAAAGCGGCCATCTCGGCCTTGCCCTCTAATAAAGCGCCCGGTCCGGATGGGTTTACCGGAAAATTCTTCAAATGCTCTTGGGAGATCATCAAGGGGGATGTTATGGCGGTTGTTCATTGCTTCTCAAACCTTCGCACTTGCCACTTGCATTGGCTAAACTCCGCAAATGTTGTTCTTATTCCCAACAAGGATGGAGCCGAAGACATTGTTGACTATAGGCCTATTAGCCTCATCCATAGCATCGCGAAGATTGTGGCAAAACTCCTCTCCATGCGTTTGCCCCCCCCGCATGAACGACCTCATCTCTACGGCCTAAAGCGCGTTCATAAAATCTAGGAGCATAGATGACAATTTTTTGTTCGTCCGCAATTATGCCCGTTGGCTCCACCGGAGAAAAAAAGGCTACTCTCCTCTTCAAGCTTGACATCAAAAAAGCATTTGACTCGGTTAAATGGGAATACATCTTGGAGCTTCTTCAACGCCTAGGCTTCCCTCCTCGCTTTCGTGATTGGATTGCGGCTCTCCTTTACACCTCCTCCTCGAGGATTCTCCTCAACGGGGTTCCGGGCAACCCCATTAGGCATGGGAGGGGGCTGCGCCAAGAGGATCCCCTATCCCCCCTCCTCTTCGACATCGCAATCGACCCCCTCCAACGCATTCTTCAAGTGGCCACCGATTTGGGCCTCCTCCACCGCCTTCCCGGTAAAGGGGCTACGTTCCGCACTTCACTCTACGCCGATGATGCGGCCATTTTCGTGGCCCCTATCAAAGAGGATATTTCGGCCCATGCCAACATCTTAACAAACTTCGGTTTGTGCACCGGTCTACACACCAACTTCGAGAAAAGTCAAGTGGCCCCAATCCGTTGCGACAACCTCGACCTCACGGATATTCTTCATGATCTACCGGCCACCCGCACTTGCTTCCCCATGAAATATCTTGGTTTACCTCTTGCGGTGAAGAGCTTAAAGAGGGTTCATTTCCAATATCTTGAAGACAAGACGGCGGCCAAGCTTGTGCCTTGGCTCGGAAAATGCTTCAACATCGCCGGGCGCCGCGCCCTTGTGTTGTCGGTTCTCACTTCCCAAGTGCTTTACCCTCTCATCGCCCTCACGATTCCGAAGGAGACCCTTCTTGCCATCCAAGCGATCATCCGGGCTTTCCTTTGGTCGGGCACGGGCAAAGCCTCCGGTGGCAAATGCAAAGTCAATTGGAAGGCGGTGTGTAGGCCTACTTCCCTTGGAGGGCTTGGCATCATCAACATGGACAAATTTGGGCGTGCCTTACGCCTTCGATGGCCTTGGTTACAATGGACCTCTCCGGATCGTCCGTGGGTAGGCTTAGAGAACCCGTGCAACAACAAGGACATGAGGCTATTCTATGCCTTGATGAAGGTGACTATCGGTGATGGCAACAAAGCCTCGTTTTGGGAGGCTCCTTGGGCGGATGGGGTGAGCCCTAGATGCATTGCACCCTCCATTTTTTCCATCTCCAAACAAAAGACTTGGTCCGTTAAAAAAGCTCTCACCAACGATGCTTGGGTCCTAGAACTTGACACCACCGCCGGCCTCTCCGTTGGCAATCTCGAGGAATTTTTCAAGCTTTGGAGCTTCACCTACCAAATTCACTTCTTGGAAGACACCCCGAACTCTATTGTTTGGAAGCTTACCACTTCCGGAACCTACTCTTGCTCCTCGGCTTACAAGGCGCAATTCGAGGGAACCGTCCGCTCTCCCATGGATGCTTTGGTTTGGAAACATTGGGCTCCTCCTAAGTGCAAGTTTTTCTCTTGGTTAATTCTCCAAAACCGGGTTTGGACGGCGGATCGACTTGAGCGTCGCGGTTGGCCCAATGGCCGGGTTTGCCCTCTTTGCCGTCGGGTGGATGAAACGGTGTGCCACCTTCTCTTCTCTTGCCGCTATTCCCTTCGCATTTGGGATATGATCAAAGTTTGGCTTGGGCTTGTGGACTTCAACCCTTCCGATTGGAGGGACTTCGGAAATGTTACTTCTTGGTGGGATCACCTCCTTCATTCACACCGAGGTAGGAGAAAAGCCATGGCCTCTCTCGTCATGCTCGTCTCGTGGGAACTTTGGAAAGAGAGGAACGCAAGGATCTTCAACAACTTGTGCACCATGCCTACCATCGTCTTCAACAGAATTAAGCTAGAAGCGTCGTCTTGGGTGTTGGCGGGTGCCAAGCGTTTGGGTTGTATTGTACCGCGAGAGTAGGCTTCCGTCTTGTGGGTGTGCGTGTTATCTGTAACACGTATGCCTGTACCTAAACTCTAAACTTCTCCTTTTTGAATGAATTAAGGCAAATCTTTTGCCTTTCGTTCAAAAAAAAAAAAATCTTTGTAGAGCGACCATGTGTCATCCTACGACATGAATTCCATCCCTCTGCATATGTTGGTGACGTGGAGTTTTTTTTTTGCAAACATAGTACATTGTACACGCATGCAGACACACCGTACTCCAACAAGCACCTCCGAAATATTGTGCCGACGGATCCTAAGATCGACGAAGACACCACTATCGTCTCTCTGTTGATGGGCACGTCACCTATCACCGAAAGAACAGTGCCCATTAATTCTGGATGAAACCGAGATAGATGTGAACACCCATACCAAGTCTAGAACTTGAATCTGGTTGGGCTGGTTCAGCCAAGGAATCTAACCATCTGGGCTAAGCTCAACTCATTACAGTGTGCCTCGGCAGGCCAGATTTTTTTCCACATGCCACCTTGCTTTATTTTCCTCTCTCTGATAACGTCCCTATTTTTTCTTTTTTGCATATAACATTATCTCTGTTTGAGCCAAACCGCCGGGCAATTTTTTCACCTCCAATGCATGCAATCCACACTACCAAGCATGCCCGGCCAGCCTTGTGCTTCATAACACCATCAGCTTCTTCGTATCCTCCTCATTCAGACTTCAGAGGTACTTGGGCCCAAAACCCAGATCAATGTTTTGGCAAACAGTCGCATGCATTCGAGCGTGCTATCTTCGCCAATGCAAAGATATTCATCGGTGTAGTCAACCGGAATACAATATGCTATCACCCTCATCGCCGTAAATATTTTTTGGTATGAAGCAAATCGGCGGCATGTCTCCGTTGAATAAAGTAACGAGCGTTTTGCTCGGCAAGATTCAACAATGCGAACAAATAGAGATATACGTGTTACACAACCTTTGCCGGCGAGTCCGGTCCAAGGGCGTGTAGCGTGAGCGTAGTCGAAGGAGTCGTACACGCGGCACAATCACAGATGCGAAAAGTAAAAGAACATAGAGATATAGCCAGGACTGATCTTTATTATCAATGGTGTGTCTCTCTCCATACAATACATGTGTATATATAAGAGGGAGAGGGGCTAGGGTTGAGGACCAATCTAGAGGGAAAACCCCCCACCCAAGAAAGGGTGGGCCCGCACGTTACACGTACGGGAGAAGTTTCCCAACACTCCCCCTTGGTCCGACAACTCGTATTGTCTATGTCTCAAAAACTCCGAAAACCCAATGGAAAAATATGGAGAAAGAGCGCATAGTATACGTCTCCTCATGTTGCACGAATTGCCTCATTAAAAACCTTATGTGAGAAACTTCATAAAAACTCACTAAAGGGAAAAAGAGTACAACTCACTTAACTTTCAGGTCAAGTACTCAATCATCGGGATCGAGATTTCAGCGATGAGTTTGTGAAGATTCTCCCCCTGAACCTTGCATCTCCCTAAGTCTTATCATACCCATTTCACGAACACATCTCTCAAAGGAAGATGCTGGTAATGATTTAGTGAACAAATCAGCAAGATTTTCACATGACTTAGTATGCAAGATTCTCAATTCGTTCGACTTTTGCAATTCATGTGCATAGAAGAATTTGGGGTCGATATGTTTTGTGAGATTGCTCTTCACATAACCCGTCTGGACTTGTGCAACACAAGCTGCATTATCCTTATAGATAATAGTTGGGGTTTGGACGGTGTTCAGCCCACATGTCAGCTGGATGTGGCCGATCATCCGTCGAAGCCATACACACTCTCGTGATGCTTCATACAGTGCTATGATTTCCGTGTGGTTCGTCGAAGTTGTTACCAAAGTTTGCTTAGACGATTTCCAGGAAACTGCGGTTCCACCACAAAGGAAAACATATCCAGTCTGAGACTTGCCAGTGTGCGGGTCCGACAAGTACCCAGCATCAGCATATCCAACAAGTGAAAGGTCTTGATTCCTCCGGTAAAATAAGCCAAGATCTTTGGTCCCTTGGAGGTATCGGAAGACGTCCTTGATGCCTTTCCAATGTCTATTGGTAGGTTCAGAACTGTACCTAGCAAGCAAATTGACAGCGAACGCAATGTCCGGCCGTGTACAATTAGCGAGGTACATGAGTGCTCCAACGGCGCTCAAGTAGGGGAATTCCGGTCCCAGAATTTCCTCCCCCTCTTCCTTAGGCCTGAACGGGTCCTTGTCTTGCTGCAAAGAACTCCCAATCATTGGAGTCTTTGAAGGATATGAAATCCAAATCTCTCTAACACCTTCTGGGTGTAGGCAGACTGGTGCATTAGAATCCCAACAGGGGAATGTTCAAGTTGCAAACCCAAACAAAACTTGGTTTTACCCAAATCTTTCATCTCGAATTCCGACATCAGGTAGGAACTCGCTTCCTCAATATCTCTAGGTGTATCGATTATATTCAAATCGTCCACGTACACCGAGATTATACAAATCCATCTTGGGATCACCGTATAAAGATGCATGGGCAATTTTCGTTGCTCGTGTAGCCCTTCTGATGAAGGAAATCGCTTAAGAGATTATACCACATCCTACCAGACTGTTTAAGTCCGTACAATGTCTTCTGAAGAAGAACAATGTATAGACACCGATTTGCTCTCTTGGTTCGGAATGGGGATACCTTCGGTACCTTCATGTAAATTTCCGAATCAAGGTTACCATATAGGTAAGCAGTGACAACATCCATCAATTTCATTGTTAAGTCCAGATTTACTGCCACGAGATTAAGTATCTAAAGGTTATACATCCATGACTAGGGAGTAAGTTTCCTCAATATCGACATCTGGCGTTGAGTGAACCTTGAGCGGCGAGCCTTGCTCTGTACCGATCCACCTCATGTGTGAGGTAACTGCCTCCTGCCAATCTTTCCAATCCGACCTTATTTTACAATCAGCGAGATTGTTAGGCCTAGGGTCAGGATCTATGATTGAGGCAATTCTATAGCAAAGTTAATGTCGACAATTGCCATTGCTCGGTTCCTTGACTCTCCCTTATTTATATAATTTATGGCCATTTCGTCATGGGGCGCATCTGGCGCTACCTCTTGCTCCACCGTATTTCCCATTACAGGAGCGAGGTCCTTTAGCTTTTTCGCGCCGATGTGTGTACTCACATCTCCGCTGGATGTTCCCTCAATAGGACGTTCAAGTCCGGAATCCCGTGCACAGGACTTTCCGTACTTGTGCCAGGTCTCAATTGGCTCCCCTTTTTCTTACTAGGGGCTTTGGTGACTGTCTGTGATAAATCTCTCTTATCCTTCTTCCTCAGGCGTCCCCGAGTACTTAGGAGTTGAGAAACCGGATTTCCGTCCTTTTAGGCCTTTGGACGGGAGCGGGTGTACCATAGTTAACTTCGGTATCTCAACCCTTTCCGGTGCATTGCGCGCAGACATATGCGACTTTGTCACAGTTTACAAGTCACTAAAGTGATCAGGCATTTGATTCGCTAATGCATGCAAATCAATTTTCTTTTGGACTTCTTTATTTGTCTCGGCAGTGCGTGGGTCATGAGCGTGGATCTCCGTGACTTGGCACGTGATTTCTCGAATTTTATCATCAAGGGGTTGATTATCTCCCCCTAAAGTCGGAAAGAGATCCTCGTCAATGCAATCAGCGAAGCGGGCCGTATGACATTCACTTGTCATGGGGTCCAAATACCTGATTATGGACACAGTCGCATAACCAATGTATATCCCCGACTTACGGAGCGGGCCCATTGCTGATCGCTGGGGTGGTGGTATCGGTACATACACCTGGCAACCGAACTGTAAAGGTGGGAAATTATCGGTGCCGACCCTGCGCAAGCTGCACATGAGAATGGATGTTGTAGGCCAACGGTCTAAAGTTAACGAGTTCAGCAGCGTGTAACACAGCTTGCCCCAACATCTGGTTGGTGAAATACAACTCTTATGATGGATTTCATCCTTCACCTTTAAGGGGGGAGGTCTAATGATTAACTTCCCCGTAGCGTATGCGGAGCATACGAAATCATCAGGATTTGGGAAGTTTTTCACTTTAACATTATGACCGTTTGAGTTGTATATTCCTCGTCATACTTAGACTGAGTGGCCTAATCTATCATGCCATAGGCAAAATAGTTCAGAGCATCGGAAGGTAGTGTACACAGGCAGTGCTACAATTACCGTGTAGCATAGCCATGTGTCCAATGGAGGAAAAATTTCCAAGAACATGTTTACCATTTTCATCGCGCTCAGTGATTAGGAGGCATTTCATACCCTTCATAACACCGGTCTCAGCTGGAGACTATTAGCGTGAAAACCATTGAAACTTAAGGGGGTGCGAGTGACTCGGGGTACAACAATGCATCGTTAATGATCAAAGTTGTTCCCTTGGGTAGTATGATAGTGGCTCTTCCGGAGCCAATTATATAAGGATCGCAGCCGGCGATTTTCACAACACTACCTCGAGAATTTTATCACACTCAAAGCACATAATCTCCCTGAAGATGGTATTTGTGTATCGTTTTCCACGAGACATGTTTACTCCATTGGGGGTGCCACACGTGGTCTAAGATATTTTGCATGTAAATAAAATAATGAAGCGAGGAAGTAGCAACATTACAGAACAAATGTATATATATCTCAGAACATAACATGCCATCATATTTAAATAGAGGAATTAATGAACAATAACCAAATGTCATTCAAGCGTCGAAATAATGAATATGTCTTGCTTTTATAGAGCTTACAAAACCAAATGTATCTGAAATAGCCTAAGGAATCATGATAAGTTAAACAGTGGAAGCTTAGACGGGCATAGAGAACGCGCCGCTCACTTCACACTCAATGTCCAACTGAGCGAACTGCTCCTCGGATCATCATCAGTGCCTACACGAGGTGCAAAAGGGAGCACCAAGTGATCGACCTCCATAGAGACGCCAACGTCCGTTGAGACCGTAGGGGCTATCTCCATGGGCGCAACTACAGGTGCAACCATAGGCAGAGGTGAAGGCGACGGGAGGATCTCGGGCGCCACCATGGGTGCCGGAGGTGCCTCCCCCTGTACTGAGGCGAGGTGCGATTCATGCACCTTCTTACTAGCCTTGTACGTTTCCACAACGTCCTTAGGTGCACGGCACTGGCGTGAGAAGTGTTCTGTAGAGCCGCACTGGTAGCATTCCTAGGGCCTCTGCTCCCCCTTGCCTGGCTGATGCTGCTGAGCCTAGCGAGGGGGGTGAGGCGCCTTCTTGCCCTTCCTGCCTCTCTTCTTCTTGAGAGGCACATGGGCCTTGTAGGCGCTAGCATGGGCCTCCTGACGGGAACTCGCTCCAAGTGGCTGCGCGAGAGAGTTCTTTCGCAAGAGCTCATCCTGCGCCTCCTCCACCTGGAGTATGTCCACAAGCTCTGCATACTGCGTGTACTTCCCCTGGCGGTAATTCCGCGAGGACTGTACAACATCGGGGTGGAAAGTAGAGAGAGTTTTCTCAATCTTCTGGGTGTCGGTGATAGTGACACCACACATCCGAAGAGAGGTGCAAATCCGGTGCAAAGCCGAATTATAGTCTCCCACCGTCTTGAAGTTCTGAAACCTCAGACGCTTCCACTCCGCCTCCCGCGGGGAACAGTGTACTTTAGTCGCTCGAAACGCTGTTTAAGAGCATTCCAGAGGTCCAAAGCACTCCGCTTAGCCATGTACTCATTTTTCAGAGTACTGCAGAGGTGGTGACACAGAAAATGCAAAGCCTGAACGTGAGGAAGATCTCAACGTCCGATGCCCACGTCAGATAGTTGAGCCCATTTTGGGCTAGCTCAGTGAACTCACGGTTGACGATTCCGGCCATCTGCAGTTTATTCAATAGATTACAGCAGGTAATCCCGATTACAGCAGGTAATCCATTGCATAAATGCGATGAAGATACAATTGTTCATTAACATGACGTTCCAATATTTAAAAACATGCTAACAATGATTTCAGAGCAATTAAAAGTAATTAAACAATTAATTCTAGCAATGAAAACATATAATCAAAGCATTATAATGACGGAAACATGTTAAGCGCATCACTAACGTGAAAAAAATTGGCCCTAAAATTGACCTTCCGAAACTATTTTATGCACAAAAATATAAATTCAGCAAAACCAGACTTGTCCAGGAACTTACAGGTAAATTTATTCAACAGGAATAAAGTTATACCTAATTCTGAAAAAGTTCAGGTGCTAAATTATAAAATCTGTGCGCGTAGCCGTATTCGGTCCGGCCCGATCGGCAGCAGGCCGAAAATAGGCCACAATGGGCTGTGGCCCATAACCAAAACCATCCCGTACCTCTGCTCCCTCTTTTTTTTTTTCTTTTTTTAGAGGACGAACTTGGGCCGTATGTGGCCCAACTGCCTCGACGCCTCGTGGGCCGGCCCACCACGAAACATCCCAGGGGACGACGCGCTAGGTTTCCTAGCGCGCTGGGTTGGTGGCGGCGGCGGCACGGCGGCTGCGCCGGCGGCCAGCAGGGCCGGGCGGCGCACGGGGGGCAAGTGGTGCGTGGGACGGCAGCGGGCGGGGGCGGCGAAGGCCGGCAGGTCCGCGCGCGGGGGCGGCCGAGGCGCGACTTGCCCGTCGTGCGCGTTCGCGACGCGTCCCAGGCGCGGGGCGTGCTTGCACGCGGCCGGCCATGGTGCGGCAGGAGGCGGCGCGGTGAGCGCGCCAGCGCAGGCTCGGCGCGGGTGGCGGCCGGCGGCGCGACCTCGCACGTCGCGGGGCTCGGCCGACTAGGCCTCGAGTTCGTACGCGGACGGCGCGCCGACGCGGCCATGGCGCGGATGCGGGCGGCGCGGTCACAGCGCTGCCGGGCACGGCGAGCGCGGACGGCCAGCAGGGCTCCAGCGGCGACGGCCTCGGCGCAAGGCCAGGCGGCGGTCGGCGGCGCCCCTCGGGCGTGCGCGCTCGGGCGGCACGGCCAGCAGGGCCGTCGTCCGCGGGACGGCGCTGCCGACACGCAGGTGCGGTCAGCAGGGTACGCAGCGAGGACGGTCATCTGGACCTTCTCGCGCGGAAGAGCGACGGCGGTGCCACGTAGTGCGAGGCTCGGTGTGTTGCGTGGCGGCTTGCCGACCTATGCAACACACGGCGAGCGGCTCTACGGCAGTCAGCCGACGACGTCTTTTACGCCGACATAGAAAACACTTCGGATGACAATTTTCATCGTCCGTTCATCTGAATTGAGACGGCGCGTCGCACAGCCGGTGCATCGCGGCGGTACCGTGATCATCTGGATCACGTCCATACCGACTCCCTACGGTGGCGTCAACAAATCCCCCATGAATCCGAGAGCATCGACATTGGTCGGCGACGTATTCGTCAGCTCGACTCTCGGGAGGGAAATCGACACCGTAGGTAATACATAATCCGTATAAAACGTATGGCAAAAACGGAAACATAGAAAGATGTAAAACCGTTGTTGCGATCGGATCTGGATTATACCTTCGCGATGAACGACGAGAGCCTGCTTGAGGAGGCTCGATGTAGATCAGTTGGCGGAGCAGTACGTGCTGATAACGTGTTACACAACCTTTGCCGGCGAGTCCGGTCCAAGGGCGTGTAGCGTGAGCGTAGTCGAAGGAGTCGTACACGCGGCACAATCACAGATGCGAAAAGTAAAAGAACACAGAGATATAGCCAGGACTGATCTTTATTATCAATGGTGTGTCTCTCTCCATACAATACATGTGTATATATAAGAGGGAGAGGGGCTAGGGTTGAGGACCAATCTAGAGGGAAAACCCCCCACCCAAGAAAGGGTGGGCCCGCACGTTACACGTACGGGAGAAGTTTCCCAACAATACGCATATGATAACGTGAAGAGGTGAGCCAGATAAGTCGGTACCTCGGCGAAATAGTCATTCCTCAACAACGAGTCGGCAAAGATCTTTGTGCTCGACGAACATTGAACATTGAAAAATCCAAATGGTGAGCAATCTACGACGCTCCTCCTTGATGAATGCCTAATCTTGCACAATAGAAGAGAATGCAACCAGGATCGCCGACTCGCTTGCAAAACCTACACTTTTTTGGAGTAAGATGATTTTTGTAACATGGATAACATGAGTGGTGTAAAAAAACATGAGTAGTACGAGTTGTTGATTGATTTTTTTTGGGACAAGTAGTTGATTAATTTTTTTAGAACAACAAGTTGTTGATTGATTTTTTTTCTTTGAGAAAACAAGTTGTTGATTGATGACACGGCTATTTTACCAACAAACTAGTATGTAGAGATACCTAACGGGCCGAAATTTATGTAGGCCGAGAAGCAAGCCAGGCTTCGGGCCTTGGGCCTAGTCGAAACCGGACTGCTGTTTCCGGCCCGGACATGAATTGGTGACGGAGTCGAGTTCGGAAGTCGAAAGAAAGGTGAGAGTAAACCAGAGAACGAGCCAAAAAGAAGAGAACACTGCACAATTCGATTCCCCGCTGAAGTAGAAGATGGCCCCACATAGCGATGTCGGTACATCTGAGAGCCGCCGAGCGTGTGTATGTCCTCACATGATACGGTTCTACGTCAAATAAATGACAGGTGTACCGGGCACCCCATAAAGGCTTGTTTGTCAACCGTGTATTTTAGTAGAATAGTGAGGATAATGGTGAACCCCAACCTTCATCAAATCCTCCTTATTTCCATGCATTAGGTAAGGGTAATGTTTTGGGTATTGAGAAAAAAGCACTAGAGTTCAGAAATTTGTTGGGAAAAGGGGGATAAAACCTCTGATGATATACACTAGAACCAAACGATATTTTAATATATGTGAAGATTTAGGGTTTTACTGGATAATCCCTACCTACCAATGCTCTAGAATACACTCGCAAGAAACAAAGCCTAAGTGTGAGCGTATAATTTGTGTTCTTCGGCCAATATTTAGCCACTAATAGCTTTTTTTGGAAAGTTTCAACCAGGTCATGTCCTCTCTCAAAACGGCATTCCCTAGATAGGATGGCGTTTTTTACAACACAAACTTAATGTAAAGTAGCTAAAACAATCTTGAATTGCGCATACGTTTATAGCGAAAATATCAAAAATGAAAACGTGAATGACTTATTCTATGTTTGGCAAGAATCTCAAATGTTTAGAACATGCAAAAATGAAACATGAATGGCTTAATTTAAATGACTTAGCGGGTTCTGACACCTCATAACTCCAAAATATCAATTTGAATGTTTTTTCAGGTATTCACAAAAGCCATTGTGAATGAAGTTTTTAAAAGAGGTCTGATCTGACTACAGGTTATCCGAATGGTCATAAAAATGTGACAGAAATTTTGTCAAAGATTCATTTAGCACAAATTATATAAGGGTCTTTTTGATTCGCCTGATAGTATTCAAGGTCATGTACATTCTAATCCTACATGACTTTGTACGCATCAAAGTTTGTGCGATTTCGCAAACATTGTAAAAGGGTTGGAAATGATAGATTTCTATGGAAGGTACTACAAATGATTGCTTAGAAAAATTTCCTATATTCCAATACTACGAATCAAACGATCGAGATAGAAAAATTTCCTATATGATCCAATCCTCTAAAAAGTAAAAGCTATTCCATTCTTTTGAATCAAAGGAGGCTAAGGACCTCTTTGATTAAAAAATCAAAGGAATTGTATAGGATTTCAATCCATAGGAACTTCCTATGGATTCCGCTTGGTTTAAAGGAATGGATCCTCCAATATTTATATGGATTCCTTTTCTAAACTACAATCCTATAGGATTCCTAGCAAGAGGTGAGATCTCATGTAAAATAATTTATGTGTTTATGACAAGCATGACATGTGCTATATCCCTATACAAATTTCCAACTTTTTTTTCTACGATGGAACCAAACAACAGCTAGTAATGATTCCTGCATTTCCGGTTCCTATAAGATATAAGATTACAAGTGACGTGACAATCATTCCTTTTCAAAGCTTACGAACCAAAGAGTCTCTAAGTTTAAGCAGCGGCTCCACTCTCTATTCACTCGATTAATAGTGACACATATCCGAATAATCCTAAAGATTCAAATCCTGCAACAATCTTGCAGAGCTCATTTGAATCAATGCATGGGCCCTTAAATTCTAGGCTCGTTTTGTCTTGAAAACGCTATGCAATGTTAACATGATATCTTAGCATCAACATTTATTTTCTCTTTCAATACTCCGACACAGTCACCATTATAAAAAAAACTTTTTTCAGGAATTACCAATATACACTACCTAATTGGCATTGCTTCTTAGTAAGTATAACTACTCGCACTTCACGCTATGGCTAGTGTCATCTTTTTTATTTTTTTTGAACAGGATCTGATTCATAAAACAGAGTACACATACAGCTTACAAACAAGCCCAGCAAGAACCAGAAATTACAACCGGACCCCTGCAAACTGCACACAGCACCCTGTGCACCCAGAGAAGAACGCAATCAGACCCTCCGCTTGACCAAAACGTCAGGGCGTCGCCGCCGCCGCCGTACCACGAACCGCCGGCGAAGAAGCTGCACTCCAAGACGAAGAAGATCGCAGAGCTCGGCCGCCGCCCCGCGACGGCAACTTAACACGATGAACGGGCACGATCCAGCAGCAACTCCACCGCACCACCACACTCCCAGCCGGCAGAAGCAACACCCCGACCAACCCCCACGAGCCAACCTCTCCCATCGCCACTCCCCAGGCCACCATGGCCGGCCGGAGTCGGCTCGCCGCAGGAGAGGAAGCCCAGCAGCACCTGCACCAAAACGGAACCACCCAACAGCACCACCAGCTCCCCTCGCCGCCTCGGCCGGCCGGAGCTTGGAAGCAGAGGATGATCCGGACCAAAACCGCACGATCCCGAACGGATCGGCGGGACGAAGAACCTCCCGCCGCGGCGGAGAGGGAGCACTCCACCGCTCCCACATCGGCGCCGCCAGTGGCCACACCGAGGGAAGGAGAGAACGGTGTCTTATTTACCCTAACGCCGCGGCCGAGCCCTCCATCCGCCGCCGCCGGGGAGAAAAACACCCTATCTACAAGCCAGAGGCAAAGGAACGGGATCCCGACCTCCTCACGCCGCCGGAGCGAGCGGAGGAGGCCAGGATCCACGCCCTCGCCGCCGGCGGAAGTGGATCGGGGAAGAGCCTCCCTTTTCGCCTCTCTCGAGTACTGTAGCGACGAAGGGATAAGGAAGCGCCTCAATGGCTAACCCAACAACCCAAAAGGCCCTTAACCCTCTAGTGTCATCTTTTTTAGTAGTAAGAAGAATTTAATTACGATTGAAAATGTAATCATTAGGAGTACCGTAATTAGTTACTGATTACGTGATTTAGGACTTTGCATTTGATAAATGTTTATGTACTACTGTAGAAAACAAGGATGAATGGGTGAGCATTGGATGCTCTCAGCTCACCTGTGCTTGTGCGTGGCCGAAATGGCGAAATTTGCCGCTGTGACCGCAGTAGAACGATGCAGCGCTGCATGCCTGCATCGGCCCACATTTTCGTTCGGTAGAATGGTTGTGGGTCCCACCAAGAGCTATTGGTAGATCTACTAGGCTCCGAGCGTGTTTATGACCACACGATTATGTGCTACTCCAGGTCAATGACATGTGGACCATCCCTATATTAACCCCATCAGTTAGCGTAAGATGGCGCGTCCACAGGCTATTCATCTTGAGTGACACCTCGCGTTGGCCGAGCCCACACGTCAGTAGTTGGAGTACATATGGATCCGAAATCGTGAATGACGAGGAGACGCCGTCGAACTCAAAGGCCACAACGGGCTTCTTTTTCAAGTATATATGCTTAAATACACACATACTAAAACAGCCTAGCATATTTTACAGATATCTATCATGAATATGTAAAATAATATATAGTTTATGCAATTGTAGAAATAAATTAAGAAGGAACAATATTATAAACAACATACTAAAACAGCCTAGCATATTTTACAGATATCTATCATGAATATGTAAAATAATATATAGTTTGTGCAATTGTAAAAATAAATTAAGAAGGAACAATATTATAAACAAGTTTTAAATAAACGCAACTCAAATGAAAATACATTACAACTGCATAACAAACAACACCTAACTAAAATTTAGTAACTTTGTTATGCTGTTAACTATGTCAAATAAGTAATTAAAGTTATACTAGATAATACCATAACATGTTACAAATTAGTTCGAAGTAAGAAAATTTAGTACAAAGTATTCAATTTATATTCAGATTATGATATTTGTCCATAATGTTAAGCTAATCAACCTGGTCACATGATCGTATATATATATATATATTAGTTTAAAGCAAACTGATCATGCGTCTACTGATTTAGTTAGATAAAGAAGTCATACAACTTTGCATCTTGCAGAGTTGTGGATCGACATCTGATATTGGAATTTGAAACCCCACACCACACGGAACCAGCTCCTCTAACGTTGAGGAGCAAAGTCATAGAAAATTGTGAAGGCTTTATAGCTTATACGGTACCATTTTGTATTTACATTCTTTCCTTAATCTATGTTGCCGAGGCTTAATAGCTTATACGGTACCATTTTGTCGTTTATAGACCCCATCTCCCCTGGAAATACTCAAGATTATGTATTTAAGCAACTTGATCCATACCTTGGGGCTGCAATTGTTGGGTTCTTTCTGGCTCCGTTTGCTTTTCTGGAGAATGATGTGCCGAGCGCTCCGGAGCCAGTTTGCCCCTTCTTGGGTATCCAAGGCCTCCCGTTTGATATTGTCACAATTGATGAAGCTCTTGACACAGTGAGTTATGTTGCCAAAGTCACCATTCTCACTTTTGGTTGTCTGTGTCTTTCCCCAATCGTTGACCTATGTAAGTCCTCACTTTGCTTAAGCTTTGTTATTCTGAATATCTGTAGTTGTGTTATTCTTATTATCTGTTCCTCGTGATGCTATTCCCTCCGATATTGGTCAGGTCACCTTTGGATGTCGGATCATTCTGTGACAAATCAAAAGCCTACTGATTCTTCTGTTTTAGAAAGTCTGGTGAATGGGAAGATGGCACTGATGGTATGAATAATATAATGGCTCGATCTGTACTTAATTGCTAAGTTAACACCTTCATTTTGAATGTTTCATTTCATTATTGTTAACCGTACTGTTATTTTGACGTGTGTTAACCATACGGTTACCGCCAAAGCCAACTATGCATGCCTCTTATCCCTTCTTTCTTATGGAATCCCACTTTTAAGTCTAGCAACTTACAACACGCATCTCAGGTTTTCACACAAAGCGTTTTGACGTACCTGCTTATTACTCAAATATTTGATACGCACGTTCGTTTTGGTTCCAGCTTAGCGCTGATAACCTTTCGCAGGAGCAGGTTAGTGTCCTACTGGAGCTTTTTGACAGTAATGGATCTGTTACATTCGTCATGTTTGAAGATGCCTTAAGGACGGCTGGCTCTGAGGTGACTAAGTATGAGCTGCAGGTTTCAATGGATGGAGTATGTGCTTTGTTAATAGCTTAATAATCACTCGTTCATTCAAAGAAAAAACAAGTAATACCACATTTGTGGATATTTTGATTCCAGTCATGCTTGCTGAAACTTTTTCTCAAAGGACCTGAGGGTGTAGTATGGGAAACTACATCCCTTTTTCGAATCTAATTACTTGCTGAAACCTTTTAGATCCCTTTCCTCCAACTTCTGCTTCATGGTGGAGATGCAAATTGGTAGGATTCTGATGGTTTGTTTCGGAGAGAGATGTGCGATGGGATGTAAAGTTTGATATGTGTTCCTGTTTGTGTTTCCCGTTGCTGTAACCTGGGAAGAGAGAATGGATTACCTTGATTTAGGTTGTATAAAAAATGATTATCGAAAAAGCAAGGGTGAATGGAATTGGGCACGCTCTCAGCTGCGCTGCCGCTGCGTGTGCCTGGTCGCGGTCACGATGATCGGTGGTGCAGCGCTTGGATCGGCCCACATGTGTGTTTGAAGACGTGACTGTGGGCCCTCCAAGTGCTGCTCGTAGATCTACTACTAGGTTCCGAGTGTCCGGCAAATCAATGACATGTGGACCATCCATGCAGTTAACCCCCACCAGTAAGCGTGAGCAGACGTCCATCACTTTCTTCTATTCGCTATGATTTGATTGTGACGCATATCCGGTTAAGTCGCTTGATTCCTTTGCTCATCAGCTCCAGAAACAACGGTGACCTCGTGTAGCCGAGCCCACAAGTCAGTGAACTGGAGTAGTTGCTAATGGATGCTACTCTCTCCGTTTTTAAATATAACATGTTTTAGCTATTGCACATGTTAACTAGATGCATGTTGAAATGAGTGAACATGCACACTAAAACATCAGGGCCGTCGAAGAGGGTGTTCGAGCTGCCCTACCGAACAGGGCCCCCAAAAAACTGGGGCCCCCAAATCGCAAGTACTGCTACGATCATATGTGTTCAGCAGGAAAAAAAAAAGCATATCAAACCCTTGGCTTGATCGCGGGCATGTTTAACGCTTGGGAAAAGATACGGATCGATCCCGATCTGCTACGTACTACTGCTCCGGCAAATTCGTCCGTAATTAGTTCGATCGGCTACGTCTTTGCTCCGATGCTCCGCCCAGGCGACTGGAGACCAGAATTGATCGACGCCCCCGAGTGCCCGATTCGGCGGGCCGGCGGCGGCGTTCCACCTAGCCCCGAGGCCCCCGATGACTATTCTGTGTTTCAGTCTTGACGTATGTCTTCCTGCTACGATCATCCTGACTCCAATCTGTAGTTTGGTTATTGGTAAGTCCATATGAATCAAATCAATCAATATGTTCTTCAATCAAGTCAAATCATTGTTTTTCATTAATTACCACTGTAGCGTATCAAGGTGTTGTTCATAATTCATAATTGACATGTCATGGTGGTGCTCCTAATTAAAGATTAGCAGATATTTGGAGTATCATGTTGTCCTGCCGCTTCATTACTCACGTAAGGAAGTACACCATTATTCTAGTTACTTGATAAACCTACAATTCATTATTCACGTAGAGATTGAATTCAGCCACACTTATTTTTGATTTGTTTATACAAAAAGGAAAAAACATGTATTCTAGAATTAGGAAGTATGATTTAGTTATATTAGTTCAAAGAAATATTTTAAAAATTTAGGCCCCAATTTGCATTTTGCACCGGGGCCCCCAATTTCTGGAGACAGCCCTGTAAAACATGTCTAGATACATGTGAATCTAGAAAAAGGCTAAAACGTCTTACATTTAAAAACGGAGGGAGTAGTACCACTCGGAGGCGTGGCGGAAAGCAGAGATCGGTGAGCGGCGGAAATTAGTTTTTCTCTCCATTGCCTCGTCTTCGAGTGGAATCCCAAGCTAACGGAAAGTTCACGGGCGAAACCGACTGACGACTCTTATCCGCTCTGCATGGATTTCAAAATCGAGAATGACGAGGAGGTGCCGTCCAAGGCCACACGACGGCTTCTTTGTACGCAAGCGCATGCTCGGACCGGTCCAACCCCAAATGCAAGTTGTGCTTTCCTCATTCTAAAAAACAAATATAGAGTTACATTTTCACAATATTTTGTACTTACAATGTGGAATGTTTCTTGAATTTTCTATTCTCCGTGAAGTGCAAATTTCATCCAAAGCTTTTAATTTGTCAAAATACAAAGTTAGGCTTAATTCTCAACAAGTTATATTTGAACTCGGCGTTTTCAAAAGCAACTACGTACGTCCTGAAAGCTCGTGAGTTTGCTCATGAGAGTGAATGAACTTTCTTCTATGTACCCTAGATCTTAATGTCCAAAGTGAAAAATGCTTTGCCCTTCACTGAAAAACATTTCAAAAGATTATTGAACCATTCCAAGAAAATTAGAACATTTCTAGTCAAGATATGTTTTACACGTAGAGTATTAGTAATTCTCTTGGCGCTCCCACTATTTTTTCTTCAATCCATAAGTATCTTCACCGTACTTGATGATGTCAAACACTTTGATCACTTCATTTAGACGAAGATCTCAACTATCGCCTTAACGTTTGCTTCAGTTTCTTAGATGGACTATTGAAGTTTGCATTCCTTTCTAGCATATCCTTAACTAAATTTTATTTCTGGAAGTTTCTACAAGTATATATATGCTTAAATACTCATATACTAAAACAACCTAGCAGATTTTTACACCATATAATTTATGCAATTGTAAAAATACATTAAGAAGGAACAATATTATAAATAAGTTTTAATTAAACGTAATTCAAATGGAAATGCATTACAACTGCATAACAAACAACACATAACTAAAATTTGGTAACTTTGTTATGTTGTTAACTATGTCAAATAAGTAATTAAAGTCATACTAGATAATACCATAGCAAGTTACAAATTAGTTCGAAGTATGAAAATTTATTACAAAATATCCAGTTTATATTCAGCTTAGATAAACTTACATCCACGCATAAGCATATGCATAGTCCTCCAATGGTGAGTAGTACCGCACCACCGCGCCGCCCGGGCACGCGCCTATGCACACGCGAGAGCCGTGGCTCCATCAGCGCGCAAGCCGCGGAGGCGCGCGTCGGCGCATGCATGGGCCTTATCGACGCGGGCGACATCGCAGGCACGGGCCTTGTCGCCGCGTGCTCGCGCGACCGCCATGGCGTCCACGCGGAGGTTCCTGAAAACCGGCAGGGCAGCGAGGGGTCGATGCGGCAGCGACGAGCATGCTGAGGAGGCGGCGCAGGGCCATGGCGGCGACGTATCAGGCGGGGTGAGGGGCTCCTGGCGGTTGCGTGGGAAGGGGAGGGTGAGCGGCTGTGTCGTTGGCTTGGGAATCCCGGGGTGAGGCGGTTACGGGGGAGAGGGAATTGCGGGCGGAATATGTATATTCGAGTAGCGAAAAATGGGATTATGGGAACGAAAAAGAAATTTGTCGAGCTGGGGAATTTCACATTAATGAAACATGCCACTTCCAAAAGTAATTTCAGGGGAGGTGACGGATATAGGAGTATGCTTTTTCTTAAAGAAAAACCGAAGGTCATATATTGAGTAGAACAAATCTTAATAAAAACACCCTTATATAAATTGAAAATAATAATCCAGTGTCCGGCATCGGGTGCCAACCTCCTCGGTGCCACATCTGGACCTCCAAATCATCACCCGAGTTAGCTTTTAGATTATTGTAGCGTCAAGAAAGTCTGAAAATTCAAAGTTGCACCTGGTTGAATTGTCAAAAGAAGTATGGAAAAAACCGCACAAGTTTATGTCCATGCTCCACGAGGGCATGTTAAAGTTTCATTGAAAAAAGCCAAGCAGGGGGCTGCGTGTTAAACTAACAATTCTGGTGCTTCTAAACTTGATTTTGAGAGACCTCAATTTTTTTATCTACAGTAGGATGTCTTTTTTCACGAAACTTTACAGGCATGTAGAAGACACAAACATCTGTGTTGTCAAAAAGCTTCAGATTTTTCTGAATTTCAGAAACATTTTTGATGATTTGGCCGTTCAACCGGGTCCATACCCGGGAATCTTAAAGCCTTGTCCAGAGAAAGTCGCCGATCTAAATCATAAGACGTCGGCAGCCGTGATATATAAAGCAAACCACTGCCTCGATCGAGGTAGAAAACACAAGAAAATGCAAGAACGACGCCCTATGTCCGGCTAGACGAAAACCAGGGAACTCAAAACTCGCACGCTCTACGACGGCGTGGCACGCTGCCGCTCGTCCTGCGTTGCATGAAATTCGAGTGGTACTGTGTCAAGTAATAATCCACAGACCGGTGCCATTAGCTTATTTGGTAATGGCGGGTCGTTACATACTGCTGGAGCATCTGGCGAACGGGACGTTGAGCCCGTCGTCGACGGTGACTGGTGCCATGCCGCTGCAGCATCTTGGCGAAGGAGACGTTGAGCACGCCGCAGACGGGAGCGCGCCCACGCTGACGGTTCAGAGCAGGAACCAGCATGCTCCACGGTAGGTGCAATCAGAAGTTCAGAACGGAGTTGATCCGTGGCGTCGTCGACGTCAATGACCAACTCGGTGGGAGATGATGACCGCCGGCACCGTGAAGCCTTGGGCCTCGTCCAGGAACGGCACCATCTCCAGCGCCGCGCCTGGAGGTCGCCGTAGAAATCATAGTCCTTGCCTAGTTGCTCGCCGGACTGCCGGTGTAGAGACGTTGCACGCAGAGAGAGCGTCCAGGTGCGCCCCGGTAACGAAGGAAAGGGAACGGGGAGACGCGAAGGCGGGGCACGGTCTTCGGCCGCGCCAGGTACCGAACAGAGCAGACGTACATGAGGCGGAGACAATGGAGGCACTAGCGGTTGCCGATGCTGACACCATGTCGTCGTCCTTGGCGACGTGCTAACGTCACGCACACTTCCAGCTGGCTTGGCCGCGCCCTAGCGCACGCGAGGCGCGCACGACCTGATCGCTGAGTTCTCGCCACGCGCCGGTGCTCTTTGCTTCTGCCGGAGGTGGGTGACGGCACGGTGCGATGAGTGTGCACGCAGCGTTGTTCGAACCTTCATGAGCATGCTTGGTATCAGGACATGACAACAGGATCAGATCATTTTAACAGCCGATCACAGGTCGCACAACGACACAGCCACACAGGGTTAGCACGTCGTCAGCCCGGCTTTGGGCAACTTTTGCTCCCTAGGCGAGGCATTTGATTTCGTTCCATTCGATTTTTCTGAAAAATGCATGTGGGGAACATTATGTGGGTGCTCGGCGAGTCGTGTACTTGAGCCTGCAATGGTCAATTCTACACTACAGGGATCGATCGCTTAGCTCTTGAGTTTTGAGGCATCTGGCCTACGTGCCATTCATGGCGTCACCGGCGGTGTTGACCACCACACAACCTAACCGCCGCCGGCGTGTCCGCGAACGCCAAACGAGAAGTACGAGGCCGCCGCGTCGTAGGCCCAGTGCAGCATGTCGCCGAGGGCGGGGAGATCCGCGCACGCTGCCAGGAACTTCTCGCTGTTATTTCAGAAGCTCGTACGCGCGTGAATGTCGAGTTGATTCAGATCGATCTTACACATACAAGCGCAACTAGCCGTCAGTTGTTATCGTACGTGGCTACCTATTCGAATGGAAGCAGCTCACAAGCACCAGGATACATGCGCAGCTAGCCCGGAAAGGCCAGTTTGATTCAATCTGTACTCACGCGAGCGAGAAAGAAATTGGACAAGATAATCGTTCGTAACCAAGATCAAGCAAGTTCATGATATATGTCAGGTTCAGTCCTGGATGAATCTAAAGAGGTAAACCGGGAGACCCCAAGGGGCCTCCTCCTTCGTTTGGATTTTCGTCCGTTGGATCGAGGGTTACAGCGTGATCTAGACCGTCCGTTTTCTGGTTCACTTTTTTTACTGCCCAACTGGTTCGCTGACGGTGGGGTCAAACGTCGCTGGTCCCATCTAGCAGAGGCACAGCGTGCCGCGTCCACGGTGCCGCTTCCAGAGCGTGCGGTCGCCCGCGCCACCCGTGGGGTCCGCGACGCGTGGCGGTTCCGCATTCGTGCGTTCGGCTGAAAGCAGCACCGCTCGCGGTGGAAAACGGAACCCTAGCCGCCACCTATCAGCGCGTTCCCTCCTCTCCTCCCAATCCCCACGCTTTAGCTCTCCCCCAATCCCCTTCGTCCTCCCGCCGCCGCCACCGTTCTTCTCCTCCAACCCTGCCCTCTTTGCGCCCTCTCCTCTCCCACCATGGCAGCGCCATCGTCGTCCTTGCACCATGCAGCCTCCGGTGAGGACGACTTCGCAGCGTCGCGTCCCTGCGCTCCAGCACCGCATCGAAGCAGCGGAACGATGCGGGGCTCAGCCGTCGCAGCTGCGCCGCCTCCGCCCCATCTCCATCTCGCGCTTCAGCCGGCCGAGCTCTGCCTCCTCCTCCACCACGGCCCTACCCGCACGACGAAATAAGGGTGCCTCCACTGCAGCTCCGGATCTCGGCGAGCCAAGATCGGTCCTGGCGCGTATGGGTCTCCGATGTCCCAGAAGGTGGAGTACGTTCCCAGATGCATCCCCTCCTCGGTGCTTACTACATTCATGTCGTTGCAGGTTTGCATCTCTCCCTCTCTTTGCGAGCCATGGAGGAGTAACAAGCACGCATCATCAAGTTTTTCGTCCGGCCGGCCGACCGTCCTGGAGTTCATACAATAGAATGGTACGATCTAATGTACTAGCATATCCAGATCTCTTTATTTCCAAGTTCTGGCCGCGCAGCAAGGTGAATTTTGCTGTGACTTTTGGTGCCATTTCTATATCATTATGATTTTTTGCATCTGCCAAATATCCTAAGATCTAGCTTTCCTATAAAATGCTATATAAATGGTGCTCCATATAAGTATCTCTCGACTAGAGATATGTCCATTGAGAGAACCAACTTAAATATATTTATTGGCAAAGTTTGAGTCAACAGATTGGACATACTTATAAGGACAGTTAATTCATTAATCTATGCTCGGCTTGTGTGCCTATTTTAGATATATTATTTACCGTTAATTGATCAGTTCTACGAATGCTCAATTACTGGTTCTTTTTCCTCAGTGCTTGTGGTCAAGTTATGGTTGAATGTAATCTTCCGTTGGTGTGGCATCAAATGCTTGGATTTGGATGTCAGGAAATACTTACACAACAAGCAACATTGGTCCACAAATAAAGTACGTTCCTCTGATCCTCAAGTTGACGATTTCACATTCATTCCCTTTTATTTTCTACAGGCAGAAATCACATACTAATTTCTGGACCATCTTCAATTGTTTCAGATCTAGATTTTTTTCTCCACATTTTGTTGCCAAGTTGCTTGATTTGCAGCACGATGTGTCGCTTCTCATGAACCAATTTTTCTTCCTGCAGTGGATCGACAACAGGTATGGCTTCATCCCCCTCTTGGTCCTTGATTTAATTCATTTCCCGTGAGTGATGTCTGATTTGTGTGATGGTATGTAAGCAAGTGTTAGAGAGAGTCGCATATGAGATATGCAGTTCTTGGTGGTGCTAATTTCTTGCCTGGTTGTGTTTCCTGAGTATATTCGTTGGCTTTGTGTATGTACTTGGGCATAAACATTTTTATTTTTTTACCCACCCGCTCATGTATGATGTACAGGTTGCACTAGCTATCATCCAAAGGATGTAGACAGTGGATGAGAACAAAACATGGATTGCCGCTGCGGTGGTAGCACTCTCTTCTCAGTGGCCTGGCGTTGTGCTTTGATGCAGCTCTTCATCATCGAAAGTGAGCTTTCCTTCCATTAGTTCAAAGCATCATTGTGCTAGCACAATGACTATTGGTAGATTTGTTCTCTCTGTTAATTCTTCAGTGATATGCTGCTCCGATTAGTGATAGGTCATTTCTTCTGTTACTACCCATTATTGTAACCTCTGTTAAGGGTCATACATATTGCTAATATTTTCATTTTATTACAACAGATGGTACTGCAGTAACTGTTCCGCAAGTAGTTCAGCTCATTTCTTTTGCGACTTGGTTACAATTCTATATGTGTAGTGACACTTCTCCTTTTCATCATTATTTCCTCTTATTGCCTCGCCTGTGCTGATATTGAATTTATCAATGTAGAGAAGAAACACATGTGTGGACAAAATAAAGATGAGAGGGCACATGGATTTCAGAAATCTCATTTGTGTGTTCAAGTTGTTATGCAGTTTCATTTTCGTGGTGAGATTACAATCCACAAAAGATTATTGCCGAGTGGTGTTTGATTTATGTTTGATACCCACAAATCTACAGGTTGGAGGACTTCCCATACATTTACATATTGCCGTTTGTGAATTTTCCTTTACTTTTCCTTAAAAGGTAATTGCTTTTGACTTTAACCAAGAAAGGGTCCCCCTAATTGCACACATCATGGATTTTCTGCTCAATATGGATTTACTTTGCAGGTGCCTTCTCTTACTCTAGGCTCTCATCTCTCTAACCACTATGTTGAGGTAAAGGTCAATTCTCCATGTGTGTAATCAAGGTATAGTATTTGAGCATTAACTGTATAGTAATACTACTAATTTGAAATGTGTGGTATTTATGAATTGGGTTGCTCCATGTAAAATCTGAACGGTGGAGATGGTTCTTAATTGCCTGACCCCATAATTTGTTGATAGTAGAGATAGTTGTGATGCACATCTTTTCAGTGTACCTTCAGGTTTAGTATGTTATATGCCTGTTTTGATTTCTGATTTGCTTAGTTCACCCGCTTCCTACCTATGTTGGAAAAATAATTGTAATGTTAGCGTGCAGCCCAAAGTTCTTGCCGCGAAGTAAACATTTTATTGTGCAGTGTAGATAGACCTTTGTTTCTTCGATATGCTAAGTCTAAGTCTGAATGGTTGATCCAAATACTTCCACGACCTGATTTTTTCCCACACACTTCCTAAATAGATTTTTCCTCTGTTGCTATACAGCCATTATTTTTACAGGTGTCCGACTGAATCTGATCCACCTTTTCTCTTTATAGTTAGCCTATGGTGCCTGCCCCTTGTGTTCTTTGTCTCTTCTGCATACATATTTTTTCAGTCTAGGCGATATTCATTTTGGATGATATATTACCCCCAGGTTACAATTTTTCCTAGAACCATTCTTCCCAGGTTGTAAATAATGCAGTTATAAAATAAATTGAAGTAACGCTGTGCCATGAAGCATTGCTCCCCGAAAATTGTTCCCAGCTGGTCTGCTTCTTTTTTATTTGAGTTGGCTTTGTGGAAAACTGGTTGGTATTAATGTCAGCTTTTAGTTCTCTTTGCTACATTGGAGAATTTCTATTTTGCATCTCCTGTTTGAGTTTTCGTCTCATGTTGGATTTAGATTGCTTCAACAATTTCACACTTCTAGGATCCATTACCATAATAATTTCATTGTTCTTGATAAATTTCATTGTTCTTGATAAATTTATATATAGGATTTATATATAGAAATCTGGTTCCTGCTTGTGTGATGCGCACAATTGGATTTGCTCTCTTTTTCTTCATCTCCATTTGTAAGATCTGAAAAAATGAGATGTGCCTGTGTGACATGTTAGTTTAGATATGAACCGTACTGCCATAGGCAATATGTATGCATGCTTAAGATGTTGGCATGCTGATCTGGTCCACTTTGTTCAGTGTGTGGAGTTCCAACAAGAGCACACCTCCCCAGCTTTGATGCAGCACGAGTTGAAGCTCAGCTGCACACTCCACACGCCATCGGCTATGAAGTCGTGTAATGCATATGCACATTGCTACATGCATGGACTGAAAGGTTTAGCCTTGAATGTAGCTTCTGTTTTGCAGAGATGGACATGTGGGTTCTTTATTGTAGGTTGACGTTGTGATGCTATTAATGTGCAGGAATATGCTTGACTTTGGTTTCAGAGTGAGGCCCCTTCAAAAGAAAAAAATTCAGAGTGAGGTGAGTTAATCTGATTGCATGCATACCTTATTTTCCCCTTAATTTTGAGCATTTTTTCTTTAATCTGTAAAAAATCAGGGACAGTGGCGGATTGTGGTGAAGGAGGCTTGGCGTCATGATCTGAGAAACTACAATGGCTGCTATAATCTAGCCCATCTAATATAAGCCTCCAGAAGTAAGCAACCTATATGCTATATGCTCTTTTGTTTGTTAGCATGAATTCTATATAGCAGAAGGCACACAATGACTTCAGTGAAGTGAAAATTTGATGTTAACAGTTTAACAAATTGTTTGAGCATGGTGAACGACAATAAAAGAACAGTAGAAAATTCAATGAAAGGGTAAAAGAATAAAATATGCAATCTGTTTAGAACCATGGATTATTTAAGCGTCAGCCTTAAGATCAGTACTTTCAATTATTTGCATCTATGATTATTCCTTATAAAAACCACATATGTTTATTTACATTTCAGGCTATGGCCTTGAGTACAGATGAAAAAAGCGTCTTGCATTAGTTGTAGCTCTGAATTTCCATGTAAGGATTCTCTCAATTATTATGGATATATAATCTAATGGAGATAGCACAAGGTGCTTGTGGAATTGATTTTTTTTGGTTTAGCTTTGAATCTTTCTCTAAACCTGGGCAAGATAATTTTATTTCTTTCTGCACCTAACAAGTAGAATTTTATTACAAACTATGTCCACATATGGATCTTCGCTGAAGCTAATTGTTATTTTTTCAATACCTACAGATATTTTGGGCATTTTACGTTTGACTTTGTCGTTATCAGTGCTTTTTGTGGTGATGTTTCGAATTAGGCTGGGCATAACAAATTTGGGTTTTGCCTTCATGCTGCACCTCTGTTTTGGTATTGTTTCTGTTTAGGCACATCCATTATTATTTTTGCTGCTTGCAAAGATAATCTGGTTGTTTGTTATTTCTTCCTTTTCACATTACAAGACCATCAGATGATCGATGCCATTGATTTTAATCTTATGAGTTATGACTGCAGGATAATCATGTGTCCTTTAATTCTTGGACGTGAGATATTTATATCCAGTATCAAATATTGGAGCTGCGAGGAACATATGTGATTCATGTCCCGGAGGAAAGACGGGGATATTAAACATCTGTTTTGTATAATACGAGGTAAACATGATTTAGGTGAATCACTCGAGCTTTTTTACCTTAAATGCCATGATACAGCAATCTTAGATTTTTTTCCCCTGAATTACTTTTCAGCCGCTTGAAATATTGTTTGATTTTGTAGTTTATCACAGAAATACATGCCGCCCCTTATAATTAATCGATATGGTAATTGCACGGCAAATAATTAGTCGAGTATGATTGATCCGTGAACTCGTGGGTGAAATTTTGTTGTAAGATCGTCCAGAATTTTTTGTGTAGTGTGATTTGTCGTGCATATCTAGATAAGTGGCTACTCATATTGTTCTAGATATCTAATTTTTTGTGTGTGATTTGTTATTGTCCTTTCAGTTCATAATCATTTGCTGCTCATCATTCCGATGCCCATTGTTTATATTTGTTCTAGCAGCAGTATCAGCTCCAACGTACTAACTAAATGTCCCTTCTAGATCTTATTTTATCCTTCATGTGTAGGAGCTTCCCTGAAATATTTCAGGAATTCTAAAAAAATTAGAAGTCACAGGATTGGTTTTCTAAGATAGTTAGTGTGCCTTTTAAATAGGTCTAAATAGTTGAACTTCATTTAAGGCATCATTCGTGCGGACTAACTTTGTGCCGTGTTATTCTCCATTGCAAGATCCCCTATAATTTGCTTAAAGATATCATGTATGGAATCAAGTTTCTCTAGAATACTTCTCTATCATTTGTGTGTTTTGTGATTAGTGTGCTCATGCTAGCCTATGCCTAATAGCTATTATTATTATTTAGTACTAGCTGGATTACTTGCTTTATGATGAAGCATAGCTTAGGCGGTTTAAGGTGAGCAAGTTAGCCATGAATTCTAGGAGATTTTTATCTAGAGTAATATGCCATGCTATAGAAGTCACAATTGTGTCAGACCAATTACTACTATCGTATGACCTACCTGTATCCCTTTATTATATCAGATTTGTCTTATTTCCCTTGGTTTTCGTGTTATTTTGCATATATTCATTGTGATCTGGCTTGATTATATAAGTTATATGTGACCTGTTTTTTATATGTTGGTATCAAGTACCTAAGAACGTGTGTTTTCTTTTTTACTATTTTATTGACCCTAAGGCTGTTTCGATCTATATCCAGTTCCTAATTCCATACATGTAGTTTACTTTTTTAATATTTCATTTTGCTTGAGATTCTACCATTTGCACTGATGTTCTCTGTCTAATATGTGGGTTAGTAGAAAAGAGATTAATTGTTTGATAAAATGAAATATTTGTCATGGGAGGCTGCCATGTCGACAAAGTATATGCATGCTTAGATCACCATTTTTCATCAAAATATTGGTGAAGTTAATTTCTGTGCTTTTTAAGTAAACTAACTTGCTTAAGAGTATCTCTTTTAGGTATGTAGCATCTGTATCATCAGAAATATATAGTTTTTTAATTGTATAGGTCGAAAAGACTTCGACAAACCATATATTTAGCATTCTGTGCAACAATGCAGTTCACTTATTTAATTTTCATCTACTTCTATTTCAGTGTTTTGGAATGATCATTTCGGTTGATTCTTTATGCCTTGAGAATCTAGGATAGGAAAATAGATCCAAACACCCATTTGTTGTGACTATTCTGGTATTTTAATCTCTGCGTTAATTCTAGCTATGATCTGCTTCAGTGCCAAAAATTTCTTTGCTTATTAACTGTGTGTGTTATTAACTGTGTGTGTTCCACAGTTTCTCTCTGAAGAAATATAGCATGGTCCTATAATCCTGTTTCCGAAGGACACGGAAAATATTTGGGAAAAATAAGTCTGAAGAACAAGCTTGGACATTTCTCAGCAGAAGCAGATGTTTTTATAGTTGGTTCTCATATCCAGATTGACAGTCGCAAAGAGGAGGTATTGTTTGCGGGTTTTTTTTCTGTATTGTACTCTTTTGCTGTGTTGTTGTCTGCTGAAACATGGGACTATCCCAAATATGTTTGCCCCTATATATATGACTCGTGCTTTGCATGGAGGAAGGCGAAGCTTGCTGCTTTTTTGGGTAAAATTTTCCCTTGTGCTATGGCTGATGGCCCCTGTTTAGTACATAGTGAGACACATCTATTGAACTTCCTTTTGTTTTTAGAATCATTAAACTGTGTCATTGTCAAATTTCGACAATTGTGATATCTATCAATTTCGTTTTGAATTACCTCTATAAAATTAGTGCAGCATGGTCATTTTTCCGAATTTACTATGGCTTAAGGTTTATACATTCAAATATTTTTATAGGATGATCATTCCTCATCAAAACAACATATTTTCACTGATATTTGAGGCCATGATCTTATTATTAATATGAGGACTACTGGAAAGAGTGTCTTGAATTAGATGTGGTTCTTCATTTCACTCAGTTATTTATACCTATTCTGAAGGAGATAGCACAAGATGCTTGTGGAGTCTGGTAATTTCTGGTTTAGCTTCGAGTCTTTCTCTGGCGCTAGGGCAGTGCGTGTTGTTAGCTGCTGCACCTAAAAAGTAAGAAATCAATACACATCAGGTCTCACATTTGGATTTTTGCTGCAACTAATTAAATTGGGTTTTGCTGCTGTGTGACACCTTTGTTTTGGTGTATTTTGGTTAAGATAGAAATAACAAACCACCACAAATGCAAGGGTAATGTGGTGGTTTGTTATTTCTATCTTTAGAATTTTTGTTCCTTTATTTGCATATAAATGGATAATTTACTTTACTGAATTTCTTTGAATTTCTTGACAGTTCGATGCATTTACTTAAACAAAGAGGTGATGTTTGTTCCTTCATGGTCTATTTAGCATGTACAAGTTTGCTTCTTTGATTGGCGTGGGAGATGGTTGATTTTTTAATGCCATTAGAGTTGTTACCATTTGGCTTTCTATTTTGTCGCCCTCCTGAATATTCGGATTGCATTTATTAATTTTACGCCATTTATATTAGTGCGTTATACCTATAAAATATGGTTATTGGCACCTTAAAATAGGTGCACGACTAAGAAGTTTCCTGTCATTGATGTTTTCCTCAGTAGGCAAAAGATTTTGGCCATCCAGAATTAGGTGCTAAGAAGCTATAGTGTGCTAATAAACTGAGTATTCAGTTAGTTTATTGATCTTTCTTCGGATAATATTTCTCCGTTAACATTAGTACAAGTTTGTTCTTAATAGCTTGAAGCTGTTAGCTATCCTATATTTTCGTAATTTTCCATATCCACATAATAGCAGGTGCCAATTTCAGTTTCCATTAGTTCAGCAGAAGATGTTTACTAACATTGTTAGTTTGTTCTGTCTTTGCTAAATTACGTTAATATTTATGATTCTGCTTCTGTATTCCTCTTTAGGCTCTTGGTTATTTTACTAAATTGTTAATTAGTATTTCATATGTAGGCATGCATCGATAAGAAAAACCAGTGGTTGGTCATATTTATTTATTTTGTAGACCGCACTGGATTTATTTTGTAGACCGCACTGTTATTTTACCTCCAAGTTCACCCAACTGGGTTTATTAGTAGAATCTATTGTCGCAATATTGTGATGGTGTACTATTGGTGATTGATAGTGCTATTATTATTCATACTCACAGCTACTTAGTCGTTTTGATGTTTATCGTGTCATATCTTTGCTTATTAGTGATTATGTACTTCTGTATAAAGAGCACATCTAGACCAGGTTACCGTTGAATCAACAGATATCCTGCGGTAAGTAGGCAAATATCCATACGATACTGATCAGTTCCCAAGTTACTATCCAAGTGACCAAGTCCTCCCTCACCAATGCATGACATAGAGAGCAGCTATGATGACGCTAACATTGATGATCATGTGATGCCTCTCTGTCAGCCATTCCTGTTTGCCTATCGGTACCAGTAGTATCTATGTATTAATGTGTGCTTATCGTGCTACCTACTATATTTCGGTGCTCCCACTATGTAAGTTTAACAATCTATGTGATGATCAAAGATGTTGTAATCAAAGCACCTATTTATCCTGGAGACTTAAGGTGTATGCTCTATGTATGTAAGAGCATTGTGCTTTACTCTAAACCTATAATGCCACTGCTATGTATTATAGTGTTTGACTATCGTGGTATATCGAGAATGTTTGTTATAGCGTTTTGCAAATTGAAAATCAGTGTCAACGGCGGGTGGCGCGCGGCAAGCCGCGCCAGGGGATCTAGTCGACCTGGAGGTCTGAATCCAGCAAAGCTCCTCGCAAGCACAAGGGGCGGGCGGCCGTGACAGTTCGGCTGTACTGAGCACCGTCTGTAAGAGAAAGAGTGAGGGGCGACTCCCGACCTACAGTAGTCGCACCATGCCGCCGGCGGCGCCTCCCAAGTATCGACGAATTGCTCCTTCCAGAAACCCTGTTTGGATGCAATCACGTACTATGCGTTGTGAAACCCTGTTTTAGCAGTATGTTTGGTGATTTAGAGTTCATGCTAGTTTGTCTCGGTAAACATGCAAGCCAAATGCAGAACCACTGTATCGTTATAAATTTGTATCCTGTCGGAACTGATAATTTCAGACTGTGTTTGTTGGGATTTGGGAATGATAGTCTGAAGGTTTTGTTGGGAACGTGATTCCTCTATAAATCACGATGACAAACAAATCTACTTTTTTTTTTTTTGAGGGTACAAACAAATCTACTGGTCTGGTTGATCGGCTCTGCAGGTGGTTTGCGTACAGGCCGCATGCAACAACGTTTCGAGCAAACCTGGCCAACGTGCCGGCCCAGGGCCGCACGGCAAATAACTAGTAAAACGTTACTTTGCAAAGGGAAGCTTACACACGCGCTCTTGTCGTGACAAGTGCCGTCTTCTGATTGCTCGGTCTCCACAGTTATTTGCATGTTTGTCAAATGTCATTACCATGTTGAAAGTGGGGAGGATGAGCATACGTGACATGGGAAGGCAATTCTTTTTACTCGAATTCGAAATATCTCGAGGACCGTTTATCTAAATTACGAACCGTTTTCGTTTTTGAGCTCCTTACGTCGAGATTTTCAAAACTAAAACCTATATTGATAGCTTTTGACTAACTTTTTTTCTGTACTCTCGCTTATGTATAGTTTGTACATCATGTTTAGTGTACTTTGTACTACCACTTCTGTGTACTTTGTACTTTCTGTTTTGTGTCCTTTTGTACTCCCTTTTCTGCGTAGTTATACTTTCATATGTCTGTGTACTTTGTACTTCGTTTTCTGTGAAGTTTTGTACTCCGTGTTCTATAGAGTTTGTACACTCTATAATTTATACACCGTTTTTAGTGTAATTTGTACTCCCTATTTTGTGTAGTTTGTACACTTTGTACAACCAATAACTCATATTTGTACTTTCTTAATATTCGTGCATGTACAAGTATTGTAGTCGCCTAGAACAAGACGCAGCCGAGATGATGCGCCGTAAGCGTCTAGAGCTCTATGAACCATCGAGACGAAGCCGAACCGTCGCACGCGGAACGACCAACACGCCCAACGATCAATGTACCCCTTTCAAGATATGATTAAAATTTATCGAGACAAAGTCGAGCCGTAATATTAAATCGATAATGTGTAGTTTGTACTTTCTATTTTGTGTAGTTTGTCCACCATGTTCTGTACTCTCTACTACTGCGGATTCCTTATAGTTTGAACATCTCAGTTTTTTTTTATCTCAGTTTTTTTTCTAGTTAGGCGCAAGCTTCTGTACTTCCCAGCAGCCCAGCTTCCCTGCTGCTTCCTTCGATCGCTCGGATGTACACGACCGGCAGCTGGCAGCGTACGCTGCTTATTTAATCGATCGATGGAGTGGCACTGCGGCAGTCAGCCAGCGCGCCGCGGGGAAAGCGGATTTCGCCTCGTCCACTGAGTGCAGATCGTGGTAAAATTTAATTTTGCCTTCGTTGCTAGTTTTTTTTTTTGAAACAAGCCTTCGTTGCTAGTGGTACCCCCAAGCAATTCACGTGCCTGCCACGCGCCAGCCCATCATAGCCCGTTAAATCACGTGTCTAAACGGGCCGGCCCGTGGCCCATCTGGCCCGTATGGGTCATTTCGGAACGTTGTGCCAGACTAGGCCCAGTTATGTCGAAAAGATCAGAAAATATCGAAAAAAAATCATAAAAAATGTAAAATATATAAAACATAAGTAAAATGAGGCAAAGTGTCATATGGGGACAAAGTGAGCTTTATTAATTGTTGTCTCATTAAAACCTTCCATCCAATGATAAAAAAAGGACATCTCGCTCCAAAAATCTAAATTATAAAAAAACACTACAAAAGGATAAGAAAATTACAAAAAAGGAAAGAAAATTAAAAAGACTACGACTAAGCGTCAGATTCTTCTTCTTAGTCAATGGCTATATTTTAAAAAGTTCTAGTTCTTAGTCATCGACAGTGTGTTGGGATCTACGTTTTTTCATGGTCATTAGTGTCTTCACCATATCCGAGCCAAGACTTGTTCTTTCATCAGCAATTATTCTTCCAGCTAGACTGAAAGCAAACTCCGATGAGACGGGTACTGATAGCACATCTCGTACCAATATAGAAAGCAGCGGATATGTAAGCTTGTGGTCATGCCATCACTGTAGTATGTTGAAGTCTTCATCATCATGCTAGAGTCGGCCTACTCGCTATTGAGGTACTTCGCTAACTCTCCGCCACCAAAAAGCATTGGCGATGTTTGTGTCGAAGAGGTAGAGGGAGAGGAGGAAGAAGCAAATATCATCCCCACCCTCCATTCTTCTTGCTTCCAGCTGGTGGTGGTGGAGCTCGTTGCATCCAAACTTCGTCATACTTTTCTTTGTACTTAGTGAAAAATTCACTCAACTTATCACGAGCATCAGTGAAATAAGTAGTATAATCGTCATCAATGGAAAGTTTTAAGAGGGAAGAGCACTACCACATCCATCTAGTTTAGCCCTTTGATCCAAAATAAAGGCGAATGCATACAAGGAACGAATTTATCTTTCATTTTAGCAACAAATGTAAGTAAATCAAGATCACTTTTATAATGTTTGAGGTGACTAGCAATTTTTAAGATATGATGCATCATAAAATGGGATGTGGGATAATAAACCCAGGATAATTGAATCGTTGAATCATAAAGATCTGAAAAATTAAACATTATTTCAACAATGTGCCAAGTTGATTCAGGCAGTAGTTGGGTTTTATCCTCGGTATGGTAGTTTGCATTAACAAATTCAGAGAATTGCAGTTTGTCTGGGAGAAGTGTTTGAAGCATCATATAAGTAAAGTCCATCTAACATGCATGTCTAAATTAAACCTATGATCCTTAGCATTTATAGCATGAGAGTATCTCTTGTAGTTAGAAAGTCTTGGATTGGAAGCAGCCAACCAAGAACTGCGATGCGCAATGCATTAATGTGGCCAGACACTTGCTTTAAAGCGGTTTTAGGAATAATATTTATTATATTGCAAGCACAACGTTGATGCAGTAACCAAGATGCAGTATATTGGCTAAGTACATGAGACAGGTAAGTCAAAGCAGTATCCATAGTTATTGCAAATATCTTGTTGGTGAGACCAAAATCTTCCAGAACTTTACATATTGATGCAAGAATGTTTTCACCAGTCTGCTTCATCAATTTTTGTTCTGGAAGTTTCTACAAGTATATATGCTTAAATACTCATATACTAAAACAGCCTAGCATATTTTTACACCATATAATTTAGAGATATCTATCATGAATATGTAGAATAATATATAGTTTATGCAATTGTAAAAATAAATTATGAATGAATAATATTATAAGTAAGTTTTAAATACAACATAATCAAATGGAAATACATAACAATTGCATAACAAACAACACTTAACTAAAATTTAGTAGCTTTGTTATGTTGTTAACTATGCCAAATATGTAATTACAGTTATACTAGATAATACCATAGCATGTCACAAATTAGTTCGAAGTATGAAATTTTAGTACAAAATATTCAATATATATTCAGATTGGATAGACTTACATCCATGCATGAGCATATGCATGTAGTGATGTTGGATTTTGTCACATCCCAAAGTTGTAACTAGTGTAGTAATCAAAAATTTGGAACCAACAAAAACTTTTATTTGCATAATGAGTGTTGTTTGTACCTTGTTGATTTCCTTGCTTGTTTGTGTTGAATTAAAAACTTGAAGTACGAGAAAGTAAAATAAAATGGGAAACTATCACTCGCATTACTTGTGACATCAACAACCAAACAAAGAAACAAATATTTCTCTCACACAAAATTCAGGGAAGTGATGAAATGATCACTCTTATTTTACTCCTATTACTTTTCTCTCTTCAATAAATAAATTCAAAACCCTAAATTTAAAATTCTATTTTCTTCTTTATATATTTAAACCACCGAATTTACCAAAGTAATCTTACAAAATAAATACCAAAACAGGACCACAAACCTTGATAAATCTATATGAAGCAAATTATGAAAATGATTCACTGAAATTCAAATTTGGATTTGGTTTGAGCATACTGTCGAACACCTTGTGGGCAGTGATCAACTCATCCAAATCCGAATCAAATTCGAGTGAAATTCAGCAAATCACTCACCTCTCTCACTCCCTCTCACCTCTCTCATCTCTCTCTCACGCCTGGGAGCAAAGAAAACGTGTTGGAGCGCCGTTTTGGCGCGTAGCCATTGGAGCGAGCTAGCTCATGTACCCGTCCGTGCTCCACCTACGGGAGCTAGATGAAGGAGGACGCCGAGCGTGCCCTGCACCGCGCCGTCCCTCCCTTCTGCCTCACCGCACTCTTCTGCTAGGGGGAGAACACCTGGGAACCATCGGCACCTGTGCAATGCGACGGAGTCCAAGCGCGACGCGCATCCATGGCCGTGCGTGGACGCTGGCGGCAATCTTCGCCACCTCACCATCCTAGCACGCACCGCTCGGCTCAATAGCTTCCCTAGCTTCTCCATTACCCCACGGACACAGCGACGCCGCCGCCGGAGACCTGCAACCGTGCTTATCCATCCGTCGAGCACCGTGTGTGCACTGACGGACGTCACCACCCCGAGCTCGCGGGAGAGCTCGTCAGCGACCCATTCCTCCCTCTCTGCCCCTAACGCCATCCCCACGTCGTTACAGCACAGGAACGCCGCCAATGGCGTGCTCTCCCACCCTCTGTACCCCTCCTGCACCGTGACCACCATGGACCGCTCCCTGTCCATATAAGCACCCCGAGCCTCACTCACTCTCTCCACGCCACACCCCAGTCCACCCCTCACCTTCTCCACCCTCTCGTGCACCGCCAAGAGGGCGGAGCCACCGATGTGGAGTTGCTGCTGCTCGTGGCCGTGCTCAAGCTCGGCCGTGCCCGAGGTAGACGATGACCACGGCCACGCCGTGCTGCTGCTCCCTCTCATCTTTCTCCTTGCTGGATCATCGCATGAACCTCACCGCACTCACCCGCGTCCATTTTCCCTCTGTTCCATGCCCAAGAGCCACGCTAGGAGTTCGCCGGAGTTCGCGCACGACCGAGGAAGGAGACGAGCTCGCCGCCGACGCTCCGGCCACTTCCAGCAAGCACTCGTCCGCCCAGAAGCCTTCCCGAGCCTCCGCCGTCGATCTGCGTCATCTCCACCACCCCCAAGCCACCCTAGGTGAGCCTCCGACCACCATAGCCGTCGCGGGCACGACGGCGCCGCCCAAAAGAGGTCGCCGTCGTCGCCCTTGAACCTGGACCGTTAGATCTTAGATCTACGGCTGCTTACCGCTTCGCGTTAGAATCAGACGCTGATAAGCGGGACCCACTGTCAGCGTTTTAAACTTAAATAGCGCGGGAGACGTTTCTCTGCTGAGTCGCTGACGGGTAGGTCCCACCCGTCAGGGATTTCGACATTATCCAGAGAGAGACGTTTTTCTGATTTTCGCTTTAGATTTAAATCTCTGGAATTCAGTACTGGATCCAACTTTGGAAATCAATATCTCGAGATCTATAAGTCCAAATAAATCAAACCAAAATTCTTTGGATAGCTTATGAAATTGTTTAACCAACCAAATTTGTTTCATCCTGTTTAGATTAAAAACAAATGCATGGAAATTGAAATGCCACAGAAGGTTTAAATTACAAACTTGTTTGTTTCTGATACTTTGCTAATCCAAATGACATGAATCTAATTTTGTTAGCTTTGTATTGCAGTAGCCTAGCTTCCCTAATTTTTGTAGAATTAATTAAGCAATAGTAATCGTATAGTATAAGATTAAGATTAGTAAACCCTTCAGTACTGTAACAATTAAAAATAATTAATGGTTGATCCAAATGAGTTAGAACCAATTTTGTTACCTCACATTTAATCAGTGCTAGTTAACCCTAAAAGGGTTTAATTTTATGATCAATAGAATTTATTCAGTAGCTAGAACTTGATTAACATGCTTCTGGAATAAAACAATTATGTAGGAATTTTGATAAGTCAAATTGAATCAAATCCAATTGTGTTGTCTTCTAGATGCCAGTAGCTATCCATAGAATTTTAGTTTGTAATTTTTGGAACAACAAACAATAAATGGTGCAATAAAACTTATGTGACCAGTTTCTGCCATATTCAAATTGTATACAAGTGATAATTAAATCAATTAAATTGAAACCAATTGTCTTGCCTTGTGTGTTACAGTAGCTCTTTGTAGAAATTAAGATTGTATTGTTGTGATGATTGGTTGAGTGGCATAGTGATTGTTTGTACTTGTTTGCTTTACGACGCTTAGACGAGATTGTTGCCGGGACTTGCGAGGAGGGAGAATACTTTGAAGAACAGGAGCAAGACCCCGGGAACTTTTCTGAGCAAGGCAAGCTATTCTCTGATCATGCACATAAATATGAACATCTATTTTGTCTACATGTTTTACTCAGGAGCAACTATGGTTTAAATACCTTTTCAAAATATAGGAAACATTATTTTGCCACCTATGTAGAAGTATAAGATAGTTGATATCAAATTATAGGATGGGAAACACATGGTTTACTCAAAATCATTTTTAAAATCCTTGGATGGATTATGGTGTGCCAAGGTGTCGGTATTGGGTGGAGAAATGGAGAATGATGATTTTAATAAAAAGCACATTGTGTCTTAGTACTTACGTCGACCAACCATACCCTGTGCGACCACATTTACCCTCATATGGGAACAGGGCTTAGTCATGTAGTTTGCTCATTTTAGTACGGGATACCTCAACAACGGAGATGACTCCGTTTCATGAGGGGATGGTTCGGTGACCTACCCCTGACCTGGGTCCTCGCTCAAAATAAAGGAGAAAAAGAAGGAGGAGTATAGAAGACGCCACCTTTGGGTCATCGGGCAAAACTATGAGTCCTCGCACTTAGGTTCTGAAGGGCTGGACTGAGTGTCGATGGAAAGTGTCATAGCGGCAGGATCCTGTACTAGCATGAGCAAATGAGAGGCTATGGTCGGTGACTCAACTCCGCATACACCTTGTATGGCGGGACGTGGCTGACACGATGAGTTGCCGAATGGATGTGGGAAAAGCGTGTGATAGCCCTTAAATGGGTTAGGTTGAGACTCCAATAGCAGAGTGTGTAGTATATGGAAGACTTGTTTTCCCCACGAGGGGTGACTCGAGGGTTTATATCGAACTCTCGGGGAATCAGTAGTGAAAGCTTTATCTCCTTATCCTTCCCTTGGAAACCTGCAAACAAAGTAAATTGTTTTGTGCCCTCAACCTCACCAAGTGGTTGTCAAGCACAAGGTGTGAGAATGTTATGAATACAAAACAATAAATAAATATGCAATGATGATAAATAAATATGCAAGGATGGTGGAAACAATGATGGATGATATTTTTGGGTTTTATATTATGAATGCAAGATGCAAAAGTATTTTTGTATTTTCGGATTTTTAAATGGCTGAAAATGAAAGATGGATGAAAGTTGTTGGAAAGGTGTTTCTTATGATTAAAAATGGACCGGGGTTCATGGTTTCTCAAATGCACTCTCTCTTTAATAAAGTGGTAGACAATGGAACACAAGAATTAACATATGAGATTGCAACAAAGGTTTCATGAGAAGTTATTAATCATATGGGCATCACGTCCTAACATAGAGATCTTTTGATTATTAATCTCTCTTATACTCCACCAAGATGCGAACTAAATCATAACACCTTAGTATTAAGATAAATCAGAGTATAGCATTAAGTTTCTTGACATGAAGTTAAAATAAGAACTTGCTAGATCTAGTCATGGAGAAGTGGCAATGGTCACACCCACATCTCCGGTAGCAAGGTATTTTTGTTTATCCCTAGTGAGGCAACAAAGTAAGGTAAAGTACCCAAGTGGATCGCGAAACTTTCTCTCACGTTCACCGCACTATCCACCCCCCGTTACTCCATCTAAAGCACACGTTCCCTGATACGTCTCCAACGTATCTATAATTTTTGATGTTCCATGCACACAAGAATAGAAACTTAAGCGCTACGCTCCCGGCAACGGCGCCAGAAAAGTACTTGATAACCCCCAAGAGCAAGGGATCACTGTAGCACCTCTCAATGTGGAAGTAAGGTATCGATCCGCAGGAGCAAGAAGGAAAAGTTATCTATTCCCTACAACTAAAGTGTCACAAGTTTTAGTTGATTATGCACTAAACAAGTTTAGAGAACAAGATGGTTGGTTTGATGGATGTAAAAGTGTCCCAATCCTCTTCTTTGCAAGAGGACAAGACAAAGGTAGTAGCAAGTGAAAGCTCTCAAAGAGAGAAAGCCCAATCCTCTATGTAGCAAGAGGACAAGCTCAAGTGTGTGTTTCTTATAGGAACAATGGACATGGTTCATGGGTTCACTTAATCCTCTCTCTCTCTCATCTACGGTGATCATCATGTTATAGATAAAGTACACACAATTGTCATGTTTTAATGGTAGCTTTTTATGACGGCTATATGTCCTAAAACACATAGTTGAAAGAAATACTCATTTGTGTTGCTAGGTCACCCCTCGTAAGGCTAGCGTGGTTTCTCTCACTCCCACATCATACTCTTTCTTTTTACCCCCAGATAAAGGACGTTGGGCGGTACTGTGTCACTCAATACCTATGCCGTGTCACATCGGCCATCCCGTACCCACATACATCATACTTCAAAGTATGACAAATCACAAAAGCTCCAACACAACGGTAAATGCATAACAAATCATCTCACACCACAATATTCACCACAAAGGTATTACATAGATGACCGTAATCATGTTCAGCAGCTCATACGGTACTAATTAGTGAAGCTCAAGAGAGAGGAGAGATACAAAAGTTACCACCACAAACCCTAGTCCAGGGGTGGACTACTCCCCCTTCATCATGGTGATGATGGTGGAGAAGTTCTTGCTGTAGATGTTGATGATGAACACGCCGGAGGGGGGTGGAGCCCTCCGGAGGCGATTCCGGCGGCGTTTCCCCCCTCCGATCTTCTCCGGCGGCAGCCTTCTGTCTCTCTGTTTCGTGGTTCTGTGTTTCTCCGCCGCCTCCTTTCGCGAAACGCCAGGGGACCTTTTTTATAGGCGTTTTTAGGTCAAGACGGAGTCGGTGGACGAAAGATCGACGGCCACGGAGCTCCGAGGGGAAAAGAGCTGGGCCCACGCGGCCAGGTATTTTAGGCCGCGTGGGACCCTCCCATTTCCAGCCTGTTGGGCTTCTGGTCTTCAATTTAAGCCCATTGCGTTCGTCTCGAAAATTCTGAACCGTGCTCTTTGGCCTTGCCCTTTTTGGAGTCCCGAAGCTCCCGGAAAGTCTGAAACACTAAAAAAGACGTTTTCTGGAAAAACAGGGTTAATTCCAAATAAATGGGAAAACTATGAAATATTCCCAAAATCATTATAAAACATTGATATAACCCTTATATGATGCAAATATGATTGGAATATAAGCAATTAAAGTGCAAAGTTCATGTATGCATTTTACATGCATCAACATCCCCAAGCTTAATCCATGCTCGTCCTCGAGTATGAAGATGATAAAACTAACATGGACTTTGCAATTTAATACTTAACAATGAATATCAAAGATGATTACTATTGCTACATATAGTCAAATGATTCATTCTTCAAAGGAGTAGCAATATGCAAATAGTTTATGAAGTGATATCAAGTATTCAAGACAAGGATGTTCATTGATAGTTCACAAAGTGTAACATGGTAGCAAGTAATATGGAACACATGTATGCATAATGATAAGTAGAACATCCTACAATGGTCATAGAGTGTAGATGAAAATCTGAATATGATAGGTGTACACTTTGGAAAGATGTATATGTGAGTAGAGGTAAAGCATGCATAAGTTTCATCCAACTTCCAAACTCTTCTACTTAAGTTAATGATTGCAATAAGGTATTCATTGGTGTCAAGCTCTCATTGCCCCTATCATAGCATCTTGAATGATTAAGGTTAAAGTGAAAGCAAATATGAGTAGTGTGCTTGATAAAGAATGGGTTGAATGTCTCATGCCCCTTGAATACAAGTACTTACACCATGTGTTACTCAACTTGGGAAACAAAGCAAGTTCAATTAAATATCATTGTAAGCATAATAGTATCATCAAGAGCGTCAACTGGGGTACCTCTTGTCCCAAGATATGGAACAAGCCCATATCAAAATGACAAGACAAACAAACAAAATGAACAATCTCAACACCCTTTTTATTTACCATTTGGAATAGTTTTTTATTGCAAGGTGTATCACAGAAGGTTCACCATAGTATGTAAGTAAATTTCCACCATGAATGATGCATGGCTTAGATTAGCGGCCCAGGCGTCTCTCTAACCATTTACACAAACTCATTTAAACTCACTCTATTTCCACATTTATTTCAACATGATAAGCATCCATAGACAAAAGCACATGATATCAACTAAATGAGATGAAGAGCGTGTTGAAAGCTTGCCATGTGACAGCACATATGGGCTAACTTCCAACCCAAAACATTCATCAAGCCACAAACATCATAATCTTAATCACAATGGGTCAAGTTTTATTATGCAAATAAAAGAACATTGTGCATCAAGTTCGTGAGAGCTATATAACCAATTTTTTCCATTGCAATCAATAACATAAACATTTTCATTCAGAGGTAAGATAACACAAACAACATGTTAAACATACTCGGAATAGCATAAAGCCAATAGGTAGATATGGTGGACTCACTGGAATAACTTTGGTTGAAGGTGTTGGAAACAAGTTTTTGCTTGTTGGAGTTTTTGGGCTAGCAAAAGGGAGAAAGTTGACCATCTAGATGCATGCATGAGTGTCCATAGAACTAACTAATCCATGTTAAACCAAGTAAATAACAATCAGCACCAAAACATGAATAAGTGATAGCTCTACAAAAAGAATTTGCAAACTATTACTCATAAACAAGCTCATGAATCATGCAACTATATGTATCATTAAAAATCAAGTCAAACATCCCTTTTCCCAATCTTATAAAAGCATCCAACATATTTCAACCCATATTTCCAGTAGCTCTCTCATATATAATTGATAGTGTGGTGGTCTCTCAAGACTCAAACAAAAACAAAAACGACGCTCCAAGTTTATGCGATAAAGTGTTTCGATCGAAAAACAGAAGTTGGACGTGTGCAAACCGAGAGTGTGTAGGTCCAGCGGGGTTGTCTTCACATCCCCAAGCTTATGGTCTTCACCATCCTTGGATAGCTCTTGGTGCATCTCCTCCAATCCCTGTGAAAAAACTTCAAAACACCGTTTCTCCCATTCTTTTCTGTGGGGTGCATTAATAGTGATAAACAAATAGGTTCCTTGCTGCATATAATCCTTGAACAAAAATTCATATGAATGTCCAGAAAGTGTATAATGTTGTATGCCTACTCATAAACTCAATTGGATCAAAAAGATTCAACTTAAAAGCTCAAAGCATGCATCAAACAAAATGGGACAGAATCTGTCCAGAAAAACAGCAGCAGCAAAACGTATTTTTCTACCCTACCAAACTTTCTCGAAAAATTCCGAAAAAATTCATGCATACAGAGGATGAAAAGTTGCAACTACAGTTCAAATATGAGCTCATTCGGAGTTACAGAATAAGAATTAAAAATCATACCGTGCACTGACTCGTGCAGGAATAAAATCTCCGAACTATAAGCAACTTTTCAAACCAAAATGGGTAAAACTTGGCACTTTATTAAAACTCCAGAACTAAACTAGACACAAAATCTCTTGTTACAGCAAGAGGACACAAAGAAAATCACACAAAAATAACCGGGTTGCCTCCCGCAAAGCGCTTTCTTTATAGCCATATAGCTAGGCTTGATAGTTTTAATGATGCTCCCATAGGAATAAGAGTTGAATATAAAAGAGCATCAAGAAGCAAATATCAAACACATTTAAGTCTAACCCACTTCCTATGCATTGGGATCTTGTAAGAAAATAAATCAATAAAGCACAAAGTGACTAGCATAGGAAGGCAAAGCAAGTGCAACTTCAAAATTTTCAACAAAAAGAGAGGAGACTTAATATTATTGTGGTATATGAAGTCATGTCTCCCTCTCTCATAAAAACTTTCAGTAGCATCATTGATAAAACCCACAATATAACCATCACATAGAGCATTCTTATCATGATCCACATGCATAAAAGTATCATTACTCTCCACATAAGCATAAACAGTTTCATTAGTAATAGTGGGAGTAAAAATATCACATCCATCAATGTAATCATCATAAATAGGAGGCATAGAATAATCAAAATGATTTTTATCCTCAATAGTAGATGGACTGAAAATATCATATTCATCATTGTAAACATCATATATAGGAGGCATATCATAATCAACATAAACTATATCCTCAATAGTGGGTGGACTGAAAATATCATATTCATCATCATAAATGGGAGACATAGTATCATCAAACAAGTCAAAGAACCTCCCCAAGCTTAGATGATTGCAAGATATAAAAGGAACCTCCCCAAGCTTAGTCTAGTGCACACAAGAATAGAAACTTAAGCGCTACGCTCCCCGGCAACGGCGCCAGAAAAGTACTTGATAACCCCCAAGAGCAAGGGATCACTGTAGCACCTCTCAATGTGGAAGTAAGGTATCGATCCGCAGGAGCAAGAAGGAAAAGTTATCTATTCCCTACAACTAAAGTGTCACAAGTTTTAGTTGATTATGCACTAAACAAGTTTAGAGAACAAGATGGTTGGTTTGATGGATGTAAAAGTGTCCCAATCCTCTTCTTTGCAAGAGGACAAGACAAAGGTAGTAGCAAGTGAAAGCTCTCAAAGAGAGAAAGCCCAATCCTCTATGTAGCAAGAGGACAAGCTCAAGTGTGTGTTTCTTATAGGAACAATGGACATGGTTCATGGGTTCACTTAATCCTCTCTCTCTCTCATCTACGGTGATCATCATGTTATAGATAAAGTACACACAATTGTCATGTTTTAATGGTAGCTTTTTATGACGGCTATATGTCCTAAAACACATAGTTGAAAGAAATACTCATTTGTGTTGCTAGGTCACCCCTCGTAAGGCTAGCGTGGTTTCTCTCACTCCCACATCATACTCTTTCTTTTTACCCCCAGATAAAGGACGTTGGGCGGTACTGTGTCACTCAATACCTATGCCGTGTCACATCGGCCATCCCGTACCCACATACATCATACTTCAAAGTATGACAAATCACAAAAGCTCCAACACAACGGTAAATGCATAACAAATCATCTCACACCACAATATTCACCACAAAGGTATTACATAGATGACCGTAATCATGTTCAGCAGCTCATACGGTACTAATTAGTGAAGCTCAAGAGAGAGGAGAGATACAAAAGTTACCACCACAAACCCTAGTCCAGGGGGTGGACTACTCCCCCTTCATCATGGTGATGATGGTGAGAAGTTCTTGCTGTAGATGTTGATGATGAACACGCCGGAGGGGGGTGGAGCCCTCCGGAGGCGATTCCGGCGGCGTTTCCCCCCTCCGATCTTCTCCGGCGGCAGCCTTCTGTCTCTCTGTTTCGTGGTTTGTGTTTCTCCGCCGCCTCTTTCGCGAAACGCCAGGGGACCTTTTTTATAGGCGTTTTTAGGTCAAGACGGAGTCGGTGGACGAAAGATCGACGGCCACGGAGCTCCGAGGGGGAAAAGAGCTGGGCCCACGCGGCCAGTATTTTAGGCCGCGTGGGACCCTCCCATTTCCAGCCTGTTGGGCTTCTGGTCTTCAATTTAAGCCCATTGCGTTCGTCTCGAAAATTCTGAACCGTGCTCTTTGGCCTTGCCCTTTTTGGAGTCCCGAAGCTCCCGGAAAGTCTGAAACACTAAAAAAGACGTTTTCTGGAAAAACAGGGTTAATTCCAAATAAATGGGAAAACTATGAAATATTCCCAAAATCATTATAAAACATTGATATAACCCTTATATGATGCAAATATGATTGGAATATAAGCAATTAAAGTGCAAAGTTCATGTATGCATTTTACATGCATCACCCACACACGTTCTTATACACATGCTTGATCAAAACAAGTAAACAAGAACGGGGTACATAATATGCATCTACTTTCATAACTGAAACAAAACAATTGCAATCTCAAACATATATTAACTCATAAAAAGATCCACCACAAAGGTATTACATAGATGACCGTAATCATGTTCGGCCGCTCATTGATACGTCTCCAACGTATATATAATTTTTGATGTTCCATGCTTGTTTTATACCAATTGCTACATTTTTGCATCTACTTTATGTCACTTTTATTCATTTTTTTTGGACTAACCTATTAACAAGATGCCGAAGTGCCAGTTCCTGTTTTCTGTTGTTTTTATTCCATAAAAGCTAGTCTGGAAATATTCTCGGAATTGGACAAAACTTCACGGGGGATGCTATTTTGCCAGAACACACCTGAAGGACCAAAGAAGCAACAGAGGAGAGCCACGTGGGCTCCACACGTGGCCAGGGCGCGGGGCCCCTCTCTAGCGCGCCCAGGGTGCGTGTGGGCCCCACGAAGGCCTCCAGCCGCCGCCCTTTCGCCTACTTATTCCCCCCGACGCGAAAACCCTAAGTGCCTGAGCCAATATCCACGAAAAGTGCCAGAGACGCCGCCGCCGTCAACCCTAGCTCGGGAGGGTCCAGAACCTCTTCCCGGCACCCTGCCGGAGTGGTGAATCGACACCGGAGGCTTCTACATCGCCATGCCTGCCTCCGGAGTGATGCGTGAGTAGTTCATCCTTGGACTACGGGTCCATAGCAGTAGCTAGATGGTTGTCTCTCCAATTTGTGCCATCATGTTTAGATCTTGTGAGCTGCCCTACATGATCAAGATCATATTATTGTAATGCTACATGTTGTGTTTGCTGGGATCTGATAAATATTGAATACTATGTCAAGTTGATTATCAATCTATGCCCTATGTTATTTATGATCCTTCATGCTTTCCGTTACTCGTAGATGCTTTGGCCAAGTAGATGCTTGTAACTCCAAGAGAGAGTATTTATGCTAGATAGTGGGTTCATGCCTCCATTTAATCTGGGACAGTGACAGAAAGTTCTAAGGTTGTGGATGTGCTGTTGCCACTAGGGGTAACCTAACGATGCTATGTCCACGGGTATATGTGTTTGTTTACATTACGCGCTTTATTTAATGCAATTATCCGTTGCTTGCAACTTAATACCAACGGGGGACTCGGATGACAACCCGGCGGTGGATTATTAGTCATAGATGCTGTTGGATAACGGTCTATGTATCTTGTCGTAATGCCCAATTAAATACCATAGTAATCATCATGTCATATATATGCATTGTCATGCGCTCACTATTTGTCAATTGCCCAGCTGTAATTTGTTTACCCAACATGTTAGTTATCTTTATGGAGAGACACCACTAGTGAACTGTGGACCCCAGTCCATTCTTTTACATTGATTAAATAACCACAAACTGCAAACTGTTCCTTTTTCATTCGCTGCAATTAAACATCATTTTCCACACCATACGTTTAATCCTTTGTTTTCAGCAAGCCGGTGAGATTGACAACCTCACTGTTTCATTGGGGCAAAGTAGTTTGATTGTGTTGTGTGCAGGTTCCACGTTGGTGATCGAGTAACGGCGCCGCCAACAACCTTCAGAAGAGTTGCTGCTCCTACTGGTTCGATAAACCTTGGTTTCATACTGAGGGAAAACTTGCTGCTGAACTACATCATACCTTCCTCTTGGGGTTTCCCAACGAGCGTGTGATTCACCACCATAGCATCAAGACTTTTCTGGCGCCGTTGCCGGGGAGACAGCAGTCTTCTGCAAGGGGAGTTTCACGCTTCCAATCTCTTTACTTTGTTTTTGTCTTGCTTAGTTTATTTTATTTTATCTTGTTTGCTTTTAATTATCAAAAACACAAAAAAATTAGTTTCCTGCGTTTAGTTTATTTTGGTTTGTTATTATGTCTAGTTGTTTATTTGCTATCAATGGCTTATCTCTATGAAACTAGATCTTGTTGGCAAGGTGGGTCCACGGAAGATGAACGAAGATATTATAGGAATTACCGCTTGTCACAAAAAGGGATGTACTTATGGAAATTGTTAAATCAACTAGAGGAATATGCTAGAAATTTATGCTATATATTTGGCAAATCTTTTTGCTTTAATGAATCTGATTGTCATAGGAAGTCTAAACACTTTCCTTACCAATGTGCTTGTAATGAAAATGAAACCTTAGCCTCTTATGTTAAAGGTTACTATAATGCTTATGAGGTAGAAAGGATGGAAGAATTTATTGTCTATAAGGGTGCACTTGAAATTAGTTCTTATCTTGAGCATAAAATTGATGCCCCTTATAAATCTGAAAGTCTTGCTATACTTAAATATTGTTTTGATAACTATAAGGATGAAAATTCTTATATTACTGAACATGTCAAGAGGATTTTTCCTCATAAAGAAGAGACTAATGCCTTGCAGGAAAATGTGAAAGAAGAAATTGCTGAAGCTGAAAGCTCATTTGATGAAAAAGAGGAAGAGAGTGATGAACAAAAGGAGGATCTACCTTCTAATGATAGTAACTCTTTAACTCTTACATTATATGATTACCCTCCATGCTTACCTAAGGAGGAAGAATGCTATATTGTTGAATGTCATGATTCTATTAAATATCTCTTTTTGATAAATTTGAAAAACAAGCTCCTTGACTCAATTAAAGGAAATTGCAGAAAGAAAAAATGTGCTCCCTAATGTTATATATGATAATGCTCTTGATGATGGTCCTATATTGCCTAATGATATTTATTATACTACTATTGTCAAAAGTGGGTTTGATAAATCCACTATTTTTGAGCTTAATAAAAATTATGTGTTTATAGATCATGAAAAGCATGATTTATGTGATAGTTACAGTGTTGAGTTTGTTCATGATGCTACTGAAAGTTATTATGAGAGAGGAAAATATGGTTGTAAAAGTTTTCAAATTACTAAAACACCTCTCTTTATGTTGAAAGTTTTGAAGCTATATTTGTTTCATCTTTCTATGCTAGTTGCTTTATGCTTCAATAATTTATTTTGTTACAAGATTCCTTTGCATAGGAAGTGGGTTAGACTTAAATGTGTTTGATATTTGCCTCTTGATGCTCTCTTTTGTTTTTCAACTCTTATTCTTATGAGAGTCATTAAAATTTTCTAGCCTAGCTAAAAGGCATTAAACAAAGCGCTTTTGCGAGGCAACCCATTATCTTTTATTTTCAGTATTAGTCAAGGAGGATGTTTACTTCTGTAGCAACTCCTTTGTATCTTTATTTTCTCGCATTGTTGTGCCAAGAGTAGCCTCTAGTGTTGAGATGATGCTTAATTTTGATTGCTGCGCAGAAACAGATTTTTGCTGTTCACTGTTCGAAATTCCTAAAATCACCAGATTGTTAATTAAATCTGAAATTTTTGTGCGCAATCTTTATGAATGTCTGAATCTTTCATTAGTTCAAAGTTTTTTTATCTGAGCGCTGTAAGTGTCTCGAAAAAATTCATCTTTACTAGCTGTTCTGTTTTGACAGATTCTGTCTCTGTTTTTTTTGCATTGTCTCTTGTGGGCTTTAAGCAAGGCTCTCTATGGAGGGCAGTAGCTAATGTTTTATTGAGTTCTTGCAATGTGTCACAACAGAACGAGTGGATTAAAGTTTTTGAGCACTAACCCTCTAATGAGATTTACTTTGAGTTTGGTGTGACGGAAGTTTTCAAGGGTCAAGAGAGAAGGATGATATAATAGGATCAAGAAGAGTGAAGAGCTTAAGCTTGGGGAGGCTCCCATGGATCTCCCCAGCATATTTCAAGAAGACTCAAGCGTCTAAGCTTGGGGATGCCCAAGGCATCCCCTTCTTCATCGTCAAAATTATCAGGTCATCTCTAGTGAAACTATATTTTAATTCTTTCACATCATATGTGCTTTTCTTGGAGCGTCTGTGTGCTTTTATTTTCAGTATTGCACTTTTATTTTCAATAAAGCTTGACTGGACCCTAGCATTCTTGATTGGGAGAGAGACACGCTCCGCTTTTTCATGAGAATACTCCTATTCTTCACTTATATTTGTTGAGTATTCATATCTAGCGCTGTTCAGCTTTTAGCTCTTGTTTTCATGTATCTCTTGTCAGAGCTATTAGCTTTCTTTTGTAGAAAGTACTCTCTTGCTTCACTTATATTTGTTTGGAGAGTTGATTAAATAAATTGATTGGTGTTTGGTTGGTTCAGAAAATGTTGCATGTGGTAATTGGTATAAGGAAAAACTTGCTTAATCTTGTAGATCACTAATGGATAACTTGATGCTTGTCAATTGTTTTGAGTTAACAAGTAGATCATGATTAAATTTGTGCATCACATGAGTTAAGCCTATTAGTGAAGAACTACCGTAAAGCTTGTTGAAAATTTGGTTTGCATCGGTGGTATCTCTAAGGTCTAGATATTTTCTAATAACAGGGTTTGGTTAACAAGGAAGACGGTATGAAGTCTTATAACGTTTGCAATATGTTTGTCATATAAAACTTGGTGTACGGGTTGATATTCTTGTTTGCTTACATAACCTTGCTAGCCTAAACTCTGTACTGAGAGGGAATGCTTCTCGTGCATCCAAATCCTTGAGCCAAAATCCATGCCATTTGTGTCCACCATAACTACCTATATGTGGTATTTCCTTGCCACTCCAAGTAAATTTTTCATGTGCTACCTTTAAATTATTCAAAATGTTATTATTCCCTTTTTGTGTCAATGTTTACTAGCTCATGAGGAATTAGTGTGGTTATTCTTTATTCTTTTGTCAATGGACTTTTACACCTGGACTAGTGGCATATACATCCGCTTATCCAATAACTTGCAAAAAGAGCTGGCAACGGGGTGCCCAGTCCCAATTAATTACAACTTTAACCAATTAATTCTCTTCACACTTTTGCCCTGATTCATCAGTAAGCAATGACAAACAGTGAAATACCTGAATGTGTGTAAACCAAAGAGAAAGAGGGATGATCTGCCTTGCTGGTAGAAATAACGTCCTTCATGGGAGCCGCTCTTAAAAGTCCGTTTGACAGGTAGAATACTGTTCTCACCCGCTACCATTCGTTGACAATTAACAAACACCTCTCAAAAATAGATACTCCTCCATGGTATGTGATTGATGGAAGGCACCCGAGGATTCGGTTAGCCATGGCTTGTGTTAGCAAGGTTGGGAGGAGTATCAAATATTTTATGCAATCTCTATATGCTTTCAAAAACCTAAAAGCTCTAGCACATGACTTAATCCCTGCTTCCCTCTGCGAAGGGCCTTTCTTTTACTTTTATGTTGAGTCAGTTTTCCTATTCTTTCTGTCTTCCACAAGCAAACACTAGTGTCAACTTTGTTACAACATGCGTTATATGCAACGTATTGGACTTGTTATACTACTTTGTGTTGACATATCCATGAGATAAATATGTTGAAAGTTGAAGCAAATGCTGAAACTTAATTCTTCCTTTGTGTTGATTGAATACCTTTTATTAGAAACTATTGCTTTATGAGTTAACACTTATGCAAAACTGTTTGATGCTTGTCTCGAAAGTACTATTCATGAAAACGTTTAGCTTGTGTGATTCATTGTTTACTCATTATCTATTTGGTAGCAAATTATAGACCATTGACTTGGATCACTTCATTCATTTACATGTGCCTTGCAATATTATATGATCAAGATTATGATGGTAGCATGTCACCTCAAAAATTATTTTGTTTTTATCGTTTACCTACTCGAGGACGAGTAGGAACTAAGCTTGGGGATGCTGATACGTCTCAAACGTATCTATAATTTTTGATGTTCCATGCTTGTTTTATACCAATTGCTACATGTTTTGCATCTACTTTATATCACTTTTATACATTTTTTGGGACTAACCTATTAACAAGATGCCGAAGTGCCAGTTCCTGTTTTCTGCTGTTTTTGTATTCCAGAAAAGCTAGTCTGGAAATATTCTCGGAATTGGACGAAACTTCACGGGGGTGTATTTTCCAGAACACACCTGAAGGACCAAAGAGCAACAGAGGAGAGCCACGGGGCCCACACGCCAGGGCGGGGCCCCCCTCTGGCGCCCAGGGTGGTGTGGGCCCCTCGGGGCTCCAGCCGCCGCCCTTTCGCCTACTTATTCCCCCCGACGCGAAAACCCTAAGTGCCTGAGCAAATATCCACGAAAAGTTCCAGAGACGCCGCCGCCGTCAACCCTAGCTCGGGAGGGTCAGAACCTCTTCCCGGCACCCTGCCGGAGAGGGGAATCGTCACCGGAGGCTTCTACATCGCCATGCCTGCCTCCGGAGTGATGCGTGAGTAGTTCATCCTTGGACTACGGGTCCATAGCAGTAGCTAGATGGTTGTCTCTCCACTTTGTGCCATCATGTTTAGATCTTGTGAGCTGCCCTACATGATCAAGATCATATTATTGTAATGCTACATGTTGTGTTTGCTGGGATCCGATGAATATTGAATACTATGTCAAGTTGATTATCAATCTATCTATGTTATTTAAGATCTTGCATGCTTTCCGTTACTCGTAGATGCTTTGGCCAAGTAGATGCTTGTAACTCCAAGAGAGAGTATTTATGCTAGATAGTGGGTTCATGCCTCCGTTTAATCTGGGACAGTGACAGAAAGTTCTAAGGTTGTGGATGTGCTGTTGCCACTAGGGATAACCTAACGATGCTATGTCCACGGGCATATGTGTTTGTTTACATTACGCGCTTTACTTAATGCAATTATCCGTTGCTTGCAACTTAATACCAACGGGGGACTCGGATGACAACCCGGCGGTGGATTATTAGTCATAGATGCTGTTGGATAACGGTCTATGTATTTGTCGTAATGCCCAATTAAATACCATAGTAATCATCATGTATATATGCATTGTCATGCGCTCACTATTTGTCAATTGCCCAGCTGTAATTTGTTCACCCAACATGTTAGTTATCTTTTATGGAGAGACCCACTAGTGAACTGTGGACCCCGGTCCATTCTTTTACACTGATTAAACAACCACAAACTGCAAACTGTTCCTTTTTCATTCTCTGCAATTTAATACTCATTTTCCACACCATACGTTTAATCCTTTGTTTTCAGCAAGCCGGTGAGATTGACAACCTCACTGTTTCATTGGGGCAAAGTAGTTTGATTGTGTTGTGTGCAGGTTCCACGTTGGTGATCGAATAACGGCGCCGCCAACAACCTTCAGAAGAGTTGCTGCTCCTACTGGTTCGATAAACCTTGGTTTCATACTGAGGGAAAACTTGCTGCTGAACTACATCATACCTTCCTCTTGGGGTTTCCCAACGAGCGTGTGATTCACCGCCATAGCATCACTCATACGGTGCTAATTAGTGAAGCTCAAGAGAGAGAGAGAGAGATAGATAAGTTACTTCCACAAACCCATAGTCCAGGGGTGGACTACTCCCTCTTCATCATGGATACGGTGGAGAAGTCGTTGGAGAAGGTGGAGACCTCTCCGGCAGCGCCCCGCCGGAGTTTTCCCCCTCCAATCTGCAACTCCAGGTCTCTCTTTCGTGGTTTCTGTGTTTCTGTGGCACTCCTTTCCGAAGGGCGTCAGGGACTATTTTTATAGTCGGTTTTAGGTCAAGACGAAGCTTCCGGAAAAAAGATCGACGGCAAAGGAGCCACGAGGGCCAAGATGATGGGTCCCACGCGCCAAGGAATCTGGCCATGTGGGCCCACCTCTTTTGGTTCTCGGGCCTCCGTTTGTTCGCTTCCTTCGCTCCTACGCTTTGTTCCTTCTAAAAACTGATGCTCGTAAAGTTTCAGGTCATTTGGACGTCGTTTGGGCCCTGAAACATCAAAATATAGAAAATAGGGTTTTCTGCCTGTGCAGGGTTAATTACAGAAAAATAGGGAAACAATGAAATATTCCCAAAATCAATATAAAACAATGATATAACCCTTATATGATGCAAATATGATTGAAATATAAGTAATATAATGCAAAGTTCATGTATGCATTTTACATGCATCAGCGTGCTACCTCTGCAGAGTGTAAACCTATTCGAATAGTCGAGTCCTCGGTTATGGACAGTTGGAAGGCCCTACTTAACATATGTGCAAGTTTTGCAACGTTTTGAGTTTTAAAAAGAAAAGGAGATGGAAAAGTGTTTGATACAACTCTACCAAAGGATCGGTATGAAGTTGTTGGAGGTGAATCGACCATGAAGGGCTATGGTCGGTTAAAGGAGGAGTTTTGGGGAATAAATACAATGTTGGTTTTCTGAAAGAAAGTTATAAAATTCTTCTTATCTTTTCAACAAAGATATAGAGATGTTTTAATAAATAAAAAGTCTGCTGAAATAAAATTAAAACTAGTGCATGTTCATGTTGGGGTAGTTTGCGAGTACAATTCCAAATTGTACTCATAATGGTTTCGTCCCTGGCTATTGTCTTAGCCAGATCTCGAGGAGCACTATGTTGAGGAGTTGTATGGCGCCAACTACGCGACCTAGGGATCTTCATAAGTCAGTTGCCTGTCGGGTTGTTGCCGTTAAGATGTATCTATCTACTACGCCTTAGTTTTCGCTGAATAATTGGTGTGGCCCTTGAAGGCATCTATGTAAGACTTGTCTGTATGACCATATGTGTAAGACTTTGAATTCGGTATTGTAATGGATGTAAACTATGGTACTCAGTTCGGATTATGTGCAAGACAGACTGATCACGGGATCGTTGTGTTAAGCATAATCGGGTATTTCGGACAGCTAGTCCGGGGTCCCCATAGATTTGGGTTCACAAGGTTCACAAGGAGCATATGCATGTAGGGCAACAACAACTGACCCGAGTTCTTGTAGGAGTGGACATTGTAGAGGTTGTTGGGCTCCTTGCTATGGTCAAATGAAGACCTCACAAGCGTAGCCAAGCCAGTAGTTGTAGAACAAGTTTGACACTAAATCACTATATCAAGAAGCACAAAAAAAGCAACAAATGCTATATTAGAACATACCACAGGAATATAAATCTTGGCACAAGCAGATGATTACGCCACCAGCTGTGCGCAGGAGGACAAAGCCACAGTGTGCCGACAGTAAAATGACTGGCTCGATCCCCTCTTGGATTGGACAAATATGAATAGGCATCGGACAAAGTCCAAGAAATGGACAAGAACCCTCGGGGGCGGATGGGACGACATTATTAACCATGAGTAGTGGTCCAACACCATAGCAATCAGAATCGCGAGCTCGGAGTCATCAAACATATCCTTCAACTTCCTGACAGTGGCAGTAGCTTCCTCTACCTGTCTTTCCCGATGAAACAGTAGTAGTAGCATCTCGAACAACTCCGCATGGGTTGGTGTCTAGCGTTCAATTCACATGTCAATGTTGCACAAGAACATCTAGCTGGGGATGAACTAACCTTGCACACGATCTAAATTGACCTAACGATTTCAGACGAGGAGGGAGGAGGGGATTTCAGGGCGCTGCGATGGGGACTTACCTTGGGGGCAGTGGCGCCGCACGCAGCCCGGAGGTACGTCGATACGACGGCATCGCTTGCGCCACGTAGCCGCTGGCGAGCCACAAGCGTCGCGGTCCCGCTCGACCTTGGCCTGGAGCAGGAAGGCGCGCGCGTCTCGGCGCACGCGCGGGCGGACCTGGCTGCGGCCTCATCCTCCGTGCGGAGGGCCCGTGCGCGCGCATCGGCGCAAGCGCGGACACTCCGTCCGTGTGCGGTCGTGGCCGCCGTGGCCGTCGTGGCCCCGTGCAATGGTGAACGATCGGAGGCAGTCCAGCAGCCTCCCGATCGCCATGGAGGCGCGGACGTAGAGAGGGGCCGGGGGGTCCGCACGGGAGAGGAGATGCAGCGGGGTGTGGTGCGGACTACGGAGGTGGGGAGAGGCGGCCGCCGGCGTGTGGTTGTTACAGGCGAGGAGGGGTCGTTGGGCTGGAAACTTGTGATGTTTTTGAGGCGAGGGGGCCAAATCGGAATATCACCTTTCTTTAACTTTTCTCCCTTAATAACCCATTTTCTTTAACCTTTTTTCCTTATGCCCTTTCCTCGTGTTTGGACCGAGTATTCTACCAGCCATTGCCACACGAGATGTTTTGTAAAAAAAAACACACCACAATAACGCTGGAACTACACATGAAACATAGGGATTTGTGTTGTCGCCGTTGAATGCAACAGTCAGCAGAGTTCACGCCTTCGACGGCCTCTCCGGTGAGGTCCCGAAACACCGACAAGAGCATATGGATGACTCCCGCCTTCCGTTCCCAAATATACACACTGTCGCCTCCCGCCGTGGCCGCCGTCTCCACCGGACGTGGAAGAGGAGCTGTCAATTTCAAGATCAACAAAGAAGAAGTTGGATTGATTAAAATACATCAGCTACTTGGATTCTCATGCTCTAAAATACATCACATGTTGGAATTGGACACTTTCTATGATATAAAATCGCGTTTTTGGTGATGTACATTTTACATCACGATGTTTTTTGGCTGCTTCTACATCACCTATTGGAGATACTTACCTGGGACTTCCTATGGGAACCACTAAACCAAGAACGATGCACTTGCTTGGAATTCTTGAGAATATTGACATGAGACTCACTGGTGTAGCCACCGAACTTTCATATGATGGGAGGCTAATAGTTGTGAAGGCAGTTATCTCCGCAATGCCTAACTTTGCCATGTGTTCAATGAAATTACCCCTTGGTTTCCTAGATCATGTAGAAAATTATGTAGAAATTTCTTGTTAAAGGGGAAATAAATTGATTAAAGAAGGCAAATGTTTGGTTAAATGGAAAAGGTCTGTATGCCAAAATGTTTAGAGGGACTTGGAGTTAAGAGTTTAAGGATTCAGAAATATTGCTCTTATGATAAGAATTTAATTATTCAAATTCATGAACCAAGCTGATATTCCATGGCGTCCATATTATTTGGCAAGCTCACTATAATTAAAACAAATTACCCCAATCCAGAAATCTTTGTGGGTCCTTCCAGTGGAAAGAATGTCTATCTTTGTGGCATAAATTTTTGAACCTGACATCAACAGTCAAAGCTGGCATAGGAAATTCAGTGAGATGGAAAGATAAATGGATGGAGCCAACAGTAATGGAGGAGTTCCCTCATTTATTTTCTTTCTCTATGGACTAGGACATATATATATGATCATTTCCACCACCCTTTGTTCACCATTCATGCTCAGGAATGTGAAGAGTCGTCTCTCATCCTTCAAAACCGGTTAGAAAATATCGATATGAGCACTCAAGACCAATGGCTTTTGGAATGGAAAGAAAATACTCACGTAAGAAGGTATATGAGAAACTGAAACCAACTGATGTAGCCCCTCCCCTATTTAAGTGGATTTGGAAATCGAGAGCACTTCGTAGACATAAATCTTCTTTTGGCTTCTCCTACTTGACAAATTGAATACAAGGGATCTATTGACCAATTTTTTTATTATATTGAATCAAAAGCATGTGTGTTATGCCAGGAATGCCCAAATGAAACAATTGAACACTTGTTATTCTCATGTGATTTAGCCAAAACTTCTGATAGAAACTAAATTTGGAATGGAATACCGATCTTAATATCATGGAACTCCTAATGGATGGTAACCAAATATCAATCTAACTTGTTTAAAGGTGCCTCTCATCACAGGATGCTGGAGCTTATGGAATCACATAAACAAGATTATTTTTTATAACTAGAACCTAGATATTCATGAATGCTTCAGATTTTTCTAAGAAATCTTTGCTCTTGTTATGCATAGAGAAAAATCTAGCCTTAAAGAAGGCATGCAACAGGTTACGGAAATTTGTAATTTCTCTTTCTGAACTTGCCATTCCATTGTAAGTACTCAATTTATAAATGAAAAATGACACTGTACGAGCCTTCCCTACAATTTTTTGTGTAAGAAAGTAAAAGGTAATTCCACTAACTATGTTATTTATTCAGTTAGCTTTGCTATTTATTTAGCTACCTTTGTTGTTGATCTAGTTTTCGAGCCGAAGGCATGCCACGTTCCTCGCTCTTCCCTCACCGGAGTTAGGCAAAGTTTGTTGTTCATCGGGTTATTTAATATTTATGTTGTTCATCTAATTTGTGATCCGAAGGTGCACTGCTATTCTTGCCCATCCTTCATCGAAGCCAGATAAAATGTGTTGTTGATTCAGTTGGATTTACTATTTATTTATTAGCTTTTTTAATTGTATGTTTAAGGATTGATAACTAGCATGCAAAATTATTTGCCAAAGGCTCAACACATTATGTGTGCAAGCCTCATCTATGCCAATTGGAAGAAGAACCATATATATCATGAATTGCAGAAAAAAGATGGGTAATTCCAAAAGCTACAACCGGAGTGGATTTCGACTATCACTAGGCCAATCGTGCACACATAAGAAACTTTAAGGTGCCAAAGATACCATGAACACTGAGCCTGGGCACTGGGAAGAGCCCTTTCCGGTTGGATCAAAATATGATTTTGTTGGCAATAACTTGTGTGAGACATTTAATTGTGCTATCATTTTAAGTAGATATTCTATCCAATTATATCTAAGCTAGAGAATATCATATACAAAATAACTCCCATAATTCAAGAAAATATAAGTAAATTTGATACCCACTCTTGCTTGTATCTGTAAATCCAAGAACACAAGTTCCTTGATGTGTAAGAATGCCTAGAAGGCCAAAGAAAAATGCTAGAATGGAAAAAGTGGGAAAAGTATCTAAAGGAAAGAAACCGAGAGAACATCAAGTGTCGATTATATGTGGCCTCTGTGGGAATGCAAGCTATAAACAAGTTTTCCATCATATTACATAGATGCAGCAATGCGAGAAAGTACCCATAGTAAGTAAAAGATATGTAAATGGCAGTGCATAACTTTTTACAACCAAATAATATGAGCAAGTTCATCACATCTCTCATTTAATATATTGATAGAAACCATGAACGATTTAATCTAGTTAACTTTCACATCGATGAGGAATATAACTTATTTTAAGAATTTTCTTTAACTGGATAATTTGGTCAGAATCAACTGAAATAATAATTAGGGTATCATCTCATATTGAATTATGAGATAGCCCAGTCCTTATGAATGATCCACGGGGATATTTATAAGCCCCTCTTACCAAGACATGTTCACCATATATTAGAGCAACTCAAATGCCAAAATAAATAGGATAGGAGAAAGTGAATTACCCTATCGCACTCCTCTTTTGCAGAGATTTTTTTGTTGGCACCCCATTAAGTTAAACAAAAGTGGATGTTGAATAGATAATGCTATTCGTCCATCTAATGAATTTATCTCTAAAAAACAAGTGCTAAAGCATAGTAATAATGCAACTATACTTCACCTTACAAAGTTTCTTTTAAAATCAATCGTAACGATGATTATTCCTTGTTTGGATTTATGGCAAAGACGAAAATATTCAAAGACCCAAGTAAGGCAATCATGAATGGTCTGGTAATAATACAACAAGATTTATGTGTCGATAGTGGAATCTTCATTCATCCAAATCAAGTATTTTATCCAGAAAATATTGCAATGTATTTAAACTGTATTATAAGTTTTTCTTATGAAAAACTTACCTAATTGGTATATCTTACACATCACTCATAAAATTGTACTCCCTCTCTTCTAAAGTATAAGAACATATCCATTCACGCACCCCATATGACGTCCGGATTGGCGTCGTATGAGCGCTATGGGGGGCGTCCGGGCGAGATGGCGCCTTTGGGAGCCTCTCTCCACTCGCCGCTCCGAAAATCACGCCCCATAGCAGGTTTTCAACAAAGAAAATATAGTTCTGCAAATTGGAGTTCCACAAAGAAAGTATAGTTCCACAAATTGGAGTATAGCATGCAATAGCCCTCTGCCCTCATCATCGGCTTGGTCTTCCTCCTCCCATGACGCGAGCCTCCTCCTTTGGGTTTGGCATTGGCGGCCTCCTCAACTTGAATGTGTGCAAGACAAGCAAGATTGGCCAGGTTCTCGTCTTCCTCAGCGTCGACGTTGGCTTCTTCTTCCATGATCATGTGTGCCATCAACTCATTGTCGTTGTCCATCTATTGGAATCAAAATAAGATGCAATGAACGGCCGTCGCGAGCAAAAATTCAAAAAAAGGATGCAATCAACCGGTCGAACACCTTTGGTGCAAGGTGGACATGCAAGGTCGCTGAAGGCTTCTCCAGGCGCGGCGATTAGCTCTGGCGGGGTGGGGAGGGGGGAGTTGGAAGGAGAAGGGTCGGCCGTGGCGTGGTTTTCTGAGTCCGGAGAAATTCGTCGCCGGTGGGGGGTGGGGGTGGGGGTGGGAGCGGCGACCCAGATGGCGGTGATGGGAGGCGGGTAAATGAACTGCGGGGGCAACGGGGAAAGAAATTGTTGGATTTGGTGTGCCACTGACAGGGCGGGCCCATGCGTGTGCCTTTTTGCCGGCGTTACCGAAGCACTCCCCACGGCCCGAGGTTGGGCTTGTAGCCCCGGACGAAATAATGGGCCGTCCCTGACGAAATCGCACTATGGGGCACGCAAGTAGGAGCCCTTTTTCGTCCCGGGCGCCACATAGGGCTATGGGGGCTTTGGGGGCGCCGAGTAGAGATGTTTTAAGATGTTTTAGATATTTTAATGTGAACCACATAGTGAACATACACAATAAAACATATCCTTATACATGTGATTGAGAAAACTAAAACATCTTATAATATGGAACATAGAGATGTAATACTCTCATGATGCATGTCTAGATTCTTAGATACTCCCCCCGTCCAAAATAAGTGTCGCAAGTTTGCACAAAATTGGATGTATCTATACATGTTTCATGTCTAGATACATCTAGATACATCCACTTTTTGACGGAGGGAGTATGTAATAATTTATTTGTACATAACCACCGCAACTACGTGTATATTGGTTGTCTTATGCTACCTCTGTTCTTTAATTTAAAACGTTTAGCAGTTCAACGTACATTATGGAATATAGGCAGTACTTATTATGGGATAGAGGGGGTACAATATTAGCCAAACACGAAAACTCCAAAGTGAACATGTGTATCATTCAGCACATGTCTACTTTTGAACATGTGTCATGTACTTTATGTATCATACTAGATCTCGATTCACATAAGTACTATATATAAAGGCTGGAAAGAATCACCCCAGATCCCACGCGCCACGTCGTTCGCTTTTCTGGGCCGTCCGATCCGAGAGATCCAACGGCCAGAGAGCGTCCACAGCAGCCCCCAGCGCGCGTTACTGTTCATGCCGATTTTCTACCAATCAGGACGTGACACATGGCCCGGTCACACCCGGTCGCCCCGGTTCCCAGCCGGTCACCACGGCTTTTTCCAAAAAAAACCCTTCTCTGATCGACAAAACAACCCGCAGTCCACAACTTTACGCTACGAGGGACCTAACTGCGATTCGCGGAAAACTGAGGGACCTCACTAAAAAACCATCAGCAAATCCCTCCTCCCCCTCGCGTGCGCCGGAGGTCGCCGCCGCCGCCGACGCGCCGCCCCGCCGCTCCGCTCCTCCCCCACAAATCGAAGCACACGGAGATGTTCGCCTCCATCTCCTCCACCTCCTCACAGAGCACCGCGTGCCGGGATGCCGCACGCGTGCCGGAATCGTCCTCGGCGTGCTCGATGTCCGCCGCCGCTTTCTTGCTCGCCGTCGGTGGCTCCGGTGACCAAATGGTCCGAGCCGCCGCCCGTTATGCTCCCCTCCACCTCCTCTGGCAACCCTGCGTGGCCCCAGGCCCTCGCGCGTGCTCGCCTGCTCGAGCGCGTGCTCGCCTGCTCGAGCGCGAGCTCGGCAGCACGATCGCGTCTGCTGCCGGCGACTGACGTCACACGATGACGTCACCACGGGCCCATTGTCAGATTTTTTCCCTTAAACAATTTCATATTTATTAAAACCCTGACATGTGGGTCCCAAGTGTCAGATATTTCAAAATTACAGAAAAAATGTTGAAATTCGAAAAAAAATAATATATCTTCTAATTTATGATTCAAAATAATGCAAATAATATGTCAAAAAATTGCAAATTTACCAAATTTTCATACTTTTCCACGCAAAAGTTGCACCAAAATTACATTGTGCACAAAATAATGCAAACAATGTATCAAAATTTTCCAAATTTAACAAATTTACAGACTTCCCACACAAAAGTTTCAACAAAAAAACCATTGTGCACATTTCAAAATTTAAAAAAATTCAAATTTACGAAATTTTCAGACTTTCCACATGAACTAATAAATGTCCCTTTTGTTGAAGATTTAATTTACGAAATTTTTAAATATACAAAATTTACAAACTTTCCACACGTACTAATAAATGTCCATTTTGTTGAAGATTTGTAGGATTAGTTTCCAAGATAATTTTTCTATTTTCTCCCTGAAAAAAAATTCAAATTCCAACGGATTCCAAAGTTTTCGATCACAACGGGCAAGGCGAGTTACCGCGCTAAATTTCACAACTGTATTACCCATTGTAAATTCAAAAAAAGAAGAGAAAACTCGGTCTCCTCCGCGCTAATTTCCTGATGTATTTGATGTATTGTTCTTTTCTAATCAGAGTATCACATATTGGAGAACGTCAAAAGGCGAAACTGTACTGTAGGTTGGTGTTGGCTGACAATGAAACAATTGGATACTTGGATTGGCAGGTTCAATTCTAATCTTATCTTCTGTCCCTTTCCCTCAATTGCAAAATCTTAATCGGTGTCGTGTGGTTCATACAGAAAGCAGGGTATGCACCTGCTCTGCCAGTACATATTTCATTTTTTCTATCTTTGCCTCAAATACAATTGTACAGTTATCGAATTAGCTAAACAAATCATGCATAATTTTTCATCGGTATCCTCTTTTTATAATTTTGCTACAATCACTAAATAAATATTTTTATTGTAAAGGTGGTAGTTAATCTTGGATTTGGCATGCATGTATGCGGTTGTGACAATAAATTATGTTCAGTATTAGGAACCACTGACTATTTCTTCCTAAATCTGAATGTACTGCAGGTTGTACCTCACGGCAGTTCATCCTGAAGGTCAACGGAATATTTCCCTTAATATTGATAAAACTGCAACAGCAATCGGCATCTACTAGAAAATGGAACCAGTAAACCAATATTGGTGTTTTATAAAAAGGGTTCTCAACTGTGATTTTTTTTAGTTGCATACATTTTGCCTTTTGAGTTATCTAAAGATATTCATTGTTAGAAAATGGATATAAGTCATGTAGTTAATATATGTCTAAGTCAATTTTAGGTAAGATCTATCCATGTAATGTGGAACTTTTGGTGCAGGCAACAGTATATTTTTTTATGGTATACGATAAGAATCCAATATCGAGCTTATGCACAAGGCAGCTGAACACGACTTTTATCCCCTAGTTGCTGAAGCCGCTGCCAGGCCTGACCGATCCCCTAGTTGCTGAAGCAACGGCGGTGCGCGAGGCTGTGATCTTTGCCAAGATTCGTGGCTTTGAGCAGGTCATCTTCAAGGCGGACTGCCTGGAGGTGGTTGACCTCCGAAAATCTGGGAGCTATTCACGTTCGGTGATTGCACCCATCCTGTTAGAGATTGGAGAGCTAGTTTCTTCTTTTAAATCTTTCGTCTTTCAACATGTATTTAGACAATCCAATCAATCAGCCCACCTGTGCGCAAAACATGCATGTGCGCTTCAGGTTACTGATAGTTGGATGAATCTTGCTCCGAGTTTCCTGGTCACCAGTCTTTTGGCTTATGATCCAAGGACTCTGTTTGTTGAATAAAGCTCTCATAAACCCGCGAAACAAGGCAGCTGAACGGTAGGTCAGTCCTCTACTCTACAGTTCACATTTTATTTTGCTAAATGCCACGCATAGTACTCTGCTATGCTTTAGCGGAAGGAATTATTTTACAGGTTTGCTCGGTGTAGTTGTTACTGATCCAGTTGAGGCAAGTTAGCCGGTACATCTTCAAGAAGTGGAGAGATTCGGTGAGAGCTATCGCTGATCGAATCAGTTATATAGTCTCTTGAAACCCAACAAGTTCACTGTATGTTCTTCGCAAGCTAGCAGTTTTCATCTCATATTTTTTCTTTCTTTATCAGTAACATGGAGTTGTTTCTGGAATTAAACATGGTCTCCTGCTCGCCGTACTTTTTTGTTTATTTTATTAAAATTAACTGTTTGTCCTTCAAATGCTTCAAATTCGAGCCCCAACAGAAATTTCCATACTAATTCTAGGATTTCTTCACGCTTGCGGATAGTGATACCTCCTGTTTAGACCAGTTATTTCAGTACAGATGTTGATCATTTTCTGTTAAACATTGTCTTCGACTACTCACACAGTAAATACCACACTATTGTCCCTCTTTATCTGCTGACAAAGGGAGTTGCTTGATTACCAATTTGGATTGGCTAGGTAAGATATTATTGATCCCATCATCTTCCAGTAATTGATTGGTTTCATTGGTTCTGCCATGCAGTTGTTGGTAATTGCATCTCTCTTAAGTTAATCGACTAGATAACAATGGACACTATCTGCACAAAATATTGTTTGACTGCATGCATAACGTTTTGCTACCTTCCAATTATCAATAGGCAATCCAAATAGTTATCACAGGAACTGAAATATTTATTTTCCCAGAAAAAAAATCCAACGTTATATCTCCATTATAAATTTAATGTGAGTTTTTCGACCTCTTCTACGGTAGTAATATCCAGTCGATGATAATTAAGCACAACAGACGACTTAACGGGAGGGCGCTAAGTTGTCTAGTTTTCTCCAACGAATGAATAAATAAACTGACCCCAGGCGCGCTGCTGTTCTTTCTACCTGCACGGACCACAGTCATGAAAGCTTGAAAACGAGCGCGGGCCAACCAAATCAGTATACCGGCCGTACGTACAATACAACGTCACCTGGAGGACTACTCCGCGGCCGCTCAAGCGACGGACCAGTTCAACGCCACACTGCTTGGCGGTGCATTCACTGCTTGTCCCCGTTCCCTCCCAGCTATCCCGGTTCCCTTGTCCTCTTGCCTAGCTCCTCTCCCTTTCGAATCTACATATATGTGTCGATCTCGAGAGCATCCGTGTTATTCAATTGCCTGCAAATTCGATTGTCTCTCTCTCTACTCGCAGCCTGAGCATCTAGCTCGAGGCCTCGATCATGTCGCTGATCATTGCCACGTTTGCAGTCCTTGCTTTGAGCTTCACTCCTGGGCCGGGCGCAGCGGCGACGGCAGACGCTGTCTCGGCGAGGCGGCCTCTGCGGGGCAACGACACGATCGTCTCGTCGCAGGGCAAGTTCGAGGTCGGCCTTTTCAGCCCCGATGGCAGCTCCGGTCCGGCAGGTTCTACCTCGGGATCTGGTACAAGAACATCCCCGTCCAGACCGTCATCTGGGTCGACAATCGCGCGACTCCCCTCTCCGACGTCGCCTCCGCCGAGCTCCGGGTGTCCGCCCACGACGGCAACCTTGAGCTCGTCGGTCTCGCCGCCAGCCCGTCGTCGTCCGCGCCAGCCGTCGTGTGGTCGTCAAACCTGTCGTCGTCGGCGCCGGGGTCGAACAACACCGCGGTGATCCGCGACAACGGCAACCTGGTCCTCGTGGACGGCGGGAACGCCTCCAACGTGCTGTGGCAGAGCTTCGACCACCCGACGGACACGCAGGTGCCCGACGCGTGGCTCGGGGAGAACAAGCTCACCGGCGAGTACCAGACGCTGACGTCCTGGCGGAACGCCCAGGACCCCGCGCCCGGGATGTTCTCCGACACGGTGGACCCCAACGGCACCAGCGAGTTCTTCTTCCTGTGGAACCGGTCCCGCACCTACTGGCGGAGCGGCGTCTGGACGGGCCGCGTCTTCGCCGGGGTGCCGGACGCGACCAACAACGTCCTCTTCAACCAGACGTACGTCGAGACGCCGGCGTACCGCCGCGTCACCGACGTGCTCTACGACAACGCCACCATCACGCGCATGGTGCTCGACCTCAACGGCCAGATCAAGCAGTACATCTGGGTGCCCGCCAGCCAGAGCTGGAATTTCTTCTGGGCGGCGCCCACCGTGCAGTGCGACGTGTACGCGCTCTGTGGCGCCTTCGGCGTCTGCGACCAGAGGAGCCAGCCGCCGTGCAGTTGCCCGCCCGGGTTCGCCCCGGCGTCGGTGGGGGACTGGGCGCTCAGTGACTGGAGCGGTGGTTGCCGCCGGAGCTCGCCACTCACGTGCGCGCGCAACGGGTCGACCACGGACGGGTTCCTTGTGCTCGATGACGTGAAGCTCCCAGACGACTCCGTTGTTGTGGGCGCCGCGCAGAGTGCGCGTTTGCTTGCCTAAAGAACTGCTCTTGCCAGGCCTACACCTTCTCCGGCGGGTGCACCGTCTGGCACGGCGAGTTCCGCAACCTTGAGCAGCTCCACACGGACTCCGGCAGCTCCGGGTCAGGCATGTATCTCCGGCTTTCAGAATCAGGACTGCGAGATTTACGCAGCGCAGACGGGAAGAAAGAGGGGAGGACGTTATGGCTTGTTCTTGGCATCGCATTGGCTGGTGTTGCAGCATTGGGCGCGTCGCTGGTACTAGCCTGGAGGATTGTCCTTGCCCGCAGGAGCATGTCAGTCGAGAAGGGCTCCAGCTCCCTGGCCGTGTACAGCTACGGCGACCTCCGCGCCGCCACGAAGAACTTCTCGGACCGGCTGGGCGGCGGTGGCTTCGGCTCGGTGTACCGCGGCGTCCTGAAGCAGAAGCACAAGGGAGACCCTACCACGACGACGACCCAACAAGTGGCCGTGAAGAAGCTGGAAGGTCTCCGGCAGGGTGACAAGCAGTTCCGGATGGAGGTGAGCACGCTGGGGAACATCCAGCACGTGAACCTCGTCCGGCTCCTCGGCTTCTGCTCCGCTGGCGAAGACATGATGCTCGTCTACGAGTACATGCCCAACGGCTCCCTCGACGCCTCCCTCTTCGGCGGCGACAGAAGCGGCCCGTGCCTGAGCTGGAGCGACCGCTACGGCATCATGCTCGGCGTCGCGAGAGGGCTGGCCTACCTGCACGACGGCTGCCGCGAGTGCATCATACACTGCGACATCAAGCCGGAGAACATCCTGCTGGACGAGGGCATGTCGCCGAGGATCGCCGACTTCGGGATGGCCAAGCTGGTCGGCAGGGACTTCAGCCGCGCCCTGACGACGATGCGGGGCACCATCGGGTACCTGGCGCCCGAGTGGATCTCCGGCCAGCCCATCAGCGCCAAGGCGGACGTGTACAGCTACGGTATGGTGCTCTTCGATCTCATCTCCGGACGCCGCAACTCCGAGGGGTACTACAGGCATGATGGGCATGGCAGTGACGGCGGTGAGGTGGAGGCGGCGGCGTCAACCTTCTTTCCCGTGTGAGCTGCGGAGAAGGTCGTGCGAGGGGAAGTGGGCGCCATCGCTGACCCGCGGCTGGGCGGCGACGTGAGGGAGGAGGAGCTGGAACGGGCGTGCAGGGTGGCCTGCTGGTGCATCCAGGACCAGGAGGCGCACCGCCCGACCATGGCGCAGGTCGTGCAGGCGCTGGAGGGCGTCGTCCACGTCCACGCGCCGCCAGTGCCGCGAGCGCTGCAGCGCCTTGCCTCACTCACCTAGTAATCCACGCGCCGAATGTTCATTCGAGACTCGAGAGTGACTCAAGATCACAACTACTTTAAGACCGTCAGAGTTACTAGTATATTAGCTGGTTTCTCCGTCGGGGGGATTTGCTTTTCCAATGTTGGATTTCCGTAGGACCGTTCAACCTGCGCCTCGCCGCTGCCCAAAAGTTTGAACTACTCCCTCACTTCACTATACTAGATGACCCGTTGCGCCACTGCGCAACCGACGGATGCAACTACCATATTGTTGCCACACGCTTTATTCATTGGTGAAAAGTAATTAATTTTATTTGCATTCATTTAACTTATACCATATAGAAACCCATAATTTGTATGAAGCACTGTTGTGATTTGATACCGAAAGTTATGTACCTAAACAGAAATAATCGTTTCATTTCCATGTCTGAATTGAAAGTTTCAGAAACAGTGAAAATTTGAACGTTGCACTTACACTATGTAAATAAGCAGCCATGAGTCGATATAGGCAGATATCAAATTCAAAAAAGAACAAAGCAGTAGCACATCCACATGCAACCACAATAAACAAATTTCAGCATCTAATTAGATCAGAGAAATAAAGCATATATAATAAGCTGACACAAAAAAGGGTCCTCCTCATTTACCCGGGCTTGGAACCGGCTACCAACTAATATAGATGGCAATTTCAAAAAAAAAATACAGATGGCAGGCGGAGTTACCCACCCAAAAAAACAAGAAATAAGAATGGAAAAACCAAAATTTGAAATGCACAAGAAATAGTGAAAAATCATGACTAAGGCCCTTAAGAAATTGCAGTACTCAAGTAGACAGAAGCTGAATAATTTATTACTAAAATTGCAGTACTCAAGTAGACTATTAACCAAATTACAAAACTCTTGAATCCTTAGCAAATAACAACGGGACTACTCATCGTCGATTGATCACCTTGATGGCATAAAAAAAGCCCTACAGTGCATGGAACACCATGCTAACTGGCTGGGCTACGGGCTTCTTAAAAGAATAAACACAACCATGCTATCCCTAAGCTGGTTTGATGTGACAAAAAAATCCCAGCCAGATGTGAATCTTGTCCCCTGCATCGATAGAAACGCATCACCAGAAGACCCTAGGTTCAACTACCGGAATCAAGACCGTATTGTTGACATAGGCTCTATTTGTTTCGCCATCATGTGATTGAAATTAAGCCAGCTTTAGGCAGGTAATTAGCGGTCATTTTCAGTTCGACATGGCACATTACATCTTATAAACAGATGACATCGCCAAGTTTTTTTGGTTGATACTTTAGTACGAAGTAGGATCGCGACGATTCATAATATTGTAGCACGCATAGAGGTATGCAGTACTCAGGTATAACTTACAGCGCAACTAATCTACACCTATATAGATGCTTCACTAAGCATATATGATGGATTAGTTATTTCCTTGTTGTACTGATCAAGATTCTGAATTTGATTCAATTGACATGGTAAGGAAGTCCATAAGATTCATTCATGTAATACTCTTCTTCTGACCATGATATCTATTATTGTTATTTAATGTTTTAAACTGATGGATACATAATGCTACCATGACTCCAAGATGTCATTATTGTACCGCAAAACCCAGATTTCCTTCTACACTTGTAAATTTGATAAAAGCAAAGAATCTCTGAAACCAAAATGAAAACAGAACTAACACTCATTGGTTCCCTTCCAAGCAAAATATTTATTCTTTCTTGTTCGGCAATCATCAAGGTCTCTAAAGGCAACAATAAAATCTGGATATTTGCACAACAACAATAAGAAAAAAAATGGATCATGTTATATATAGATAACACAGTTTGGATCCCAAATAATCATCTTAAAATCACTCAGCACCTTTACAAATCCATCCAAGTATTGAAAATTACAAATCACTTACAACTATACAACCAACCAAGGGAATAACCTTTGGGAGATAGGTTAATTTTCGCAGCGCACCGATTCACTTTTCAATCTGTTTGTGATCCTCTGTAGAAATAAACAATTGCAAACATCAAGAAAGTCAACATTGCGTTCAATACTACATGATGTAAAGTTCTCAGAAAATAATCAGGCAAAACCTTGTAACCAGTTATAACAGAAAATTTCCAAACCCACGAATTCAGTCAAAAATCCCTTTAGCTAAACTTCTTGAGTTAAGAAGCTTCACACCACTCTTGTTTATTGAGTTTAATAATATAATATCAATATCTTCTACAAAAATATCCTAAATGAACAGAAATCACTATATGTACTTTCAATTTATGCCAAGCAACTTATTCAGGTTAAATATAGTATCTAAATGAACAGAAATCACTATATGAACTTCCAGTTTATGCCAAGCAACTTATTCAGGTTAAATATAGTACCTAAATGAACAGAAATCACTATATGAACTTTCAGGTTATGCCAAGCAACTTATTCAGGTTAAATATAGTATCTAAATGACTTCTAATCTGATTTAAGACCGCCCAACATAACGTAGATACCACTCCGTAATAGATAACTGTACACATCATGATTTACTCGAACCAATGGCACAAAGGGTAATAGTATCTCTGCATCAGGTGAAATTTCAGTCCGCTGGAAGATTCTGTCACTTGTGCTACAGTCAGAAACAGATCGTGCATTCTTATTGATTACTCATAATCTCATTCTTTCCCATTTCTCCTAGCTAAATGGGGGATAGTTCTCAATATCCATATATACAGGAATACAGACGGATCTTATAAGGGCCACTATTTTTTAAACTTCAAATCACAGATGATAATTTAAGCAGGGTAATCTAGTATTCGTAACGTGCATACAATTCTGTTCCACGGTGGCCTTAACGTATTCGTAACGTGCATACAATTCTGTGCCTCGATCATCAGCTTGTGGCTCGTTTGCTCACTCGAGCCTGTCAATGGAGACGCCGCCGCAGAAGACGTCCGTGAGCGCCGTGGTGGACTCCAGGGCTGCCTTGAGCAGCAGCACGGCCTCCTTGTGACCGAGGTCGACGGTGAGCTCCTCCAGCGCAGAGCAGTCGATGACCTTGAACTTCTTGAGCAGCATGATGGCCGAGATGGTGGACATGGGCTGGACGGTGAGGTCGTCCATCACCAGGTAGCTCACCACCTCCTTCACGTACCCTCCTCCGCCCCCAGCCGCCAACGCCGCGTCCTTCGCCGCCGCTGCTGCCGCGTCCTGCGCCGCCGCCTCTGCCAGCTTGCCGTGCGCGTCGCCGGGGCTCCACCGCATCTCCACGGTCATCGGCTGCCGGCACACCGGGCAAGGCAGGCCGGACACGTCCGTCACGCTCGTCGGGTTCCCGCGGCACGACGTCCCGTACACGCCGGCGCAACGGAAGTACCGCTTCGGTGGCGGCGGCGGGGGAGGCGGAGGAGGAGGGGACGGCGCCGGCGCCACAAGCGAGGAGTCCTCCCCGGTGAGCAGCAGCGAGAGCGCGGCAGAGGGGAGCGCCGGGCAGAGGATCGCGTCGCGGTCGGGCGCGGCGGAGAGGAAGAAGGCGTCGTCAAGAGCGCGCGCGCTTGCGTAGAGCGTGCCGAGTGAGCCTGGCACGGCGAGAGCGTCGGCGTCGCCGGCAGTGGCGGTGGCGTGCCTGGCGAGGACGCGCGCGGCGAGGCCCGCGGGCACGCGGAGCAGGCCGATGAGGAAGTCCACCGCGTCCTTGCGCGCCTCCGCGTACAGCACCCGCCGCGACCGCATGTCCACCAGCAGCTTCATCTGTGGCACCGCCGCTGCCGTCCCCTTCTCCGCTATCGCCTCCTTCGCCGGAGTGCCCATGCCGGTCCGGCCACGCACCGCAGGCAAACTTCTTCCTTCTTCTCTGCTTACCAACTGCTGTCAGACAATGTCGATGGGAGCAACTTGCAAAGCTTGCTGCAACATGGTTGCGTTGCCTCTACTTATACCATGGCATTTTGATCGTAAGATTTGCAAGATTAACCGGAGACTTGCGGTGCAGGGACAAGTTACCGAGCGAGATGCTGCCTTTCAACCAGAAGATCACATGAACCAGAGAGGAAGGCAAAGGATTGGTATATTTCCAGGGCAAGTATACTTTTTTTCACATGAGGTTTCAGCATTTGATAAGATAGTTGGGTTGACCAAGTTGCCACGATTCACTGATTCCTCTTTGGAGAAGCTAATCTCATAGACAGGAGAAAGAAATCACTGAGCTGGTTTAAGATAACTGATCTGCCATGTAATGGCATCAATCAAGAAACATAAATCAAGTAACCGGTTCAGCAGTTGTGATCAACACACCACAATCCTTTACTCATAGAATGACATCAATGAACTAGCACTGGGAGTGTACTTAATTTGATCAGTCCAGCAGCCGTGATCACCATACTTAGACAATTCCAGGCAAGACATTGAAGAGCTTAGCATTAGATCGATTCATTAGCTGAATTAATGTACAGACATGCACCAGGTATCAGAGTACGTGACAAGTTAACAACGGTACAGCATTCCACTGCCGATGCAGTCAACTGTTACAGCACTGGTGGGACACAAAAAAGAAACAGCAGCAGCATGGCAACAATCTGGAGTTCGATCACCTGCCAGCTTGATGCAGAGCTCAACCTGCTAGCTAGAGTAGCCTAGTATGAACATGAACAAGGGGTACACTGCTAAACAGAGGCAGCCATGCGAAACTAGACACCATCAAGATTGCTCCAGCGCTAAGAAAGCACAAAAAAATGATGTTGCATCTGTACAGGATGAAACCTAGCACTACCGCGGATCATGAACCGTTGATACTACCTGTCGACCGACCTTACTGACGACGCATGCCTAGAGTCAGACCTTGCTTCACTACCCACCCATCATTCAATCCCTCTCGGGGGCGTCTCCAGCCTCTTTCCGCGCGCTCAGGTTCCCGGCGTAGGTCCAGACCTTCTCCAGATCGCCAGAGAAGAGCTTCTCGACCTTGATCTCGTGCTTAGCTTGCAGACCGTTTTTGCTCAGTGGGGGCTGCGCTCTCCCGGGGCTGTTGCCTGCGACCGGAGTGGAGGAGCAGAAGGTTGGCGTGGCGAAGGGGGAGGCGTATGGCGTGTGCTGGACCGAGAATGGGCTCGGGGAGATCTTCTTCTGGACCAGCATGCCTGAGCCGCGGTTGAAGATGGACACGGTCTCGGCGGCAGCAGACTTCTTGGTGGCGTCGTCCACGTAGATCACATCATCAATCCTCGCGATGGTGTTGAACGCCAGGCTCTCCAGCACCCTCGAGTAACTCTCAAGTATGGACTGCCCAACATCCTGTGGAAGATTAGCCGGAAACAGGGTGAATGTTTGTATTTACTCGAGTGATGCAGAATTTTCGAAGTGATGTCAACAGAGCAAGGTTCTAATAATAAAAATAAGGTGTATGCTCCAGGTCTGGCTAACATCAGTTCTGAATGCTAAAATAAAAGTGCAAAAGAACCATGCCAATCACTTCAAGACCATTGTGTTCAAATGAGTAGATGTGGATAATTACCTTGTTATACTGGATCTTGTTCATGTCAAGGGAAGTTTGTGGCAGACCAGGGTGTCGTAATCGTAAGCTCTGCAATAGACCGTCAGCTCTTTGGGACAAAACCTGGCTCTTTGAATATCCAACTAGACCCTTCACTTTTCCACCCCAAGATTTCTTCGATTTGGCTTGAGGCGACGATTTCTTTTGGCCCTTTAGTCTCCAGACATGGATGGCAGCCTCTATTCTGTTTGCTACTTCAAGTGTATGGTGCTCAGATGACAGATCTAAGCAGTCGAGGAGGCACTCAGGCGAGAATTGCTCAGCTGTTATGTATCGATAAATTATTTCCCCCAAGCAAGATCGACCACTCTGCAGATAAAAAGCAGGACATTGTTATGGATGAAATATTTGTCTTAGCAACTGCTAAAAGGAATTACGTGAATGCAAGTGCATTACATGCTTGAACAAGAAAATATTGCAGCAATGCATTAGCTTTGCACAACATGATTCTACCATATTTGAGCTTGAGATGGTATGTGTTAAAAAATCTATCAAGACTAACTTATTTATACGGTGAAGTTCTTCACCTGTCAATCTTCTGCAATTCTACATATAGATCAACCTTAGTTTTTATTGTCTCCCAGACAACTTCTAATCGAGGAAATGCTAGATGCAAGCAGCCATGATGCTAATAACATCTTAGAAGAAACAAAGAGGTCCAAGGCGAGTGAAAAAGTCAGAGAACTCCTAACATAAGATGCGAGAATCCATCGAATGACTTCTTGCAATATCAAGAACAAAGTAATTTCACTACAGCTTTCAAGCCTCCAAGAGAAGTGATAGTAAGTCTCAGAGTCCATACATGGTTACTCGATGAGACCTATGAGGTAGGATATCAATGGCAGCTTTAGTTCTTCAACATCAAAGATATACCAGACATGGATTCAATTGAACTCTCCTCATAACTAGCATAATAGAAGGGCCTGCTATGGACTTTTCATTGGAAAAAATGCCCCGAGAATGACAAACAGGCTCCCAGCACTTATAGTGCACACCATTTTTATTGAGAACTACTAGACACGTTAATTGAGCTGCTACATTTGCAAGCATGTAGGAGGCAAAGTGGTCCCGTTCAAATAACTCCATGCAATTGGTATTCTCTTATCATCAACTGAAGTAGTATGCTACTACTGAACTATAACTCTTCCATGGACAGAACTACAGAAGCACACCAGTCAATGCATCTGCTTTGAAGTGGTTACCTTTGGCAATGACTCCAAGTACATTTCGGGGATCTCCATCTCGGCAAGCACGTCGCTGTTGATCGCCATGGCCGCCTTGAGTATCTGGTTCGCGCAGTCCCTGCTCTGCTGCAGCTTCCTCCTAGCATCCTCAGGGAGCCCCTTGGGCGGCACCCGCGGGCAGGGCAGCCACCACTTCTCCTCCTGCCGCACCGAGGACGGCCGCCCGCAGGAAGAAGCGGAGGACGAGGACGGGCACGGCCCCCCTACGCCGCCGTCGTCGACCACGATGCCCCTGTCCACGTACCAGAACTCCGTCTCCTTGAACTCGTCGATCATGGCGAGGAGCATGGCGTCGAGCTTCTTGAGCGCGGGGAGGTTCATGTAGAGGTCGCTGCGGGGCGGGGCACCATGACCTCGAACTGGCCCCCGCCGTCCGGGAGCTCCTGGACGGACGGGGTGAGCTCGACGATGGAGTCGGCGACGGAGAGCAGCCACTCCATCTCCCGCGTCCACATCGCCTTCCTCGGCGCCGCCAGCGGCTCCAGCCTCCACAGCTCGCCGAACACGGTGGCTGGATTTGGAAACAAACACCCATGTATATTTGGTAAGAAGAAAATCTAGGCCGGGAATGCGGGTTAATTGAAGCAATGGAGGCGAAGGGGGTGGGTACCGGAGAGGTTGGTGATGGCGTTGGAGATGGCGAGCGCGGTGCAGACGCCCTTGCCGCTGCCGGACATGTCCTCGCCGAGGAGGAGCTTGGCGAAGCGCTCCTTCATCATGTCGATCTCTGGCGAACACAAACACAGACACAGCGAATCACAGCTCGTGAGCGTTCAAAAAAGCAGTACCGCCAGAGGACACGCGCGGTGGAGTGAGATCTAAGCAAAGGCGGGGGAGAAGGTACTTACCGGAGAGGTCGGAGGCGGGCTTGGAGAGGAAGAAGGCGGCGGCGGAGGAGGGGGTGGGGGTGGGGAGCTGGGAGGAGGAGGAGGATGCGAGGCCGCGGGAAGTGGAGGCGGAGGAGGAGGAGAAGGGGAAGCGGCGTGTGGTGGGCGCGGAGCAGTCGCTGGACGTCTCGGAGCCGCTGACGTCGGCGCTGGGGCTGTAGCTGCCGGAACACCGCTCCGAGCCCGCCTCGTCCTCCGACACGCTCGCCATTGGGGGCAGGGAGAGCTAGGCGCGGCGGGAGTGGCGGTGGCGCATCTGGAGGAGGAGAATGGAGGCGACGCGGATGGGGAAAGCGACGGGAGCAGGGGAGGGGACTGATCTGGCCGCGCTCTTCTCTTTTCAACCTTTTCTTATGCGCGTGTCACAATGAGCAAAGCCGCAGAGATTAACCGAACCTTAGCAAAGTAAATCTTTTGCAGATCCAAAAATAAACCAAGTCAAGCTTTTGTAAGTTTGTCCGGAGCTAAAGTTATAATGTGTCGATATCTACGCCCAAATCTATGTAGCATGAAAATATATTGTACGCTGAATCTACTGAGGCTAAATTAATGGTCTAGATGCTGAAATTTATTCTATAAATTCGGTTAAATGGAGGGATAATTATTAATTTTTAAACGGAGGGATTAGATGAGAATACTTATAGCTCAGTCATACATAAAGATATCGTCAACACTTATAGTTGTCCGACCAAGATTGTACAAGTTGCTTATACTTTCACATGAATTTACTTATACATTTGCATGAATATCGATGTTAGATTGGATGATTCTTAGCGATGAATTACAAATAAGAAATACGCAGTAGCAAACTTATTGGGATTGTTTGCCAAGCAGAGTGCTAACAACGCTTAGTAAGGGTGAAGATGAAACGAAAACATATGATCTCTTTCGCAAAATCCAAAACGAAGAAGTATGATACCATGTCTATGGAGGGGAACATAAAGGAGGAGCGATTTCGGACTGGAAATACATAACGACGCGGAATTTCCGTATACGCAAACATCAAAGGTTTCTATAATGGTATTATGACGAGGCTAGCATACACAACAGCAGCTGGCCTAACACTAATTGCATTATCTCTTAATTCCATCTCTTCTTGTAACATTGTGGGCGTCGGCCTATCCCCTCGTATGACTCGACAAGTACGTAGATACACAGGTGTATCACCGACTCGTCGTGCCAAAGTCAGTGACAGTAGCTTCGTTCGTGCTCCCAAGCCGTCGATCGACCTTTTTTCATCTTGGCAAAATAACCTAGTCCAACTTTGTTGTGCTCTTTAAGTTTTGGCATTATGTGCTACCATATTTGTTTCTGAGGTTTATATGTTGTTTCCACTCCCTTCAAGATAACAAAAAAGTGGATATAAATAGTACTCGCTCCGTCCAAAAATAAGTGTCTTGGATTTTCTAAAAAGTGGATGTATCTAGACTTGAAACATGTCTAGATACATTTACTTTTGTGCAAATCTAAGACACTTATTTTTTGGACGGAGGGAGTACTTATTTGTGTAGACAGATCCAACGTAGACGCTTTCGTAAATCGTAAGCACGCGATCTCAGAAAACGCATGGATGCACGAACCACCAAACCACGAAATGTTACACTTGGTAGAACCAAATTACGGGACCAGTAACAACAGTCAACCACATGTTTGGAGGGTAAAAAAAATGTACTGGAGGTTAACGTTAACCAGGCAGCCAACATCATTAAGTGATGCATGCCTCGCATGGAGAAAATAAAGACTAAGAAGACGACGACTAAGCGAGGAGAGAAGCAGGAGGACCACCACGTCAGCATTAGTTATTACCACTTGGATTTGCCTGGTCGCGGGCCCCAGCTCGGAATTCGCAGCTTGTGCCAACAACCAGTGGGCCCGGGACGGACGCTGATGTCTTCCGTGGAGTCAGTTCCGCGGGGTGGCTGGCAGGTGGTCCGTCCTGCGGGTGACTACCATGCGCTGGGCCCGCGTGTCGACCTCATTGATTATTGTCTCCACATTTTCTTCCGAGTGCCACAGGGCCCGATACTCCTGGAACCGCCACGCGGCACATGTTGGTTCATTAATTTATTTGCCCGTGGTTGTCTCATTTTATACAGATTATAAAAAAACAACCTGGTTTTGAAAGGTAAACAACCGATATTTTATCATTCTATTGACGACTGGCTAATATTTGATATACTGATGTTGGCGTGATAAAAAAAGGTGTATTGAATAATCTTGCAGTGAGCATCTATTATATGCATAAAATATAACCTAAGAAAACCCTTCAAGTCAGAATGTAAGTAAATTCTGTTAATCAAAAGGCAGCCATTCTTGCTCTGATTTTAAGCAATAAAAACATAAGCAGAAAAACATTAGAGGTGTGGCTTGGTTTCTAAAAACAAAATCAACAGGGAAACTAATAAAGAAATTTACAACACATTGATATACCATAAGATGGCATCATGAGAGTCCCATCTAGTGGTACATAATATATACAGATATGCACACATGGAAGTAGTACCATATATATAATTATTGATCAGTTCGGAGACACGATTTCAAACACCTAATGGGTTTCATGTAATCGACAATGATTTGAAAAGTCAGCACAGCTGGTCTCAACAGCATTAATAATGAGACTGGGGCAGAACCAAAATACTAACGACCACAGGTTGCAGTGGGCGGTCACAACCAGAGACTATGTACATACAACATAAGTCCGGGCTGCAGGAACAAAGTTTAGAATCAATTGGGAGGGTAGTTTTGTTTATAGAAACAACAATTAGTTTGGTTTGGCCAAACCTTCAGCAATAGCTTCTCTGGAGAGGTTATATGTCTTTTCTGGTTAATTTGCTGCTGCAGGGACGCCTTTGGATGCACGGATCGACGGCTCTTCTTCAAGAAACTCGATTGTATTTTTATTAATGGGCTCAATCTGAACTTGATGGTCAGGTCCTTGCAACAAAGCCTTGCGTGCAGCTGAAGTGGATGATACATCTCTGTTCCTGTGCACGTGAGGTAGGACATATCATTAGAGAAGAGCTTGTGAAAACACAGGGCTTAACTACAGATATTGTTGCAAGTACCTGAAGTTTGGAAGCTTGCTGACGGAATTAGGAGTTGTCTCAATTGGTAAAACATAGGTAGACTGATGCAATAAGGAGTTGTATGCATATGTTTCAGATAGGTTTTCATTGATAATTTCCTTACGACCTTTGAAGGATGAGCAGCAACATATTATTAATCTGGAATAATAAAGGCGTCAAAATTGTCGGATTAGAAACCATGTACTGGTCTAAGAATGGTTAGCTGGTTTACCTGTCAGATGTTTCTTCATTTCTGGCTAGCGGTGCGGATATAGACTCTTTATTAATGTTGACTTGGTCATCGGTGTCGTTGTCATCCGAGATGTAAACACAGGCCCCTGGTCTGGCTTGGCGGCGCCTCACGTTCCTTCTACTGGATATGCTGAGCCTCCTGGTCCTCACTTGCAAATCACTGAGGACCCTCCTGGTCCTCCTTGTCGTCCTATAGTGGAGAGCTAGCAATTATCAAATTAATAAATTAAAAAGATGAAGAAGTCACATAGGCTTGGCACGGCCATGGAAAGATGCAGCCTTGTGGTGAAGTTTCATCAAAGGATTAATAGTATGTACCTCTTTTATAAGAGAAAGAGATTCAACAATATTTCAACAGACCAAAAGGATAAAACAAAACAAATTTAATATAGTTTTAATATGTATTTAAGGAAACAGCTCATGTGTGAAATTAACAAAGTGTGCTTGTTCCTTGAATATATTTACCTTATATTGCATAAAACAAATCTTGAATATTCTCGGTTGTCCTCTATGTCATTAATCACACGTGCACATTGATAGAGTTACCAGGGTTTGCAATGTGTAGCAATAGAACATAATAGAGATAAAAGTAGGCCTCTTTTTTCAACTAAGAAAAACATTTGATTTTTTCTTGACATATCAGTTTATTTCAATCTGACCTAATAGACTCAGATACAAAAGTGAGCACTCTATCTTAGCTTCAAAAGGATATTAAAACATGATAGGCAATTGGAGCTTACATCTGAATAAAACCACCGTCAGCGCACCAAGGCAGACAGTCACGAACCAACCAATGCACGAAAGAATGATTGTCTGATTCCAGTGCCACCAAAATCTCCCAATTCCCCTTCAATTATGATCAATCGGAGCAAACACTTTGTTATCCTCATTCACCTAAGCAATGTGTAGCTACAAAACCAAGAAAAAAATATTTACCCTCACATGCATGTATCCTTATAGAAATGCAAATATGTGTCTAAACAGAAATACACCAGCTATGGTATATAAGATTAGGACAACAATATCAAGAGTAATACGGCAATAGGTTCGTTAGCATGATAAATCCAGTGCCAGGAACAAACAATCCGTTATAAAGTACATAACTCATAAAGAGGAATCCATCGGACACCTTGTATGCATAAGCTACCGGACCAATGACAGCTATATCAATCCCAACAAATAGTGACAATGGCCCACTTGCAAAACAAATGCACGAACTAAATAGAGCACAAGTTCCAGCTAAAAGTAGTAGCACTCCTTTTATTAACATCACGGGAAAATAGAGTTCAAATTTGACTGTCTCATGTATCATTTGGAGGACAATAAAAGCTCAAATGCAAACTGAACCATCCGATGTATTAAAAGTAGCCGTTTCCATATCGGTACCTCACGTGCCAAATTTCAATAGATAACCACAACCAAAATTGGTTCTTCTATTTATTTTATTCATCTTAACGACGCAAGATAGAAGGAAGAAATATGTCCATGTGTTCAACAAAGGGACGTACCAGATCAAAATAATGTGCACCGAAGCTCAAACAGGGATGCGTTTTTTCCACACTAAATCTGCACAACAGAAACTGGAAGATCCGTTGCTTCAATTTGGTAAATCACAGAATACCAACATGTTGTGCTAGCTGCCAACAAAAAAAAATGCACGTCATTTACTTCAGTTTGGTACATCCACATGCCCTGCATCGGTTCATGTTCAAGGAAAATAGGGAATCAGAAGAGAGGAAGAAACAAAGAGAAAACTGGGGTACCTGCGAATATGCCTTGCACGGGTGCACTATACATCCAACTCTCTGAAAAGCAAAACTGCATCTTAGAACACCAATATTGTACATTGGCCTTTGTTTATCCTTCTTGCAATATCCGGTGAAACAAGAGGACTCTCTTGTTAATTCATGTATTATGCAATTGGTCTTTGACTGCAGCCACAAAAACATTGTGTCAAGAATAAATTTATCTCAAGCAATGCACTTACAAAGCCATCAGAATAAATGGTACAAAACAGCCAGTACTTAAACTCTACTACACGCTAGACAGAAAATGTGAAAGTGTCAACATATGAATCAATATTCTTATCATCTTCTCTGATTCTATGATGTACTATTAATCAGGTGACTATATTCTGATCTTATCCATTGCAGAAACCTTCTCACCACTTATCATACCAACAAATATGACACCACAACTCTTCCATTCTATAATTAGCAGCTTGTATATTTATTTAAAAGATCCAATGAAGATCCTGAGAAATAATTCTAATACCACAGTAAACAAAACATACTAATTTATTTTTTGAAAATAAAATGACACAAACTTTGGGAATTGATCCTTTCCAGAAAAGAGCTTTAGAAAAAGGAAGCACACGTAGATTTAACCTTGGAAGAGGATTGACTCGTGTTTCTGAACCCGGCAGCGATCATGACAGCTTTATGCAATGTATAGTTTGCTAGCAATTTGGCAAGTCTGCAATGCCCTAGAAAGAATATACCGTGTTAAAACCATAAGAGCATCATTGAGTGACTCTACCTAGCTACTCCATGGTAAAGAAATTATATGCCACATGTAGTGCTTGGAACAAAAAAGAAATAAATCAGGAAAATGATAGCACCAGTTTACCAAATTTCACCATAAGCTAGGTGCATTGCCCCATTGTGTAACCAAATGCAGAATCCTAAATCTAGAATACGAATCTCAATAGCTATAAAAGGGAGGCATCGAAGATCCCAAAGAAAGCAAATAACATTGGTATTTACTGAAGCAACATTTTTATCTCCATTTTAGAAAATAAGCATCACCGAGAGCATTATTATGGAATATCACGCAGTTCATGTAGCAGGTGTAAATAGTTGTTCTTACTAATAATATAAACTAATGACACACGAGTGTATGTATACATATTAGTTGTAATCTCACAAACCGGTTTTCAGATGCAAACGATCTAGAAATGAGTTGAAAACTTATCTCAAATCATACTGTAAGAGAATACACAGAGAAACACAAATGGCGACAGTGAAGAGAAGAAAAGAGCAGGGCTAATATTGCTACGACATCAAGTATGACATCTTTTCTTTGCTTTTACCTGCAAGAAATCCCTTCATAGGCAAGAAACCCCTTCATGGCAGATGGCTAAATCTCATGATATTGATTTATCTCAAAGCTCCTCCAACTGAACAGGACCAACCATAGCACTGGGAGAAGGAAAAAGATAACTGAATAAGAGAAGGTGAACAAAAAGAAAAGTAGCATCTTCATGGACAGTCCATACCTGCAGCAGCCGTGCTCCCTCAAACTCTCACCCGAATACAAATCGACTGGATCACGCTACAGAATAAACACAATAAGGAAAGAACATGAGCACCAACAGATCTGAGCGAGAAATCAAGCAACCATATAATGAGGGGTTGTGCGGAAGCAAACCTGAACCAGTTTCGCGAGCCATGGTCGATCTCCAATCCATCCTCTAAAACTAACGAGCAGAAGAAGATGAGTCAGTCACCCTTAATTCCTAAAGCTCAGGGTGGATTTCTTCTATAAGAAAGAACGACGACGGTGGTAATAATTAAACTGCACAGTAAACTCTTGGACAGCGAGTTGGAAATGATAAATGGAAAATTCTAATTCAAGTATTAACCATAACAGAACAATTCTCATAGCCCAAGCTGAAAAAACATCCAACATAATTACACGTCATAGATTGCATGTCCTACTCCTCTCCTGAAATGAGAGGCTTCAATGATATACACTCTGCTAATGTGATTGCTCGCTAAGTTGCTCTTTCCTTATGGTTGACGTTGAAGATCCATAATTATTATCAACCTTGCCAACTTAATGACCACAAGATCTAACAAATTAAAACGGAAAGAAACATATATTGTTGAAGCAGAGGACCTAAAAAGGAACCCAATGTAGAAGAATGAGAAAAGATTATATGGTGGCAGCTATGTGTCTGGGCGGTGCCAGCTGCTTCCCTATCTGCTTTCGGCGTCTCTGCTGTGCTTCAAGACGGTGGCAGCTATGTGTGTATGTTGTACTCGGCAGCCTGGACATCTTTCTCATCTGTTTTCAGCTGCAAACAGGCAAATGTTTTGTAAACAGTAGAGCAAAACGGGCTTCAAATCAGGTGCGTTGTGCTAAAATAATTTATAATTTTAACAGGAATAATCTATGCAGTAGGAGGTGAAAATAAAAGGCGCAGTACATGGACAACAGAATAAAAGTGGCAAGACAATAAGCAAACTGCAGAATTGGCACAAACGTATCCAATGGCATCAATACATTTTATATCCTACTACAGAACACATCAATTTCTTAACTCGGGCACACTGTTTACTCAATTCACTACTCTGACCTGAAAGTAAATCTGATTGAAGAACAGGACACAACAAAACACCCAATGTCCATTCAGCAACTTGTGCAACGGCAACACTTTCTTTTTCCTCTCGCTTGCCAATGGATCCCACATAGCACAAGCACACAAGCTCACGTCCTAGGCCCTAGTTTACCACCGAAAAACACTGGACCTACACCAAGAAAAAATGGAACGGTGTTACCCTATGCATTGGTGACAAGTCGTTGTGGATATTGAGGGGGAAATTAAATGAACTGGGAGAAAGTTGACAAAAAACCAGTTCTGCATCTCAGCTTAACCAAAATACCAAAAGAGTATGAAACAAAATATGAGAACCACCTGCTTGGAATTTCGTCAAGCACCTTGTAGGCATACATAAATAGAATCTGCAGAAACAAATATGATTTTTTTGGGATTAAATCGAGAGAGAGAGAGAGAGAGAGAGAGAGAGAGAGATAGGCGAATCATGGGGAGGAGAAGATCTAGGGTACCTGCTCACCTCGGCTCATTGCAGTCATCCGGTAATGAGAAGAATGGCACAGTACGGATCCATCTCCTGTGATGATGCTGCCACCCAAGCTGCTGCTTCTCATCGTTGAGGAGGAGGAGGCATAGCACAGAGGCGGCTCGTTCCGCCTGCTGAGCGCGCCATCGACCTGCACTCACCCGTTGAGAACCTAGAGGTGAGACTTGAGAGGAACAGGGGAGGAGAAGAGACGCGAGAGCAGTGAGCTGGCCGTGGATGCGTACAAGATAAAAAATGGAGAGAGAGACCGACGAACCGGCGTAGAGCACTGCTCCTCGGAGGCGCTCTCACGGCCACGCCTCCTTCCTACGCGGCTGGAGCTCGCGGGCTCTGAATCGGCGGCGGCGGTGACAGAAAATCGGGAACAGCGGGACTGCTTGGAAACCCCAGATCGAGAAATATCTGTCTACAGGAGGCGCATCACATACAGCCCCAGGCGTCGGCAGAGAGGGCAAGGGCAGAGGCGACCGTGGGCAGCGAGGGCAGGGAGGGCAGGGGCGGAGCAGGGCACCGCAGCGTCGCCTCTCCATCCGCCACGCGCGTACGGCCGCCGTCCCGTCGCCACGAATGAAACGTGAAATGACGAATTTGCCCCCGTGGTTCGATCGAACCACGGTCCCTGCCACCGCGCCGCGACGGCCTGTCCCGCAGCGCACATGGAAACGATACACCACACACGCTGCCATGCGGGTCCGAGAAGAAACAGAGGCCACCAACAGTGACACACAACATCTCTAGGCGGGTAGAAATTGACCGGCCGACTGGGGATTGCTAGGAAATGGACGGCTGAGATTTGATCAAGTTTCTATAGGACGGTCAGCATTGCCTAAATTCTGAGGAGCCTCCTGGCTGGGGCAAGGATGTTATCTTTAAATTTTCACTCCTTTTTTTTCTTCTTTTTAATATTTTTTTTTCGAAACACAGTACAACACAGACGCTCACATACACGTGCACACACTCACCCTTATGAACGCACGCACACACACTCTACCCCTATGAGCACCTCCGAAAGACTGAGCCGGTGGTTGGGTCTTGACAGGGACGGAGCCAGCATTTACTATTACAGGGGGCAGACTTTAGTTGGAGGGGGCAGAATGGCTTAGTACTGCTAATTGTATGCATGATTCTAAGGAAGTTTATGAAGGAAATCAGCAGGTTGGGGGTGGCTAAGCCCCTGCTCGTCCCCCCTTCCTCCGTCTCTGGGTCTTGATATTGATGAAATCACCACATGCGTCTCGCTGTCGACGGGAACGTCGCCTCCCATTGAAGAATATTTCGCCTAAATGAGAAACATCAATGTCAAAATCTAGGATTTGAATTCTGGTGGGTTGGGATACAACCACCCTCCTAACCATCTTGACAGAGGCAAGTTCTTCTTTTTAATAAATATTCTATCTCCAGAAAATGTAAAGGTAGAATGGCAGTGCTAACCGTTAATTAGCCCTCATGTTGCATTGCATGCAGCTTTTGCTTTGTGCCGTAAATTCTCAGTGATTGAACTAGTACGACTGATCACTGATGACACGCACGGCGCGACGCAATGATGCATGGTGCGATTTGGGCCGTAGCTGATTGCGAGAGCCGCTCGCGCGGGTCGTCCATTGCTTAATTAATTTGCCATGCATTTTCGTAACAGGTCATCACTCTATATATCGATTCTGATGTGTGAGTTTATTTATAAAGCGGGACAAAACATGTCTTGAGGAGTAGGAACTTTGATCACTTTATTATTTGCATTCCGGAGCTATCTAATTCAAATCCAACAACCAAAATCACAAAGGCGTACGTCCGCTTAAATTAGTTACCACTTGCTACGACCACTCCTTCGTGAGCGAGAGAGATCAGTAAAAGTATGGATACTTCTTTGTGTCGTTTCTATGTTTTGAGGAATTCTTTGTGTCGTTTCTAGTTTGTACTTACCCCCTTCATTTTTAATGTAAGATATTTTAATTGTTTCACATGTTGTATAGATGTGTACACTAAAATAAGTGAATCACCCATAAAAATATATCTAGATACACTTGTATATGTGACAAATGATAAAATGGAACGGAACGGAGGTGTATATTACCTACTTTGTACCGATCGAGTGCAGCTAGATCCATGGTCGTATTGTCATTGTGGGCCAGCCATGAATCGATCGACAGGCGACATCGGCGTTGGTATATGAGCGAGAGAACGGCGCCAACCCGTAGACGTACGACGTACCATCACTTTGTACGGAGTAACTGTGCGTGTTTGTCCCCCCGGAAGCAATTGCAGCGGAGAACTTGTCTGTGGCAAGATGGTAGGAGGGTGGTTGTACCTTCAGCACACCAGAGTTTAAATCCTAGATTTGATATTGGTGATTCTCATTTAGGCGGAATATTTTTCAGTGGGAGGCGACGTTTCCGTCGACAATGAGGCGCATGTGGTGACTTCATCAATCTCGATACCTGACCGCCGGTTCAGTCTTTCGGAGGTGCTCATAGGAGTAGGGTGTACGTGCGTGCGTTCATAGTGATGAGTGTGTGCACTTGTATGTGAACCTCTGAATTGTACTGTGTTTAAAAAAAAAGCAATTTAACAGTACTAACGACTTTGCCGGCCAACCACCTCTCTAGCCAGACCAGACAGGACGACAACTATCTCTATCAGTCTAGCTAGCTCTAGTGTCGTGGATTTCCCCATGGTTAATATATCCTCCTCACCCATGAGAGAATCCACATGTTGGGTTTGTCCCACAATAGGTGTTTTGGGGAAAGAATTATGGGTCCGTTTCCGTTTGGTTCGTTACAAAACCAGAAATTAAATGGGCTGGGATCATCCATCTTTCGGGTGTCCAGGGATATGGAACTTTGATCACTTTATTATTTGACACGATGACAAAATTATTTGACACAATGACAAATTACATCATCTTCTCTTTTAACAGTGACAAATCATCACAATATCGAGAACAAAAACCAGGATTTGGATCAAAAGGTAAATAACCATTTATTATCTCCTGCTAACATATGTGTTATCTTTTCCTTTTTCTTACTAGTTTGGTCCTATGCGTTGTCAATGTTTTGACTACCTCTTCACATCCTGTTGTTGCAAAAGTCTAATGTGCGTGGCATAGTTATTGTATATTGCACTTCGTAGGAGAAAAATTGCTAGCCACACATCTCCGTACACCGATATTGGTTTTATTTGGTCGTGTCACGACGACTATAGCCCACCTCCTTCCTCTCCCTCTGAATATCCGCTACACCTGCACCAAACAGATCGATCAATGTACCACGTGAGCAAATCGGCCATCAGAATGTTTAGGTGTAAATGGTATCTTCTTGATATTATTATATTTATTTTTAGAAAATAACAAAATATGTCATTTTCTTTCTTATATACAACAGGAAATTATACTATACGTTAAAAAATTCCGATGCATGGATGGGACGACAAAACTAAGCTTTATGTTGCTTGTGTTTCTCGATTCCGGCATATACCCCATTTGTTTTTCAACACCACAATGTAAATTTTGGCCGGGTTTCTACATAAACTAATAAGATCTACCCTACCAACACATTATGTGGAACATATTTCCATATTATATGCATAAATATCATAAGGGACTCTTTGGTTCACAGGAATTGAAAACCACATGAATAAGAAAAACATAGGAATATAATGTCATAACATGTGAAATCCTATAGCAAATGAAAACGCGGGAACCGGTTGCACTAATTGTTTGGTTGCAACATAGGAAGAACTCATAGGAATTTTTTCCATGAGGTCCAACTTCTTGCTAGAATTCTTGTGGGTTTGTAGTGTAGGAAAGCATTCCATAGAAATTTTGGAGGAATCATTCATTTAAACCAAATGTACTCCGTAGGAAAAAAATTCCTACGAAAATCCTTTAAACCAAAGAGGCCAAAGTCTTTGGACACAATTTATGAGACGTCTTTACAGGATCCGAGGGAGTAGCGTTTTTGTTTCACCGCAGCTTTCACCTACTCTACTACTGTTGATGGTGTGTAGGGCTGGTGGTAGGTGTTTTGTACACATGGTAACTACGTGTGGCTTGATAAAAGAGAGATGTGCATGTTAGACTATGTAATATGAGCCGTACGTATATGGTACGGTGTAGTACACCGCCTGTATACGTACACATCCTGTACGCCACGGTGGAGGTTGTTTCCACCTCTATATAACACGAACCACGAAGCCCTAACGGGCTATCGTTTCCGCCTACGCTAATATGGTATCAGAGCGATGCTCTTCCTAACCTAGCCGCCGCCTACGATCTACACCCTGCCGCCGCCGTAGTCTTCCTCTCCGGCCGCCGCCACAAACACAACAGCCGCCGCCGCACTTCATTGCTGCCGCCGCATCACGATCAAAAACAAAGCCACGACCAAACATACATAGCCGCCGCCGCCGCCGCATACTTCTGCCGCCGCCGCCGCCACACCACGACCCAGAAAACCAAAACCCTAAAAACCCTACAACCTCGATCCCTTGCTGCTAGCCATGGCGTCTTCTTCGGCTGCCCCGCCTGCTGCGATTGGATCGCCTCCCTCCACCAAGCTGACCCGGAGCAACTTTCTGTTCTGGAAGACTCTGGTTCTCCCGACGATCCGTGGTGCGCATGCCTTCGGGTTCCTCGACGGATCCGAGCCCGCCCCGGTCAAGACCCTGGAGGTAGGAGATGAAAACAAGAAAAAGCTCACAGTCCCCAATCCCGCCTATGTCGCGTGGGTTGCGAGGGACCAGACGGTGCTCAGCTTCATCGTGAATTCGCTGTCACCAGAAATCATGGCGCACGTCCTAGATCTGCAAACCTCGGCCGAGGTGTGGACTGTCATCACCAACATGTTCTCCACCGTGTCCAGGACTCGCATCAACCACCTTCGAGGTGCTCTCAACAGCACGAAGAAAGGTGACATGACTGCCGCTCAATTCTTCGCCAAGCTGAAGGGGCTCTCCTCCGAGCTCGCCGCTGCTGGCAAGCCGCTTGATGATGATGAGATGATCGGCTACGTCCTCAACGGTCTCGACGCCCGCTACAATGACCTCGTGTCCTCCGTCAACGGCAACCCCGGTACCTCTCTCGATGATCTTTTAGTCAGCTTTGTGCTCATGATCTTCGTCGCGATATGCTTGCCGAGTCCGGTCAGGACTCCTTCATCTCATCTGCAAATGCTGCTGATCGTCGTGGCCATGGAGGACATGACAACCGCTCCCGTGCTGACAAGGGGCGTGCTGATGACCGTGGTGGTGACCGCGGTGACTACCGTGGGCGTGCTGATGGCCGTGGTGGTGACCGCGGTGACTACCGTGGTGACCGCGGTGACTACCGTGGCAACCGTGGTGACACCCGTGGCTGGGATCGCCGCAATGACTGCCGTGATGGCTACGACCGCCGTGATGGTGGCGGTGGACGGCGCCAAGATGATGGCCGCCGCAATGATGGGCGACTTGATGATCGTCGCCGCCGGAGGGCAGGGTCGCCGTGGTCGTCATGGCCGTGCACCCACTCCGTTTGTTGATGTCATCTGCCAGATCTGTAAGATCCATGGACACCCTGCCAGCGACTGCTGGTGGCGCTACAAGAACGACGGCTCCGATAGCGATGATGATCAACCTGAGAAGGGTGCCAATGCCGCTGCTTATGGTGTTGACACCAACTGGTACGCTGATTCCGGAGCTACACACCATCTCACTGGCGAACTGAACAAGCTCTCCGTCCACGACAAGTACAAGGGCCGCGATCGTGTTCACACGGCAGATGGTAATGGTATGCACATTAGTCATATTGGTTATTCAAATATATGCACCCCACATGATCATTCTTTGCATCTCAACAATGTTTTACATATACCTAGTGCATCGAAAAATCTCTTGTCCGTTCATAAACTTGCCCTTGACAATGATGTTTTTCTAGAATTTCACCCGTTTTTCTTTTTTATAAAGGACCGGGTCACAAGGAAGATTCTATTTAAAGGTCCCTGCCATGGTGGTCTCTACCCATTAGTGCCAACCTCTTCTGGGTCATCCAAGCATGCATTTGTCACAATAAAGCCCTCGTCTTCTACATGGCATCGTCGTCTAGGGCATCCTTCATCTTTCGTGGTGCAGCAAGTTCTTAGGAAGCATAATATTTCTTTTACTCCTGAAATAAACCCCTATGTGTGTGATTCTTGTCAACTAGCAAAGAGCCACCAATTGCCATATCCCATTTCCACTAGTGTTTCCACTGTTCCTTTGGAACAAGTGTTCTCTGATGTATGGGGTCCAGCACCCGCTTCTGTTGGCAAACATCTATACTATGTAAGCTTTATTGATGATTTCAGCAAGTTTACTTGGATTTATTTGCTCAAGCAGCGTTCTGATGTTTATCAAGTTTTCCTGAATTTCCAAAAGCTTGTTGAGCGAAAATTTAATAGGAAAATTGTTACAATGCAAACGGATTGGGGAGGTGAATATGAAAAACTCCATGGTTTCTTCCAGAAAGTAGGTATCACGCATCATGTTTCATGTCCACATGCTCATCAACATAATGGTTCTGCTGAACGCAAACATCGCCATATAGTTGAAGTTGGGTTAGCTTTGCTTGCTCATGCATCCATGCCACTTAAATTCTGGGATGAAGCCTTTCTCACAGCCACATTTCTCATAAATATGCTTCCTAGCAAGGTCTTAAAATTTGAAACACCTGTTGAACGCCTCCTTCAAATGAAACCCAATTATGACTCCTTACGAATATTTGGCTGTGCTTGTTGGCCGAACTTACGTCCCTATAACCAACGCAAGCTCTCTTTTCGTTCTACCCAATGTGTGTTCCTAGGCTATAGCCCTCTACACAAAGGAGTCAAATGCCTAAATCCTAAAACTGGTCGTGTCTATATCTCTCGAGATGTCGTTTTTGATGAAAATGTGTTCCCTTTTGCTGCTTTACATCCAAATGCTGGTTCCCGTCTTCGTCAAGATATCCTCCTTTTACCAAAAGATTCCACTTCCACTCATGTTGGGGATGCACATATTGATGATCCTATGACCGTGCCATTTATACCTGTTGCTACTGATTTCTCCCCACAAGTTGCAGCTCATGATGCTCCTGATGATAGTTCACAAGATGACCAGGACGATGCAGAAGACGGTGCAGAAAATGATGCAGAAACAAGAAATAATGGTCATGAAGAAATCCCGGAAGAAGACAAATCCAGTGCCGGATCCGAGGCTGATTCTCTCTCAGCTTCCGATCCTGTCGGTGCTGATCTCGGAGCGGATCCTGTCGAGGGGGCTGATTCGCCGGTCGTCTCGCCCCGCGCGTCGCGCCAATCCCCGCGCTCCGCTCGGTCCCAGCGCAGGTCGTTGTCTCCGACAGCGCGGCCAAGCTTCGCGTCCCCCGTGCATGCAGCTCGTGCACGCTCCGCGTCCCCAGCGTCGTCCCCATCTTCTTGCAGCCATGTGCCGCCAGCGGATACAGCTGCACCACGCTCACGTCGCTCTCGTGCGCCTGCCCGCCGTGGAGCCCCTGTCCATCCTGGATCCTCTGTGGCGCGTACTGCTGTGCCTCCTCCTGCACTTGGAGTTCGCACTCGTCTTATGAAAGGTATACGACAACCTCGCATTTATAAAGATGGTTGTGTACGCTATGGCATGCTTGCTGCTACAGGTGAGCCTCGTACACTTGATGAAGCACTTCAGGATACAAACTGGCGCAAAGCAATGGAGGAGGAGTATGATGCTTAAGACTTGGCATCTTGTTCCTCCCAGTTCTAATAACAACCTTATTGATTGCAAATGGGTATATCGCATCAAGAAGCGTGCTGATGGCACCATTGACAGGTATAAGGCTCGCCTTGTTGCAAAAGGATTCAAGCAAAGGTATGGCATTGACTATGAGGATACATTTAGTCCTGTGGTTAAGGCAGCTACTATTAGAACTGTTTTAGCCATCTCAGTCTCACGGGGTTGGAGATTACGGCAGCTAGATGTTAAGAACGCGTTTTTACATGGTGTTCTGGAAGAGCAGGTTTACATGAAACAACCCCCAGGCTTTGAAAATTCACAGTTTCCTAATCATGTTTGCAAACTTGATAAAGCTTTATATGGACTGAAACAGGCCCCTCGAGCATGGTTTTCTCGCCTGAGTTCAAAGCTACATGATCTTGGTTTTATACCCTCCAAGGCTGATACATCTTTGTTTCTCTATCAAAGGTCAGGTATAACTATATATGTGTTGATTTATGTTGATGACATTATAGTTACAAGTTCTTCGGAGTCAGCTATTTCTGCATTACTTCGAGACCTCAATGACAATTTTGCCATCAAGGATTTAGGTGATCTACACTATTTTCTTGGTATTGAGGTAAAGAAAATTCAGCATGGTTTGATCTTGACACAGGAAAAGTATGCTTCAGATTTAATTGCTAAAGTTCGTATGACTGAATGCAAACCCACACCTACACCATTATCCTCCACCGAACCACTCTCTCTAGATGGTGGAGATCCTCTTGGTCCGGAAGACAGCACTAGATATCGAAGCATTGTTGGTGCTCTTCAATACCTTACCTTGACACGCCCGGACTTGTCTTTTTCTATCAACAAGGTTTGCCAATATTTACATGCTCCCACAACAACACATTGGACTGCAGTCAAAAGAATTCTCAGATATGTTAAAGACACTTTGAATCTAGGAATCACCTTCCAGAAGTCCTCCTCTACCTTATTAAGTGCTTTTTCAGATGCAGATTGGGCTGGATGTCCTGATGACAGACGCTCTACTGGAGGTTTTGCTGTGTTTATAGGACCAAATCTGGTTTCATGGAGTGCCAGAAAACAAGCCACAGTATCACGATCAAGCACTGAGGCTGAATACAAATCTGTAGCTAATGCCACGGCTGAGTTAATATGGATTGAGGCATTGCTTGGTGAGCTTGGTGTCACTCTTGAGCAACGTCCATGTCTTTGGTGTGATAATTTAGGTGCCACCTATTTGACTGCAAATCCAGTGTTTCATGCTCGTACAAAACATATAGAGATAGACTTTCACTTTGTTCGTGAGAGAGTAGCAAATAAAAAGCTAGATGTTCGGTTTGTATCTAGTAAAGATCAAGTTGCAGATGGTTTTACCAAAGCACTTCCTGTTAGGAGTTTGCATGAGTTTAGGCGTAATCTGAATCTTCTGCGAAGTTCAGATTAAGAGGGGCTGTTAGACTATGTAATATGAGCCGTACGTATATGGTACGGTGTAGTACACCGCCTGTATACGTACACATCCTGTACGCCACGGTGGAGGCTGTTTCCACCTCTATATAACACGAACCACAAAGCCCTAACGGGCTATCGTTTCCGCCTACGCTAATAGTGCATGCATGGAACACCCAAACAGTGCGCGCGCGTAGCTAGCCAAGCTAGCTTTCCTCTTCTTTTGAGAGTGATGGATGTGGATTGGTGCGCCGGGGATGGACGGATGCATGATGAATGATGAGCCTTTTTATTAGTTTTAGCAGCAGGTAAATGAAAACAAGGAAAAAGCTTGCGCGCGATACCTGGATGGGATCCAAGAAAAGCTGGAATGATTAGTACCACAAGGAACGGATGAGATGTTTGAGGCGCTCCTCCGGAGTATAATAGTGCAATTTTGACGGTCGACCTGGTGCTAGCATATAGAAATATCTTCATCTCACAAGGATTAGCCTGCTTTTTTCTTCGAAATGACGAGAATTGGTCTGCACATACGAACTTACGTTGAGACGTCGTGTGTTGGAGCCCTGAAGTTGACGATCGTTTTAGGTGTTCCAAGATGTTTGCTTTAGGCGAATCACGTCATGGAGTAGACGTAAATTTGCTCTCATGCATGTTACATCTGCAAAGGCGGAGGATCCAGATATACATGCCTGGTGCGAACTCGAGAAAAAGGCTTCAAAAGCAAGAGTACCGCGCGCGCACGTAGGAGACCGTGCCGTGTTCTACGCTTCGATCGGGGGTTCAGATTCTCTCCTTTTCCTTTTCCTCCGACTCTTTTCTTTTTCCCGTATCGCGTATTCTCACTCGCTGGATCGATCGATCGATCTCAAGGACCGTGGAGACAGATCAATGTATAGTAGACTGTAAAGAACACATTTTTGGTTGTTGGTCTTGCTTGTGAAATTAAGGGCGGGAATTCGCATACGAGCACAACCAAATCTATTTTGTGCATCTCAAAATTTTAAGAAAATGAAACAATTTAATGTTAATTAATTAATTTGTGTACTTGCCAAAACACTTTTATTTTGCAACGAAAAAAAATGAACAAGATAGGAATACTATTCAGTTGTAAAATATGTAAACGAAAATTCTTTCCCGTGTTGAAATGTCAGAGCATTTGCTGAGGTTTCCAGATCACAGGAAAAACAATGAAGTCCCAGAACAATGAAGTCCCAGACAGGACAAAATAGAATCGTACCTTGCCGTCGTTGATATAGAACAATGCCTGGCTCATATGGATTGTGAAAAAAAAAACTTTGGTGCCGAACATGTCTACAGGCCAACTTATGCTTATGGAGTCTCGGACTCAAGTCAGAGTGACTCGACTGTATGACAGGTGGGCCCACACCTGACTTAAGCCAGAGGATCAGTGGACGTAAACCAGATGTGTACAATACGGATCAATTTCAAGTTTGTTTCTAGTATTTATAGACTGTAGATTCAAAAAAATCCGCAACCATGCGTTGGTCCGACGGAGCCATGCGGAGCGGGCTGCCCGACGGAGCGACGCCACGGCAGTGGCCTCGCCGGCGGCTGACGCTGGTGCCTGGCGCCCTTTCGCCGGGTGCCCCAGGGACATCCTCTGCCTCGCCGACGTCCTCGGGATCCCGATTCTCTGCCCTAGAGGAAGGTGGGGAAGGAGATGATCTGGATACGGAGGAGCTCGCCGTGCGCATGGCAGAGGAGACGATCGCGGAAGAGTGGCGTGTTTCCCGGGACGACATCCAGCGACCTCCCAAATCCGGAGAAGATCTCGTTCAGGAGTTCTGGAACGATGCGGGATTCCCGACGCCGGCGTCGCGTTTCTGGGAGCATGCTTCCTCTTCTGATGATGAAGGTACGTGCTCTGTTTCTGTGTGCAGGTCGCCGGAGAAGCTGCGCTCGCCTGGTTCAGTCGGAGATGGGGAAGAAAGGGGTGGTTCGGCCCATGCTAGGGTCCTGAGGCGGCCGGTGCGGATGGGGTGGCGGGGTCCTCTACCTCGGCCTAGGATCACGCCGCCGCCATGCCTCGGAGATTTTCTTCCAGCGATGAACTCCCCCATGGCGGAGCAAGATGGCGGGTCTACGCCGGCGGCCGGGGCGGGCATCGGGGCAGCACAAATCACGGCGGCGGGCGCGGAAACGGTTGCTGTTCAAAAACGCGACTTGCTGTCCAGTGGGCCCCAGGCGTCCAGTGGGCCCCAGACGTCAGCGGTTGGCAGACATCGATCGCCCTGGGAGTATCTGGAGCGTTGGTACGGAGGACTGTGGCGAGAAGATCGTGCTCCTAGGTCATCGCGACCACCACAGCCTCCATCGCTACGCACGCCCCCGTCCCTGCGATCGCCGCCCGTCGCCGTCGTTCCTGCGCCAGCTCCTTCACCGACGCCATCCTCCCCGAGCTCGGGCCACACGCCGTCCCTCCGGCGATCCTTCGCGGAGGTCGCGGCTGCGTTGCCGTCCATGGCGGCGCCTCCTGGGCATGGCCCTCCGACGTGGGCTCCTAGGGCCAATCCCGGTGCTCAGGCGCGCGGTACTGGCGTCGTCTTCGGAAACGCCGCCGGCCCATCCTCGGCGGCGCCAAGACAGCAGGGCGCACCGCAGCAAGGCCTGATGCCCACGGGTGGACCTCCGCCTCCTGCGGGGTTCGCCTTCGGGGCTGCAGCTCAAGCGCCGGCTCGGAAGAAGAAAAAGAAGAGAACCACCGCAAACACGAACCAAGGGATTCAGCAAGGGGTCTTGGCCGCTGCAGGTCCGCAGCAGCAGACGGCACAAGGGCCCGTTTTGACGCAGCAGCCGCTTGCGGGCGGACACCCGATGATCCCGGGAACCGGCCAGCCCGTTGTCGCTCCTCTGATCGTGGCGACGGACGTGGCGCCGGTGACTGCAGCGGCACAAGTGATCAAGAAGGCCAACGCTTGGTGCTGGAAGTGTGCGGTGAAGGATCACGCCTCCAAGGAGTGTCCCGTTAAACACTACTGTCATATTTGTGAGAACGCAAAGCATCCAACTCCTATGTGCCCGTCTTTGAAGCTCCCAAGGCCGGTGGTGTTCGCGGTTGGACAAGGACACAGGGATACGATCTTTACTCAGTTCCCGGACAATCTATATAGGGCGGACTTGTTGCCCAAAGACACTCCGGTGGCCCTAGTGAAGGTTCATGGTACAACCGCCACCGCAAAACAGGTGGAAACCCAGGTGGCGCGACTGTGTCCGGTGAAGTCTTGGTGTTGGGAAGCTATACCTAGTGGGGAGGACTCTTTCACGGTTAACTTTCCGACTGAAGATGATCTGATGAGGTTTGATGGTATCGAACTCGGGGTCCCGTCTCAGGACACTAGACTGGTGTTCAGCAAGTGGAAAACAGAAGATGTTAAGCACAAGATGGAACTTGATCAGGTTTGGGTGCATGTGACTGGGGTGCCAAATCCGTTGCGCCACTTCTGGGGAGTGTGGGCTGTCGGGTCTCTCATTGGTACCACTATTGATGTGGATATGCTCTCCCTTCGGCGACGAGGTGTGGTCCGTATCTTAGTTGGGATGATGGATGCTGATAGTTTCAAGAAGACAGATGATTTGGGGCCATACATGAGAACTGATGGGGTGCTGCGTCTGAAAGGGTACGACTTCACCTTCCGGCCAGAGACAGAGGACTATATTCCGGAGGCGGATTTCGTTCCGTTTGTTTGGCAACGCAAGGGAAAGGATGACACGGACGATAATGGCCTAGGGGAAGACGGGTCGGGAGATCAAACAGCGCATGGTGGTTCCGTTGGTGATACTTCGGGGGCCACTAATATGATGATCGACCAGGGCCCGGTTACAGGCGGGGGACAAGGACAAGGAGCGCCAAGAACTCATATGCTGAAGAGTCTGGCCGTCACTCCTTTTAATCCCAACCCCAAAACCCCACGGGCCATCGAGTTAGTGAAGAAATGGAGGGAGTCATGCGGAATTGGTGGGCCGAATGCTGGTGCCAACTCGTCCCCGGGTGCTGCCCCGGGAGCTGCACGGATCCTGGCCGCCGGGGGGCTAGGCGGGCTGTTTCTGTTGGGAGTCCGGCGCGGGATGGGCTGCTGGGAGCCGACCGCGCGACGGATACAGTGGCGACGCCGACCAGCGTGTTGGGCCGAGTGACGCATGACCACCGGCAGGCCTCGGACCTATGCGCTGCTGGTGGGCTGCTGCTCAGCTCGACTGGAGCTGACTCTCACGGTGGGGCGCCGGAGGACGAGCTCTCGCTTGCCGGCTGCGGGTCGGGTGTTGATGCGGTGTGCGCACCCGTCGACTCCGCGGCTGGTGCGAGCACCGAGTCGCCATCCAGGTGCATGGTGGTCGGCTCGCTGTGCTGCCCTATGACAGGTGATGACGTGGGTACCACCCGCGGTGACTCCAGGGCGGAGGGGGACTCTACACCGACCGTGTCCTCCCCCGTGGTGTCTTCGGAGGCCATGGCGACTCCGGCTTCTCCGGTGACGCCGAGTACAGACACGGTGGTCGAGAGGGCTGCGACCACACCGACGCCCTCTCCCACTGTGTCCGATGCAGCTAGGGGACGTCCACAGCCGAAGGGAGCTCCTAGGCGTAGTGGACGTCACCAGGCTGGCGAGGACGGTGCATCTGCAACTGATGAGGATACGATGGCCAAGGCAATGCGTCGCAAGGCAGCCTTGTTCTCCACTCCCCCTGCTGGTACGCCTCGTTCCACACAATCCTTTTTGTCCTTATCTACGCCTACTTTATCTGCTAGGTTGTCAGCGGTAGGGGTTCGCATGGGCAAAAATGAAAAAGAAGTAGTGTTATCGGCTAAGGTTCTGAAACACGTAGAGTATGACCGTCGTAGAGTTTCTCCTACTGTTTCGACTAGGCCGGTACCCTCACCTATAGATGATGATGATGCGAATGCCACAATAGATGGACAGCTTCTATCACATCTTGTAGGAGAGGTGACCGAGGTGGACATGGACGAGGCTGAGCTGGGATCTTTTGATGACCTGTATGCTACCGGCCGAAGATCCAAATCCGCCAAAAATAAAAAGAACAAACCTTCGCGTAAAAGCGCGAAAAAGTCAAAATCCCCAACTGTTTCCCGATGAATGGCATATTCGAAAATAGCAGAGGTCTAGGCGACTTGGCTAAACATCTGAATATTGCGCATCATGTGAGAGATCATAAGTTGGATTTTCTGGCTATTTCCGAGACGGGTAGACGAGACTTTCCAAGCACTCTACTAGAACGCCTTTCAGGTGGTGTGGAGTTTACTTGGCACTCCTGTCCCCCTCGAGGTAGATCGGGTGGCATGCTACTTGGCATCAAAACGGAAACCATGGAGTTGTTGGGTCGTTCGGATGGTGAATTCCACATTAAATTTCAAATCCGCAACAAGTCCGACAACTTTATATGGAGTCTCGTTGCTGTGTACGGTGCTGCCCAAGAAGAATATAAGGCTACCTTTCTCACAGAGTTGGTTAATCTAGCTAAAGATGACCCATATCCTATTCTTATAGGAGGGGATTTCAATTTGCTGAGGTACCGACACGAGAAAAGTAGGGGTAGATTCGATACTCATTGGCCCACCTTGTTCAACGCTGTCATTGATAGCTTGTCCTTAAGAGAGGTTCATATGACGGGGAGACAATTCACTTGGGCTAATAGTCTCCCCGAGCCTACGTACGAGAAGCTGGACCGGGTTCTGATGGACTCCCGCTGGGAGGATAAATATCCATTAGTAACGGTTCGTGCGCTCGAACGTATAGAGGCTTTTTCGGATCATGCCCCCATACTCCTATCTACTGGAACGTTGACATCGCCCGGGAAGCACCAATTCAAATTCGAATTAGGCTGGCTGTTACGGGATGGTTTCGATGATTTGGTTAAAAGGATATGGTCTCAACCGGTTGTGGGTGATAGCGCTATCCAGCGGTGGAATAATAAGATGCGCAATTTGCGTAAATTCCTTCGTGGGTGGGCAAGACACACAACTGGTATGCTTAAAAAAGAAAAGGAGCGCCTGTGTTCCATTATTGATGAGCTTGATCAACTAGCAGAAGTACGCCCCTTATCAGCAATGAGAGTGACCTAAAACGGCACTCGAATGAGCAGGTGGGACGTATGTTGCGGGAAGAAGAGCTCAAATGGTACCAAAGATCTAAAGCTCAATTCATTCTACAAGGAGACTTGAATACAAAGTACTTTCATAATGTTGCTAATGGCAGACATAGAAAGAAATGTATTCATTCTCTCCTACAGGATGAGGGCTTGATCGAAGGACAGGATCAACTCAAAATATATCACGAACTACTATAAAGGTTTGTTCGGGGCTCCCGAGGAAGGGAACTTTACTCTAGATGAGTCTCGAACAGATGATATTACCCAAGTAACTCCTGAGGAAAACAACTTTCTTACTGCACCTTTCTCTATGGAGGAGGTAAGCAAGGCGGTTTTCCAAATGGAGCATAATAAGGCGCCAGGACCAGATGGTTTTCCGGCTGAGTTCTACCAGCATTTCTGGGAAACCATCAAGTCTGATTTGCTTGAGTTATTTGGCTGCTTACATGCCGGACACCTTGAGTTATTTCGCCTTAATTTTGGGGAGATCGTTTTGTTGCCTAAGATTCAGAATGCCGAAAGGATACAACAGTATCGGCCAATTTGCCTTCTGAATGTTAGCTTCAAAATCTTTACAAAAGTAGCGACCATCAGGTTAAATTCAGTGGCAGATCATGTGGTAAAACCTACCCAAACTGCGTTTATGCAAGGGAGGAATATCCTTGACGGTGTTGTGGTTTTACACGAACCGTACATGAGATGCACACGAAAAAACTTGATGGGGTGATATTTAAAATTGACTTTGAAAAAGCATATGATAAAGTCAAATGGCCGTTCTTGCTACAGACTCTGAGAATGAAAGGGTTCTCAGAGAGTGGTGTGCTTGGATCCACAATTTTGTTACCGGAGGTAGTGTGGCGATAAAAGTCAATGATGACGTTGGCCGCTACTTCCAGACAAAAAAGGATTAAGGCAAGGTGATCCTCTATCGCCTATACTATTTAATATAGTGGCGGATATGTTGACGATCATGATTGAACGAGCTAAGACGGATGGCCAAATTGAAGGAGTAGTTCCACATCTTGTTGATGGTGGTTTATCTATTCTTCAATATGCAGATGATACAATCCTCTTTATGGAACATGATCTAGATAAAGCTGCGAATCTGAAGTTGATCCTATCAGCATTTGAGCAATTATCGGGATTGAAAATTAATTTCCATAAGAGTGAATTGTTTTGCTTCGGTGAGGCTCAAGAAGCAGCTGCTCAATATGCCGATATTTTTGGCTGCGAGCAGGGTCAATTTCCAATCATGTACCTTGGGATACCAATACATTATCGGAAACTGACTAATGCGGAATGGAGACACGTCGAAGAACGTCTACAAGCAGGCTATCTAGTTGGAAAGGAAAATTGCTATCTCTTGGTGGAAGATTGGTTCTCATTAATTCGGTACTAACAAACATGGTACTGTATATGATTTCCTTCTTCCAAATACCAAAAGGGATCTTGCATAAATTGGATTATTTCCGATCAAGATTCTTTTGGCAAGGAGATGGTGAGAAGAAGAAGTACAGACTGGCTAAATGGAATATTGTTTGTCGCCCTAAAGATCAGGGAGGGCTTGGTATTCATGACCTTGATGTCAAGAACTCAGCCCTCCTAGGTAAATGGCTTTTTAAGCTGCTTACTGAAGAGGGGATATGGCAAACACTCCTTAAGAGAAAATACATTGGCACAAAGGCGGTATCACAGGTATATTGGAAACCTGGTGATTCCCACTTTTGGGCTGGACTGATGGCGACAAAGAAACATTTCTTTCGCTTCGGGGTATTTAATATTAAGGATGGCTCGGAGATTAGATTCTGGGAGGACAAATGGTTAGACAACACCACCCTCCGGGATCGATATCCAGCCCTATACAATATTGTTCGTCATAAGGGAGATACCATTGCCACGTCTTGCAATGCTCTCCTCCGAATGTGACGTTCAGGCGAGATTTGTTCGGGCCAAGACTAGCGTCTTGGAACTCCCTGCTGGCACGGTTGAGATCAGTTCAACTCACACAGGGCCCGATGAATTTCGTTGGAATCTATGTGAGAATGGTAAATTCTCTGTGGATTCCATGTATAGGGCGTTAGTACATTCCGATGTGCCAGTTGATGATAATAAAAAAATATGGCAAATGAAGATACCACTTAAGATTAAAGTATTCACGTGGTATCTTCGTAGGGGTGTCATTCTAACAAAGGATAACCTTGTTAAACGAAATTGGCATGGAAGTACGAAGTGTATGTTTTGTCCAAATGAAGAGACAATAAAACACTTATTCTTCGAGTGTAGTTTCGCACGTTCTATATGGTCAGCCATCCAAATAGCGTCTAACTTGTATCCACCCAAGTCTGTTGCCAATGTTTTTGGTAACTGGCTACATGGGATAGATAAAAGGCTTAGAACGGTTATTAGGGTGGGAGCGATTGCTGTTATATGGTCGCTTTGGCTTAGTAGAAATGACAAGGTTTTCAATGATAAAAATGTTTCTCATATGCAGGTACTCTACCGTTGCACAAGTATTCTCCGTATGTGGTCCACCTTACAACGTGTGGGACATCGAGACCTCTTTACGGAGGCGTGTGCACGACTGGAGGAGGTGGCAAGGGACATTTTCTCACAACATGGGTGGCCGCTTGATCGCCGGATTGGACCTCCATAGGCCGTCGAGATTAGCCATGACATAGGCGTTTTACATTATCTTGTTGGTTGTAATGCGTCTATTGTTGCACAACCTTTTACTTTCTCTGTTGGATTGCGGCTGTGTGCATTTTTGATGCAGAGGCCGGGTGTAATACTTAAACCATTTGAGTAATAAAGCCCTTTATCTAAAAAATTTAACACATAAAAAAAAATATCTTCCCCGTGTCAATATCGTGTGCAGATCCGCACAGAGTACAGACCCATTTGCCATCTCTCAGTACGTAGTATAATTTACAATGCAAAACCGGCCTCCTTTCTGACCAACTAAAGCATCAAGTGGTAGGACACCGATTAAAATGTACAGTACGTAGTATATCTGTCACCAACATGACACGGCACTTACAATGATGAGGGATGTGTTTGAGCAATACGTATCCAGAGAGCACGGCGCGGTTACGCTCCTTCACCTTGGTCTGGTACTGCACCCTGCAACCATTCCATAAGATCATGAGCAAAGAAATCAGCCGCCACATAATTCAATTGGTCCTTATACACATTACCTCTGGCCATCCAGCCACATTTCAGTGACCAGAGTCTCCCCAGGATAGACGTGCAGCAGAAACCGACCGAAGATGCTCTGCACCGCCGCTGGATCACCGTTGCCAAAGGACTTGATGACTGCCCGGACCGCGAACCCGAGGGTGCAGAGACCGTGCAGTATCGGACGGGTGAACCTGCACAAGTTCTTCTTATCAGATATGAAGTTTTCAGAAGATGAGCATAGCTTCACGCACGGAAAGCTGGGTCCAGATCAAAGTGCCATACCCTGCAACCTGTGCAATCATAGGGTCTGAATGCAGAGGATTATAATCCCCGGATAACCTGTATAAGAGTGCCTGGATTGAAAACGAAAAGGAATTAGACTCGGCAGAACAGTTACATGTTAATAAAATGATAGTTTGACTTCTTCTGCAGAAACAAAATTAGCCTTCTTGACAAATAAGACTAAATCTTGACTCATAAACGCTTGGAAGAGCAGACAGGCATCATTGTACTTGGGATTATTAGTGTAGTGGACAGTTGAGCATGCAAGTCATAAGCCAACACAGACCATAGTTACAGCTACAGAGTTATATGGTTACCATAGTTTCTCTGAGATACCAAATGCATCTTATTACCAACAATCACCAATACTTGCACAAAGAAAATAGTACAAGAAGCAGAATTAGTTAGCATGCCTGGGATTGTTGGATCGGGTCTTCATACACAGCCGAAGGTGCGGAGTTTGGGATAGATATGCGAGAAATCTGATTGGCAGGATAAGTCGTATATGAGTATGGACGAGAGGAGTCCGAAAAACCTCCAGCACCGCGCAAGAAAATAGTACTCCTGCGTTGTTAACAGCATTGCTTATTTGTAGTTTTACAGAAATAAAACTGGAAGACTCAAACATGATAGCCATATCACGGACCTGTTCATGCATAACACTTCGCCAGAATCTTTGAGATGGGTGGTAGTTTCGATCTCGAGTATCGTTGCCTTCCCTGCAAATTAAAATAGTGCCTTGATAAAATAATGCACACATTTGAGTATAGTCTCTTAGGGTTGTTTTTGTATTGCTCCAAATAAGTGGTCAGAGGACTTAAAGAATGTCAATGATGGTCACTCAAAACTACATAGCAATTGGAGTGCACTTTGACCAAACTATCCTTTCAGGACTGGATGGACACTAACAGCTGACGGACAAACTGAAAAGGTGCACTTGATGAAATGGCAAGATGAGATCGTTTTTCAGCTGAGCACTTAAATCTTACGATTGCAAAATTTACAAGCACGAAGTTGAAGGCTCCAACAGCATGAAAGTAGGTTGTATTTGAGGAGCTCCAACAAAAGGATTCATCCCATTATGCTTCTCTATTTCTGATAATATGTCGTGCATTTATTACAGCCGTTGTACTTAAGGAAAGCTGCAGAATTTTTATTTTCAAGATTGTAAAGACTATTGTTGGTCTGGAATAAAATGTTGGAAGATAAGATAACATGTACCAACTTAGTCATAGTTCCAGCAATGGTAAAACTCATAAAAACAGGAGACCCTAAATTCAGAATGAGAAGGCAAGATGTACAAATCATCGAATATATATGCAGTATGGAACAAGCACATTTATTGTACCTTTGTCGTGCAAACCAGCTACCTTAATCTTGTTTACAACCTGAAGAAAGAAAAGCAACATGCGATTATTCTCATCGGTGGACGCTAGAGATGAGAACTCTGAAAAATGTTCCATCCTAAAACCTATAATTTAAAAGTAATCTTCAGTATATACCCCAGTACCAGTATACAAATAGTTTTTCCATTAGTGATTAATTAAAAATGTTCCACCTTTAATTTAGAGAACAACCTCAACAGTGAGATACAAAACCCTCAAGTCATAACTAACATGCATGCACATGGAAAGTCAACTAGAAGAGCTTAATTATCAGTGAAAAAAAGGCTCATGTTCGTATATCCACTTGGAAAAACTATCCGAGCCACTTATAGATCAGAACAAGTAAATAAATACTGGATCAATCAGACAGCACCTAAATCATGCATAGCCTCCAGGCACAAGGGATCTTAAAATAAAACCTTTTAGAACGATGCTAAGCTACTTACACTAGCACATGAAGGAATTGGCTTGTAGATCTCTATGTACTGTTGACCATGCAATAGAAGGCTTTCATCGACGCTGAAAAAATAAATAAAACAAGCTAAGGTATCTGTAACATAATATATCAATTCCCAATAAAAGAACATAATATGTCAACCAACTATGTTAGCTGCTAAAATCCTGAAAGACAAACCTAGTGGGCTGGAAATAAGACAAATATGAATTATACAAACTAGGGGAAGTTTGTAAACACAGGATAAATGGAAAGCAAAACTCAATAGAAACTGCTTCCTGTATGTCTTACTGAATGCCAGGCACGTTAACAATCCCACGGCCATTGCTGTTCTTGTAAGGAAATAAAGAAACAAACGTAGGAAGAGCCTGCAATGTAATATAACAAAAAAAAACATGAGCATCAGTCTGACAAAACAATTGCTTTCATCATAGTGACTACTGACTATCTCCGTTTCCCTAGTTTCTCCTCTCCCCTTTCCTTCCATAAAACTGAGACTGATTATTTCCATTTTACTGGAAAGGGGTGGAAAGCCCGGTTGGATAGTGACTACTGACTATGACTCGATCTTTCAAATATTTCATGCACAATTTATGATGGCGTGTGAAACAGATGCCAGAGTAAGAAACATGAATATGCATGTGAAAGGATACCAGAGTACCGAGATCAGTTGGGCTTAGAGAAGGGGTAATATGAAGATGCATCTTTGACTTCTTACACTTGGTAGACGACAACCAGATGAATTCCTTGGATGACTATTGACTAAACAAAATTCATCAGTACAGTTGCTTTCATTTTCTTGGCTCTGCAATTGGCTTCTAAACTCTCAAGTGAATCTCAGTCACTAAGTGTTGTCTAAACAATTGTATTTTTATGGGAGTTCTAGTTCCAGGGCCAGAATAAAATAAAATCACAACTCACGTTTGTAGATTCATAGAGATTTGAAGATTATGATTTCCACTATAATGTGAAATAATTTAACATTTTTTTCTCCACGAGAAGATTATTCTCAGCAGCCAGGAGAGCATGCAGCTCCTCGTTCATCTAATTTACTTGGGACGACTTGATGACACCAAGTCAATATAAGACCTAGGATGAGCTGTCGAGCTATTAGTTATTAGCCTAAGGTCGACACAGGCACACAGCTCAGTTACTAAATAATCTCAAGCCTAAGATAACTTCCTCACTCATAACAGTACACAGTCTACAAGAATTTAGTAAAAAAAATTCAAAGCAACTATGCCGGAGGCACGACCCGGCCACTTAAGGCTAGGAGCACATCGCCGGCCAATTTAGTAACATTGTCTTAGAGCTGAAATTTCTCAGCCTTTCTCCATGGAAATTGTGATTCTGGTTGCTTGGGCAATTTGGACGTCAAGAAATGATTATATCTTCAAGGAGATAAAGCCCAGACTCAATGTCAACAACCAACAACAAAACAGGGAGGGGGGTGACCTTAATGTGGCGCTGGCCGTCGCTGTGGTACACGAGGTGGAGCTCCTTCTCGTCGACGGCATCCGTGCCGCTGGCCTGTCAGGATCCCAGTGGATCCGACATGAGGAAGATCAAGGATAACAGGAAATTGAGACAAATTGTAGATAAAAAGGGGTAAATTGCTGGATAAAATAAGAGATAAATTGCAGGGAAAATAAGAACTGGAAGATAAAATTAGGGTTTGTATTTTCTTGGTTCGGTTCAACAATACAAGAGCTGGCTTATAAGGAGCATGCCACCCACTCAGATTACATGAAAAGACCAGATAGCCCTTACTGTGGATATTTCCCTAATATCTCCATAATACTAATATCTTGACATCCTAGTCCCTGACATTCCTTCCCCCTTGAGACCATTGGTCACCAATGGAACAAGTTTCTTCAGAAGTCATCGTCAATTATCCTTCTGAATTCATTCATCCTTGTCAAGGAGGTTGAAAATTGATCATCCAGAGAGCAATTCCATAGAACTTGGTGTTGTTGTGCCCACTTATCTTTTCTTGTATGAATAATACCCACCATTTGGACCTGTACCGAACTAACATGGTACCAGGGTCCCATACAAAAGAAGCAGTAGCCACTAGACTTTGCCATTTTGTTAGTTCAGGAATTTGTAACCAAGAAAAAGGTTTTTCAGTTGCAATCCCAGGAGACAAACCTTGCAGCCAGAGATAGATGGAATAGGGTGTTCCAATTCCAGAGTCCCATTCTTGTATTCCCTTTGCTGTTAGCATCAAGTGGTACTCTTGGGTGTGAACTTGTTGTAGCCGTTCTTGCTGAAAAGGCAGTGAAGAAGCACTACTACCAACTAACTGATATGGCCAAGACAATTTTTTATCAGTTGTACTCCCTACTGTCAAGATATTCAACCAGCTGTACAAGTCTATTTTAACTCCAGGATCCCAAATACGAGAGGTTTTGCTCATTTGCAATTGAATTTTTAAGACTGCGTACAAGGCTGCCACATCTTTCTCTTCTTGAGCTATTTTTTTAGAACTGAAAACAAGTCTCATGCGCACAGTAGTCGTTGACATACACATTACAGTCGAACTAAACTTGATAGAGTAGCAGACTTGCTTCTTGATTGATTCTGAATATAGGCAATCCAGAACACTTGGCAACCAACAATACTGTAACTGGAGGCAAGCATTCAGATTGGCACACCCAGAATGATACAGCCGTGCCCAGAAATGCTTCAGGTCCATTAGTTTAGGCACTGTAGTATTGCTTAGCCCACTATCCATTGAGAAGATACTGCCCTTTTTCATTGATGAATCACGATTAATATGATGCGCTGGAAAGTTATTCCATCTCAAAATGCCTGGATCCCATACAGATTGAATTCCATGAGTTTCTTGTTTTGAAGGTACACAAGTGGGTGCTCCAAAGTGGACTCTCGCTGTGAGCACACAAGGGATTGTAAGTACTGACGTTTGAAGAGCACCGACAGTATCTGTGTTGAGTGTTGGACTCAAAATTGTATTGTCTCCTCGATCCCATTCATTTCTTTTATCAAGAATTACCAATACATTCAATGGTGGGGCTCTCAGCTGTAGATTTACTGGTGCCTTCTCAACATCTTGTTGCTGCAGCTCAAGAGTATAATTAAAGATATCAGGCCTGTAATTCAGACAAGCACTTGTTTGTCCAGTTTCTGATGCCTTGCCGAAACACTTGATTTCACTTTCTTCTTGATCTTCTGCAAATGTCTGCTGCACACGAGTACCAGCGAGCATATCAAGAAACTCAGTTGAGTAGCCATTTGTTTCATCAGCATAGACGTCAAACACTGGCTCAGCCGTAGCTTGCTCTAAAGGATAATTTTCTGGTAGCGCATAGTAGCTATGTTCAGTACCATCTGATAGGCACACGGTTTGGCTAAGGAGATTATGAAAGCCATAAGACTGGGGCATTCCATCAAGATATCGCTCACTGAGATCGGTGCTTCCAGGTTGCACACATGAACTCTGAATTGGAGTTTGATGCCCATCACAGTAGTTAGGTGTTGTAGCCTGTGTTCCATGCCCAGAGCTTGGTGTTGCCATTTTATCAAACACCTGGGGGCAACATAAGCAGGGGCTGCTGGTAGCATGGATGCACTCGTTGCCGTAGTAGAAGCAATAATCGCTGCAGGTTCAACAAAAGATGCACCAAGAGGCGAGCTAGGAGAACTCACGAACGAGCTTGCTGCTGCACTCGATTGCTTGCCGATAGAAACTGCAAGATGTGCGGCCATGGATGAGAGCCTCGCGAGCTCACCTTTGATAGTGTCGAAGGAAGTCCTGTCACGTGCCTGCTGCGCATCCAATCTGCGCTTGAGGTCAATGACCGCACGGGGCATATTCTTGATGATGCTTGCCTCCGCTCGAACCTGTGCTTCTGCTGATGGCGTGGTTGGAGGAGAAGTGGAAGCTGCAGATGAGGTGGTCCTGTTGCCAAACACAGGCGCCTGCGAGCTTGATCCAAACGAGACTGAACCAGGGAAGAGGACTGTGTTGGATACAGCGAACGTGGACTCCATCTCCGTGAGGACCGTACTGTTGGCGCCGGGGAGCTCGAACAGAGGTGAAGCAGATAATCCAGCGCGTGTGGCGGCGTGGTACTGTCGATTTGGAGAGGTCGGGGCGGCGTTGGGCTGTGGAGTGGCCGGCGTCGCTGAGTTGGCCGGAGCTCCTGTGGTTGGCGGTGGAAGGGAATAAGCCAAGGACGAACTCGACGGAGCAGCGCTGGAAAGCATCTGTCTTGGGGTCGCCGGATGTGGAGGAGGCACCGGCGTGATCGTTGAGCTTGACCAGCAACGTGAGGGCGTGGAGGTTGGGATGGGAGGAGTCGGATCCGGAGCAGGCGGTGGCCAATTTGGCTCAACGTTGGTGGGGACAAGGGTAGAGGTCGGGGTTGGTGGTTGCTGGAACGGGCAGAAGCCGTATGCGGGAACCGGGAAGGAGCCGGTCGCAGGTGCTCCGAAGCCAAAAGGAGGCGGGGGAAAATAGGTGGTGGGCGCATACGCGGGTGTGGTGCAGGGGAAGAAGAAGAAGGAAGGCGAGGTCGCCATGGCTGCGAACAAGAATGGGTGGTGGGCTGGTGGCCGTCGATTTGGGGAAGGGAGGGTGGGGAAGTGCTGCGAATCGCACTGGAGAAGAAGATACAGAAGAATCGCCGGGAAAATCGAAGGAATCGACGAAACGGGAGGGAAGGGAGGGTGGGGAAGTGCTGCGAATCGCACTGGAGAAGAAGATACAGAAGAATCGCCGGGAAAATCGAAGGAATCGACGAAACGGGAGGGAAGGGAGGGAGCAGGTCCGATCGATCGACCACTCTGATACCATTTGTCAGGATCCCAGTGGATCCGACATGAGGAAGATCAAGGATAACAGGAAATTGAGACAAATTGTAGATAAAAAGGGGTAAATTGCTGGATAAAATAAGAGATAAATTGCAGGGAAAATAAGAACTGGAAGATAAAATTAGGGTTTGTATTTTCTTGGTTCGGTTCAACAATACAAGAGCTGGCTTATAAGGAGCATGCCACCCACTCAGATTACATGAAAAGACCAGATAGCCCTTACTGTGGATATTTCCCTAATATCTCCATAATACTAATATCTTGACATCCTAGTCCCTGACATGGCCCCCACCCCGAGCGCGTACAGCGCCACGTCCCTGCAGGGAGGGGGAAGGAGACGGGGTGAGCACGGGGACCGATCGGATCAAGCAGAGGAGACACCCGCGCTGGCGCCCTTGAGCCAGGCAGGAGGTGGGCGGCTGGCGGTGAGGTACGTACCTCTCGTCGTAGGCGAAGGAGACCTGCGCGGGGAAGAGAACGTGAGTCGCGGATTCAGAGGAAGTGGAAAGGGGAGCGGGGGAGGGAGCGCGTGGGTGTGTTACCTCGGGGAACTTGTAGGCGAGCGCGACCTCGGGGTCGATGGACGCCGCGGGTTTCGTCGCCATGGCCGTCGAGCTCTGCTGCGTCCGGTCACCCGCCGGAGTGGTGGGTGATGATATAGAGGATGGGTACAGAGGAAGAAGAGTCGTGTCGTGCAGGCAGAAGTGGAAGAAAGCGAGGTGGAGGTCAAGCAAAGCAAGACGGAGCAGCCGCCGAGCCAGTTCGCGCCGCTGACTGGTGGGCTCGGCTGGCCTGGACGAATGGGGAGCCAGTCAAAAGTTGACTATTCAAATTTGATAAATTTTCGTACGAAAAGACTGTGGCAGCATCACATTTCACATGGCGTATCGTCACACAAATCGTGCCGCCAAGTCTTGCAACAAAATGTGCAACGAAATGATCTTGCTTTGATAGGTGACAGCTTTGCTTTGTTTGCTCTGGAAAATTGAGCCGTCAAAGTTCAAACCATGCGTGCTCGCCGTCGCCATTATAGCATTTTGTAATCTGCCGCGGCCCAACTTCAGTCCGCATTACTGTTGGGTGATCGTCGCTTTTCCTTTCCTTGACACGTGAACGGATGGAGCCGACGTGGCAATGTCGTGCTTGTCACGTTTTCATGATAAGAGAGTACACTCGATTAAGATAATGCCATTCTGATCTACTCCATGAAATAGTTCAACCGTCATTTTTTCTACTAAATGTATCGCCTCATGCGAAATACAAGTCTATGATATGATAACATAGTTTGTAATTGCCCTAGTTGTATATATTTACTGAAAGTCATACATGCTTGTCACTAGATGGCCAAACTTAGATATGTTTGATTAATATGAATACTAGGATCACTTACATTTTGTATCAAAGTAGTAGTTATGCACTACAACTACAATACCTTCAAAGAAGGAGGTGTTATTCAATTTCAATAGTGTGAACTTCTTTCTTTCGTCCCATTAAAAATCACCCAACTTCCATACATAATTCCGTCTAGCATGTGTTCCATCTTCCCCGCCCATGTGGAATATACTCGGTGAGCTCATCACACATGCCACATTCCATATATTAATAATATACATATTAATTTGGGCTAGGATATTTATATAAAGTTACTGAGCATTGTCGTCAATTATGCTAACTTGTTTTTTGCCTAATTTATCATTTGGCAAACAAAATCTGATTGCTTATTTTTCACACGCGTTGGAATGGCAAGGGGGAGGGGGCGATGTCGCCTTTCTGTTGAGCAATGGGGAAATTTGGGAGGGGGGGGGGGGGGGGTTGTAGGAAATGGGATTATGAGGATCATGGTTTTATTCCGAGCAAGGTGAATCGTAGCCGTATGATTCGATTGAACGACCTATGTCATTGTGGGCACACTAGCGTGGTTCTTCTGTTAGGCTGAATTTTAACGGAGTTGAGCATTTTTGGGCCAAGATTGTTCTTTTTCTGTTTTAGTTTTGGTGCATTTACTTACTATCTTTTATGCCTTTAAATTTAATGTTTACTCATTGTTTTAAATATAATTGCCTTATAACCTAGAGAGAAATATCTTTGGGAACAAAGATACCTAGTGGAAGTAGGGAATGCAAAAAACTTTGTATTGTATACTTAACACTAGTTCTATTAAAGCCCAACCTATTTAAACTACTTGAATTATGATGATATTTTTTTCGAGATTGTATTATGATGGTATTTAAATTATATTATACGTTTTTAGTGTATTTTTCAAAAATTTACAATGGATGTGCTGAAGTTTTGTTGTTTAGAGATTATGGCACCCACAGTTTTGGGGTCCTGGAGCCGTCACTGAGTAAAAGAACAACCCGTTGAGAAACCCCAAATACATCTTGTCAAGGGAGTGAGGTTGATTGCTTCATAAATTTTGGGGTCCAGTTAAAGGCCTACTCTTTTAATTAAATCTCTACTCTTAATAATAAATAGTGAAAGCCCCCTTCTCTTACCTACTTTGACTTGTATCTTCAGTGCCTCAATACAATACGAGCACTGGAAATGATGTTCAATAAAAATTGGTCTATTGCCCCTATGTAGGCGGGTTTCCCCTCTCCTCTATGCGAGTCCTCTTTTAGTCTATTCACGTTCCTATGTCTATCGCTGTCGCCCTATTCTCTCAGTGGAAAATGAAGGAGAGTACCTTCTCTTTAGCTCCCAACATCAAAGATCGACCCCCTCACGTCCAGTTTGGCAGCCACCGTGACATGTTTCACCGTCGCCTCCTATCTAGCGTCTAGCCCGCCAAATTCGTCTACTCTATTTTGACTCTACGACAGTGTCTTTATATAAAAACCCACACGAGACGTATTGGCCTCTTTGATTTGTGTGATAGAAAAAACAAAATCTTATAGGATCCAATCTATTAAAACACCAACATAGGAAAATTTACCATAGGATCTAACTCTCCAAAAACCCTATACAATGCCTTCGAATCAAATAGGCCACTTGACTTTCGACATAATACATCAACTATATACTTATTCAACACCATTTCCAATAATTTGTACACCCCAATCTCGAGCTAAATATACTTTCTCGTAGTTGTTTTTTCTGTTCGCCCTTCGAAATTTTGTGCGCTAGTTCTTTCTTCTCAAAGATTCTTTTTTTACAGTAAATACAACGATATATTATATGATCGAATAGTACATGGTAGAGATACATGAGCTGACTATATCAAATATAAAATAAAGTCTAAAAAAGAAATAAGCAAATCTTCGAAATCTTCAAACTCTTTCTTCTTCGAAGATACGATCTTGTACTTTTCTGAAAGCAGCCGTAGAACGACAAAGATACCAAACCACACACCTGTGAATATCAACAAAGGTTCTCCATAATTTTAATTTTGAGCCGCAATGCCAAGGATAGGTGCACGCACCCAGCCATTAAAGTAATCAACCAACATTGGCAAGAGTACCAACACCAATATTCCAGGGAAAAGAAACCGAACAGCCTGGTCGACGTCGCCGGGAGCTATTAGTACGAATCACCATTGTCGAGGACGTAGCAGTCGGGACAACAGCCATAAGAAACAGTTCAAAATCGATTTGGCGAAGCAAGATCTAAAGAACCATACCTAGACAATCTTAACCTTCCAAAACCACCATTGACGTCGGGAAGAAGATCTTGCCGCCAAACGAAGACCAGAAGATTGCTTATTATAGACAATGCCATCTCCATTAATAAAGAAGACGATTACCAAAACCCTAACCAAACTGTTGAAACACTACTATTATTAAAAACTTCACTTATAGATCGGGTTCCCTACCCCTCCCAACGTCAGCAAGGTCGACCGGAGGAGGGGGAACCGATCTACGGTGGAGGTGGAGGTGGAGGAGGAGGAGATGGAGCTGGCGGCGGCTAGGTTTCTGAGTAGCTCTATCGTACGATTTCACTTGCTGATCGCTTCCCCCCAAAGATTCTAATCCCCGCCATCGTCTGCAAGGAAATAAGAACTGGACAAGACTAGCTGGAAGCGGGACCCACGATGCCGCCAGATTCCAGTGGCCCCACCAAACAGCGAGCGAGCGGCGGCCGACTGACGCTACTCTCTTCCAGTCTCCATTTTTGTTTGACAATTCTCTTCCAGTCTCCTTCCTCCTTGCGTCACAATTAAACACCACCACATTCGGAAAGAACAAAAAAAAGAAAAGAAAATCCGGCTAGGGCGATTCGACTCCGGTCGCCTCCCAGGTCTCTCGCTTCGCTTCTGCCTTGCTCCGATCTCTCGCCTCCGCCGCGTCTGTCACCTATCCAAGGCCGCCGCCGCTGCTGCTCAGGTCCGAGCCGCCCTAGGTAGGTTAAGGATCCACTTTCCCTTACCCTCTCCTGCTGCCTGCTGCCTGTTGGGTATCTCGTCTCACCGGATTTCTCTTCTCCCGCACCGCAGGCAAGAAGGCTCCGCTGATCGGTTTCCTCACCCTCACCCAGGCCGGGAGGGACAGGTACCCCTCCCCTCCCCTAGATTTACAGAGTCTCCGCCACTAGAGTAGTGGTCAACTGGTCATCCCCTTCTTGCTTATCAGCAGCGGATCCCATCCTTTAATTGCATTCTTGTTAAGCGAGAAGCGTGAAATGCGGCGCTAGGCTACACCCTCTCGTGACTACTGTCAGTATATCTTAGCTGGGCTGATTATTCATTCATCATTTTGGGTTGGGTGCCTCGGCTAGTCAGTCCTGGTTATCATTTCTTTGCCTTGTTCTGCATCCTTTACCTGCATAGATAGGTATTCCTAATTCCCCTGCTAGTAGCTTTTCACCCGATCCGCCCTACTCCATAGTCAAAATCAGTCATGTTAGTTGCAGCAGCTTGTTACCGATAGTTTGTACTGCTCCCTACTTTAGCGGGGTTATGCGCGACATCCCTACCTCCTAGCTAGCATATTGAAGTTCTTCTACGGCTTTCAGTGCATTTCTTTGTGGCTTCAAACTTGTACTATCACTCTTGTCATAAGGTACATTTGTTTGTACTAGCACAGGACTAAGTCACTAACCACATATTTTTCTGTTCTCATAGGTGCAGTGTTGTATCCTTTTTAAGCTTGGAAGATCACTAGGTAGGTGATCAATTGACTCAATGGGCCTGGAGGAGCAAGATGTGCAGCCGGACGGCCATGGAAAGCCCGACACCGTCAAGCCACCGACTCCGGATAATGACCAGAAACCGGGCACCCCACGTGTATCAAACTGCAGCACCGACAGAGACTCCGGCCTCCCCCTCTGCCGGGTGTGCCACTGCGCGGAGCCTGATCTGAGAGGCGAGTCCGCTCTCGGTTTCTTAGGCATTCTACCGCCTTCTCCGTCGTGTGCCGACAAGGACTCGAGCAACGACGCCACTGCCAAGACCTCCACCAGCAAGGATGGCTCCGAAGCTCCGACGTTCCTCGAGTTCATAAGCCCCGAGGGGGAGATATTCGTGTGTCCCACCGACGTGAAGTCGGGCACTCTGCGTCCTCAGGACGATGTCATGACCCTAGGATGCTCTTGCAAGAACGAGCTGGCCCTCGCGCACTACGCGTGCGCGCTCAAGTGGTTTGTCAGCCACGGATCCACCGTGTGCGAGATATGTGGGAATGTCGCTGCCAACGTGAGGCCTGAGGATTTCAACAAGGTCCTCGCGTCCGTCAAGGATTATGAGGCTCTGAGGGAGAGGACGTCTACTGGGCAGCTGTCTTACTCGCAGTATAGTGCGGATGCAGCTGTTGATCTGGTCGCCCTTGCGGCGATACGAAGACAGCGGCTTTGCGAGATATCGTCATGGTTCAATCCTCACAATACACATGTGGTGTTCTCTCAGAGGCATAACGAAGAACTCGCAGTTAGCCCAAGTAATAATTCTGTTGAACTCGGCGTTGTGGCCGCAAGAGCAGCACACGCAAGGCGGAGTTTTGGGGGTACTGGAGTATTTGTTGCTATTGCCCTTGGTTTTGTTCTTCTTGCATGGTTTGTTGCTCCACATGTTGGCAAGGTATCTATCCTTCATAGCTTCATTCTTAACTTTATGTATTTCTTTAGCATTCCAAAGTTATGGCACTCTTTCTGGACATGATCATTCAAATTTCTTCGAGTTTTATTTCACAAGCACAGATAGACAAACCTTATATTTAGGTTCAACAAAAGTACATACAATCATTTTGGATGCACATTCAGCTGCACATCCATTCTAAGATGAATTGCAGAATTGGTGATATTTTTAGAGGCATACAGCAGCGGTTTTATTCTTGTGGTTCCTATCAATTTTACCTTCAGAATGTGGTGTACATCTCAAAATTATCAGTGGACACTGCTGTACACACCAACTCATACTTTTTCATGTTATGATAGGCCGCTTGTTTTTCTGGCAAAACCGTATATAGTAACGTCCAGTGAAATTTCAGCAGTTAACGTGTGCCATCTTTATTCGTAAGTTGTGTGGTAGAGCACTGAACTCATTGTAGATCTAAAGTATGGTAGTCTGATGCAGAAAACATAGGTGTAGCTATGACTTTATATCCTCAGGTTTTGCTCTCGTCATGCTTATCATGTGAAAATTTATTTCTTTTCTCTGTATGTGTATGGTGCTATATGCATGTATTATTGTCAAGTCAGCATCAACTATAGATCAGAAGTGTGATGATTTTCCTCATTTTTTGAAATTTCTGTGCAGAAAGCTGCTGCAATTAGTCTTCATATGCTTCTCGGAGGTCTATGCTCATTGACTATAATAATATCGCTGAGATTTGTAAGTACATATATCGTATTTTCTTGTCATATCCTTAACTTTTATTGCGACCACTTACTCAGAAATAACTGATGATACTTCCTGCCGGTGGCACTGTTTATGTGACTGACTATGGTGCAACTTCCATCATCCTCTGTATTTGCAGGTCTTCCCAAGAATCCAGTTTGGATCATTACGATGCTGGGCGATCTTGTTTGTGTCCTGGTTCCTGGTCTTTGGAGTCTGGGCTTCACGGACACGCACCGTACGCTCTTCATGACTAGTTTGCAGTATATCCTGTATCATATTGAGGAATTAGGATTGCGTCATGAGAGTGGCATCCACGGCAGTGTTAGGTATTGCATCCTTGTCTATATTCACCCCTATATCATTTTTGTATTTTTCTTACATAAATATTTCAGATGTATGCGTTTGATCAAGGAAACATATGATAGTGGGTGTAAATAGTTAACTTCCACTCATTCGTGATACAGTTGGACTACTATTCATCGTTGTAAAAATGGAAAACAATTAGTCTAAACTTTTTTCCTGAGGTTCCCAGCATCGTCCTGGATCTTCTTTCGCAGAAGAAGTGAACCTGGGCAACTTTAAGACTGTTCCAACCCCTTTGCATGGTCTGCTCTCCTACCACATCCCTCATTTTGATACAGGTGGTCGAGTACCCTTTCTGGCACCGCTGAGAAGGAGCAGGAGACGCAGGAGGTGCATACGCCCAGCTTGTAGACAAGATAGCAGAACACTAGGACTGGATGTCTATATATGCCGAGGAAGATCAAAGATGTCATGTGTAATGTAAGCTGTAGATGTGAGTTGCTGAAGCAGAGGCATGTATAGGTGTGAGTGTGTGTATGTACCTACCTAAGTAGAGGAGGAAGAGCGTGGCGGACATCGTCGCCGTCTTTGCGACGATGTCCGACGATATATAGTTCTGCTGGTTTCCAGAATATTGGAAGTGGACTTAATTTGCTGGAGAAGGACCGAAAAAACTCCTCCCGGGTCGCCTCCCTCCCAGGCGGCTCCGGAGGCGCCGCCACCCACAACCCTAGAAAAAGCCTCCCGGCTCAAGCCCCTGCCGCCGCTGCTGCCCTTGACGGCGGTCGTGGCGGCGCCCACCCTGACGACGGTGGGTAGGAGAGGTGGTTCGCGGTGGCGTCTCGGGGGCGGTGAGGCGTGGCGGCGGCCATGGGGCGGCGTGGTCGAGGATCAACGCCTGAGGATCCCGGTGGAGCGGCGTCGTGGTGGTGGTGGGGAGTCGCCGGCGGCCGGCCGATTTGGTCGTGGTTCCGTCGCGGTGAACTGGGCTTCGCTGCCCGATCTCGCCCTCGTGCGGATCTGGGTATGCTGAATCCAGCCGGGGCCGGCCGTGGTGTTTGGCTGTGGTCTTGGCCACGCCAATGATCTAGGGTTTGGCACCGGTCTACCCCTCCATTGCTGCCGTTCCTACTTGGTGAGTTCTCGCGGCGTCGGGGCCTGCGAGGCATGAGAATAATGGCGGTGGTCCTAGGGTTCCAAATCGCGAGAAGACGAAGATCTGCTTGACGCCGGTACCTTGATCTGGCAAGAGTGTCGAGTTTCGGAAGGCTCCGCCGGTGATCTTTCAAGGGCTAATTCCCAGAGTTTGCTGGATCGGAGGGATTCGGTCGCGCCGGAGGGAGCGGCGTGAAGCTCTACTTCTGTGCCATCATGGGCAAATCCATGGTGTAGTCAGAGGCAGGGAATGTCATGAAAGCTGAGATTAAAGGACTAGCAGATGGCGATTGGAGGCTTGGCGTCGATGAGGAATTTGCTTGGAGTTGCAGGAGGCGGAGCAGCGGTATGTTAGTGGGGCAACATCACATGTGAAGTTCAAAGTTCTTCCTTTCAGGGTGAAAATCCAAGGCCTGGCCTTGATTGGTTGTGCCTGGCAATGTTCTTGCTGAAGACATTGTTTTGAGAGCGGGGACTATTATCTTCAGGGTGAAACCCAAGGTCTGGCCTTAATTGGTTGTGCCTGGCACTGTTCTTCTTGAAGACGTTGCTTTTGAAGATTTGGACATCAGGTGGTGTCTTGGTGGTGGTTGTGCGGCTGCTGCAATGACTGTAACTCTGTAGCGGGACTTTTCTTTTTATTTCTTCTTCTTATTGTCTTTCGGCTGTGTGCATCCGTAACAGCTTTGGTTGTTGCGTTGTTGCAGAGGCTGGGTGTAATTTGTATCTCCGCGATATTAATATACACTCTTTATCTAAAAAAAAGTAAAAGCAACCAAAACTAGGATTCAGAATGGTCTTGTTTTTTCTTGCCTGAATCAGATTCAAAACATCAAGCTTTTGCGCGGCAAAATTATATTTGGCTATGTTCTCTAAACATAAAGGGGCATGTGAGAATGCACGGGTATTCATCTAGTATTGCTAATTACATCATTATCTAAAAACAATCCTAAAAAAAATCCTAAGTAGTAAAAATTTGGTCTACTCCTTCTACGCTCCAAGTATAAGTATACACATCTACGGCTTTGTCAATAGTTTGTTTGTCTGGTTTAATTCCACATGTTGCACGTATCAGATCGGCACCGCCGGTGGGTCGAGATCGAGTGGCGGCGGCATGGCCTTCTTCTGCTGGACGACGATGACAGAGCCCATCTCCAGCGACTCATCCGACGCGAGGATGTCCCCGACCGGGCCCATCTCGTCGCACTCGACCCAGCGCTCGAGCCCTGCCAGTAGCCCCGCCGGCTGCCGGCCGCCGTGACCCACCACGACCAGCGCGTACGCCCCGGCCATCCCGCGCAGCGCATCCACCACGTCCGCCGGCACGCTGACCGCCTTCTCCACGTACGACGCGAGCTCCTTCGCCACGTACTCGTGATGGAACGCCGCCATGCAAACCTCGTCGGGATCGTCGACGCCGGTGTCCACCACCACGGACACTTCCCCGTCGGAATGATCGTGGGCGCGTGTCGTCGGCCTGCTTCCGTCGTCGGCGTCGGCGTGCTTGCCACGCTGCACGAAGCGGATGACGGTGAGGCTGACGGTGTCGTTCTTGACGAGGCGGCAGGCGAAAGCCACGGCCTCACGGTCGTCGGGCCCGCCGAGGAAGACAGCGGCCACGTGGGTCGGCGCGTCGTCGCGCTGGTTTCCCAACGTTTCCTCGCTCGTAGATATCTTTGTCGGCAGCTGGAAACTCGTGCCGCCGCTCCGGAACGGGCGGTCGGCGAGCACGGCGACGGTGCACGGCGCGCGCTCCAGCGCCCCAAGGCACAAACGCCGGCGGTCCTCCCACCGGCACACCATCTTCCCGTCGTAGAGCTGCTCCTTGTGGTAGGGAACCAGTAGTACGTCCGCGCGGACCTCTTCCGTGCAGCGGCGGACGGTCTTCAGATTCGTGACGGGGCCGCGGTCGCCGGCGTCGATCTGGCGGATAACGAGTCCGGTAACGGAGGCGAACAGGTCGACGGTCCAGTTCACCTGCGTGGCGGCGTCGTTCATGCGGTCCACGTGCTTGTCGCTGTCGAGCTGAACCCGCTCGTGGTAGCGCTTGGCGCCGCCAGTGCCTTCGCGGGCGTGCTTGCGCGCCGCGTCGTAGAGGTGCAGGACGTGCACGGCTGGCTGGACGCCGGGCTTGCTCGCCAGCAGCTCGACGAGGCTGAGCATCCCGGGCGCGCCGCGGGTTCCGTGCACGCCGGCGAGCATGTGCAGCTCCGACGACTGGTCATCGGGCACCACCAGGCGCTCGAGCGACCTGTGGCCGCTGCTCAGGTACGCTTCCCTCTCCTTGCGGTAGATCACGGAGAACACCGGCCCGGCGATGACGGTGCTGATCATGCTCCCCATCACCATCGCCATCAGCGCCTGCTCCGCCCAGATCCCTTCCGAGCTGGCGAAGCTCATGTCGATCATGTTGACGTGGCCCTTGATGTTGAGGAGGACGCCGAAGCGCGCGGCGTCGCCGAGCGGCATGTGGAGGAACCTGGCGGCACCCATGGTTCCAAGGCACTTGCCGACGAGGCCGAGGATGGTGAGGAGGATTGCCGGCACGACGCCGGCGCCGGACATGGCGCTGAAGTTGAGCCGCATCCCCATGGTCGCGAAGTAGAAAGGCAAAGCCAGCGCGTGCAGCGGGTACGCGAGCGCGTGCATGACGGTCCTGGCCACGGGGCCCTCCCTCGGGAATGCCAGCCCCAGCAGGAGGCTCGCCGGCATCCCGTCGAACCCGGCCCGCCGCGAGAAGTTGCCGACGAAGGAAACGGCGATGAGGATCAGCGCCAGCTCCCAGTTCCCGATGCGGTGCCTCCCCGCGTTGCGGCGGTTCAAGAACGCCACCGCCGGCCGGAGCAGCGCGAGCGCGATTCCCACCATGAGCAGCGCCAGCACGCCGAGGCCCAGCCGCTGCGACGCGCTGTACCCGGGCGTCGGGAAGAGGCCATCTTCATGCAGGAGAAGACGCCCTCGCCCACGATGCAGATGACGTTGGTGGCGATGGCGGTGGCGACGAGGAGGCGGCCGGTGCCCGTGGCGGAGAGGCCCATCTCGTGGACCATCCGCGAGACGTCGACGGAGGAGGTGTTGGCGATGGTGAGCATGAGCACGGCGGCGAGCAGCTCGGGCGACCTGACGGGGTGTGCATCATGCTGCCGTACATGCCCCCGGACACGAAGGCGGCGAGGAGGAGGCAGGTGGCGACGCTGGCGTAGGTGGCTACGATGCACCGGCGGCTGTCGTTCCAGAGCGCGGAGAGGTCGGCGTCGAGGCCGACGTAGAACATGTAGAAGATGCGCGCCTCGGAGACGTACCACTCGTACGTGTCCTCCACGTTCACCACGTCCACGTGCACGATCACCTCTTGCAGACCCAGGCTCCCCACCATGACCCCCGCCTGCAAGAACAAACGCTAAATTGATCACCGGAGACAGAGACGAGAGGCTGCGCGTGTGCAATTAATGGGGGAGTGTGCGTACGATGATCTGGGAGATGGCGCTGGGCTGGTTGTGGCGGCGGAGGGAGAGGTGGATGAACTTGCCGAGGGCGATGACGACGGCGGCCTGGAGGACGATGAGGAAGAGCGTGTCTAGGGACACGTTCTGGAGCTCCGGGTCCAGGTCGCAGTCGACGGGTCTCGCCATGGCGCTGGCAATTATATTCCTCCTTAATTAGTTCCGTCCGGCTGGCTGGCCGGCTCCGGTTCGTGGTGCTCGCCGATGACGACTTCGTCGGCGGCGGCAGCGCTCCGGCTAGAAGGCACAGGATCGTCGCGCCGTTCGTCGGTTCGTGAGGCTGGTGATCAGTTTGGCAATGGATGGTCGTGGTCTCGTGGACGGCCACGGTGTCGGTATGCCTGTTGAGGGGAAAAAACTGATGAAGAAGCTTCGTCCTGCGTAGCTGGGCCTGAAACTGCTACTAGGCCATGAAATCTTGATCGGCCTCGTCGTCTGATGGGCTGGCCAGACTGTGCCACATGGCAGACGAGAGCCCGCTTCCTCTTTTCTTTTTCGGAGGGAGATTCGAGTATTCAACGGTCGCCATCTCCTGCAGTAATGTTGCAGCTAGCAGATCATGGCCAGATCAGCTGCCGCTAGACCGGCAGCCAAGAACAACGGTGCCACGCACAGCAGCCGCCACCTTTCCGCCGCAAGCCGCTGCAGATTTCGCTCCTTCAACCTAACATCCATGTCCTTAGCATCGCCACCACTGATCACTCCAAACGATGGCTTCGAGAGGGACTGCTACGCAGAAGCACCGCCATCGCTCGATCCTGAGGAGTCTGAGGTATCTCATCAAGTTGCTTTGGACGAGGGTGCGAGACCATTAGATGCGGTGTGCAAGAGCATCGGCAGCCTCTACCTCTGCATCCCCCAACCCTATCTGGAGGCCCACCAATCGCGCGTCACTGCCACACGCTGCTCCGGACCGGAGCGTCGGTGCACCGCCTACTGGCTATGAGATCCGCCGCCTGAGGGCTCGTCGTGGTCGCAAGACGACGACGATCCTGCGTCACCGGCAATGACGCGATGTGGGAGGGGTGGCGGCACCAGGCGGCGACAACCTCCGAGTCGCCCTGCACGACGCGAGGGTCCTAGTAGTAAAACATATGTGTCCACCATCCATGAAGCATGGAAGTATGGCACTGGGGTTGAACACCAGGACGATACACCCTTCTCTCAACAACGTCATGCACGCGCCCGTTGGTGGGCATGATCTACACCCGGACACCTTGCGCCCAGTGGCGGAGCTAGACAGATGGTAGAGCCTGGGCAGGCAATGAAGCAAATGAGCCAGATTAGTGTTTGCCCAGAATTCTGCTCACGGAATCTTCATGTTTTGGTCAAATCTCAGTGGAGCTTTCACGGCTGAGCCCGGGCAACTGCCCGGGGTCGCCGGGAGTTGCGCCGCCCCCTGAATCCATCCTTGCGATTTTTGGTATCACACATGTTCAAATCGCAGATTCTCTTCCCACATAAAGAATTCGAAGGAAAGAAAGTATTAATTTACACTTATTCAAAACTTGAGAGTGATAGGTTAATTACACTTATTCATTTCATTCGAGCCTTTTTCTTTTTTCCGAGGCGTTGGGGTACGAACACGTCCGACCCTTGTGGCTCTAGGCCTTGAGCTCGTCCTGCGTTGCCTGAACCCTACCTGCCTCCAACCATAACATCTGGCATACAACCCCCGCCCGACGTTCGGTCGATTTGCTGTACCGAGCGGTCGTTGTGGTTGCGTCGAAGAGGAGACGTGTAGCCTCCTAGGAGTACTAGAGTCGCAAGGGAGCAACCAAAACGAGCATGACTTCGACAACATCACCCACCTCACGCACCAGATCTTGTATTTAGCGCGGTTTTCTATGTTTGCTATGGGCGGAGGCTAGGGTGAATTCTCATCGGTGTGGAGAGTGCTTTTTCGCCTGTGTTGAGAGTTATTTGTCGGTTAACTGGAGTGCCTGATGTATTGGCTCAGCTGTTGGGTGTATAGAGAGTGGGAAGCATGAAATCAGCTGCAAATACAATTCTAATTTTAGTTGGTCTTATTAATTGATTTAGTCACATATCTCAACAAATGAGTGCTACATCTATAGATAATAAAGCGATTGAATACTAAGTTCAGATAATCGATGGGGTTTGGATTGTGAGTATGGGATTGAATTATGGTCAAAGGTAAGTGCATTATTGGATTTTTAGTCGTGTGGGGTTATTCTTAAAAGATTTTGACTATTAATAAATTTTTAAATATTCTGGATTTTTCATTTTAATTTGTCTCATGTGTGTTACTTGGTTCGTTTTGGATGGTAGATAGACATAGATGAAAATCTCTTGGGTTTTTACTAGTAGGCTAGACAATTAATTGGGGTCAATATCTATGATAGTCTCTACATGTTTAATTGGTGGACTGGAATATCTATAAGGCCCTATATATGAGTGTTTGATGGACTTGGATAAAAGGGGTAGACATGTGGTTTTAAAGTTGATAGATTCAAAGAAGATATGCACTATTTGGGGATTAGTGTTAATGCTTACTATTGTGATTTAGCTTTTTTAACACCGGTATTGTTGGGTAGTAAGATAGAATATTTTTGGATAGTCCATCGAAGAAAAATATCATTGGGTAATGTATCGAAGAAAAATATCATTGGGTAATGTATCGAAGAAAAATATTAAATATGTGAATACTTATCACAAAGTGAGAGCTTTACAAGTCTTTTTAGTAACATACTCCCCTGTTTCAAATTATAAAATGTTTTGAATATTTCAATGTGGACTATATACATAATAAAGTGAATGGACTGCTAGTACTTACTGCTAGTACTTACGCAATTTTTCTGATGAGTTCAACCACATACGACAAACTAGTCATATATAGTAGATTTACATATGGTCCAAATACTAGTGCAAGGTAGAAGCGGCACATACGTGTTAACGGGGAAGGTCCCTGCCATAACATTGTCGTTGTCGGCCATGGCGATGAAGAGGATGTATGCGAAGTCGGCATTGGCGTGGAAGTCTCGAACAAAAGTGAGCAGGATCTCGAGGGACCGGGTTTTAGAGGCCTGCTGTCCTGGACATGCCTGCACGCGGTTGCCGGGATGGAGAAGCCTGAAAGCAGCGCAATAAAAATTAATCTTTCACCAAAAAAGGCTCAACTCGATTCACGAAACGTGGCGTGCGTGGCGTGGCGAGGCGGGGTGGCGGAGGAGGAGTGGTGCGCGTAGGCTCCTCCTATTCTCATTCACTTATCAGTGGGAGAAGGGTTGTCCTTATAAGCAGCTCCCCATCTTTCCCAACTAGCAATTTGGGACTAAGTTTAGTCCACTAGTCACAAAGCTTCCACAAAGTGAATGGGTCTCTCAGATTTGAAAATTTCGGCTAGATCGATGGGCTGCAGCCCATTAAAAACTAAGATGAATCTACATAATGAAATACATCACATACATGTGAATCAGAAAAAAGATATACATCTTTTAATTAGAAACGAAGGGAGTAGAATATATCACAAAATCTAATTTGTGGCAATGTTGTCCTCTCATTAACCACCTTTTCCACTCACTCCTACACATTTTGTGCATAATTGAATAAATTGCATGTTATTTCTTCTTATATTTAAATATGAATTCAACTATAAAAATGTTGTTGACTGCAATGCCTTACGAGGCTATGACATCACAAATGGAGTCGGATCATTGGTGTGCCCTCCTGGAGCGTTGGTTCGATAGGGCGCTAACCTAGTTTGTTGGCCGAGATCTCTTGTTGGCCAGCCGTAGCGTTGTAATATTGGGCGTGCTCTCTTTGGACTTGTATTCAACTTCATTAATGAGCTGAAACACGAAGCTTTTTTGTTTTCTCTAGAGAGAATTTCTTTATGCTTGAAATATGTTTGATTTGTGGTCAATGTATCACATCAATGGTTTTGGTTACCAGAAATAAATTTCGTTACAGTCCGGCAACTTGATTTCCTGAGCCCCCTCCGTAAATGAGCAAAAACGAAATTCAAACTTCATATTTTTGAATTCAATTTAAAAACTAACTAGCTCTTGCTGAAAAATTATTAGCTCAAAATTCGTTTGAGAATTCTGGTGGTAACCGGACGGTATTTCCCAATACACAGTATCCACAAATCGTGAGCCATCTCGGTAAATTTTGATTCCCCGGGGCTACGTTTCTGGCATGCACGTATATAAAGCATTTCTGTTCAATATTTCTGAAGTTTAGAACAAATTTACTCGTGAGCGCAAAGTCAAAATACTCACGTTCGTTAAAAATAATAACCATTGCAAGATACCAGGCGTTGGATTAGAAAAAAATGACTTATTTTTTACTGGATTGGAAAATGACTGAAGGTAAAGAAAGATTTGGTGATTTGTCGTTTTACCGATGAATTTTCGTTTCTGAAATGAGCGGGAGGAGAGCTGGGGGCAGCCAGTTAACAGCTGGCTGCCAGCCGACGTGGCATGTGGGCCAGCGCTTGTGACCAGCTCCAGCCACAGGATAGACATCTAACCGCCGTGCGCGAACCGCCTTTATAAGCAGGGGCCCACCCTCTTCTCTCTCTCTCTTCTCCCACCACCACCTCTCTCTTCCGTCTCCGGCAAGCGAGCGCAGGCGCAGACGAGCGAGGCCAGCCGCCGACCAACTTCCGTCCACGAAATCTTCGCCGTACATCGCGAGGTACCTCCTCTTCCGTCCTCCTCCTCCCCAACTTTCTCCTTCCTTCCCCGCTCTCGCCGTCGATCGCCGTCGGCGTGTGCGCTCGAAATGGTACCAAGGATCGGTTGCTTGCGCAGGGACACCATGGACCACGGCCTTCTTCTTCGGAGGGTATCCAACTGGAGGCGCTTCTGGGAGGAATTCTTGAAGGAGTTGGAGAGTAAGTTCCGCGGCGAACTCGAGCAGCAAGGGCTCGGCTACATCACCAGGCGCTTCCTGGAGTGGCTGCGCGCGCGGAGGGATTCGGAATACTCTGGGGAGAGGCGCGAGCTCGCCGTGAAGGATCTCACCAACCTCGGCGAGTTCCTCTTGGAGAAGATCGTCTGCGCGCCCCGCTCACTGCCGCCGTCCCTCTCCCTGCTCGTCGACGGGACGACGCGCCTCACGCTCCCGAGTTTCCGCGTCGATCACATCCCGCTGCCCGACTCCTTATTTTACCCTACAGAGTCACAGACGCCGGGCTCATCTTGGTGCCCAAGTTCGCCGACGGGGCGCCGCGCCTCGGCCCCATCCTCCGCTGCGGGTCTGGCCTGCTCCGTCAACCCAAGACCACGCCGAGGCTCCCGCTTCTGCTTCCTCTGCCTCGAGATCCCACCGGAGATGCCCCACCTGACCCGCCCCGCGGCCCCAGATGGGAGTGGATCGCCGTGGGTGCCGTGGTGGTGGTGACGCTCGCGCTCCTTGCGAGGAGGAGGCGTGCGCTGCGCCTGCGCCTGGAGGCAGCCCGGCGCCGCGCGGCTCAAGTCGCGGCGGAGCAGGAAGCAAGCCGCGTCGCCGACGAGGCCCAGCGCCGCGCCGAGGAAGAACATCGCGCCCGTGGACGAGAGCTACTGGATCAGGCACGGCGTGAGGCGGAGGCGCTTCGGCTCGACGCCGACGACGGCACCCCGGGGATCACGCCATCCTCGCCTGAGGACAGCACAGCGGCCGCTTCTTCAACCGCCTCTGCACCGGGTTCTACCACGGCCGCCGCTTCTTCCTCCGCCTCGGCCCCGGGTTCGACCACCACAGCCGCCGCTTCTTCGACCACCTCTGCACCGAGTTCGACCACGGCTGCCGCTTCTTCGACCACCTCTGCACCGAGTTCGACCACGGCTGCCGCTTCTTCGACCACCTCTGCACCGAGTTCGACCACGGCTGCCGCTTCTTCGACCACCTCTGCACTCGGTTCGACATGATTCTTGCTTTGCACGAATACTCTGAATTCCTTTGACACTGTGTCTGCTACTTCGCTTTTTGCGTGGAGAATCACGTGTTACAATGTGATGCTGGATTGCTGGTCAGAATTTTGTTCAGGATTACTCCGATCGTGAGACATGCATGCTTTCAATTTTCTCATGATATATTTGCACGCAATCGGCTATCGGTTCTGAACTGTACTAGCATGTGATGCATTTCATCTCTGTCAATGTGATTTGGTTCTTCTTACCATCTTGAATGAAAATGTGTTGTTCTTATCATCTTAAATGATATCAAATCTGCAAATACTGGTAGTGCTGCAGGAAAGATTATTTCCACCCTGATTAATTATCACATCTAAGCTTTTCATGGTTTAAGTTATCTAAATCGATTACAACCAGAAGCAGCATCTAGTGTGGTGGCAAGCAGGGTCTGATGGAGACCATTTTTCATGCAATCTGGGTCCAATCTAGTGTTGGTGCATGCAAATTTCAGCTATATGCATTAGCTCCTAGTTGGATTTTGCCCTCATCTCCCGTCTGTAGTGTTTTTTTTTTGCGAAGACAGATACAGCAGTGCACCGACAAATTACAGACAGGCCCTCGAAAGAAAGGAAAATACAAACCAGCCCCTCTGCAACTCAACGACGCCGGAGACGACGAGCGTCGTCGGTGGCGCGCCGCTGCTCAAGCTCCTCTTGCCTTGGAACAGGAGCCCCCCCAAGCAAGCGGGAATTCGCCGATCGTCGATCTCCCAAGATCTACGCCTGAGGCCGCCGTCGTCGTCACGCCGAAGCACCACAGTAGCCGTCGAAGGTTCTTGCACCAGATCCGCCATCCCGTGGAGTCCAGCGAAGGGGAAGGCGAGCCGAACAGGTCCGCGGAGCTGCGGGCTCGCCGTAGGCGGCAGGTCGACGCCGAAGCTCCACGGAGCTCCACCGTCGAGGGAGAGGACCACCACCTGCAAAAACAACACCGACCGCGCCTCCTCCACCATGACGCCGCCGGCCGACACCAAAATCACACCTACTAAACACATATGCACAGATCCGTCGATTCCCCGTCCTCCCGCCGCCGGAGCGGCCGCCGGAGGGCGGGGAATCGAGCGGATCGACGGCGATGCGATGGCGCGAGCTCGAGGGTCCAAAATTCGCCTCTCTACTGTGGACGGGGAGAGGGGACGGTCCAAGGTCGGTCGTACTTGATCCGTCTGTAGTGTTTTTGTTAAATTAAGGCTTCGTATTTGTTTCCAGACCCGCTTTAAATTATTCTAGTTTGGAGGGTGTAGTACTGTAATTTTTTATTGATGCACCTGAAATGCCAGAGGTAGTGGCGAAGTAACTAAGGTTATCTATTTTCTAGGTTGAAATTTTGTTCAGGATTACTTCGTGAGACATGCTGTCTATTTTCTCATGATAATTTTTGCACGCTCTGATGTACATCGTCTCTGTCAATGTGATTCGGTCAAGTGTCAGTAGTCATTCATGAATCAACATTGTTCTATCACTAACTGGAAATAATAATCTATTATCAGTCCACACTGCTCAACATGTCAAAACAACTCTGATGATTGGTAACTGTAGGAGTTCTATGCATAGCTTTCTTAGAAAGAAAATTGAGAATCACTACAGGAATGGCGAGCTATGCCGACGGCCGGACTCTATGCCGACGGTTTTTTGTCGGGGCCGTCGGCATAGGCTCCGACGAGGAATGTCCGTCGACGCGGCCGTCGGCACAGGTTTAGCCGTCGGCACAGGGTCTATGCCGACGGCAAAGCCGTAGGCATAGGTTCAAAAGGCTATGCCGACGGCAAAGGCTATGTTTTTTTTTCTGTTTTCGTTTAATATGAAATAATTCATATCTTTAAATCTATAAATCGAAATTTAACAAATAAAGTGTCTAAATTGATTAGAAAAATGAGAGGAATCCAAATATGACATCCATATCATCTTTTTCATCATGCATATGACTTTTTGCAACAAATTATGCCACGGGTCTATTTTGACCATTTTTTCAAAAAAATAAAAGAATGTGAAAAAATACCCAAAAAAATAAATCCTTTGGCATGGACTCCTTATATGTGTACTAGTTGCTAGGGAAAATGATAAACTTGAGTTTTGAAAAAATTACCACAAAACTTCTTCACAAAAAGATCAATCATCTATAAACATGTATAAGTTTCAAGTCAAATGACCTAGATATGATCATCTATGTACCATAGTTTGTGATAATGTGCCCATATTTCACACATAGGTTTGTCTTGTTATGACAAACAATGTTGCAGAAAAAAGTTTTTTCAAATTATGTTTATAAATATCATTTTTCATTTTTTAATTGTAAAAAATGTCATTTTTTGTGAAGCAAGTACAACAAATATGGTGCAAACTGGCACACATCCAATTTCCACACAAAGTAGATCATATTTGATGGACAATCCTGAAATATTATGAATTTTCTCGGTTTCTAACTAATTTCGCCTACTTAAATGATTTTATGTCTATTTTTGAAAGTAATTCAATTTTGAACTACAAATGTGTGATAGTTTACTCTGAAAATTTTACAAAAATCATTTTAAGATACAACAATAGTGGTTATATCACAGAACCATCGATGGTTTTAAAAAATGCGACCCCTTTGAATGAATACACACGACGGCCATTTTGATCGTTTTTTCGAAAAATTAAAAGAAAGTGAAAAAATACTCAACAAAACAAATCCTTTGGCATGGACTCCTTATATGTGTACTAGTTGCTAGGAAAAATGATAAACTTGAGTTTTGACAAAATTTCCATAAAACTTCTTCACAAAAAGGTCAATCATCTATAAACATGTATAAGTTTCGAGTCAAATGACCTAGATATGATCATCTATGTACCATTGTTTGTGATAATGTGCCCATATTTGACACATAGGTTTGTCTTGTTATGACAAACAATGTTGCAGAACTAAGTTTTTTCAAATTATGTTTATAAATATCATTTTTCATTTCTTAATTGTAAAAAATGTCATTTTTTGTGAAGCAAGTACAACAAATATGGTGCAAACTGGCACACATCCAATTTCCACACAAAGTAGATCATATTTGATGGACAATCCTGAAATATTATGAATTTTCTCGGTTTCTAACTAATTTCGCCTACTTAAATGATTTTATGTCTATTTTCCGAAAGTAATTCAATTTTGAACTATAAGTGTGTGATAGTTTACTCTGAAATATTTACAAAAATCATTTTAAGATACAACAATAGTGGTTATATCACAGAACCATCGATGGTTTTAAAAAATGCGACCCCTTTGAATGAATACACACGACGACCATTTTGATCGTTTTTTCGAAAAATTAAAAGAAAGTGAAAAAATACTCAAAAAAACAAATCCTTTGGCATGGACTCCTTATATGTGTACTAGTTGCTAGGAAAAATGATAAACTTGAGTTTTGACAAAATTTCCATAAAACTTCTTCACAAAAAGGTTAATCATCTATAAACATGTATAAGTTTCGAGTCAAATGACCTAGATATGATCATCTATGTACCATAGTTTGTGATAATGTGTCCATATTTAACACATAGGTTTGTCTTGTTATGACAAACAATGTTGCAGAACTAAGTTTTTTCAAATTATGTTTATAAATATCATTTTTCATTTCTTAATTGTAAAAAATGACATTTTTTGTGAAGCAAGTACAACAAATATGGTGCAAACTAGCACCCATCCAATTTCCACACAAAGTAGATCATATTTGATGGACAATCCAGAAATATTATGAATTTTCTCGGTTTCTAACTAATTTCGCCTCATTAAATGATTTTATGTCTATTTTTCGAAAGTAATTCAATTTTGAACTACAAATGTGTGATAGTTTACTCTGAAAATTTTACAAAAATCATTTTAAGATACAACAATAGTGGTTATATCACAGAACCATCGATGTTTTTAAAAAATGCGACCCCTTTGAATGAATATACACGACGGACATTTTGATCGTTTTTTCGAAAAATTAAAAGAAAGTGAAAAAATAGTCAAAAAAACAAATCCTTTGGCATGGACTCCTTATATGTGTACTAGTTGCTAGGAAAAATGATAAACTTGAGTTTTGACAAAATTTTCATAAAACTTCTTCACAAAAAGGTGAATCATCTATAAACATGTACAAGTTTCGAGTCAAATGACCTAGATATGATCATCTATGTACCATAGTTTGTGATAATGTGCCCATATTTGACACATAGGTGTGTCTTGGTATGAAAAACATTGTTGCAGAACTAAGTTTTTTCAAATTATGTTTATAAATATGATTTTTCATTTTTTAACTGTAAAAAATGATATTTTTTGTGAAGCAAGTACAACAAATATGGTGCAAACTGGCACCCATCCAATTTCCACACAAAGTAGATCATATTTGACGGACAATCCAGAAATATTATGAATTTTCTCGGTTTCTCACTAATTTCGCCTAGTTAAATGACTTTATGTCTATTATCCGAAAGTAATTCAATTTTGAACTACAAGTGTGTGATAGTTTACTCTGAAAATTTTACAAAAATCATTTTAAGATACAACAATAGTGGTTATATCACAGAACCATCGATGGTTTTAAAAAATGCGACCCGTTTGAATGAATACACACGACAGCCATTTTGATCGTTTTTTCGAAAAATTAAAAGAAAGTGAAAAAATACTCAACAAAACAAATCCTTTGGCATGTACTCCTTATATGTGTACTAGTTGTTAGGAAAAATGATAAACTTGAGTTTTGACAAAAGTTTCATAAAACTTCTTCACAAAAAGGTCAATCATCTATAAACATGTATAAGTTTCGAGTCAAATGACCTAGATATGATCATCTATGTATCATAGTTTGTGATAATGTGCCCATATTTGACACATAGGTGTGTCTTGGTATGTCAAACATTGTTGCCAAAAATAATTTTAAAAATAAATTTTTAAACATCATTTTTCATTTTTTAAGTGTAAAAATAACTTTTTTTATTAAGAAAATACCAAAAATATGTTACAAAAAGTCATATGCATGATGAAAAAGATGTTATGGATGTCATATTTGGATTCCTCTCATTTTTCTGATCGATTTAGACATTTTATTTATTAAATTTTGATTTACGGATTTGAAGATATGAAATATTGCATATTAAATGTAAAAAGGAGAAAATAAAGTAAAATAAATTTTATTGTTATTTATTCAAATATTATTATTACATAATCATTGTTATTTATTCAAATAAATTTTCAAAATTTAGACAATAAAAGTGTAACATCATGACCCAGGGGTTAATATGTTCGATAGAATAATAACATCAGTAAGTTCTAACATCTCATTTGGAAGCTAATTTAGAAGGAACTCAAAAGTTAAACGTGCTTGGGCTGGAGCAATCTGAGGATGGGTGACCGAACAGGAAGTTTGACCGAGATAAGTACTTTGACCTGAGATTAAGTGTCTAATATGTAATTAGAAATTGTGTGTGGCTAAGTTGGAAATTTCAAAATAAAAAAAACATAAATTAGAAATTTAAAAAAAATAAAAAATAATTTAAAAAAAAAATAAAAAAATGAAAAAATAATAATTTTGAAAACATATGCCGACGGCTCTGTGCCGACGGCAAAGCCGTCGGCATAGCCTATAGCCTACGGGCACCTATGCCGACGGACCTATGCCACCGTCGGCATAGCCTATGCCGACGGTAAAAAGACCTGTGCCGACGGCAAAAGGCCGTCGGCATAGGTGGCCATTCCTGTAGTGAATGTCATGTGCAGCTGGTCTTATCACATCTCAGGGAAAGAAAACTCTCCTTGATACATTTTCACTCGAAAGGAAAATTACGCGTATACATCAGCATTGTTTGTCAAACGTGCTTGTTTAGTACAAAAGTCACTTATGGACGATACAATGCATACAACATACTCAGCACACTACATAAACTTCATGTTGATATCTGCACTCAGTTAGTCTCGTCACCTCCCAGCTGCATCAAGCTTCTCTGCCATCCCACCTTCTAGGGCTGTCCGAGTTTTAGTGTATATGAATATTGCAGGCTGAAATATTTTTCATGTCTACTTGTGTTGAAGAAAGTAATCTGCGACGCTCGAGCATTAGTATTTGTGAATCATAAAGTCTCACCAGGGGCTAGGCAGGGAACAGCACATTTGTTTCCATACAATAGTTAGCACCATTTGTTGTTTTCTACCAGATAGGATTGTATTTGCTTCACACCCTTTTGCAATACTGGAGTCGAGTACATCCCACATAGTTGAAGTGCGATCTGGTTGGCTGCTCCACGTGAGATGACCTGATCATTGTACGCTCTAGATTATGAAGGGGCATATACTTTGTTATTGGAAAACATATATTCAAGGAAAAGCAATGCGCAAACGTATATAATTTTATAAGGAATGTGGAATGTAGTCCAGGATAAGTGGAAAAAGAAATTATTTAATGTAGCTTTCCAAGATGTGACCTGTGTGATATATATCATATACTTTCATGTTGTTTGATACAGTCTAGTGGATTCAAATGACCACTTCATTTTCTGATCAAAGAGTGGTCAGGGCATTAAAATTCATTTTTCATCAATTAGTGGCTCAATTCACTTGTAAAGCCATCCTGCCATAAATAAGAAATGTGCAGCGATCATCTTATCAGAGTTTTGAGGAAAAATCAGGGAAATATCTACAACTGTTAGTGTCTCCCACACGTGACCTCGACTGCTTGCTTTCATGCAGCTGCTAGATGAATCTGAGAAAATACATGCTAAATTGTGAATCAAGCAAACTAGCAGCTTACTATTAGTTGTATATGCTGTTCAATTTAACAGACCAAAACTGTTGGTTAAGTGTACTTATTCATAGCCTAGAATACCATAGGACTGGGATCCATAAAAGAGCATTTATGCTAAACAAACTGAATCTTATCAATCTGAAGTGAAATCTGTTACTGAACATCACTCGGCAGGTATTGTTAGCATCCATTCCCACGTTTTGGTCGGCCTGGCGCTTAGTTTGGAATGGATAAAGTATAGATTTCATCCTGAAATGTAGCACATTGGACAGAATTCACCCCGAACAATAAATTGGTATAGTTTCAACCCTCAAATGTGTAATACCGTCTAAATCACACCCTGGCACTGGTTTTTGGTTTATTTGGGCGGTTTTGAATCAATTTGGACGGTTTTGACTATTTAGGACGCTAAATGTCGTCGCTGACGTGGCGCTTACATGGCAACTTCTCCCCATTGACGCTAGACCTCCGAGCCCCTCCTCCTCATCGACCGCCACGGTCCTCCCGCCGCCGCTCTGGCGAGCGTCTCGATTAGGCGAGATACCGCCACCCAGCCTCGATTTTTTGCCGGGAGAGTGCAATGCGCGGCCTCCCGTACCGATTCCCGGACCGATTCGGCTCACGCACGGTCGCCGGAGAAGAAGATTTGATGGGACGTCGCACCGCCGCGGACGCCATGCCCTTGTACATCACCTCCCTCCGCGCGCCGTCGACGGGTCCTGAACCGCCGTACGGGACACGATGATCCCGGCGCGTGCGTCGGCGGCGGAGCTGCAGTAGTCGGTGTTCGTGGCCGCCGGGATGGGGATGCTGGCACCGCGGTCGGAGATGTGCACGACCTCCCTCGTTTCCATGTCGACTAGCACGGTGAAGCGAACGACGGCCACCTGCTTCCTCCCTGCTAATCCAGGCCGGCAGGACGCGGGCGTTGGGGGCGGTTGAAGAGGAGACCGCGCGGATGGAGTCGTTGGGGCGTTATAGCTGCTTGATTGATGGCGATATGTAGCATACTAGTATCATTGTTGTTCATCTTAAATTCTTGTTTCTTTTTTTCGCAACCTATGTGCAACTGCTTCTTTTGATCTTCGTCTTTGGATTACCCATGCCATCTGCGCTTCGGATGCTAGCTACTTCCTGCATGCCGATGTTTAGCCATCTCGGTAGGAAACAACAGAGTCATCCGTACCATTGTTCGTATTAAAGCTAGATTGAGATGAAGAGGTTGCATGTTTGATCCGAGATGAGTGTCAGGGAGGGTTGGATCGGCTCGTTTGTGTCGTTTTTGGACACCAAATTAACAGATATTCATCTTGTATATTTGTTGGTTTTAGCAGCATCGCCTGATCTTCGCAGGGAAGCAGCGTGCTCGAGTGGCGCACGCTGGCGTCGCTCCTGCCCGGCCACTTTGGCTTTCTTCCCGAGGACGCGCCCCTCGTTCTCGAGCCCCAGCTCCGGCCGCAGTGCATGGCCCCGGGATTGCTCTCGGCCGCAGATCCTGCTGATGGACATGGGAGGCTGCCGACATTCTGCATCGCCGCAGCCACCTAGTCAACGACCATAGCGCTGCTGGAGATGGCGAACAGTCGTGGAAAAGACGGCGGCGGCGCCGATTTTGGGTTAGGCTAGGGGTTGGTGGCCGCCGCCGGCACGTGCAGTAGAGGGCTTCGGTGGCGTGCCGAGGCGACTGCGCGCAAAGAGAGTTAATTTTAGGGTTTTCCGTGGGGCAATGCCTCTCCAGGCCTTCCTTTATATAGCGATCAGCACATACAAGTTACATACGTACAATACGTGTACAACACGCTAGACCTATTTAACACTCCCCCTCAATCTGAACTTCTACTCTGTACAAGGTTTAGATTGGTACTAAAACGGTCTAGCATCTGTCGAGTGGCTGGTTTGGTGAACACATCAGCCAGCTGATCATTGGAAGATATAAACCTGACCTCAAGAGCTCCAGAGGCAACACGCTCACGTACAAAGTGGAAATCTATCTCAATATGCTTTGTGCGTGCATGGAAAACTGGGTTAGCAGTCAGGTACGTGGCTCCTAAATTATCACACCATAGAACGGGAACTCGCTGCTGTGGGACACCAAGCTCCTTAAGTAGTGACTCTACCCAGATGGCTTCAGCAGCTCCGTTAGCCAAGGCTTTGTACTCGGCCTCGGTACTAGATCTCGACACTGTCGGCTGTTTCTTCGAACTCCACGAAATGAGGTTTGGTCCAACAAAGATAGCAAAACCTCCTGTGGATCGGCGATCGTCAGGGCACCCTGCCCAATCTGCATCAGTAAAGATACTAATGCTAGTGGAGACAGCCTTCCGGAATTTCAATCCTGTATGTATTGTTCCCTTCACATAGCGCAAGATACGCTTGACTGCTTCCCAATGAGTATCAGTGGGCTGCGAAAGAAACTGGCATACCTTGTTTACTGCAAACGAAATGTCCGGACGAGTGAGCGTTAAATACTGCAGTCCACCAACAACACTGCGATACCGGAAGGCATCAGCGGTACTCAGTGTTCGTCCAGACGCGCGAGCAAGCTGATCCGAGGTGGATAACGGCGTGGAAGTGGGCTTACAAGTCTCCATACTCACACGGTGCAAAAGATCCAAAGCATATTTCCGTTGAGTTAAGGTCAGCCCCCCTGAATTGAAGGACGCTTCCAAGCCGAGAAAATATGCCAACGGCCCAAGGTCCTTGATAGGAAAACTGGCTGCAAGAGAGCGAACGAGACCATCAACAGCGCCCTGAGAGGATCCAGCAATGACTATATCATCCACATAGACGAGCATATAAATCTGAACATCATGCTGGGCGAAGAAGAACAGAGACGTGTCGGCCTTGGAGGAGACAAAACCCAGCTCGAGAAGACGAGCACTGAGACGAGCATACCACGCCCTAGGAGACTGTTTGAGACCATAGAGAGCCCGCTGCAGCTTGCACACATGTGAGGGATACCTAGCGTCCTCAAAACCCGGCGGCTGCTGCATATAAACCTCCTCAGACAGATAACCATGGAGGAAAGCATTGCTGACATCAATCTGCCGAAGACTCCATCCTCGAGACACTGCAAGAGAGAGCACCAGACGAACGGTGGCCGGCTTGACAACCGGACTGAAAGTGTCTCCATAGTCGATGCCAAGCTGCTGTGTGAAACCGCGAGCAACAAGACGCGCCTTATACTTATCAACAGAACCATCCGGGAGATGCTTGGTCTTGAAAATCCACTTACTCCCCACAATGTTGACACCGGGCGGACGGGGCACAAGAACCCAAGTCTTGGTGTGATGGAGAGCCGCAAGTTCATCAAGCATCGCTGTACGCCAAGCCGTCTCACGGAGAGCATCGTGATGAGAGACGGGCATCGCCAGAAACGCGCGACGGCGAGGGTCGTAGCGGATTGTCCCATCAGTAGGCACGAGCGGACGCCGTGTATGATCGCGAGTGCGTGTGACCATCGTGTGCGCAGGAACAGCCGGGGGCGTCGCGGTCGAGGGCGTCTCGACGGAAGGCGACGCGGGCTGATCATCTGGCACCGAAGCGGAGACTGGTGGCGTGGCAGGAGAGCCGACCGAAGATGGCCGCCGAAGATGGGCTGGGCGAGGCGCACGGCGAGTGGGCCAATGACGGGCCAGGCGAGCGTGGCGCGGAGGGCATGCATGCGCCATGCACGTCGATCACCGGCGCGGAGTGTACGTCAGACGCCGGTGGGCACCTATCATCACATGCGGCCGGAGTGTCCTGCACGGGAGAAGAACTGCCTGGAACAGGCGGTTAGTAGACAAATAGGACAGGTCATATTTACGCATATTGTCACCCGTAGCCGGTTCATCGGAAGGGAATGAAAGCACATCGGCTAGGAGAGAGACATCGACTGTGACGCCGGGAGTGGAATATGGAAACACAGACTCGTCGAAAACGACATCACGAGATATGTATATACGCCCCGTGGAGCGATCCAAGCATTTATATCCCTTGTGCATCGGACTGTATCCTAAGAAAACACACATAGTGGAACGAAAAGCAAGCTTATGAGCGTTATATTTGCGCAAGCTTGGCCAGCACGCACAACCGAACGTGCGGAGAAATGTGTAATCGGGCTTCTCCTTGAGAAGACGGAACAAAGGTGTATCCTGTTGAATAACAGGTGTGGGCATGCGATTTATGAGGTAGCACGCAGCAAGAAAAGCTTCATCCCAAAAACGCAATGGAAGCGAGGAATGAGCAGCAAAGCAAGACCTGTTTCGACGAGGTGACGGTGTTTGCGTTCAGCAATACCGTTTTGCTGAGAAGTATGTGGACACGACACGCGGTGAGATATCCCAGTGCGCTGGAAATAACGGTGCAACTTATGGTACTCGCCCCCCAATCCGACTGAACGGCTATGATTTTAGTGTGAAGAAGACGCTCAACATGAGCCTGAAAAGCGTAAAACACTTGCTCAACGTCAGACTTGTGCTTAAGGAGATATATCCAACAAAAACGAGAATAATCATCGACAAAGCTAACATAATACTTATAACCTCCAGAAGAGGCAATAGCAGGCCCCCAAACATCAGAATGGATCAACTCAAGAGGCATAGTAGAAACACGATGGGATAAATTATATGGCAATTGTCGACTCTTAGCACGCTGACACGCATCACAAACGGAAGTCTGACTCTCAGAAGAACACACTAAATCATTACTTCTAACAATGTTTTGAACTATATTATTGGAGGGATGACCGAGACGCTGATGCCACTGGAACGGGGTGGTCTTGACGCTGGAACACGCTTGGCGAGTGGAGGAGGACGCGGCACGACTAAGCGGGATGGGATACAGGCCGCCATGGCTTCTACCTTGAAGAAGAATTTTCTTCGTGACCTTGTCCTTAACAAGGAAAAAGAAGCGATGAAATTCCACAAAAACATCATTGTCAGAGACAAGACGATAAACAGAAAGAAGGTGTTGATTAATATGTGGAACATGAAGGATATTTCGTAAACGAAGAGATGAACCGGCTAAATTTGAATGACCAATATGTGAAATAGACAGACCTGCACCATTGGCCACTTGCACTTGGTCCTTCCCGCTGTAGCGCTCGTGGAAGTGGAGACGCTCGAGATCACTCGTCAGGTGGTCCGTTGCACCGGAGTCCATGACCCAGTGCGGCGGCTCATGCGCGGAGGAGGATGTAGACGCGGAGTTGGCGGCGCGGTTGTCTTGATCATAGCCGGCTTGGCCGTACCGGCGACAGTTGTCAGCCTCATGCCCCCAGTTTTTGCAGAGTTGACACTTGGGGCGCCAACGCCGGTTGCGACCGTTGCCGCCACCGTTTCCTCCGCCATTGCGGCTGTTTCCATTGCCGCCGGTGCGGCCTTGACCGCCACCACCCTGGCTTTGGCCACCTTGGCCATAGCCGGCATGGCCGTAGCCGCCGTTTCCTGGCTGAACAGGACCGCCAGCCGGACGGCCGCCGCTAGGGCGACCTGCATCATATGCGCGCCCCGGATTGGTGCTGTAGGCCGGGCGCGACGCGGCGTTGGCCGAGGAGGTCCAGTCCTCGGTCTCAGACTGCTGCTGCTGCAGCGCCTCGTAGTGCAGGACGCTGGAGTAGAACGCGGTGAGGGTGATCGGGGTGTTCACGAAGTTCATCGAGGCGGCGATGGGGTTAAACGCCGAACCGAGCCCGGTCAGCATGTAGTCGATGACCTCGTCATCGCGAAGTGGAGAGCCGGCGGCGGCCATGGCGTCGGCAAGCGCCTTCACCTTCTGCATATACTCGCCTGCGGGCTTGTCTCCCTTCCTCAACGCCTGAATCTGGCGCCGGAGATTACGAACACCGGCGCTATTCTGCGCGCCGAACATGGCATGCACGGCCGCCCATGCCGCAGCAGCCGTTGTGCAGCCGATCAACTGGGCTGAAATCTCCACGTGCATCGATCCGAGGAGATGCCCGAGAACCTTCTGATCGAGGGTCCACCACTGCTCGTACTCGGGGTTGGACACGGTCCGAGCGGCGTCGCCGGTGCCTTGCGTCACGGTCGGCTCAGGCGCCTTGGCCGAGCCATCAAGGAAACCGTGGAGGCAAACTCCAGCGAAGATGGGGAGGGTGAGAGCCCTCCATAGCATGAAGTTGCTGCGATCTAAGGCGATCGCGATGGGCGGAATCGTTGGGACGGCCGCCGTTGCCGAAGGTGGGGCGATGATTGGAGTGGGCATCGCGCGAGACTCCGATGAGGAACTGGAGAGGGCCAGGGCGGAGCTGAACGACATTGCGGCGGCGGCGCGGGAGGCGCGGCGGCTGCGGAGAGGAAAGCGGCGGCGGCGGCTAGGGTAAGCTCTGATACCAAGTTAATTTTAGGGTTTTCCGTGGGGCAATGCCTCTCCACGCCTTCCTTTATATAGCGATCAGCACATACAAGTTACATACGTACAATACGTGTACAACACGCTAGACCTATTTAACAAAGAGATGGGGACGGCGGCGTGCTGCGGAAGCGTGTTGAGCGTGCCGGCTCTGTCAGAGGTTCCTCTGATCTTCTCTATCTTGTTGCAGATCGAAGATTGCTGGGGCTGCGCGCCGGCCGGCCGGCATGCATGCCATCTACAGAAGGCGCAGCGACAATCGAAAGGCGTCGCGGTCGTGTCGCTTTCTGCGGCGCCGTCCCGCGCGGGTGGCTGCCTTCCCATCTGTGATTACGTACGGTGGCTCCGGCGATACGACGCCGGCCGTGCCGATAAAGAATTTGGGGGCAGAGTGGTGAGGTGGGTGGAGTGGGGAAAGGTATGACCACGTCAGCGCCTTGTCATCGCCATCTCATCACGAAAAACCGCTCAAATCGACCAAAACCAGGACGGAGTGTGATTTAGACGGTATTGTACATTTGAGGGTTAAAAGTATACCAATTTATTGTTTAGGGTGAATTCTGTCCAATGTGCCACATTTCAGGGTGAAATCTATACTTTATCCATTCCAAACTAAGCGCCAGGCCGACCAAAACGTGGGAATGGACGCTTCGGAGCCTTCGTCGGGTCGGGCCTAAAAGAAGCCCGACCTAGAAAAGCCCGGTCAGGCCCAAAACAGTGAAAAGTCCATGTTTTTAATAAAAAATCAAGTTTGTGATTCAATAGTATTAAAAATAGCCTATTTTCTAATAAAATATACAAAATGTAAGAGTTTAGGGCCTAATTCGATCTTTCGGGCCGACCTTGGGGATTATTTTTTGGCTTTGCTTCGGGCCGGGCTGCCCATGTCCACGTCTTCATCAGATACCAGGGTAGCTCGGCTTTCATACGTCCTCTCTCTCACTGAAAACTGTAGGTGGAGGCCAAGCTACATGTAGCTCGATATCTATAATGTCGGTGTTTGTTGGCGATATGTGCCGCAGCTCTAAACTCTTTGCATATATATGGTACAAAGTCTACGCAGTAATAATATATTGAGACCGTATTGTCTTGGAACAGGTCTACTCTTGTCGGCCCATGTGGTTCCGACCGTTGGCTAAGGTTCGATATTGAAATCCTCCCGCGACATATAATTATTTTTGTGTAAGTAAGATACAAGTGTTTGCCTAGAAGAGCTACGCAAGGCTACATATTATAAATGATACATGGTAGACTTAATTATTTTAACAATTTAAGGTTTCTACCTATTAGGAAAGGGCGGCTCACGGTGACTTTTCAAATTCGTTACATTAAGTCCACTTTATATGGTTTGGTTTATTTATTTTTAGTGTTTTACATATCATGTTATTATTACATAGAATAACATAGATATGTATAAGATAGATAAAGTGTTTTAAAGAACATCGATGTAACTTTGTAGTTAATTTTTTCGAGGATATGCCCTGAAAGGCATATAAATTTTCACAGAAAAGAGGCCATGCGGCCGAATTACAACGCGGGCTGGCACAGACGCCGAGCAGCCGAATTACAATGCGGGTTGGCACAGACGTCGAGCGCGCAACCCCATTGTCGTGGCGGAGCGGTGGAGGTTTGGCGAGTAGTCTGCTATGTAACTTTTTAGTTAATTGACAGTCTCAAAGCCAGAGCCCTTTTGTGTTTTATGACTTTAATTAATAATATGGGGTCGAATTAATTCATGACACACATGATTTGGTGAAAAATGTCGCGTGCGAGGGTGCAAGGCCCACAAAGCATAACCCGTGTGGCTCACGTAGTATTTTTTTGCTTAGGTCGCTTCCTAAACGAATCTTAGCTAGTATCCCGAACGGATTGTGCCTCTGCCACCGAAACGGTACGGAACAATTTACGTGCATACATATATACACGATCGCCCACATCGATCAGCACTACTGCACACACCACATCGATCGAATCGAACAAATTTTCGGTCGCCGGGACTTCCCTTGAGATTGTCGGCAATGTCGTGGCCTTCCTCGGATAGCTTGCTCTTCTTCGGGGCAACGACCGTCGCTAGCGCTGTCCTGACCTGGGCGACGTGGACGTTGCTCGAGGACAGGCGCCCCTATCAACTCGAGACGCCCTCGGACGCCGGCGCCGCCTGCAGCGTCAGGACCTTGGACGGCGGCGCTGCTGATCCGGTCATCGGCCGCGACGACGAGATCGACCGGGTCGTCTGCATCCTCTGCCGCCGGACCAAGAACTGCGCCGCGCTCGTCGGCGCCGCGGGGGTCGGCAAGACGGCTATTGTCGAGGGCCTCGCGCAGCGCATCGCCGCGGGGAACGTCCCGGACGCGCTCGCCGGCGCGCGCATCCTGGAGCTCGACATGGGAGCGATGGTCGCCGGGACGCAATGGCGCGGCATGTTCGAGCAGCGATTCAAGGACGCCATCAAGCAGGCAGAGGACGCGGAAGGCAAGGTGATCCTGTTCATCGACGAGATGCACATGATCGTCGGCGCTGGCGACCGACGAGGCGCCGTGGACGCCGCCAACATCATCAAGCCGGCGCTGGCCCGTGGTCGAGTGCGCTGTGTGGGTGCCACCACCTCCGAAGAGTACCAAAAGTACATTCAGACGGATGCTGCGCTCGAGCGGCGGTTCCAGAAGGTTGCCGTCGAGGAGCCCAGCGTGCAAGCGACCATTGCCATCCTGCAAGGACTGAAGCAGCGCTACCAAGAGCACCATGGCCTGAAAATCCAGGACGACGCTCTTGTTGTCGCTGCGCAACTCGCTGCCCGCTATATTACCGGTATGTACTCCTAGTACATACGTCGTCAAGACTTTTGTTTATTTTGTACAGTATATAATTGGTATTTATGTTGAAGATATATAATTAGTGGATTATACCATTGCTAGGTCGCCAGTTCCCCGATAAAGCAATTGATCTTATGGACGAGGCATGCGCTACAACAAAGTTGCACGCCCACAAACACACACAGGTGGAAAATGAAGACAATGGTGACTGTATAATTACACTAGAGGACGTAATTGTTGGCCCACGTAATGTCGCGCAGGTAAGTCCTTATCATGCACATGTGTCAAAATACTCTCCATCATTTACAAATATGATGTTCCTTTCATCATATTCTAATGTTATTTGAAGGTTGTGAGCCGATGGACTAAAATTCCTCTCACTACACTTGATCAAGAGGAGAAGGAGAAGTTGATCCACCTAGCAGAAAAATTGCATGAGCGGGTTGTTGGACAGGATGAAGCGGTCAATTTGGTTGCACAAGCAGTGCTACGGTCTAGGGTCGGCTTTTCCCAATGTAGCCAACCGATAAGCTCATTCCTCTTTTTGGGCTCGCTTGGCGTTGGGAAAACTGAACTTGCTAAAGCACTCGCGGACAAGATATTCGATAGCGAGAAGACATTGGTTCGTTTTGATATGTCCGAATACGCCGATAGTGGATCTATGTCGCGTCTCATCGGAGGACCTAGAAGGTTCAATTTCTTACACTTTTTGAACATGTTTTGTTTCTAGGCGCGCTCTATTTTGTATCTAGCTAACTCAATTCACTTTGTAAAGCTACGAAGAAGATGGACAACTCACCGAGAAAGTCAAGAGGTGCCCTTACAGTGTTGTCCTTTTTGACCAAGTGGATAAAGCACATGCCTCGGTGTTCAAGGTTTTTATGCAACTGCTCGACGATGGTATGTTGACCGATGGTAAAGGACAAGTCGTAGATTTCAAGAATACCATCATCATTATGACCTCCAATCTGGGAGCAGAGCACCTAACATCAAGAACAACGGGAGAAAGCACAAAGAAAGCTGAAAGAAGCCTACTCATGAAACAGGTAGGTGGATCCCAAACTCTCCCTCGCAACTTCCTCAATGAACAACCAATGACATGAACTTGTTGTGCAGGTTGAGAAATGCTTCAAGCGTGAACTAATCAATAGATTGAGCGAGGTTGTGATATTCGAGCCGCTTTCCAACAACGAACTGAGAGAGATCGTGAAAATCCAAATGAGGAATGTCGTTGCCACGGTCGCTAACAAGGGTGTCTCTCTATTTGCAACCGATGCCGCCCTAGACGTCATTTGGTCAGAATCACACGACCCGGTGAGTATAGCTTATTTTTTCACGACCACCAAACTGTTGAAGGATCCAATGTCCAAATTTTAACTGCCAAAGATTTATTTGCATGTTTTGGTAACCATCGATGCCTACTTCAATGCTCATAGGTGTATGGCGCAAGGCCCATACAAAGATGGGTGCAGAAGCATGTGACGACAATTCTTTCAGACATGTTGGTTAATGGAGAAGCATGTGAAGGCTCGACGATCTCAATCGACGCTACAGATGACAAGATGGCTTTGAAGTACCATGTAGAGAATAAATAGGATGTGGCAGATCCATGAGATGGTTTTCTCTCCGTGGACACTCAGGAACGGAACAGATAAAGAAGATGAGCAATGTTGACACAAGTGAGCGTATTATAGGTCGTAATGGAGGCATATGTAGACAAATACAAGTTGTAATGGGTTAATGGATGATGAGTAATCGTGTCTTGCTGTTACTATTTCCTTGTTCGTTTGACTTTTTTCCTTAATGATCCATCGATAAGCATGTTCGGATTTTTCTAAATTCAAAAATAAAGAAAATAGATCGCTGTTACCGGAAGGTGTCAAGCATGAGCCTGCCAACTTGTTTGGTTGAGGGGAATTTGAATTAGCGAGCGGTACCGCCGGTGGCTCGCAGGTCACCAGGTTGGAGAGTACTGCCTGCGGCAGCAGTACCGGTCGGCGGTCGCAGGACACAGCCGGAGCAAAATTCCGTCTTGCACTGGGCGATGATGGTGAACACGCGGGCTGAGTCCATGCGCCTCGTCGCATCTGCAGTGTCACAACAACAACAACAATATTTGTTTTTCAGTTGATACTGCAGAGTTCCGATCGTCTTTGCATTTCATGGATTAGCGGTAGTAATTTGTTTAATAAACTGCTCCAGTATTTTGGTTCATCAGTAATTTGTGCTTCAGTATGACCTGACAACAGCTGAAGCTAGATCTAAAGAGACAGAGTGCAAGCAAAAAAAAACAAAGATTGCGGGACAGGTCCTGACTCCAGAGAGGTGGAGGGGCCGAAACCTACGGCAAATGTTGGGCCGAAACTGATACGAGCCCATGACATCCTGTCCGGCTAATGGGCTGCCCGGCCTGTTCCACATATCAGACGAGATCCCCTGTTTTCCAATTCCTTTTTTTCAGAAAAGTCCCCGCGTTTTTCAAAAATTGTTAAACTGTCCTCCGGAACATACTTTTTTGCAGAAAAGTCCCCGTGTTTCCCAAAAATGGTTAAACAGTCCTCCGGTACGTCTTTTTTGCAGAAAAGTCTCCGTGTTTTCCAAAAATTGTTGATCGGTCCTTCGGAGAAAGACATTTCTGCAAAAAAGTCCCTGTTTTTCCAAAAACTGTTAGTCGGCCCACCGAAATAAGACATCTTTACAGAAAAGTTTCCGTGTTTTCCAAAAAATGCGAATCGGTACTCCGATACAATTGAAAAAATTTCCCCCAAAACTTTTTTGTTGTTGCTAATTCCCACTTTTGCAAAGTTCTAAATCTCTTTTTCGCGCTCACATTTTCGACACTACTTTTAAACTTCGTTTTCCCGGTGGTACCTTCTTTACTACAATGTCGAAGTACTTTTCACATGAAAAACAAAAAAATAGCATCTTATTTTCCCCTAATTTAATTTTTTTCCACGCTCACATTTTTGAAACTCCTTTCAGGCATAATTTTCTGGTGGTAGTTTCTTTAAGCTAACGGCGAACAAATTTTTGACTGCAATATGTGAGATACAGATTTTTAGATTTCTCGAACCCGTAGACATTTACAACACAAATTTTTTAAAGGTAGTTTTCCAACGGTCATTTTTTAGGTAATTTTCCCGCGGAGAACAAAATTTTAACTATAATCTGCGAAATTCAATATTTCCTATCTCATATAAAAAAAACATAGTTTTCCAGTGATAGTTTTTTTAGCAGACAATTTTTTTCCTGCAATTTGTGAACCACAATTTTTTACGAACAACAACCTACGGTGACGGTGAATTGCTCACATTTCTGATACACCTTTTAAACATCGTTCCCCAATGGCAGCTTCTTCACTACAGTGTCAAGACACTTTTCACATGAACAACAAAAAGTAGCAACTTATTTTTCCCTAATTTTCACTTTTACAAAAACTAAATTTCTTTCCCGCGCTCATATTTTCGACACAAATTTTAAGCGTAGTTTTCCGGTGATACTTTCTTTGAGCTAACGGCGAACAAAATTGTGACTGTAATTTGTGCATTATAAATTTTTAGATTTCTCGACCCCATAGACATTTTCGACACAAGTTTTTAAACGTAGTTTCCCAACGGTAATTTTGTAGGTCACTTTTCTATCGAGAACAAATTTTCAACTGTAATTTGCAAATTTTCAAACCCAGCATAAAAACTTTTCTGTAATTTGCTTCCACCATACTCACTGTAAACTTTTCTGTCTATTATCGTGTAATAATTATCCCTTAGGGTTTTATCGGCGAAAAGTGGAGCATACTCACTATAATTTGCAAGTAATTAGGTTATGTCTGTTATCGTGTATTTTTCCGCCGCCAGCACCGCCCCAGCAAAGCTCTGCGTCTCGTGCCGACGGCGGCGAGAGGGGAGGGGCGAGAAGGAGCCTGGGAGGGAGAGGAGGGCGCGAGGCGGTTACGGGGAGGGTTGGGGGGGGGGGGGGGTTCTCGCTAGAGAGAAAAATCTTGTTTTTCCAATTGGAATTTTTTTAAACACATTTCTTTTCTTTGAAAATTGTTGTTCCCTTTGCTGTGATATAATCTTCCTTTACATGGTATGGTATTCAAGAAAGTAAATGCACTCCTAAGGTCGTCATTTGATAATTTCAAATTAGTCAACCCAGAATGTATGTTATCTTTTATGGCGAGACACCACTAGTGAACTGTGGACCCCGTTCCAATTCTTTTACACTGATAAAAACACCTACTGCAATCATCTGTTCTCTGTTATTTCCTGCAATTATTATTACTCTCCACACCATACGTTTAATCTTTTGTATTCAGCAAGCCAGGAAGATTCACAACCTTCCTGTTTCATTGGGGAAAAATACTTTAATTGTGGTGTGTGCATTTCCACGTCAGTTATCGTAAACAGCGCCAATGACAACCTTCTGAAGCACTTTTGACTTCTACTGGATCTGACAACCTTGGTAGATATCAAGAGAAAATTGCTGCTGCACTTCATCATACATTTCTCTTGGGGTCTCCCAACGAACGTGTGTTTTCACGTCATCACCACCCGACCCACAGCGGACCTCTGCTGGAGAAGACCGCCCCACGAGGCCCCATCCGAGCACGGGGAGAAGAACTCCCCCGCCGCCGACACCACCCCAGCAAAGCTCTGCGGCTCGTGCTGACGGCGGCGGTAGGGGAGGGGCGAGAAGGAGTCTGGGAGGGGGAGGAGGGCGCGAGGCGGTTATGGGGAGGGTTGGAGGGGGGTTCTCGCTAGAGAGGAAAATCTTGTTTTTTTCCAAATGGGATCTTTTAAACACATTTCTTTTATTTGAAAATTGTTGTCGTCGCCTGTGTGCATCGTCATGATGCAGAGCCTGGGCTATGCTCCCATTTCTAAAAAAAATGTAATGTTGTCGTATTTTATTTGTGATATTTGGCACGCTAAATTCAAGTGGTATGATAATTTTTGTAATATTGTAGCACCGGTATTTGGTACGATTAATTGATGGAAATGAACAGTTGATTAAACAATAATTGACTTCTAGAAATAAATTTTAATCTTACCATCCTTCATTGCAATAAATACTGGTCGTGATGTTATGATGCTGTCAGGAGGGATGGCGAGCAGAGAAGAGCCCTACAAGAGGCAGCATCGAGTGGCTCGAGGTTATGTCAATTTTCCCAGTGTGGAGCCGAATGTGAAGTCTGTCGATTTTCCCACCTTAATTGTCCATATTTAGTGAGGTGTTCAACGTGGAGTTAACGACTTGTATAATGGGACGGAAAAGGATATGGACGTACAAAAAAGAGGGGAGCGCCTAACGCTCAGGTGACCGAGATTTAAAGAAACGCTCGGTCGAGCATCAGCAGATGCGCTAGTCCGAGCTCGTTTCCCTCCAACCAATTGTGTCGTTCTTTTGTGGGCTTTTTTGTAGTTTTTTTGTGTGTTGATTATATGGGCTGGACTTTCTGTACCTTTGTGCATATTCGATTTCTTGTCTGGGCTTTCATATCCTAACAGGGCTGGGCCTACTGCTTTTTTTCCATTGCAAAACAAAATGACAAAGGATGCAAAATCTAGGGGCCCGTAACTGCAACAAAACGACAAAAATGACAAAGGATGTCACATTAACAACAACGCATAGCCCTGAAACTCCAATCGGGACCCGATGCTATTCGAAACCCTAATGGAAATTGGAAATCCTGAATGAAATTCGCGGTCCTGCGTGATTTGGGGGAGATTTGAGGGTCATAGAGCGTGAGGCGAGCATACCGTGCTAGCAAGGAGTCGAACCGCCGGTGGCGGCAAGCCCCGGCACGGATCAAATCACGACAATCTCCCCCTTGATCCCGCTCCCCGGGCGTCCCTTGCCTTCCTCTCCGCTCGCCTCAGACAGAGCAAAAATGAGACACGATTTCCCCTTCCTACGTGTTGATTTGAAATCCCGAGGTGAATTTGTCGTGACCCCCTGTTAATTGTCCCAGGTGTTTACATGTGCCACGGAAACACAAAACAAAGGCACATTAACAAAAACAACCCTGCTTTTGTCGCAATTTTTTTCCATATTACTGTATAACGGGTAAAAAGTGCCACCTAGTCCATAAAACAGGGGCAAAAATATGAGTTTAGTGAGAGGTTCGTTTCACAAAAATGCAAAACATATAACAGTTAGCACCAAATTGTTATCTGCAAAATCCAAAGAACCTCTAATTCGGCTTAAGCCATGTCACTAATTAGCATATCATGTTCAACTTGATTAGTACCAAAATTAACGAAAACACATCACCCCAAAAAATATTAGGACCAACAAGAGAAAAAGATATAGCAATATTGACAAGGATATACATCTCGGGTACCCTACCATAAGGGTACCTGGTGCACGTGTCGACTAAGGCCCAACTATCAAGAGCCTACATGAAGCCCGTGACGAAAGGCCCAACAAGATGGAGTATCCTCCAAGATTAGTCATAGGCATAGACGGTTTAGTCTTTCGTTACATGTAAACTGGGTCGGTTACGAACTCCCGAGACCCAGCCTATTATATAAATGTTGGGAGGGCCGCCGATCCAGAAGAAGCCATACTCGAACCACCAAAAGCCCTAGCGAGATCGACATCTCGCCGGAGCTTCCCTTGTAACCGCATAATCTCACACGATCAATACCAGACAAGCAGGAAGTAGGGTCTTTACCTCCACCCGAGGGGCCTGAATCTGGGTAAATCTTTGCCTCTGCTTGTCAGCCGACGAAACTACCAGTACTACCACGTTCTCTCCCCATAATCTCAACCCTAGGTCCTAAACATGAGATTTGATGAGTTAGCCCCTCGTCAATTGGCGCCGTCTGTGGGAAAGAATAGTGCTGGACTCACGGTTTCTTCGGTTCCATCGGAAAACGGCGACTCGCCGATCGGATCTACAAACGGCAACTCGCCGGCTGCATCAACAAACCAGAACTCGCCGACTCGGGCGGCACACGACAACTCGCCGATTCACTCGAAAAACGGCAGCACGCCAGCTTCACCTGCAAAAAGCACATCAGATCCTATGATGGATTTCGAGCCACACTCGCCAGAATTCCAGGAGACGTTCACTGATCTCGAGTCAGGTTTGGGTTTACCGGTTAGCTCGTTCAATTTTTTCGTCAACAAGCTTGGTGTGCAGGACTTGACAGATCCACGCCAACTCGCGACTTCCGCACCCGAGCTTAATCTTCCACTCGAGGATAGTTTCGACTGCGGGATCTCCCTCAGCGACTTCGACGAGCCCGAAACTCATATCGACAACCACGTCGACTCCGAGATCTGCACCAACAACAACCTTGACTTCGAGATCCATAACAACTTCGCCGACACCGAGATGAGCATAGGCGATGAAGACATTGACAGCGAGATCCGTCCAGACGGACCACTCGATGGGCATATCAACTCCGACATGAGCCTCGATGAAGACGTCGAGTTCTTGGCATCATCCAAAGCCTTCTTCGACTCAGCACGCTGCTTGGCGAGTGCTACTTCCTGCTTGTCTGGTATTGATCGTGTGAGATTATGCGGTTACAAGGGGAGCTCCGGCGAGATGTCGATCTCGCTAGGGCTTTTGGTGGTTCGAGTCTGGTGGTTCGAGTATGGCCATATTCAGAAAGCACCACCCACGTCTCTGAATTTACGCATCAACCTGGTATAATAAGTTTTTATGTTTTTATCGTGGAAGTCCGAAAACAGACAGAACCTAATTATGGTCAAGTCTTTTTACTGACGTGAGTCAGTAGCAGCCAGGGAGTTTGCATTTGTTGCTAGAACCATAGATGATCCTGGAGATTTTGATTTGAAACAAGGAGTTGCCAATGTTCAGTATGTATACACGCTTCAGAATTTTGAAGATGTGCGACTCACTGATTTCTAACCTTCTCAATCAGGAAAGCCCTTCCGGTCTTCCGAAGGTTAGCGAGGAACTTGCTAAACTGTAGTCTCCAGAGGTTAGAATGACTGGTCGACTGAGTCTGGCCTTAATTATTTTTAAAGGATCAACCGATCAGCTTTTCTAAATGTTGTCATAGTGTTCATGCAGTTGTAAGATGTATTGGCATCGTAGGAGATGGTGGGAAATCAATCAGGGACACTCACTAAATCATGAGTTTTTGTACCAAATTATCAATGTTTTACTATTTCCCATTTATATACTTGCTGGGATAATATTTGATCACTATGAATCATAGTTTTAAATAGCCGGCTATAGCGTTTTGAGCATGTTGCCGCTAAATGAATTCATGCAAAATTTCCGTTATTTTCAATAAATGTGTGGTAAGATTGGTGATATTTTTGCGTTAACTAATGTTTTTTCTGTACGACGAGTACAAGGTTCAGAGAAGTTTAGGTGCTACAACATGCTTCTCACCGCATAGGTTGGTTCCGTCCCACCACTGCAGCATTTGTCCTGGTTTCCGTTATAGGAGATGATTTGGTTGCTTGACACAACTCTAAAAGTTTGTAAGAGTCTCTTTGACTCCAAAAGAATGTTCGTACAATTCCAGTCCTCAAGAAATTTCAAGGCATCAGCTTGGCAAAAATATTGATGCTCCAGATGTCTTATTAACAAACCTTTTGCAAGTAGAAACATCAGTTTATGCATTTCACTTGTTGTATTCTAATATTCATCTACACAAGAAGAGTGGTGGCGGAGTGAGTGATTGATGTATGTCTACTTCAGAAATCCAAACATTTATTAATTTGATTATAAGTGCATTTCAGATTGTAATATACCTTGGTCATGTTCTAACTTAACTTGTGAGAGTAACACTTCATTTTTTCTGCGTGGCATAAATAATAAAAATATTGCAATATTGCAGCCTGACAGTGGGACCCACATGTCAGTTTTGGGGGTTAAACGAGCGCCGTGGATCCCGTGGTTTTTTAAAACCCTAGCGTATCCCGGTGGTTTTCCAAAACCCTAGCATGAATTGTGGTATTTTTTTGGTAGTTTTCACTATAATACGTGCATTGCACGTGCAATATTACTAGTAAGCCTAAGTAGAATAGCTTAATCAGTGGTGATAATGAATGATAAAGATGTAATCAAAACGGTTAATGCTGATATGTGTTTCTGCAAGATGAAACAATTTCCTTCCGTCTCTTCTCCTCTTAGATGTTGACCGCATTATACTTGGTGCATCAGTGCATGGCCCAATTATTGGGAAGGTATAGTTGCAGCGTGAACCCAATTTTTTTGGTTTGGATCACTGTTGACTCGTTGAGTCGTCGTCTCCAGGAAAACTACTGGCTGTGGCAGGGAGTGCAAGGTTCCCTTTCACCTTTAGCCAATTGCATATACAACTATATAAGGAACGACACACTACCTGGCAGGTCTTCGTCGTTGTCCCTCCGTTTGATGCGTCTGAGATAGGTGAAATCGATCCTATCTTCCCGAAAGAAGCTGATACAGCTCTTTTTTTTTCACGTTTGGCCATTTAAGCGTCGATTTCTCGCGCATACCGCCAAGTCGTCGCTCGCTGCCCAAGTCTCCCAAGTTGGAAACTTCTTTGCCACACACATCGTCCGCGCCAGCAAAACCTATTGTTGTCGTGGCTGGAATCTTCTCTTCATAAATGCGACTGTAGGGTAACTCCAACTGTAACCAAATGTGTCTGTTTGTGTCTATTTTGATCTATTTGGAGCGGGCCCGCATACACACAAAATAGGCCACATCGTCCGCGCCAGCAAAACCCATTATTGTCGTGGCTGGAAAATCTTCTCTTCTGACTGCGACTGTAGGGCAACTCCAACAGTCACCAAATGTGTCCGTTTTGATCCATTTGGAGTGGTCCATGGACAGTGACACAAATTAGACCGTGCTCCGTTTGGGGTGAGGGTGAACCCAACGCCCCCCAAATGATGACATTTATACAGATAGATATAAATGGTCTCTTGCAGGCTTCAATTCTTTTTACCTGTTTTCATCGTTACGGTCTCCAATTTAAGCTCTACTATTTATATAAGTGATGCGTGCATGATCTTGCGCTAATTACATTTCAGATAAATTGTACTGTATAAAAAGTATCAAGAGAAGCCCATGAGAGCAAGCTCCGTCTACCCTTAGCCAAAGAAATCATAAGCGTCGTGGCCTGCAGACTGTCAACGTGATCTTCAGATGCTCTGTCTATCTTTTTTGCCCTGCTTTAGTTACTGCACATGGGCCAGCCATTCCGTTGGGACAGTAGATGCTGATTTTAACTGAACTTCTTGCCTTGTCGTGGAAGTTGACATTTAGGATGCTACCCTTTTTTTATGCACGATATAAGAGCCAGTCGTTCTGAGCATGTTACACCAACCGGGTGGCTCGTTTTCTCATTTGCCTTGCTGAATATTTAAACGGGAAGTTATAAGTGCCACCATTTTGCATCAGCTTTGCCTCGAGCCATCTTGATTATTATTTTGGGTTAAGAATTATTCATCTTTTTTAGAAGGAAGTATTGCTCCCTGCCTCTCTGTAGTGGACCAATTGTCTCAGGCCTTGCAGTGGACCAAGTAATCTCAGGTGTATACAGTATCCCCTTTGTTTCATACCGAATACAGATAGTAGGATATAGATTCAACTGCAAAGCTGTTCTTCACCGGTTTACTGGGTACGTGCATGCATCTATTTACACATTACATGACATGAAGATCTACCAAAAAGGGAGTGCATATATACACCAGGGAGACATGCTTCTCGCTAGCTAAAATATAGCCAGTGACTGGACAAGACTCTTGTAAACCATGGCGATGCCAATCTGGTAGCTGCATGGAACCGCTACAGTTCTAAGAACTGCCCTCTCCACCTCTTCCTGAGGGCTTTCTCCTGAGCAAGCCATGAAGCCATCACCGTGGCGTCACAAAGCATCATGATCCGATCTCCACTTGTGAACCCGAACTAGTCGCCGGACATCCTCAGGAGCTCCCCGAACACCGCCGTGCCGAGATATGACAACAGGACCTCGAACGCTCTCCGCCAGAGGTGTAGACGATGCAGTGGCCCTTGTCCGTGACGTCTGATGCGTCGCCCGTAGGTTGCCCTGTTTGATCGTTAGCCTCCGCTTCCCGAGGGTCGCATAAAGCTGTTGCCACTTCTTTGCCTGCTGAACTAACCTCTTAGGAGTCATCATGCCGTGTTTATGTTTTTGGGGATGACTTGTTCTGATATCTCCACACTTTTTTTTTGTAACTACATTTTTTGGATTTTATAAGTAAAAGGAGCATGTGCTCCCGAGAGCACAAAATCCACTCACAGATTGCTAGCATACTAGTATATATGAAACTTGATCTCTCATCAAACAGTTTGGTGGGGCAATACCTAGGGAGATTGGTCAACTGAAAAATCAGGAATTGTTAATTTAGACACATACTGGTCTTAGTGGAAACATTCCAAAAGAGATAGGTAACCTGAAGCTGCAACATATCTGCTCTTATAGCCGAGGATGTACTTATAGTACCCTAAAGAGGGATCAATTAATGGGGTGCATTTTTCTTAAGGCAATTCTAGGCAAGACCTTGAATCACAGGGTTTTTCAACCCAACATTCTTTATCTTGACGTAGATTGGTGTGATGGTACATATGCCGTGAAAAGCTTTTTTCTCAAACCGAAATCGACAGGTGTGAACTCATCTAGGATGAGTCAAACATAGGGGGAAGGGCAATATCTACTAGTATATGAAACAAGCACATCAATCGTCGCACTATGCATAAACTGAAAGTAGTAACACGCATTAAGAAAAGACTCATCTCATCAGAAGAAATATACCATGGACATTCCAAAGGGGCTACTTCAACAGGGACAACAGATCATCTCTAATCGCCCTTCTTTTGTAGCCATAAAATTCAGCACTCGTCCTTAAGATACAGTCTCTCGTATTTTCAGTTCTGCATCTAGAGGATCTAAAACTCTACATCTAGAGGAGTGATTTTGCTCACAAGAGATTCTTTCTCGTCCTCGATAGAAAGAAGTGTGTTTATCTCTGCGGCTATTTTCCCATCACCCTTAATCAAAACTTCTTTATATGATTGCAATGCCGAGACAAGAACAGAAGGAGTTTCTTCTATGTCCATATCACCCACATCGTCTCTTGTACCTTGTGTTTCTGAATCATGCTGGGACATAAAATAATTTCAGTACTTGTTAGTAAGGATTAAGCGTTTGTATAGAAAGAACTGTGCAAGGTTATAGAGTCAAATGACACAAACACAGATCTTGGCACATGGCAGATTTATGTAGTGATGACGGAAGCTATCAGATTGAAATAAAACCAACCCTTTACAGTGATCAAGATCGGTAAAAAGCATTTTAGTGGTGAGAAATTTCCAGCCTAAAATACTGCCTATGCAGCTATCATATAATCTGCCCAAACCACATACAAAAATCAAAATATTGAGATACAATCTGCAATTAAACACCTGTACTACGACTCAAGCAAATCAGTGTTACCGTAACTAGACTCGGAATGCAGTCACTGCTGTGCAACCACTAAAAAACAGTTGGCCAGACTTGCAAAATATGAAATGGATGTGCAAGGTCCTTGCTAGGCTTTTGTCTCAATTACAACCATGAATTCGATACAAGTAGCATAATGGAGTTCGGGTTCAGAGAGAAGAAGGCTTGGAGGAGAAGAAGCAGAGATACAGGAAGAGAGAGCCGATTCGCCGTGATCCAACAGGATGCCCTCATCTGCGTTACGCTGGTGTCTTTAGTAATCACGCTTGCCAGGCCAAGCCGTAGACTTGGGATTGGGCCTCCTGGGCCTCGTTGGCCTTTGGGTGTCGAGCACCGTTTCCTCCTCTGCTTCAGCGTTAGTGATCAGGTCAGGTACTACCGTAGAAGTAGGTACCCTGACACCCCCTCCTCCTTTAGCAACAGCTTGTCCCCAAGCTGGAGCCTCCGGGAAGCGCCCTTCAAGTTCTTCACGATCTTCCCAAGTTGCCGCGGCAGCTTCCCCATTAGACCACTGAATGAGATTCTGGGTCACCACCTGGTTTTCTTTCTTTCTCAACCTAGTTGCCAGCACCTTTTGTGGAGCAGCCAACATGTCAGTATCATGAGGTAAAGACATGGAAACCGGCGTACCCTGTTTGAGAGCTTGGCGAAGCAGCGACACATGGAACACCGGGTGGACAGTTGACCCTTCAGGAAGCTCGATCGTGTATGAAGTTTCACTCACATGTTTCAGGACACGAAAAGGACCGAAGAACTTGAACAGGAGCTTGTGATTAGTACGCGGGGCGACAGAAGCCGTTTGAATGAGAAGAATTTGCTCAATGTCTGCATTTTTCGAAATTCCCATTAGCTGCTCCACACTGATCTCATGACAAATTGATGTTGCAGCCCCCATTCCTTGCAAATATACGGGGAATCTTTCATCTGATATTTTCAATCTTTTGGTAGGCCAATCAATATACATGGGACTGTGTTTGTACAGCCAGTCCTGCCCCAGTATAACATCAAACAAACCCAACTGAAGCAGCTTAAAATTTGTCTCAAATTCATGCCCTTGTGCTGTCCACACACAATATCTGACTTCCTCAGTACATTGTAGTTCTTTGTTGTCTGCTACCTTAACACAAACAGGATTGGCAATAGCTGTACACTCATGCAGCAGTCCCTTGAGGTTTACATTAATGAATGAGGCTGTACTCCCTGAGTCCACAAGCATTGACACCGGTTGCCCATTTATCCAACCTTGCAACTGAAGGACTGATGGTGAATTATCCACAACTAATGCAGAAGTCGACATGACTTGTAATGAAATACAACACAAATTTTCAGTTTCAACTGTAGCTTCTTGTTCTGCTATCATACCCAGCGCATCAGCACCCATGAGTTCCAAAAGCTCTTCCACAATGACAAAGACTTGCTCAATATCTCTCTTATTTGCGAGACCAACCAATTGTTCAACACCGATTTCATGACAGATTGTTGTTTTGGGACCTATGCCTTGCAAGAATACCGGGAATCCCTGATCCGAGATCATCAATCGTTTGGTTGGCCAATCAATGTTCATTGGAGAGTGTTTGTACAGCCAATCTTGCCCTAAGATGACATCAAAAATGCCCAGTTGCAGGAGCTTGAAATTGGTGGCGAACTCATGTCCTTGCGATGTCCAGACGCAATCAATAATCCCCTCAGTGCATTTCAATTCTCTGTTATCCGCCACTTTAACTCTGATAGGATTTAAGATGTCAGAACACTGCGGCAATGACTCCTTCAGATTAATGTTGATGGAAGAGGCTGTACTGCCCGAGTCAACAAGCATCCTCGCCGGTTGTCCATTGATCCAACCTGGTAACTGCAGCACTGATGGATTACTTTCATGTTCTTGTACTGTCATTGATAATGCTTGCACGGAAATACAGCAGCAATCTGCAGTCTCACTTTGTTCATCTTGTTCCTCTGTGATACCCAATGCATCTGCCCCCATGATCTCCAACAACTCTTCTACAATGTGTAATTGGATTGATGCTGGACATTTATGCTCTTTACCCCACTTTTCACCACAAGTAAACACACAGACCTCTTGCTCTTCTGTAATTTCTGAGCATTGTTAATTTGGATGCAGCATCATTGGGATGTCGAGCAGCTTCCTGTCCCCTGTTGTCACTTGCTTCATTACTGTAATGTGGTGAATATGCCTTGATAGTTGGAGGCGGCAGAGACAACTGTTTGCTCTTGTAAGGGTAGTCTGTGTAGCGATAACCAGACGGCTTGACACTGTCAGCCACTTCCTCTTGGAGCAAAGCCAATGCACAAGCAGTATCCAGGTCTTGAGGCCTTTGAACGAGTACCACCGCTCGTATTTCATTCTTCAAGACCTCGATGAATCGTGTCAAAAAATACAAGGGATGTATAGCATCAGAATAGGCAATTAAATTGTTCATCACAGTTTCAAAGCGTTCTATGTAATCACTAACAGTATCATGCTGTCTAAGAGTATAGAACTGTCTAATTAACAGCTGATGTCTGTCTCTACCAAAACGAGTGCATAACAGAGTGCAGAAAGAGATCCAATCTAGGTTGCCTAACTTTTTGCGGACTGAATGCAGCCAAACTTTTGGTGAACCAACAAAATTCAGCGTAGCCATTGGCACCCAATAGACCCAATAGGACTCATGGATAGCGAACATTCTATAATACTGCTCAGCCATGTTTTGCCACATCTGAGGGTTATCACCATCGAACACAGGGTACGGCATGGCAGGGTTTGCCTGTCCCAATTGCGACGACAACTTATGTGCAGAACCTTCCAACTCAGAAAAAGTATTGCGCAGGTGGATGGGTGTCTGGAAATTGATCGTACCAGTGCCCGGGGTAGGCACTGGAATCGATCCAGCTACCGTTCCCCGGTGAAGATGCAGATCGCCGTGGCCTTGCCCGAGATCGGTCCCTACCGGCGGTGGGCCGAGCAACGATGCGCCCGCCGCCGTACGGGTGTCAGCGAGATGAGCCGCTGCCTGATCTCCAGATGCCGTTGCCGGCAGTGCGACGGGTGGCGCGTTGTTCGCCGCTTGCCGCTGCAGCGCGGTGACAGCGGACTGCAGGGCATCGACCCGCCCCTCGAGCTGCGGTCGCCACGAGTTGAAGTCGTTCGCGATGCCGTCCAATCGGGCATCGATCTTGTCTGTCTGGGCCGCCTGTCGGTCCTCGGCGGCGATGATGAGGCCCTTGAGTTGGTTGAAGAGATCCTGGTTGGTCATCTCTTCCGCACCCATGGCGGACTCTCGTTCCTCTCGGATTTGGCGTTGGTGGCGAGTTTCAATAATCGACTCCAGATCTGGAGACGAAAATTGGAGGCGGAGGGTGGTGGTAGGGCTCTGATACCAGGTGTAAGGTCCTTGCTAGGCTTTTGTCTCAATTACAACCATGAATTCGATACAAGTAGCTACAAAACACAGAACGAGTTGGACCGTTCCCCTCTCTCCGCTACAGTAAAGAGAGGCGATTTCTGAGCTCTCCTTCTGCTCCCACCTCGCCGCCGGCGATTCGCGCGATTCCCCACCTCCGGCAGCCGCTTCGGCGGCGGGAGGCTGGGGAATCGCCGGATCCCGGCGTGTACATATCGTAGGAAGCAGTAGGTTGCTAGCCGGCGGCGCTGTGGAGTTGGTGGCGTGGCCGGAGTGGATTTTGGAGGCGGTGGTCCTCTCCTTCGTCGTTGGTGCTCCGGTGGAGGCCAGCTTCGGATCTGCCATCTGCGCGACGCTCGCGTCTCCTCGGAGGTGTGCTGCGTCTCGTCCCCGCGCCGGAGTCCAGGTGGTGGTGGATCCGGCTTTTGAAGTTCTCGAGGGTGCTGCTCGAGTTGACCAAGCCAGCGTCGTCGACCGGAGTGCAGGGTGGAGGTGCTTCGGCACCGAGGAACGTCGCCTTCCTGGCCGCTTGGGGGCTCCGTCCAGTCCAAGCTTTGCGTGGTGGAGTAGCGGCGGGTTTCGCCGGCGTGTCGTCCTGCGTGACGAAGACGATGCTGGGGTTCAGGAGGGCCTCGTTGTAATTTTCTTTGTTTCCTGGACCTTTCTGTGAAGCTTGGTCAGCTTCTTGTAGCTCTCTCTTCGCAAAAAAAAAAAAGAATTCGATACAAGTAGCAGAATGGAGTTCGGGTTCAGAGAGAAGAAGGCTTGGAGGAGAAGAAGCAGAGATACTGGAAGAGAGAGCCGATTCGCCGTGATCCAACAGGATGCCCTCATCTGCGTTACGCTGGTGTCTTTAGTAATCACGCTTGCCGGGCCGAGCCGTAGACTTGGGATTGGGCTTCGTGGGCCTCGTTGGCCTTTGGGTGTCGAGCACCGTTTCCTCCTCTGCTTCAGCGTTAGTGATCAGGTCAGGTACTACCGTAGAAGTAGGTACCCTGACAGGATGGCAGATTTTCACGAATGTGTAATAATCCAAAGCTCTCAGGTAACTAAATTTGCATATAATATCGGGAGAGGACAAATTATGAGTACCTTCAAGCACAGTCTCACCTTGTTGCACACCAAAGATGGAGGCCATGCCATGATATAGGGATGGATACGTCTGTCAAATGTATCTTCAAAGATCTTGTTTAGGCCTAGTTTGGGAGCTCAGTTTTTTCTAAACTGCAGTATCCTCATACTGAAGTATCCATGTGCCCGGCGAAGGAATACTGTAGTTTCCTGATACCACAGTATTTTACAGTTTTTGGAAAAAACTATGAAGCGTTTGGGAAAGTGCTGTTTTTTACATTCCTTTGCCCGATTGTCATCCATGTACGTATGATCCCTTTTGACCATAGAATCGTGCACCGTCAAGGGGCACCAGAAGCAGCTCCATGGAGGGGCACCAGGATGTCAGCGTTCTTCCATGTTGCCGTCGAGGAGCCCAAGGAGTGGTGCCGTCTACTTCTGCTGTTCCGCATCACTCCCCAGAGGAAACCGCTGCAGCAGCAGCTGCATGTGGTCATGTTCTGCGTGGCCATCAACAATGGCCATCACCACTGCCGCCCTCATGCAGTCGTGCTCCTCGTCGTCCCTCTCCTCACGCCAGCAACTTCGGCTCCTGCGGTAGGCCCGTCCACGCAATACGGCCATGGCGGCCACACCAAGCACTCGTCGGCACCGTGGCATGCGCCGATGGCCACGACGCTGACAACTCTAGTGTCACTGCCGCCGTACATACTTCAGAGCTAATTAAAACTGACCGGCCCGCATCTAGCAATGGAGCAAATAGCCAAGTACATGGGCATCTCGTCCTCGACAGCGGTGGTGCGACGTCAGTTTGCCGTCGTGGAAGGAGCACACAGGCGCTCACATGCGTTTTCCTCCCTTTCTCCGTTTTAGAAAAAAGAGGTCCCGAGCTGTTTTTAGAATACTTCGAAAATACCACAGTTTGGGGGATACTGTAGTATTGAAACCACAGTTTCTAGTCACCACCAAACACGTCAAAGTATTCAAAACTGTGGTATTTATGGAAACTGCAGTATTTCTAAAATACTTCGAAAAAACTTCGGTACCAAACGCAGCCTTAACGTCTCCGTTTCCAGGCAGAAAGATACGAGGTGGCACTCAACATAGTCATCAAGATCAATAGACATGTACACAAGGCCATCGATGAAGGCATCAATCCTCAACGCACGTGATGAATGCCTCACAACATCATTAAAACATGTATCTAGTGGAATTTTTTTATCCAGCACCCATTTCACAACACCGTCGTCGTCATCGGCTCTCCAAAACCAAACAGCAAGTGCTAATCTGTTGTCTTCGACGAAGTCTACCATACAAAGATTGCTATCCTTGGACCGGCCAAGCTTTAAGGTTGTATAGGCTGAATCGTTTGAGGGCGGCGGCAAATCCATCCGAGATAATTGTAGTGTCAGGGTGTCGAGCAGGATTAGGTATGGTTGAGGTATGCGTCTCCAATAGACCATTCTGTCGAATTCATTCACCAGCGTGCTAGTGCAAGACGAGAGCTGAGGCTTGGAGGTTTTTACTTTACCCAGGAGAAAACCTGCCACTCCCTGCTGTCCGACGAGAAGACAGAGACGCGAACTCGTGTGTGTCCCCGACGTCTGCGGCGACGGGTAGAAACCACACGGAACGGGCACGGGTCCTCCTCCTTGGAGAGGAAGATGTGGAACTCAAGGTAGTATGGTCGAGTGGTCGACAAGTCTCCTGAGGCAGTTGGGGGAACGGGCCTTCATGACAGGGTTGTAGGCAGCGATCTGGCCCGTGCTATGGTTGTGAAGGAGAACGTAGCCGGAGCGGCACCTCTTGATCTCCCACCCGGGATCGCCACTGTCTTGTGGGAGGCGGGTGAGGAGGAAATCGGAGCCGCGGCGAGGTCTGGGTCGGAGCGGCTGCGGAGGGGGACAAAGGGTGGGACAGTGGGGCGGTAGCGGCCGACGAAGAGGCCGAGTATCTGGGGCGGGTGGAGCGCCCGGAAGCGGTGGCGGAAGACGGTGGACGAGCGGACGGCGTGGAGGAAGACGCGGCAGGTGAGTGCCGCGCGCACAAGGCTCGGGAGGGACGGGAGGCGGAGGAAGATCTCGCGAAGGAGGTCGTCTCCGATATCAGTGATCACGGTGCGAGGTTGGGACACCATGGCGGTCGAGGTCGTGCGGCGGCGTCCAGTGCGCGTACGTCCAGTCCGACAGTCCGTAAAGAACTGTGTCACGAATCACGATCGACTTCCTGTTGTTTTTTTCCTTCTTGTTATAAGTTAAGGTAGGAGGCGAGATCTAGGATCCTACCACGATTCGTTCCGATAGTTAGAACTTCACACGCGCGTCGTAGCCATGTCATCCACGGCGACACTCCGCCCACCAAATCCGTGGCGATCCACCGATCCTCCTGTCGCCGCCACCGTCAACGACGGCGACCTTCCCCTGGACGTGCTCTACGAAGTCCTGTTGCGCCTCCCACCTGAGCCCATCTGCCGTTTCCGCGCAGTGTGCAGGTCATGGCGGTCCCTGCTCTATAACCCGGAGTTCCTCGCGGCGGCCCGTAACCCTGGCCCGATCCTCGCCATCGGCATAGAGGATTACTCCTCTTCAAGCTACGAGGTCCACGTCCTGGACGTGGAGTCCGGCGACGCGGTCAAGCACGTGAACGTTATCGACGATGACGATGCCAACGACGCCGTCTTCCTCTATGGCGAGGATCGGGCCAGGGTTACGGACTGGCAGGTATGCAAGAAGCGCGTCATGAGTGATGATGACCGTGTGGCCTGCAACGTCGACCCAAACGGTGGGATCCGCCTTATCGACCTCGCTAATGGTGCCGTCTCCATCCTGCCGGAGTACGCGCCACCCATGGGCCGCAGATTCACCACGTATGGCATAGTAGGGCACGCGTCCTCCACAAGGTGCTCGCCATCGCCACCTCAAATACAAACCATGACTGGCAGGTCTGCAAGATTTTCACTCTCGGCCTTGGTAACGGCAATAGTGGCTGGAGGGATACGGGGAGCCCTCCGTCGAGGCTGTGGCTGGGCACCAGAGGAGTCGCTGTCCTCAATGGTGTCGCCTACTGTGAATCGGTCTACCTCGAGTCCAGGCACCAGATTATGGCGTTTGACTTCACCACTGAGACGTGGCGACCGACGGCGTCTTCCCTCCAAGGCCCCGCAAACTGCTACTGCATTTGCTTGGCCAAGCTGGACGACCACCTAGTGGCAGGTCATGCCGACGGACACACCTCCATTGATTTGTGGTTTCTCATGGACTTGGGCCGGTCTTTATGGTCAAAGCGGTACACGATCACCATACCATGTTACCAAAACAATTTTTCAACAAATTGTTATGACTATTTCGAGAAGCCATTGGCAGTGCTTGAGGACGGGAGGATCGTGGTGTGGATGCAGCAGATTGATGGGGACCTTGGGGTGTTGCGGATCTACAATCCGAGAACCAAGACATTTAGGGACGGGACATGGGTGCCCAGGTGCAGTCGATTTTGCGTGTTCGAATGGAGCTTGTTGCGTTCAGGACATCGTGGTGCGTTAGACATGGCAGCAAAACGTCTATTACATGGTAGACGACATCAGGAGCAACATCCTCCATTGAGGGACCCAGAAAGAAACGGCGAATAAGTGATTTTATCTGATATGATATGTGCATGCATTGAGAAGAAAGTTGTTGGCATCCAAGATGGCGGGCGTTAACTTTTCTATGCATAAGAGTCCAAAGGTTTTGGTTCCAAATCCTTTTTATATGTAATAAATTTACATACAAATTAGTTTTCATCTTTAAATGACACTTGTCTTTTTGCATTGAATAAAAATCCTTCCGAATGAAATTTCGAATCAAAGCCTGTAAACCAAGAGCGGAATGAAGAGCTAAAAAACGTCACCTTTACCCTTGTTAATCCTATTTCCGGATCCCATTCTACTACCTCCGGTCCGTGGTTCGACCTCCCGTAGTGGTCATTGTTTTTTCTTTTGAAAACTCTACGGGATTAGTTTTGCGTACTTGCTTACCATGCCCCTCTTTCGTCGAGTGCCCCGCCCGTTCTTTGCCTGTCGAGCCTCACTCTTCCTATTGCTTCCTTAGTCTCAGACTATGGACTTAAATAATGGAGAATGCTTGCACATGTTATCCTGTGTAGCAACTAGCATGTCATATTGTCACCCTCTCCTTCTATCCAAATCATAGAGGGAAACGAAAATGTCAGTAACACATCTTGCTAGGCCGATCACAGAGAACTGGGGATGGCCGGACGGAGCACCTCGGTCAGGGCAATGGCGAGGTCCCGTCGTGCGTCGTCGTAGAGGATGCGGAGGCCGGCGCAGTGGCGGACCCAAGAATTAATTAAAGCCCAGGCAAACTGTAAATTTAAAGGCTAATAACACTACTTTTGCCTTCGATGAACAGTAGATTAGACTGCTCCGGTCGGCCGGAAGCCCGGGCGAGCGCCGGGGAATAGGGGCGCTACGTCCGCCTATGGGCCGGCGGGAGTGGCAGTGGGCCACTGGCGGAGACGATCTCGGTCAGGGCTGTGGCCGCGTTGCTCCACTGGGCTAGGCTGGTGTCGGCCCGTTTTTGTAGCTCACTTTACATGCCTGGGCTCAGCCCCGGCCTCCTTTCTTCTGATGGGCCTGCACAAATCCTTGGCCTCGCCTTGCGCTGCCGGAAATATCCCTCCGGCGCCCTCCCCGACCATCTCTCCGCCGCCCGCTTCCGTCTCTCCACCCATCAATCCACCATCGAGCTGCGCCGGCGCCCCACCCCGGGGGACCGGAGGTTAAATCCAAGTCTTCACCTCTCCGGCTCCTCCTTCAGCCGCGTGCCTCGCACTCGCACTCTACGCTGCCGTATGTGTTGCACATGCCAGGATGCTTTGGTCAATTTGTGATGATTCGGTGACTCGGTGAGAGTTCTTCAGCGAGGGAATTCACACTACATATTTGGATGGTTTGCTGACAATCATTTTTGTTTTATTTAGAACCAGCGCTGGTTTAGAAATCAGCACTGACGCCGGACATATTCGCAAAGAAACTGTGTGGCTCTAGTTTAGTAGACCTGCTTCTGGTTGCTTTTGGAGTCCTGGTGATTGATGGACGTGCCAACCAGGGATCTTAGGTTGTATGGATCGTGTAGTGCTTCTTCTTCGGTTACAAGAGGGAATGCTATCTTCTAGGTTCCTAGCAATAGAATTGGCAAATGTTTGGTTCCTTTTCAGGCCCTGTTATTGTCAAAGGACCGAGAGAAGCCCATGAGAGCAAGCTCCGTCTAGTATTAGCCTAAGAAATCATAAGTGCCTGCAGCCTGAAGATTGTCAACGTGATCTTCAGATGCTCTGTCTATCTACTTTGTCCTGCTTTAGTTACTGCACATGGGCCTGCACTTCTGTTCGGAGAGTACATGCTGATTTCACTGAACTTCTTGCCTTGTCATAGAAGTTGACATTCAGGATGCTACCCTTTTTGTATGCACAATATAAGAGCCTGTCGTTCCGAGCATGTTAAACCAGCGGGGTGGCTCATTTTCCTTGCTGAATATTTAAACGGTAAATTATAAGTGCCACCATTTGCGTCAGCTTCGCCTCGAGCCATCTTGATTATCCCTCAATCTTTATTATTTTTCGGTTATATGGATCATTATTTTTTTGAGAAGGAAGATTTTATTGCTTCCTGCCTCTGCAGTGGACCAAGCAATCTCAGGTCTGTACAATATCCCCTTTGTTTCATACCAAATAATAATAGTAGGACATAGATTCAACTGCAAAACTGTTCTTCACCTGTTTGTTTACAGGGTATGTGCATCCATCTATTTACAGATTACATCACATGAAGATCTACAAAAAAGGGAGTGCATATATATACACCAAAAAGACATCATCGCTTCTCGCTAGCTAAAATATAGCCAGTGACTGGCCAAGACCCTTGTACACCATGGCGATGCCACTCTGGTTGCTGCATGGAACCACTACAGAACTAAGGACTGCCCTCTCCACCTCTTCCGAGGGCTTTCTCCTGAGCAAGCACATCACGTACGCCATCACCGCCGCGTCGCAAGGCACGGTGATACGGTTTTCACTCGTGAACCCGAACTCGTCCTCGGACATCCTCAGGAGCTCCCCGAACACCGTCGTGCCGAGGTACGGCAACGGGACCTCGAACCGCTCTCCGCCAGCGGTATAGACGACGCAGTGGCCCTTGTCTGCGATGGCTGACGAGGCACCACGAGGGTTTGCGTCTTTGATCGCCCCCATCACCGTCATGTTCGTCAGCCTCCGCTTCCCAAGGGCAGCATAAAGCTGCTGCCACTTCTTTGCCTGCTGAACTAACCTCTTAGGAGTGATCATGGTGTGTTTGCGCTTTTTGCAGAAATGTGTTGGTGCTTCAGTTTTTTGATGGTGTGAAGAGGCTTGTGTGCTAGTTCCATGTATTTATAGGGTAGCAAGATAACACTGCAGCCATAAGTTTGTCAGATGGATGTAACCATCAGTATGACTAGTTAGCAGAGGAAAAGTCTTGGGGTTTATCCTCTTAAGCTGTAGCTACTTGCGCTGCATGATTGAGTTTGATACCGTCTTTGCTACCTAGTCTGCACTTTAGGTCCACTCTATTTACCCTTTTGCTAGTCCAGTCCATGTCTGTCCCATTCTTCCATGAAGGTAGTCTGCCTCATGCCGCTTGGTTTTACATTCCTAACGGGTTCCGCTGATAGGCAAGTTGTGGCGAGCACATCCTTGATTTTTTTTGTTGGCTAAGTCTACTTGTTTTTTCTTGGGGGATGGCTAAGCTAGCCAACTTGTTGATGTAGAGATACATGAAAGCGAGACAACGAAAACAGAGTTTGTTTAACCATCCCCACGGTGCAGCTTCTTAGTGAGCTAAATATACCCGGGGCTTCGTCCACGGGCCAGATTACTCATTTGAAACTTGTTCATGACTAACTTAATCGACGTATTATCTGGTCAACGTTTTGGTTTCCAGATTCCCTTTGGTCTCCAGTCCATAGATTCTTCCGGTAGTTATCCTGCTTTGTTAACCACTTCAGTATCTGCTCCCTATTGCTTATTTATCCAGCGATCCTGTGTACCAGAGCCCATGGTTTGTTCTTCCTATTTTTTTGGTGGGCCATGGCTATTCTAGATGCAGTTGTTGTTCGTAGAGGTTTCGTATGCAGACATTGATTTGTAGATGCAGTCAAACTCCGGCAGCCACCGACTTCCTAATGCACGCGGGTTTCTGTGTTTTTTTCCTTTGAAATTTATCTGGTTATGGTATGGCTGACAGTATCTTGACCATATTCCTGATGGATTATTCACTTTGAACAATTGACATGATTGTATTTCCTTAGTTCATATATTAGTGCCTGACTAATAAGCAGTTTTATGATGATTCTAACAAGAGTATTTCCATCAATTGTATAGGTACTGTTGTACCATAAGACAGTTAAAGAACACGAGACAGACAATATAAGAGAACTGCACAGATGGCAGAACATGAGACAGTTAAAGAATTAGGGTGGCTGCTAATTTGCTTGGATACTTCATTAACAATGCTTCTTGTTATGATTTGTGTAATTATTTTTGGCACACTTGGAGATGGTAGTGGCGTGCCTCTTAGCTTCTATAGTTTTATGCTGTAAGTTATTAACATATACTCTGAAATCTGAAGTCCTTTCTGCCAGCGTAGCGTACTCTGAAGCCTAAGGTTAAAGTAAATGACTTGCAAAAAAGGCAGCATGCTAAAGTTTAAATTTCCATTCGCCAGTGTTAAACTATTTTTATATTTTCAGGAGATGCAAACTGAAAGCTGGTAGTGCGGGGCTTGAGGTCATACCATACAACTTGAATGCTGGCATGGCATCACCCTAGAGCTCAGGAATGCGCTACTTCCCCCGGTGCGTTTCTTTTGAGCAAGGGTATCAAAGAAATTTACAAGGAGGGGAACTAACTAGCTGCCCCTTACATCGAGCCGGGCAAGCCATTCACCAACATCTTCACGAGGGGCAACCGGGAGGCCATGCCGCCAGAGGACCACATCGTCACGGCAACAACGGCGGAGCACCAGGAGGAATGGGTATCGTCATCATTGAAGACGACACCATTGTGGTGCTTCTGCCAGCAGCAGACGGCACGAACGTGGACGCCGAGCGCGCAGGGATGCCAGGATGGCTCTCTAGCGGGCATGGACATCCCTCAGCTACTACAGTATCTTCATGCAGCTAACTTAGGCCCAGTTGGGGTACCCAGCTTTTTCCCACTATGAAGGATTTGCTGAAACTGGCTGTCCCAGGAAGCGGCTCAAATTCCAGTTCTTTTGGACTTAAGCTTATTTTCACCTAGAAGCTGCTGAGAAGCTCCAAAAGAACTGGGCCTTAAAGTGTCACGGAAGACATATCTATGCATAATAACTGCTGAAGGAAAAAATTACATGACCAAACTGTACTTGATCACACAAATAAATATACGCGGAAAACCCTTTTGCTGCAATAAACTATGTAGTAACAGTGAACAAAAGTTACAAGAGCTTATGTTCAAAAAATAGTTACAAGAGCTTCTTGCAACGTTGTTATCCTGAAATTCATCTCATGCTCGCTGAAAGATGGAGATGCATGAGTCATGAAACTTGACAAAAGGAGAAGGGTGATGCTTCACCACGGATGTACTGCAAGTCTGCAACATATTTGAATGAAATCTTCCAAGTAGGCGGCAGCTGATCTTCAGGAAGAAACTGTGCATTGCCTAGCCGAGTGTGATCAATGAACAGGTGGTCCACATATTTACATCAAACCCTGAAAAGCAACTCCTTTTGTAGAAACCCCAAAAACTAACCTGTAACAGCCATCTATCAACACGTCGAAATGTTTCTACTTCTACAGTTAGGCTGCGCAAGAAAGGACCTAGCTTCAGGGCATGTCAAGAACGCAGGGACCCTTCCTCCCTTGGTTGGTACTCCGTACCTTCCTGAATCTGAATCCGATTGTGGCCTGGGCGGGTACGTCTGTCTCTGCACCACCGACAGACAGGTGGTGGCAGAATCTGACCTTGATTATTTAGGAGAGTATGGAGGGACTACTACCACTGCACTTGACAGAGGCAGCGCGCGTGCTTTTAGGGCCGTCGTCACACAACGAAACTCCGCACTGCAGATCGGACATGTGAAGTGCTGCTTTAGTCAGACGCTGAAGCAGGCCAGGTAGAAAGGAAATTGTTCCGCAGTAAGGCAGAACGAGCAGCACATCGCTACCTTTGTGCTCTGCAAGAAAGACGACACACCTGCCAATGACGACGCAAACAGTTCAGGATATAGGTTTTGTGTAATGAGAGGGTAACTACTAAAGACCAACAGATGACACATAATGGAAATGACATTTCAGGGAAATTCAGAATGTACAGGCGGAGTTAAAGGTAGGTCGTCACAAAAGCATCTAGACTCGTCTGGGTATCAGAGTAGATTAATTTTGAAGAAACTACAGATGATAAGCAACAGTGAAACTACATATGTATCAAAACGAACACTGACAAGAAACTACAGATGATAGGATGGTACACTGATTTGGTGATCTCTAGGTTTCTGCATGACATGCTCAGAAACAGCAACATATGACCAGAAGGGAATCACATTGAGGGACATGTAGCATATCCATTCAGGTAAGAAAGGAAGTATTTATAACTTCACGCCAAATAAGGAGCTGGAGAGCAACCAATATGTTTTCTGGTCTTGTTTACTGATCAGAGTCCTTACAAAAGTAGGTGATAACTGGTAAGCAACAAGGGAGTTAATAGCATGAAAAAGTAAAGCTCCTCGCAAGTAGTTAAAATACCTCGTCAGTGCGATGTGCTTGCCCAAAAACCTACACCACTTTATTTAGTTGTCCAAAACTATGTGTTGGTAGTCCTTATGTGTAATAGTGGAGAGAGGCGGGGTCTAAAGTGTAAACTGAACATTGTATATACTGTGTGTAGATGAACAGAGAAGGGGTACTCTCTCTTCCAGAAACATCTGTTCTTCCCTCTTCCTCCCTGGCGATTCTCCCCTGTGATTAATCCCAAATCCAACAACATGGTATCAGAGCACGGCAAGAAATCGAGCTGGCGTCTTGCTGATTGACGGTGCTGGGCATCAGAAGGTGAAGGCGGAGGAGCTGGAATCCAGTTGCGGTGGTGGTGAGTGGAATCGGCGCTGCGGCGGCGGAGCTGGGTGTGTGGCAGATTGCTGCGGTGGCGTCAGGTGTTGTGGCGGTCTGAGAGGGGCAGCGCAGCAAGAAGCAGAGGAGAAGGAATCGTGTGGAGCGCAGCAGCAAGAGCCTGGAGTGCATCGAGGAGCAGGGGTGCTAGTGCTACAACGGCTGGGCATCCTTGCTGCTGGATTCAGAGGAAGGGGGAGATCTGCTGACTGCTGCGCCTTGTGCAGCTCATCTAGGGAAGCAAGATGGGAGATAACACAGGTACGAAGGGGGTCACGGCTGGGGAGCTTGCAGCTGTTCTGCAGGCAATGGACGAGAAGTACAAGCCTCTGTTTGATGCTTTAAGCAGACAACAAGCGGGAGGATTAAGACTGGAAGTGAGATTAAGGAAGAAATTCATCCTTTGCAGATGCCACTCGTGAAGTTAGAGGGATCTGAGAGCTATGCAAGCTGGGCTGAGCACGCTGAGACGATTTTGGTCTCCAGAAAATTAGAGGGCTACATACTTGGCACAGTTGAGAAGCCAACAGAGGAAGATTCTAAAGAAGGGCAGAGGTGGAAAATGACTAATGCATTAGTCAGAGCATGGTTGTTGAGTTCTCTGTCACCTCAGATTGCGAAGCAAGTAGAGAGGATTAAGGAGGCATCTGAAATTTGGAGACTCTTAAAGGGTACTTTTTCAGGAGTTGGCAATGAGATGCTTGCTTGCAGGATACAAAGAGAATTGCAAGAGTTAAGCCAAGGAGAGAAAACGGTGGTGGACTATGTGTCTCAACTAAAGAGGTTGTGGAGCGATCTTGACTACTATGATCCCGTTGAGATGGAATGTGGCAAGTGTGTTGAAAAATTTCACAAATGGACCGAGAAGAGGCGAGTCAGGGATTTTCTAAATGGACTGCATTCTAAGTTTGAGAACAGAAGGGCAGCTCTCTATGGTAGTGGCACGCTACCAAATCTGGAGCAAGCGATATCTGCAATATTAAGTGAGGAGACCCGGTTAAATTTGGAGGATAATGGACATGGTGTACATGGCATTTCACAGAGACGCTCAGCCTTACTTGCAACAGATGGCGGTACCTTTCAACGGCCAGGAACAAACCTGTTTGATAAAACATGCTTTGAATGTGGCCAACCTGGGCATTTGAGGGTAGCCTGCCCAGAATTAACAGGAGGAGGTAGAGGACGAGGCTGGCGTGCCAGAGGCCGTGGGCGCATGTTTGAGGACCGTGGAGGTCGTGGTAGAGGTATGCGGCATGTTGGGAGAGCCAATACCTCTACAGCTAGTGAAAAGGCTTCTCAGACTGTAAGTTGGAGATGGCAGTTGACGATCTAGAGAAGTGGCGCCATTTAAAGAACTTAACATAGGAGAGAGGAAGTCCTCAGAGGCATCTAATCGGCTGGTTCAGCCAATTTTTCGGGTAATAATCTCCATACTGAGAAGTGTAATGATAATTATAGAAGTGCCCCATGGCTTATAGATTCTGGTGCATCTAGACATATGGTTGGGTCTGTTAGAGAATTTATCAATTATGTGGCTGATCAAAACAAAGAAAAGGTGAAATTGGCCGATGGATCCTCACAAGTGGTTGCGGGGTCTGGAACGGTTAATTGCAATTATAATTTGGCCTTTCATCTGTATTACATGTTCCTTCATTCCCAATTAATCTCTTATCAATAAGCTGCATTACTAGGGATCTGAACTGTGCTGTTATATTCTTCCCTACTTGGTGCATGTTTCAGGAACTTGGGACTGGAAGAAAGCTTGGGATGGGGAGTCTGCGTGATGGACTCTATTACTTGGATAATGTTATATATCCTGCTATGGCTGCCGCTTTACCTCCCTCACCACTAGAAGAGTTACTTCTCCAACATCGTCGACTGGGACACCTGTCTTTTGCTACATTGGGTCAGTTGTATCCTAATCTTTATTGTAAGATCAGCAAGGAGAAACTAGTATGTGATGCTTGTCAGTATGGGAAGCAGACTAGGAGTTCTTACTTGTCATCAGACAATAGAAGTGATGTACCACTCCAAATTGTCCATTCAGACGTGTGGGGTCCTAGTAGAGTGGTGTCTTTAAATGGGTATCGTATTTTGTCACGTTTATTGACTGTTGTACCAGAACCACTTGGGTCTATGTTCTACGAAATAAATATGATGTGTTTGAATGTTTTAGAGATTTTCATAACTTAGTAATGACCCAATACAGTGCACGTGTGAAGGTACTACGTACCGATAATGGTACGGAGTATGTGAATAAAGAGTTTGATGAATATCTATCAAGCTATGGAATCGTTCACCAAACTACATGTCCAGGCACTTCTGAACAGAATGGTCTAGCGGAGAGGAAAAATAGGCATCTTCTGGATATTGCACGCTGCATAATGTTCGCTATGAATGTCCCAAAATTTTTGTGGTGTGAAGCAGTGATGACTGCAGCCTATTTGATGAATAGGATGCCATCCAGGGTACTTGACTACAAGACACCAATAGAGTGTCTCACTGGGAAGAGCACAAATGCGGTTCCACTTAAGGTCTTTGGTTGCACATGTTTTGTAAAGGATTATAGGCCTTCGGTTGGTAAGCTAGACCCAAGGGCTTTAAAATGCATATTTGTGGGATATTCTGGTAAGCAAAAGGGGTATAAATGTTGGTGTCCATCTGAAAGGAGAATGTTTGTGAGTATGGATGTTGTATTTAGAGAGCAAGAACCATTCTATGGAGAATCAACTGACTTAACTGATGTGTTTCCTGATTTGATTACTAATGATATCTCAGATGCAATTGTGAGACAGGGGGAGATAAAGAGGAGGAAGCCACCGACACAACATTGAGGAATGTGATAATTGGAACAATACCGGTGGGAGATGAGGCCGAACAGGAGCAGATACAAGGGGAGCAACAAGAGATACCAAATGAGGCACCACGGTGGCCAAAACCAAACGAGGAACGCGAGATTCAGGTGTATAAGCGAAGGCACAGAACTGAGGAGCAACATGTGCAGGGGCAGGAAACCACTTCATCGGGACATGATTCTGAAGCTCAAGACATAGACTCTTCAGGCTCATCGCAAACCCCACAATTCTCCTCAAGTTATGATAATACTTCTCCTCGGTATAGTGACTTGGATGTGCCTATTGCACAAAGGAAGCAGCCTCGTATTAATGCAGGGAAATTACCCTCAAAATTAACCCCTTATGATGTCTCGAACTATATATCTTACACATCTATTGGAACTTCATATCAGTCTTTTATTGCAGCATTGGATGATGCTGGACCTATTCCACAAAATTGGCAAGAAGCAAAAATGCATCCACGTTGGAGAGAAGCGATGCTTGAGGAGATGGCTGCACTCGACAAGAACAATACTTGGGTAATTACCACACTCCCCGCTAATAAGAAAATTGTAGGATGCAAATGGGTATTTACTATTAAACAAACTCCTGATGGGAATGTAGAAAGGTATAAGGCCAGACTTGTGGCAAAGGGTTATAGCCAGACTTATGGTGTGGATTATGATGAAACGTTTGCTCCCGTGGCAAAGATGAATACTATTAGAACATTAATCTCAATTGCAGCGAATAATAGATGGAAACTCTTTCAGATGGATGTTAAAAACGCTTTTTTGCATGGTGACCTGCAAGAGGAAGTATACATGGAAATTCCACCTGGTTTAATAGCAAAGAGACTGAGGGTAAAGTATGTAAACTAAAAAAGTCACTCTATGGGTTGAAACAATCACCGAGGGCTTGGTTTGGAAGGTTCCGCAGGGAAATTTGTTCTCTTGGATACCAGCAAAGCAATGCAGACCACACTCTATTCTTTAGGTGTTGCCATAATAGAGTTACAATACTTGTGGTTTATGTGGATGATATTGTGATCACAGGGAATGATGATGATGAGATAAGGAGCTTGAAGAAAATGTTGGCAAAGTCATTTGAAGTCAAAGATCTTGGACATCTTCACTTCTTTTTGGGAATTGAAGTAGCATATGGGCCACAAGGTATATATCTCTCACAAAGAAAATATGTACTTGACTTACTTGCTGAAACCGGGATGATGGAATGTAAACCTGCTACCGCACCAATTGAGACAATCACCGCATTATGGCAATTCTGGTGATCCTGTTGACAAGGGTCAATACCAACGACTAGTTGGGAAGCTAATCTATTTATCACACACTAGACCTGATATTGCATATGCTGTCAGTATTGTGAGTAGATACATGCATGACCCTCGGTCCACCCACCTAGACGCAGCACATAGAATTTTACGATATCTTAAGGGTTGTCCTGGGAAAGGAATTCTATTTTCATACTGTGGACATCTAAGGATAGAAGGCTATACAGATGCTGATTGGGCTGGGTGTATTGATGATAGAAGGTCTACTTCTGGCTACTGCGTCTTTGTAGGTGGTAATTTGGTAAGTTGGAGGAGCAAAAAACAGACTGTAGTGGCCAGATCTACGGCAGAAGCAGAATTGCGCTCGATGGCATCTGGATTGTGTGAGCTAATGTGGCTACGGTTGCTACTTACTGAACTTCAGATGTATAAAGGAGAACCACTTCAGCTCTACTGTGATAACCAAGCCACTATAAATATTGTGAATAATCCGGTGCAACATGATAGAACAAAACACATTGAAATTGATAGGCACTTCATTAGAGAAAAACTAGACGAGGGAACACTGCAAGTCAACTTTGTTAAATCTGGAGATCAACTTGCAGATGTTTTAACAAAAGGTGTTAGTGTTATGTCTTTCTTGAAAATATGTGACAAGATGGGGCTTATAAATATTTTCGCCCCATCTTGAGGGGGAGTGTTGGTAGTCCTTATGTGTAATAGTGGAGAGAGGCGGGGTCTAAAGTGTAAACTGAACATTGTATATACTGTGTGTAGATGAACAGAGAAGGGGTACTCTCTCTTCCAGAAACATCTGTTCTTCCCTCTTCCTCCCTGGCGATTCTCCCCTGCTGATTAATCCCAAAAAATCCAACAACACTATGCAAAAGAACTGTCATAACAGCCATCTCATCAATTTTCTGCAGGAGTCATGCATATGTTCATTATACAAATATATAAAACAAAAGATTGCAGATAAATTTCCGCAAAAAAATACCTAAGGCCACATATTTGTCAATTTTTTTTTGTCAAAAGCATATTTTTTAAGTGACTAAAATTATTCAAAACAGATGGAACAAGAGCACTAAGACTAGGATTGTTGATAAAAAAGACTAGGCATTATTGATCTGGGAGAGATGGTTGCTGCCTTGCTGGTAATATTCAAGTATGAGGAACTAATTTCTTAAAGGAGCAAATATGATTAATAAGCACAGAAGTATGCAGATTGGTATTTCAGATTCAAATTTTGGCCAAAAAAGGGCATCGAACATGTGCAAAAAAAGTAAAGTACGCTAGAGATTTAATATAATTAATCTGTCCAAGGTATCATACCATCTATGGATTATATCATAATAATGTGCTCTATAGGCTGATAATATGCAAGGAGGCTGAACCTGACACAATGTAGACATCTTCATGTTCTGCAGAAACTCCATTACTAGGAGCAGAGATATAAGAATTCTTCTGTTCTCCAGGGACTAGCAGAAGGTGACTTGAGTCATTTATTTGAGCCCTGTGATGCTGCAAATGGATAGATAATCTGCTTTCTCGCAAACAGACACACGAGGAGCTAACAGTAACCATAACCCAGTACATGAAAGCAAATATATTAATTCGTTAAGTAACTAGGTACGTTTACATAACTGACACTGAAACAGAAGGCTCCGAATTCTCCGTACATTGTTCAAAGTCACAAACAGGACGTACACCCGAGCACAAACAAGCAGGAACAACAAATCGAAGTATGCGCAAAACATTTTTCTAAGCAACTGCCCTAGAACTAGAGATCAGGCCCATATTGACCATTTTCTTTTATGATCACGTTGGTCCCATGCGTTCCAGTGACTATATGGTTGGGAACCATTCAGCGAAACAGGGAGTGTAAGGATGATACGGTGGAAGGTAGTATTCCCCTTTGTTGTAGACAACATGGACTTTCTTGCTATCCATATCGTAGGACATAAATCTCTCCTCCACCTCATCCACGAAGATCGAAAACCAAATCACACTCTGGATGTATCGCGATCAACGTGTAGAACTCGCCTTTTTTGCAGATTTGCCTTCCCAGCAGCTCCAAGATGTTTGCAGCATGCTTCATGGTCCAGTCTCCACTAGAATAATCCTCGAGAACCCAGACCATGAGTAGGCAGCAATCATCATAACGCTGAACAATTTCCATGGTGTGCAAGCGTCCCCGAGACTGCCCGATGTATCCAGGACCAAAGTAGGGCCTCCGAAACTCACGCAAGGTCTCGCCATCCATGTCCACCGTGATGATCGACGAGTCGTTGGTCGCCAAATGCAGACTGCCATTGAGAAACACAGAAACCGACTCATCTACGGGATCATCCACAGCAGTTCCTTGACTCCACTCAGCCTGCCTTGAAGTCCACAGCCCAGTTTTCGACGAGTAGATCTCCACTCCGGTGAGCTCGCCGTCATTATCTAGATCCTGCAGCAACACAAAGACCGCAAACCGGGAGGAGGCGGCGGGGTCGAACCCCAGACGTACGATGTTCCCCGGGTGGAGCTCCTCGGTGCAAGGCAAGACAGTCCAGTCCTCGGTCGCCGGATTGCACACGAGGTAATCCGTGTCCAGCTGGGACGACGGGGTCGGCGACGTGAAACACTCGCAGAGGAGAAGGCCGCCGCAGCAGTCCACGAGTATGAAGCCGTGGGCATAGCCGGCGCCGCACAGGAAAGGGAGGACCGGATCGACGAGGGGCCGCCGGCCGCCTGATCTGCCCGGGAAGTTGAGGAAGCGAGCGTCGCGGAGGTCGTCGAGCGCGTAGCAGAAGAAGCCGGAGAGGGTCTGCGGCGAGCGCTTGAGGATGGCCGGGTCGGAGCAGAGGGCGCGCCACGACGGCGACACGCACCGGAAGCGGCACAGGGACCGGTAGGGCACCCGCGCCAGGATCTCGTGCAAGAGGTCCTGGACCGGCCTGTGATGCGTAGTAGTAGGTAAAAACAAATTCCCAAATGCTTATTCTCGCGCGTGCGAGATCTGGGTCTCTTGAGCGGCCGCTCGACAGCCCTTGATCTACACGCCAAGATTCGTGCGCTCCAACATGTGGGGACAGAGGAGACTGAGGCCATGGTTTTGTCGGGACGTTCAATCCCCTTCCTCCCCGTCGTCTCCTTATCCTCTCTCCCGCCCCTATTTCTAGGTTTTGCCTTCTGTTCTCGGCGACGACGGGGCGTGGAGGTGTGAAGCAGAGCGCGGCGGCGGCGCCGACGAGTCACTAGGTGCGGGGAGGGACAGCGGGAGAAGGGGGACCGCGCGGCGTCGCGATCTCAGTCGATTCCCCAACCGGAGCTCCAGTTAGGTAGTCCTTGCAGCGGGTGGCGATACCCCTGTTCGCAACCCAACCGCGCCGCGGCCGCTGTTCCCCGACGGGAATCCGGCGGAGTGGCCGGCTCTACTTCCTCCCGCGAGGTCCCTGGCAGCCGGCGGCGCTCCACTGGTCGCAGCACCAACGGCGGCCGGCCCGAGCTCCTCACAAGGCACACAGCGGCGGGCAACGCACCTTCTGCGGCACTCAAGTCGACGGCTTGGCCGTGGGGAGCGGCGGTTTGGAAAGCGCACAGTGCGGGCCGGCAGCGGCCTTCCTGCAGCAGATTGACCCTCGGCTGCTACATCGGCCAATAGTGTCGCAACCCTTCGGAAGGCCCTGGTCCGGCGCGGCCGGGTGGTGCTGGTGGCGCTGACGTCCGACGGAGCTGGTGGCGGTGACGTCCGACGGAGCTGGTGGCGGTGACGTCCGACGGAGTTCTTCGGCAGCGCGCCGGCGGCTGGCTTGGCCCGGATCTGGGCGCCTCGGGCCCTAGATGGGCTTGGGCGGGCCCAGATGGGCCTGGGCGGGCTGGCTACTGCTGTGGCAGGGCTCTCTGGAGGTGGTGACGACGACGATGTCTGGGACTGCGACGGGGGTGTTGCGGCCTGCTTATTGCAGCAGAGCGGCAGGGGCTTTAAGGACCCATCCGGGCTCGGCCGGGCCCCGTTGGGGCCTGGTGTGCCCCCGCTGCTCTGTCCGGTCGATGACTGCCTCTCGGCGGTGGAGGTGGGTACCTCCCGCGTGGCTGCGAGGCTGCTGCTCTCGTCCTGACACTGTAGTGTGTTGTCGCCTTTCAGGCCGCTTGCCGGTATCACGAAGCGACGGATGAAGATAACTCAAGATCGGCGTGGCGCATGTTGGTGGATGGCGTTGCTGGGTGGTGGTACTCCCTTGTGTCAGGGTGCCCTTGTGGATAGGTGTCGGGAGAAATCCCTATCAGCTTGCCTGACCATGACGTGGTGCCACCGGCGTGTGGCACTATTCCTTCCTGGAGGACGTCGTGGGAATCCCTTACCCACTGTACTCTGCGTGCCGGGGGAAACCCTAGGACCTATGGTCCGGGTAGCAGCGCCGTGTCGACGGTGCTTCCCCTCCTATAGGGGCTGCTTGGCACGGAGCACTTCGGAGTGCCTGGATCGTGGTGGGAGAAGATGGAGAGGGCGCACCGGTGGCGGGTCGTTTTCGTTTTGTCAATTCGCCTTAGTCTTCATTTCCTTTTTTTGGGCATGTATCTGTTGTTGCCCCAGCATTCTCTTTGCTCCTTCTTCCTATATGGTTCGATTGTATCGGTGTGGTTGCTATATTAATATAGCGGGGCGAAAGCCTATTTCTTCAACCCTCGGTTACTCGAAGTCGGTGATTGTAGGGGAAGTGTTGTACCGGCGAGAAGCGGCGACGGGCAGCAAGAACCGGGTTCGACTATTGCTCTCGAGGTATTGCGCACACCCAACCCTCAAGTCAGAGACGTCCCATGGTTATGTAGATGTTCGTGATTGTTTTTGTGGCGATTTAGATGATACTTGCTTCGTTTTAGTAGTTAGAGAAGGTTTTTCTCTCCGTTTTGTGTGTGGGCAATATCATGTGTTTCATAGCCTGTGTGTGTTCGTTGTGCATTGATCAATCCATGGGGTGTTGGGGCACCACTGGAACTGACAATGGAGTTTGCTTCGTGTGTTCAACACAGCCTATGTTCATGTTCTTTGTCGATCAATCCATGAGATGTTGGGGGTACATCAGCGGTGATGTGCTGGAGGGGCAGAGGGTGGAGACACTTTTCACAAGATAGTTTATTCGTGTGATTTTCGGCTATACCTCATGTTTGTGTTTAGTGTTTCAGCACGAGGGGCACAGAACTGAGTTGAGGTTTGAGGGAGAGGGTGGGAATGGAATAGATCTCTCTGGTGCGCATGATGCTTATTTGGATGAGTGTCTGTTGATCACATTACACAAATTGGCGGCTCCGTGCTGGACAGAGGGAGGGTTTTGAGTTGACGCTGCCGTGCATGATGTGTGTATTGGGGTTGTTACCGCCGTATATGGTGTGTGTATTGGGTGGGAGGTATATCAGTCTGCTATGGTTTTTTTATCCAACGCCTCTCATTTTGTTGTTTTTCGGGACTGAAGTTGCCCAATCCGTCACAAAGTTGCCTATCACACCTTAGGAAGGAACTAGCTTCATAGCATAAGATCGGGCAAATTAATATGTGTGTTTAGGCAAATTCATATGTTGTAGGCAACTTATCCGCGATATTAGGCTACAAATCAGTATTTGTAGGCTAATTAATAGGTGTTTTAAGGCAAATTCATATGTTGTAGGAAACTTACCCGCGATATTGGGCAACAAATCAGTATTTGAAGGCAAATTAATAGGTGTTTTTCGGCCAGTTCTTACTACACCTGATAGGCAATTATGATCCAACTTCTTGCAACTGAATCAACTTTGACAGATTTCGTCGACAAATTAAAGCAACTTCTTTTCCGTGTCCATATCAGCGATTACACTACAATTGTATATTCTCTTAAATATAAACATTAAACTAGAACTTTTATCTATTTTTACATTCATTTTTTTTAAGACAAACTATTTTCATCATGAATAAGGCTGATGCTTTCAGCAAATAAAACTCAATACAAGCAACTTCTAACTCTTTTGTTTCTTCATTTTTAAGAGTTGCCTACACAACCAGCAGGAGTTGCGCATACGCCCAGTAGGAGCTACCCAGATTTTAGTATGAGTTGCCCAAACCTATCGGGGGGATTTTGCCCTAACCATCAGTGGATGTTGCCCAGAACATCAGGGGATATTGCCCAGAACAAGGGATGTTGACCGGATGTATATGAGAATTTTTTTGTCAATAGCATCTGATTCTGTTTTGCTACATGCACATTTTAAACACCATGGGTTATAAACTCTATTTTTATGCTTATGCTACAGGTTTCCCCCCTCAAGTAGTATGGCTGGGAGTGGAGATCCAGGAAGGTCTCTGAATTCGCAAAATCACGACAGACGATGAGGTACAAAAGCCGGAGATTCAAAAGATAAAGCGAAAGAAAAGACCAAAGAAAGAATTTTTCGTATATTTTTTTTTCATGCATAGTATGATTTTTCCTTGTTGTTATATGAATAGTTGCTTTTTTTTAGCCCCCACACATTGTTTTAGCTGCCCCGCACCCTACCATTTTGTTTCAGTAATGTTTCCCCTACGTTGCCTTTATTTCCGTTTCAGGTTTTTTTGACCTATTAGATGTGGGGAAGTTACTCTAGCAGATGTAAGGTTTTTTTGCCACTAGTGGTAGCGAAGTTTGCCTAGCAACTGTACAAAAGTTGTATAGTAGCATCGTAGAACTTGCCTAGCAGTTGTACAAAGGTTGTCCAGTAGATATAGAGAACTTGCCTAGCATATGTAGGACATTATTTCCTTCTTTTTTGCTTACTGACAATATGGAAGCATTCACTTTTTTTCCCTGATGTTTTTCATATGTTGGTTAAATTTTCCCCTCATGTTCTTTTTTTCTACCCATATAATTTCCCCTTATGGTCATATAAGTTGCCTACTTTTTTTTCCAGTTTTCTCTAGGGGGAGGGGTTGGATTCAGGCAAACGACTACATATCGACAACATGTGGTTTTGGTGCATCGACTTACATCAGCTCTATGCAGAACAGAAGGATCGTTTTTTCAAACGAAGCCCCTAATGTCCTTGTACGTTCCAAGAATCATTCTGGCTACTTTAATTAGACTGAGCTCATTGTCATTTAGCATATTACCAGTACCCTGTACAGTTTGGACTTTTCTTTTGTGAACAATACATCTATCTAGTATCAGTGCACGTTTTCTATCCAGCACAAGTTGCACAGAATTTCAAGGTTATTTTCCTTTTTTTGCCTACTGCATTGCCCAAATCAGTTTCCAAGTAAGTTGCACACTAAGCTAGCCTAGTACAACTCACTGTAAAATCACAATGCCTCTTAGCTAACTACAAATTGCCTAGTCGCACAATGGTGTTGCCCAAATATACAGTTGGTTTTGTCTACCTGATTTGTAATTTGCCCAGGATATAATAGTATCAATTTGCCTAGTCCCACAATGGTGTTGCCTAAATGTGCTTTTGCCCACATTTTCTGCCTCTGCCATCGTCAAGGGTTTGTTGCCAAATGTGCAGTTGAATTTGCCTACCTGAACTGTAATTTTCCCAGGAACTGCTGTGTTTTTACCCAGAAGTACCTTGCAGTCCTTTTTTGTGTCCAGTAAACTGCCTCAAGTGCCTTGTAGGTTTACCAGGCCAACAAATTTTGCCTAGAACCTGTTCAGATTTTGCCCCTAACCCACATCCTAGTTGCCTAACTAGCCCATATATAATTGCTCAAATATATCAATTTGTTGCCTAATTGGATATACAAGTTGCTTAACTTTACCAATTTATTGACTAAAATATTTCAATAATTACTCAATCCTACCAATTCATTTATGAGGTTACTCATATATTAGTAGCTTGACTTTATTAATTTGTTGCCTAAGAGCCTGTAACAAGCAACTATTATGCTAACAAAGAACAACTTTTCCTTAATGCAGTCACTAGTATCTTTTTTAATCCTCCATAATTTACTTATGTTCCTATACTTTTTTGGGTGTACTTTTTTTGCTTACTTCTTTCTGTCTGTTTTATTGTACAGGAGGAGGGATTTTACAACCAGAATTACAACTGGTATATGCAGAAAAAGCAACTACGTAACGAAGACCGGTGGTGGCAGCATCAGACCTACAACTGTTATATTGTTATATGCAGAAAAGAAGGAGCTTTCCCTAACCAAGACCCGAATGTTCTTGTACGTTCTAAGAACCATTCTGGCTACATTACTCAGACTGAGCTCTTGGGTCATCTAGCATATTCCAGTACTTGTATGGTTTAGAACATTCTGCAACTTCTCTTCGATTTTTACTATGGTAGTATGCAACTTGAAGGTACCTGAATGCAAAACTTGTATTGGAATATGCAAGATTTTGTTAGGTCGTTTCCCCTACCGTGTGTCCCTGTGTTTTTGGCCCAAATTCTGCAACTACATTGCCCAATTCCTTTTATCTAAGCCTGTTTTCATCCTGCCAAAAAACTTACCCAAAGCAGTAAACAAGTTGCACAATGCCTACCTTCAAGTTGCCTAAATTCGTAGGAGTACGCAGGCAATGACTAAAAAAGGCAACAAACGGTTGGTCGTGAGGCAAGGGGGGTCCAATGGTCCATGTGATTGGAAACGGGAAAGTGAAAGGGGGTCCGATCGGGACGGGAACGGGAAAGTGTGCGTTCAAAAACAGGAAATCAACGCTCACTCCTGCGCGCACATGGGGTACAGGCTATCCTTTCCCTTTTCGTCACATGGGGGACAGGGAGTTTCCTTTTCTGGACGGCCGTTGAGGTGTGCGAATCAACACCCGGCCGTTGGCTAGACACGTCCAAACAAATTTGACCAAAATCCTGGGTGGGCCGTGGCCCAGGTAGGCCCGATTCTTTTTTTCACCTGCGGCAGGGGATTTTGGAGGCAGGCAACACTCATTTTGTTCATTTGGAGATACATAGAGGGAGTGGCGTTTTGGCTGAATACGTTTTAACCGAATTTTAAAATGTCAGAAAAATTTCAAAAAAAAAAAGTTCGGAGATACTCCCTCCGCTTTTAAATATAAGATGTTTTGGCGTTTGTCCACATTCACATGTACACAAATGTATCTAGAGTCTATACACGTTTTAGTGTGTACATTCACTCATTTTAATATGTATCTACACATCATGTGAAACATCTAAAACATCTTACATTTAAAAAATGAGGGAGTAGATATTAACATTCTTTGTGTTCATTCACAAAATTATTTCACGAAAAACCGACATTTTTATGGCCTATGTAAAAAGACAAAATTTGGTTTTAAAATAAGACTTTTGGGAGACATGTTTCTATCACACAAAGCCACAATAAATATCTATTTTCATGAAACGATTTTGAACACATAAATTGTGAAAATATATCAGTAAAATTTTACTTTGAATTTTTTTACCATTCAAAATGTGTTTTACAAATACCGACGGGAGACAAAGCGGATTTTACATATATAGATGAGTATTTTTCTAATAAAATTAATTTCAGGGGAATTATTTGTTGGGTTTTGAACTTAATCATGAATGTAGACCAGAGACTATTTTTTTCTATGCTTATGTTCCACAATTCTTATCATGGTTGAGTTAAAACCATGAAAGGAATTATGGAATGCAAAGTACAAAGTAGATAAGGGGAGCAAACATATTCTTGGTTACTAGTATTAAATACAGCCTTTTCCCCTCGTTATTTTCAAGTGACCAGTCTCCCTCAGGTTAATCTTTAGAGATTGTCTAATGCTCTATCGATTTAGATTTAATTAAATCTTAGTCAGTTGAACATAATGCCATCTTATGTGCAGTGAATTGTGGCCTAGCCCGGATGGCTATCAGGTGCTGATATCTGTAATGCTCGCTCGCTCGAGTACGTGGGTCCGTACACACTTAATTATTCTAAAATAACCGCTTTGTGGTCTGCCTAAACCCCAAGTTGCATATTTGTAATTGTATGTTATGTGCACGCCACAAATACAATTGCATCCTTTTTATTTTTCTAATATCAGGGTATGCAAAATCTTCCAATCATATCTTTTATGCACGCATAGCTAACCAGACCACCGACCTAAACTTAATCAAAGTAGCACTTGTACATATAGCAAATCAGATAGATAGGAGACTAATACTATAATCGGATTCCATCGTAATCCAAACTTTTTTTTGAACCTATCCAAACCCAAACTAGAGAAGTAGTACTCCCTGGGATCCGAAAAAATCTGTCGCTCGTACAGGTATTGACTTGTGCGTGTAGCGTTCATTCCCTCCGACATTTTAATCGGATCGGAGGGAGCGTACATGGTAAGTACAAATCCTGACCGGACTCGTCTAATTAACTCAGCCTAAGGTAGGTTTGGATTAATTCCAATTTCCAACAATATGCACCACACCTTTAGAGCCAAGATCACAAGTTCACAACAGAACAACCATGGCCGCCAAGCTCGCCAAGTCCGATCCCGATTCCACGTAAGAAATTATTGTGCGCATCAGCGCATTGGTCCATATTAAGCGGGACCGTTGAGTACGTCCTGAGATATTTTTGCTCAAATAAATTCTCCTGTCATAGTAGCTCGCAAGACCCCACGGAGAGATCGAGCAGCCAAGGCCGCAAAGAGCAGGACAGGGGGAGGGTAGGCGGCGACGTGCCATGGAGTCGAACCTGACCCAGCGGCTACCGGAGGACTTGCTCGTGGCCATCCTCTGCCGCCTTCAACCGTGCGGCTTCGCGGCGGCTCGCTGCGTCTGCAAGGCCTGGAACGCCGTCATCGACGTGCTCCGTCTCCTGGATCTCTTCCCGTCCTCGCTGGCCGGCCTATTCATGAACTACTCGGACCTCCATTTACTCCGAGTTCTTCTTTCGGCCACCGAGAGAAGGCGCCGCGGTCAGCGGCAAGCTCCACCAGTATGTGCCCACCCCTAGGGAAGATGATGACACTATCGTCAAGGATCACTGCAACGGCCTCCTTTTGTTTTGGACCTACGTGGCCAACCCGGCCACAAGGCGCTGGGCACCCTTGCCGCCGCCGCCTCGTGACATGGACGTTGGCCCACGCTTTATAGTGTTTGACCCTGCCATCTCACCACACTATGAGGTGTTCATAATCCCACGGCTACCACGGCGTGACTCTAGGTTCGAACTGCAACTGGAAATGGCCTCCATCGCTATTTACCATGCATGTCTTCTCTTCGACAACAGGGAATTGGGAGGGGAGATCCTTTGCTCGTCGAGGGGATGCCATAGGGACTGTCACCCACCTGCAGCAGCGACCGACGCCATATTGGATGCGAAACTACTCTGCCTACTGGCGTGGACAAATATATGTGCTGAACCAATTTGTTATGAGGTATGAACGAACTAATATCATTTTTTTACTATAATTATACTTTTTTGTTTCACCTAGTTTTAGTTGTACGTCAAGTTGTGGTTTATTGATATTGTTTAATCGTGTATGATTTCGTTTTTGCTAGGATATCCTTATCAAACTGCACGTACCAAGCAATTGAACCACCCGTAGAAGTTGGTACGTGGGATCGAGAGTATTGTCTTGGAAGATCGGCGGATCGGTTTTATTTTGCATCAATTGATTATCACCATCGTCTCCGAGTTTGGATCCTTAAAGAATTACATGGCGAGATGGAGTGGGTGCTTACGCATGATAACAACCTCGATGATATGTTGTCACGTGGAATGTATGATCAACAAATTAAAGGACCGTGGATTTTCGAAGATATCAACTACAACTTATATAATTCTACTGCACCAGCCGACACGGAAGAAGCAGAAGAGGATACATTTGAATGGAACTCGGACAACGAGAATACTCTTGACACCATACTTAGAGTTAGAAAGCACGATGGAATTTCAATTCTTGGATTTCATCCTTATAAGGAAGTTATCCTTTTGAATGAATGTGTCAATAGAGGATTGGCCTACCATCTCAATAGTTCCAAGACTGAAGACTTGGGCAACATCTACCCATACCATTACGCTACCATGAGTAGTACCATCAAAGGATCTTTTCCATACACACCATGTTGGATTGGGAAGTTACCTGGCAGCATTTAATATACGGTTTGTAAGGAGTTCTGCCGAAAAATAATACTACTACAAATTATTATTATTGCGCTCACGGAAGTTTACTGTTTTTCCTTTCCAAAATATACAACCTTTGCCTTAATTCATACAACACTGAAAAAGTAGAAGGAAACCAGAAAGTATTAGCGAAACTGTCATTCCTAAACCTAAGGAGTCATTGGATTCCTAAACCGGAAAGTATCTTTTCCGTACACACCATGTTGGATTGGAAAGTTACATAGAAGCATTTAGTTTAAGGTTTGTTGGATTGGAAAGTATCTTTTCCGTACACACCGATGGTGTTCCACTGACGCCGTTCACTGCCAGCGGTGGCCGCTTCCGACACTCTTGGTCCAATGCTGTCATTCTGAAACCTGATATCCGTAAACACCGTGTGTCTCCCTGTGCTGACACGAGAATGCGGGTTTGGAAAACTAACCCAGCAACGTTTGTAAGTTGTGAAGATTTCTTTACACGAGAATGCAACCTTTTTGAAATCTTCGAGAGCTGCCGGAAACAGAGTATCAAGAACGTCGACGCCGAGTGCGCGGGGATGACACGACAGCCCCTCAGCTACTACATATCTTTATGCAGCTTATTTGAAGTGCCAGGGAAGACACATCTCTGCATAAGTAATTGTTAAATCACACTACTAGCAAGATAGAAAAATTACATGACCAAACAATAGTTTATAGATAAAGAGTATATATTAATATCGCGGAGACCAAACAGTAGTTGAACACACAAATAACTAGACTTGGAAAACCATTTCAGCCACTATGCGCCCATACTACACCTTCAGGGCCGCAACGGCCATGGCTGTCCATCCGAAGAAACTTGCTCAGCTGGCCGGGAAGTGCCAGCGGATGCTAGCAGCCGGCCAGCGCCGACGAGGCATGGCCACCGTAGTCCGTGTATAGAGTTGTTAGCATAAAATCACCACTTTATAAATTCAATTGTGAAAAACCACCACTTTTGGTCGAAATTGCTGAAAACCACCACATTTTGGTGCTGGCGTTGCGAAATGCACTGATTTCTGGCTAAGCGTGAATTGACACGAATTGATAGCCAAAAGGACAAGCGGGCCCCACCCGTCAGGCTGATGTGGCAAGAATTTAGTCAATTTGGTCAGCTGGACCTGGGATTCACTTGTCAGCCCATTAAACAATCAATATATCAAAATTTCTAAGAAAAAAAGTAAAAGAGCACTCCGCCGTCGGCCCCCGTTCCACTGGTATGCACCACCACTGCCGGTAGGAGCCCTCGCCATCGTCGCCACGGTGCTCGTCCGCGCCGTCGCGCTCCCGGCCGCCGTGCCCGTCCGAGCTCCCGGCCGGCACGCAGGCAGGCCTTTACGGCGACGAGGTGGACCACGCACGCGCCATCGTCCGAGCGCCCGGGCCAGAGCGCGTCCGCGCCGACAGGATGAGGCCCTCGAGGGGAAGCTCGGCGAGGACCCTGCACGCCGCGCCGCGGCCCCTGCTCGCCGCTGCTCGCTGCTCACCACGCCGCCGCGGCCCCTGCTCGCCGACCTCCCCCTCGAGCTGGACCCGGGACCCCCTGCACGGCGGCAGCGGCGCCGCGGGTGAGCGAGGGCGCACCTCCAGGCGGCGCGGCCGAGGCGGGCACGTCGACCGGGACGGGAGCGCGGCGGTGTGAGGTTGGGCTGATTGGAGCCACGTTCTTTGACATTTTTATTTTTTCAAAAAATTTAATATGTTATTTTTATTGTCCTGACAAGTGGGTCCCAGTCCACGTCAGCAATTTGTTTTTGCCCAGTCTCACCTCAGCGCTGACGGGTGGGGCCCCCTTGTCAGTTTCACCGTCAATTCGCTATCAAGCACGAATCGGTGGATTTTCGCAACGCCGGTACCAAAATGTGGTGGTTTTCAGCAATTTCGATCAAAAGTGGTGGTTTTTCAAAATTGAATTTGTAAAGTGCTGGTTTTATGCTAACAACTCCCGTGCATACTCACATCAAGGTCAACTCGGATTTCCGTTTCCTATTCCAGATAGCGTCCTTAACCGAGTCGGTCCTGAGCTCTTTTGTCCTCAATAAATTCTGCTTCCACGTAGAAATCGAGCGAGCACATCAGTCAAGGCCGCAACCAAGCGATCACCGGCGTCGCCGCAGAGTGCAGAGCAGTGCAGGCGTGACAACTAACCATGGAGTCGACGGACCTGACGCAACAACTACCGGAGAACTTGCTCGTGGCCATCCTCCGGCGCCTTTGGCCGCACGGCCTCGCGGCGGCTCGCTGCGTCTGCAAGGCCTGGCACGCCGTCATCGACGCTCTCCGCCTGCTGGATCTCTTCCCGCCGTCACTAGCCGGTATATTCATCAACTACCACGAGCTCGATATCTCCGAGTTCTTCTTCCGGCCGCCGAGGGAGGGCGCCGCCGTCAGTGGCAAGCTCCACCACTACGTGCCGACCACCAGCGAGGAAGACACTATCGTCCAGGGTCACTGCAACGACCTTCTTCTGTATTGGACCTACGTGGCCAACCCCGCCACACGGCGATGGGCACCTTTGCCGCCCGAGCCAGCTGACATGGACATTGACCCACGCTATATAGTGTTTGACCCTGCCATCTCACCACACTACGAGGTGTTGCTAGTCTCGCCGCTTCTGTGGCGCGCCACTGGGTTTGAACTCCAACTAGAATGGCCTCCATCGCCATTCACGATGCACGTCTTCTCTTCAACAACAGAGATTTGGGAGGAGAGGTCGTTTGCTCGTCGAGGGGATGCCATAGGGACCGTCGCCCATGTGCAGCAGCTAGTGGAGCCGTACACGATGAGAGACCACCACTCTGCCTACTGGCGTGGAGAACTTTATGTGCTCAACCTATTTGTTATGAGGTACTCCCTCCGTTTCATAATATAAGACGTTTTAGCTCTCACATATATTGTCTAAATGCATACTACAATGAGTGGACATGCACACACTAAAACATGTCTACATACATCTACATATATGTGAACATGCACACATGCTAAACCGTCATATATTGTGCAAGGGAGGGAGTATGAACGAACTATACCATTTTTTGCTATGATTATTTTTTGTTTAACCCTGACACTTCTATGGTTTATTGATATTGTTTCTATTGCCGATAACTATGTTTTCGCTAGAATATCCTTGTCAAACTGCACGTACCAAGCAATTGAACCACCCGTAGATGTTGGTACGAGGGATCGAGAGTACTGTCTTGGAAGGTCGGAGAATGGGGTTTACTTTGCATCATTTGATCATCAATATCGTTTTGGGTCTAGTTCCTTAATGAATGGGATGACGAGATGGAGTGGGTGTTGAAACATGACAACAACATTGGCGATGAGCTGTCACGTGGAATGTATGATGAACTAATTAAAGGACCATGGATTATGGAAGACATCAACTACAATTCGTATTGTTCTATTCCTTCGGTCGACCCGAAAGAAGTAGAAGAAGATACATTTGAATGGAACTCGGACAATGAGAATACTCTTGACACTAGACTTAGAGTTAGAAAGCATCATAGAATTTCAATTCTTGGATTTCATCCAAGTAAAGAAGTTGTGTTTCTGAATGAATGGGTCAAGAGAGGATTGGCCTATCATATTAACAGTTTGAAGATTGAAGACTTGGGCAACATCTACCCATATCATTACACTTCCATGGGTAGTTCCGTAACAGTAACATAATCGTTTCCATATACACCATGTTGGATTGGGAAGTTACCTGGCAGCATTTAGTATATGTTTTGTAAGGATTTCCACCAGGACATAATGCAAATTATTTCATTTTTGCTATGAGGGAAATTTAGTCTTTTTCTATTCCAAAATGTACATTCTTCGTCTTAATTCGTATAAAAACCCGAAGAAAGTAAAAGGAAACTATGACATGATGAGATAAACTGCCATTCTTAAACCTAAATAATCGTTGGATTAAAATCGAGGGTCCAGATCGAGGCGGATTGAGAGGTCTATAGTGTCTTTTAGGGGAACAGTGGCTTCTATCGAAACCTGCTTGGGGATTCCAGCCATTGACGCCGTCCACCGCCAGAGCTGGTCGCTTACGTCTCTAGGTATACATTCCTCCTGGCTAATCTATCTCTCGAGTCTACAATGCTCTTCATATCATACATTGTCTACAAATTGTCGGAACTTTGTTAAAAGAATTGTTGTCGAAATCTACGTAGAACCATGTACACAATTTAACTTTCATGACATTTAATAATTGTGGTTGTATCCTGATCGTCTAACTGAGTATCTACAGAGATTATGTTTTGCTATGCGGGGACATGTTCTCACTGTTGATAGTGTAGTACTAACCTTGCTACTAGTGACATAATTGTGTTTTCTTCTCCACTCTGTTCATGTGAGGATGGCTGAATAATCATGTTGCAAGAGTTTGAGCCAGTGATACTATTTCTCTATTATAACTATTTTTATATATGTTTTATTAAAAATCCATTATCGGTTATACCACAGCGGACGTGGCAATGCGCGTCTTTTTTCCTCGATGAAACTAAACAGAAATTCGACGAGATAAAAAAAACTGCCGTTCCTATCCCTAACGAGAGCCGTCGGATTGAATTGCACGGTCCAGATCGAGCTCTATCGAGCGGTTTCCACTCTGCACCCAAATGCCCCCGACACCTGTCTCTGGAAGATGAGCACCTCGACCACCGCCGCCGCCGCCGTCCGCCGCCACGGGGTCCCCATTCCTGCTGTCCAGCGTTATTGATCCCTCGGATACATTCTGGGAGCCTGCTATTCGAAGCTTCTGGCGGCGTCGGATTTTCGGCTAGCGCGCGTCTGCAGGCGTGGGCAGAGCGCCGGATCGTGGTCGGCTCGAGCACATTCCGGTGAGAATTTCTCCAGACCAAATGAGCCTTGGTATTGGTAGCAGTAGGTCGAAAATCACGCGGATTCGCTCGATTCAGTTCTTCATCATCGCCCAAGTACTCGAATCGAGGTCGACTCGGCTTCCGGTTCCGATTCCTTACTTAACTCACCGACTCCTCCTCCATAAATTCTTCGAGCAGATCAGCCAAGGCCCCACTCTTGCGAGCGCCGGCCATGGAGACGACGGCTCCGGCACAGCGGCTACCGGATGACGTGCTCGTCGCCGTCCTCGGCCGTCTTCCGCCGCGTGGCCTCGCGGCGGCTCGCTGCGTCTGCAAGGCCTGGCACGCCGTCATCGACGCTCGTCGTCTGCTGGATCTCTTCCCGCCCTCGCTGGCCGGTATATTCATCAACTACCACGACCTTGACATCTCTGAGTTCTTCTTCCGCCCCCTAGAGACACCCCAGTCAGCGGCAAGCAATTCCATGTGCCCGCGAGCATTGAGGACACCGTCGCCGTGGATCACTGCAATGGCCTCCTTCTGTTCTGCACCTACGTGGCCAACCCAGCCACACGGCGCTGGGCACCCTTGCCGCCACCGCCGCCAGGGTTTGACCACCGCCACATTGTGTTCGACCCCGCCGTCTCACCGCACTACCAGGTGTTGAGCATCCCGACGCTTCCATGGCGCACCACTGGGTTTGAATTGCAGCTGGAATGGCCTCCATCGCCTTTTATTATGCACGTCTTCTCTTCGACAACAGGGAATTGGGAGGAGAGGTCGTTCGCTCGGCGAGGAGATGCCATAGGGACTGTCTCTCATCTGCAGCAGCGACGGATGCGGTCCATGGTGCAAGACCGCTCTGCCTACTGGCGTGGACAGCTTTATGTGCTCAACGAATTTGTTATGAGGTATGAACCAACTAATGCCATTTTTTTTCACTATGACAATGTATTTTCTGTTTGACCTGGCCCAGTTTTGAGGTTTATTGATATCGTCTAATTGTCAATAATTTTGTTTTTGCCAGAATATCCTTATCAAACTGCACGTACCAAGCAATTGAACCGCCCGTAGATGTTGGCATGACCGATCAAGTGTATTGTCTAGGAAGGTCAGAGAATGGGGTTCATTTTGCTGCAATTGATCATAAACGTCGGCTTCAAGTGTGGTTCCTTGACGAATTGCACAGCGAGATCAAGTGGGTGTTGAAGCATGAGAACAACCTTGACCATATGCTGTCACGTGCAATGTATGATCGACAAGTTCAAGGGCCCTGGATTATAGAAGATATCAACTACAATTTCGACCATCCTACTCCAATTGGTATCGAAGGAGCAGGAGAAGAAGATAAATTTGAATGGAACTCAGACAATGAGAATACACTTGACACCAGACTTAGTGTCGGAAATCACTACACGAGAAGTATTACAATCCTTGGATTTCATCCTTACAAAGAAGTTGTATTTCTGAATGAATCAGTCAGTAGAGGATTGGCCTATCATCTCAATAGTTCGAAGCTTGAAGACTTGGGCAACATCTACCCCAAAAATTACTCTTCCATGTATATGCATGTAGAACAATCTTTTCCATACACACCCTGTTGGATTGGGAAGTTGCCTGGCAGCATTTGATTTACAGATCGTAATTCGTACTGAAGAAAGTAAATGGAAACTCAAAAGGATAAGTAAAACTGCCATTCCTAAACCCAAAGAGTCGTCGGATTAAGATTGTGTGGTCCAGATCGAGGTGGTTTGACTGGCCTATAGGTTTTTTGGGTGAACGGCCTGGATATGGCCACCACCGTTGCCGTCCAACGCCAGTGGTGGCCACCGTTGCCGTCCAACGCCAGTGGTGGCCGCTTCTGTCTCCTGGTTCCTCCTGGGCCACCGTCCTTGGCCGCACACCATCATTCTGGGAACCCGTTTTTCGAAGCTTCTTGGTGGTGGTCAGATGTGTTGCTGGTGCACTTACCTCCTCTGTAGTCCGGTGAGAATTTTCGGCTCCAAATATGCCCTGGCAAGCAGTAGGTAGCAAATCTAGGGGATTTTCTTGAGTTAGTTCTTCATGTGCCGAAGTACTCACATCCGTATAAGCAATTACACTATATGTAGACTTGTTTCCTGAAAAGAAAATGTGGACTTGTAAGTTCGTAGTCTTTAGTAACAAGAAGGATTAACAGTTGATCTCCTATTACAATTCAAGTAGAAAAAATGCTTCCTTCTGCAAAATATCAGTTTAATTTGGGCATAAAGTTCCAAATTCTGAAGAAATTAGGTGTACTAAAGAAATTCGCCTCATACTGCTAAAAAAACATAATTTCGCTTCCATTTCCTTGTAAGTACTTCAGTATTTCTTATTCCGAGGACCTTCTCAAGTTATATCCTGAGGGTTGATCACTGGGTATACCTTGTACCACATGGCCATTTCACTTTCTCGGAGTGTGTATGATATGTTTTAAAGGCCCGACTTTGATGCTAGACTGTACAGAAAGTGAAATTTGATGTTTTAAAGGCCCGACTTATGTTTTAATGATCAGCAACTCGTTCATGGTCTGACCGTTGGCTGCTGAACCTTCAGTCTCAGATTTGTTGTTGATCAGTCAGATGGCGTGCCTCTGCCTTGATTACTTGCTTGACAGAATATCGCTGTTTCTAGTCCAGCAGCTCATGCCATGTGGTCTCCATTCCATTGTTGCTTCTACCAAGTTAGAAGGAAAGAACAGCTGCAAGTACTGATTTTCCTGCTTAATTGCTTGCAAGATTGTAGTGCCTTACACAACATTTGTACTTCTCCAATTGCCTATATCTAACTATCTACACTATCCAGGTAAACTACAGAAAAAAGAGGACAAGTTCAGGCTCTGCGTCCATGTTCTTCAGGAGCTACAAGCAGCAAATTTGCTGGCTGGATCCAACAGTTGGCATCACGCAAGCAGTGTAGTGACAAGAGTCACCATAGAGCTGAGCAGCGCGTTCTGACCTCGGCAGAGACATTTCTCCTGAGCAAGCACATGACGTATTCCATCACTCTGGCATCGCAAGGCAGTGTGATCTTGCCATCGCTTGTGAACCCAAACTCCTCCTGGGACATCCTCAGGAGCTCGCCGAAGACCATCGTGCTGAGATACACCAATGGTACCTCGAACCGCTTCCCGTCGACCGTGTACATGATGCAGTGGCCCTTAACTGCTGCAGAGCTGCAGCGCTCTTCATCTTTTTTGGCTGTCGCTGTCAGCTTCTTCCTCCCAAGTGCTGCGATCCTTTGCCACCTCTTTGCCAATTGAGCAAGTCTGTTGACGCTGACCATGGTTGGTTCTGGGTCTTGTGCTTCAGCTTGAAAATCGGAGAAGAGAGCTATATGTTGTGATGGATGATCTGATGTTGTTCAGCTTAGCCGTTTGCTGAATTTATAGCCGTGAAGAAGGACATTTTGATGGTGAAGTGTAGTTGTCATTGGAGAAGATGGCAAGGGACAAGGCCACTGGATCAGCACATGCAGTGTTGTAGTGTGATTAATCTGGATTAGATTTTGATGGGGCCAAATGTTTGGAGCATGCCGGATCCAGCAGCTGTAGCATCGAACCATTAGTTTGCTGACAGATGTCAGTGTGGCAAGCTGGTGAGGGACAAGGCCATGATGTATTCTGCTATTCGGATATGGATGACCCTCTTGAGATCATCGTCAGTGTCAATAATCATGCTGATATCTGAAGCTGTGATTGACTCTGAACTGAACTGGCTGAAACAATACGCGTAGGACTAATGCTCAAAAATCGTTCATGGTCGTAATCAGTTGCCGCTAAACTTTCAGTGTCATATTGGTTGTTGATCAGTTAGATGCGTGCATCTGCCTGGATCCACTTGCTAGACAGACTCCGCTGGTTCTTCAGCTCGTGGTCTGCTCCATGTATGTTCGCTCCAGTCTAGCATCTCTTGTGGTCTCCATTTCTCTGCTGCTTCCCCCATTTTAACTCCAAGACAGAAATAGATAATAAATAAATAAATAAAACACTGTTTCTTAAGGTATATTTCGGAACTTTACTTTCTCTCAGAAATTGGAAAATTTTCCCAAAGGTCAACCTTGTTTATCTATGAGCGTTCAAGTGTTTGTAACTAGTTCTCATATAATTGCTAAATCTGCAGGTGTCATCCATTACCAGCTGAGTTTATTTTTTAATGGAAGTTTTCTTTCATCTAATTCTAAGCTGCTAAGTGTAAAACTCATTTGGCATGCATACTTGAATGTATCAATCACCCTTGCTTTTCTCTTCAATGATAGACAAAGCTCCTAGCTCCTGGCTCGTTCTTCAAGAAAAACATATGCATTACTCACTATTTTTATAATTTCTAAAATAGCAGCACACATCAATTTTAGTTTCAAAGTGTACGAGTTCACTCAATTTGTTGATACCACAATTTAGCTGTATTACTGAATTTTATCAGTTCCATACCGACTCTGAAACAAAAGTTGAACATTTTTCCTGACCAGAAAGATTGCAAATTTCATCAAAAAATCTTTGTTCCGTTTCCGATCTACTAACTGCATATTTACATCTTGCATCGAACAAAAATGGTGCCTAGAACAAGGATCTTAGCTAGCTGCTATTCTTCAAAAGTTAACAGACAGCTACATGCTGGCTAAGCCCTATGCATGGAGCCACCACACTGCCGTCAAAGCCACATGGCATTGCAATGGAGCTCAGGAACGCCTTCACTACTTCTGGGAGGCATCTCTCCTAAGCAAGCACATGACATACTCCATGACCATGGCGTCGCAGGGCATCCTGATACGACCATCGTCGCCGCCTGCGAACCCAAACTCCTCCTTAGACATTCTCAGTAGCTCGCTGAAGACCGAGGAGCCAAGGTACGCCAGTGGCACCTCGAACCGGGCCCCATCAGAGGTGTACACCACGCAGTGTCCTTTCACCGCTACTGATGTCGCTGTGTGGCACTCCTCGGCAGCTGTTTTAGCTTTCGTAGTCTGCGTGATCCTCTTCCTTCCCATGGCCGCCATCCTCTGCCACTTCTTTGCCAGTTGAGCAAGCCTCTTGGCACTCACCATGGTTGCTTCTCTTTCTTGTTTGCTCAGAGTTCTGGGGATTTTTTTTATCTCAGGTGGTATTACTCAGCTAGGTGTTGTAGTTGTTGGCTTGTGGATGAACTGATGGTGCTAAGCTGATAGATTTATAGGGGAGGAAGGGAGAAGCATCATGCAGTGTAGGTGCAGCTGATCAATATACCATGACATGTTGGCAAGGGACAGAGCCATGCACTCAGAACATGCAATGCTACAAGAGTGCAGGGCAAGCAATGTGATCTTGTTTTAATTTTTCTGGGGCCATCAGTTTGCCACTTGTTGGAGACTGTAGATTCTAGCAGTGTAGTCTTGGGTGCTTGTCACCAGCTTGCTTCCATACTGACCTGTTTCAAGTAGTGGCCAAGACAAGGACCACCTGTAAATTGGTCCATTTCTGTTTGTAATTGCGCAATGAGATGCTAATTGATTATTTAGGTGTCGATGATATCCTAATGATAAGGATCATATAGAGTGGTCCCTGAGATGGAGATATCTGGTCTGACAATGCTTCATGCTCCTAACAATCTTGTTTTCCCTCTGCATATTCAGTCTAGCACATGATCTGTTTTGGTTTCGCGTCTCGCATGGTGGCTGCTCCATGTTTCATTTCATATCTATTGGGTACATCAGTACATGAGTACAGAACTAGAATCAAACTGATTACGAAGCTACCTTTGTTTCCACTGAAAGCGTTAGGATTAGGATTCATGAAACAATGAAAAGCTAGGGTGGATGTTTATTTTCTTTTCATTATTACTTTATTAATAATATAATGTTGTTTTTATTATCATAGAATAGAATCAAATCTTTGCTTCTCTAGTGGTAGTGGTGCCTGTTAGGCGTTAGCTTCTATGAGCTATACATTTGTACCCTACGATATTAAAGTAAATTGCTTTCTTGCGCCCTATGTCCTAATGCTATATAGTTGTAGTTAGTGGTATTTCGTATAATGCAACAAACTCGTATGCTAATATATACCTCCCATTCTCCAGTGTTGAACTATTTCACATCGTGTTGGATAAGAGATGCAAATGGAGAACACTGAGGGAAAAACTCTGCATATATCAGGATCTACAAACTGCAAGCTGCCGGTGCATTGCTACAGGTGGCAGGGTACAGCTTGAATATTGGCAAGGCATCACTACAGAGCTCAGGAACGCCCTCTACTTCCTTCAATGCATCTCTTCTGATCAAGCACATGATATGCTCCATCGCCGCTGCATCGAAGGACAGTGCGTCCTGCTGACCTGCTGTCGCATATGAACCCAAACTCTTCCTAGGACATCTTTAGCATCTCGCCAAAGACTTTGCATTTGGCAGGGGACAAGGCCATGAGCATGTTGCATGCAATGGTGGCTCCGGAAGGAGGCAGTGAGATTCAGATCAGATTTTGCTAGGATAGTGGACTAGTGGCTGCATAATCAGGCGCATTGTGCAGCAAGAAGATACAATCATACAACAGTCTTTGCTGCTGAATTTGGGCACAGGCATTGTGCAACCATCCGGGTTCAGCCTTCATGCCGGCGTTCCATTCAGTTCAGCCTCCTGTATCAAGAGGTTAGAAAATATTGCGGTATTATACACCCGTTATCTCCGGGCTTGTGCAGAAACCGGGTAACTGCAATCATAGCGTCCTGAGTAGATCCAGAGTTCACTTCACTGCTTTCTGGTGTGTACTTTGCACTTACGGCTGCAACTGCATGTTAGGTGCTTGTTGGTTCAACAGTGCTTTAATTTCTGCAGATCTGGCAAGTTGCTGGGCAGGTCCATATCTCATTGTCCACCCATGGTCTGCAGTAGCCAGCCATTTTTTGGTATCTTACATTTTGCTGTTCAGTTGAGGATTTCCAGGCCAGTCTTGAATCTATGACATGGAATTGTAATTAATTTTATACTGGTATTTCCATTGGGGAGGTGTTGTAAGTGAGTTCCAACGCAGGTAAATCTATCTTACCCTGATGATTTTTACTTTGACATGCCTTGATGAGCTCAAGCTGTGTGACAGGCCCAATTTCGGAACATTTGCAGGTTTGCCAATTGGACCCTAGTATAATTCTACGATTTTATCTTCAGCTGAGCAAAACACAACAGCCTTATCCTAAAGGTCAGCTCCCTTCTCCATATGTTAAGACCTGCCTGCCCACCTCAACATTTCTTTGTAACATTTCGTGTCTGACTCAGGCCATATAACCGCAAGAAGAAATTTGTTGACACGTACGGCTTACGTCCTAAATCTCTGATCTGCCATTTATCTTTGCAAACTATATATACATACATTGAAAGAAAAATGTCTGGCATAAAAAAAATTCCTTGATTGCTTCTGTGCTTGCAAGATCAAAATGCTTCACATAAACTATTTCCCTTTTTCTATTTTTCCTATATCTCCGCAGTTGGTTGGTAATCAGGAGCTGCAGACACTAAAGTGCTGTCTAACTCCCAGATGAGCCTCCGCATGGTAGTGGCATGGCATCGTCATCGAGCTGAGGAATGCGGCCTCAATCTCCGCGGAGGCGCTTCTCCTGAGCATGCACATGGCATACTCCATCACGAGGCATCACAAGGTAGAGTGATTCTGCCACCGTTGGTGGCTGTGAAGCCGAACTCCTTTGGGACATCCGCAAGAGCTCACCAAGACCGTCGTGCCAAGGAACACCAGTGGCACCTCGAACCGCATGCCGTCAGCGGTGTACACAACACAGTGGCCCTTGCCAGCCACCGGCGAGTGCGACTTGACGCACAACCCTTCGATTTCTTCCGCCGACTTCAACAACCAGGTGAGCCTCTTCCTCCCGATGGCCGCCACTCTCTGCCACTTCTTGGCTAGCTGAGCGATTGTCTTGGCACTCATCATGTTGGCTTCTTGTGTTCCTGGAAGTGGGAGAAATTCTTCTGCGAGTTGGAGATTGGAATGCCTGTCTGTTGATGAGTGGTGGTGTTTGGAGGGCACTTAGCCATGGATTTATAGCTCAAGGATAAAGCAGACACCCACACACTGGAGTGGGATGGTTGGGCAGGAGACAATCCCATGGGCATGGTACGTGCTGTGCTGCGGTTTTGGAGGTGCCGTGATGTGATCTGGATCAGGTTCAGCTGGGGCCAAGTGGTTGGCACTCACCGGAGCTTGGGCTAGGAGCCAGCACAACTGTGGTGATCGGTTTGCTGAGAAAATGGCACGAGGACCCCATGGATTTCAGACATGGATGGTCCATGAAAATCTCATCAAAATCATTCATCACATTGTCTGCAGCTACTTGCAACAACATTGCATGCAGAGCACTCATGACCTTGTCTCCTGCCCACCGCTCTTGTTGATAGCTCACAACCTACACGCATATGCACTGCCCTGAGCCCTCTCTTCCTTCTAATTCTTCTATAAATCCATGGCCTGCTCAACACAAACCTCTTCATCTCAGCTCCAAGCAACATCGCAAGATACAACACACCTTCAGACTTTCAGAGCCAAAGTAACATTTAGCCAGCCAGGAACACATCAGACTCAACCATGATCCATCCAAAGAAGCTTGCTCAGCTGGCCAAGAAGTGCCAGAGGATGTTGGTGTCCGGAGCCGGTGCCCGCCGCGGCAGGCCTCGGATATGGATGACGACGAATGCAGCAGCACAACATCATCTGTGGTCGCCGATGAGGGCCACTGCGTGGTGTACACCGACGACGGAGCACGGTTCGAGGTCCCTCTGACGTACCTCGGGACGACGGTCTTCGCCGAGCTCTTGAGGATGTCCGAGGAGGAGTTTGGCTTCGCGAGCGGCAGCGACGGAGGCAGGATCACACTGCCCTGCGACGCCACGGTGATGGATTACGTCTTGTGTCTGGTCAGGAGAGAGGCCTCTGAGGAAGTCGAGAGAGCATTCTTGAGCTCCATTGCTGGGCACTGCCAGGGCTACAATGCTAGCTGCATGGCGCCATCAATGGAACCCAGCCATCAATTTGCTCTATGTACTTAGCTACTAGCTTATACACTGAATTTTGGTTAGGACCAAGGGGAGCTCTGTAGAGCCTGATGTAAAATTCGGTTATCACAGGAAATGATACAAAAGAGACAAATTTTCTGTAAAAAATCGATAATTTGACACATCTTACATATTTCATATAGAATGCTGAGGAGAGTAGGAAAAACCGTGCCGGGTACATCACTATGCACCGCCACTGACATGTTTTGGGAAATCTAGCCAGCATGTTCGGTTATCAATAGTTTTCCTTTGGCAGATGATAAACTGACTTAATTGGATTTAAAGTGTGTTGTTAACATTTTGATTAGGTGTGAAAGGGCGGTGTTAACGCAAACACATGCAACTTGCTGAACAGTGTCATATCTCAGTCCTGTTGATGGCCTACCAGTTGTTGCATTGCATGTGGAAGCCACTCCTTAGCTCCTTCTCCGCACTTTCCTTTTGAGTCCTCAACCAGCTGCATGTCTGAAGTGAATAACAGGCATCTACTACATCTTGCACTTACAAAGTTATGTGGTAGGACATTCAACTTTTAAGTAACAACGTCACTTGTTTTTACTCAAAAGTAAATGTGCCTAATACCCCTTAATGCATGTGGAGTAAACCTTGTTTTGTCTTTCATTGTGTCTTTTTCTTACTTTGTTACTTATTGTATTGATGGCCTTCTAAAAATTTCCTGACCGGTTGATCATTGTAAACATGATGGCTCCTTTACCACCTGCTCATTTCACAAATTCACCAAATTTTAATGGGTTGGCTTAGATGATAGATTGTAAAGAAACTTGGTTGTATTCTCTGTACAGGAGTTGAAACTATCCACATCTAAAAACAGAGCCACGATTATTGCTGTTTCATTGTATAGTTGTATGCAACTAAAATCTAAGAGAAGAATGGCTGCAATAACTGCTGGTTGGACAAAACACTGGCTTTGATGATCGCATCGCTTTACATACGATTTCCTTCTCCTATTTCCTATATTTAACTGTCGACACTATCCAGGTAAACTACAGAAAGCAGAGGACAAGATCAGGCTCTGCTTTTAATTTCTTCAGGAGCTTCAAGCAGCAAATTTGCTGGCTGGATCCAACAGTTGGCATCGCACTACCAATGTAGTGACAAGATGTCACCATAGAGCTGAACAACGCGTTCTCCACCTTTGCTTTCTCCCCATTTCCTAACTTTACTTTCTCGCAGAAACGGGAACTTTTCCCCAAAGGTCAGCCTTGTTATCTATGAATGTTCACCTGTTTGGGAACTAGTACTCATACAATTGCTAAATATGCAGGTTTCCATAATTACTCAGCTGAGTTTAGTGTTTAGTGGAAGTTTTCTTCCATCACCCTTCGCCTTTTCTCTTCAATGATAGGAAAAGCTCGCGTAAATTTTGGTTTCAAAGTGTATTTCTCAATGGTTTTATAGTTTCTCAAATAGCAGCACCCATCAATTTTAGTTTCAAAGTGTATGCCTCGACTCAGTTTGCTCACACACAAATAAGCTGTACTACTGAAGCTTTGTCAGTCACATACTGAATCTGAAATAAAAAGTTGAACTGCACATATTGCTGACCAGAAAGATTGCAAATTTTCATCCATTTCTGATGTACTAACTTCACATTTACATGTTGCATCGGACAAAAATGGTGACTAGAACAAGGATCCTAGCTAGCTGCCATTCTTCAGAAGTTAACAAACAACTACATGCTGGCTGAGCCTACACCGCCGTCAAAGCGGCACGGGCTTGCAATGGAGCTCAGGAACGCCCTTACAACTTCCGCGGAGGCATCCTTCCTGAGCAAGCACATGGCATACTCCATAACCGCGGCGTTGCAGGGAAGCTTGATCCGGCCATCGTCGCCCTCCGTGAACCCAAACTCCTCCTGAGACATCCTCAGGAGCTCACCGAAGACCACGGTGCCAAGGTGCGCCAATGGCACCTCGAACCGCCCCCCATCGGTGGTGTACACCACGCAGTGTCCCTTCACCGCTGTTGAGGTCGTCGGGCAGCACTCCTCCTCGGCTGGTCTTCTCGGCGCCATAGTCTGGGTGAGCCTCTTCCTCCCCATGGCCCCCATCCTCTGCCACTTCTTTGCCAGTTGAGCGAGTCTCTTGGCACTCACCATGGTTGCCTTTCTTTCTTTCTTGGCTCAAAGTTCAGGGGAACTTGTGTCTCAGGTGGTAGTACTCACCTCGGTGTTTAGTGGTTGGCTGGAACTGATGATGAGATGGTGGTGCTAAGCTAATAGATTTACTAGGTAAATGTGGTGCGGCGTCACGCCACACTTGTGGTGACCAATTTTTTTTTATTTGAGTGTATGGTCATTGTTATTGGAAAGGGATGAAAGTGCAAATTTTGGTATATTATTTGTATAATAGAATTGATCAAATACGCTTGTTTTTTCTTTCCATAAATTTGTAATTGAACTTCATAGTCGGAGGAAATATTTTGTATTAGCATTTATTAAATTAAGTCCATAATTAGAGGAAATGAATTTATATTTGCTCCAAATATCCAACTAATCAAGCATTTTTAAATTTAAGTAGAAAATTAGAGAGAATTTAGTTATATTACCTCGAATATGTTAGCTAAATTGAAATGATAAAATATGTTTTCTATTTTGTCATAAATAGTTTATTTAACTTCATAATCAGAGTAAATACATTATGATTATATCGAAATATTCACCAATTTGAGCATTTTTTAAATTTGACTTCATATTTCTTTCCATAAATTTGTAGTTGAACTTCATAGTCGGAGGAAATATTTTGTATTAGCATTTATTAAAATAAGTTCATAATTAGAGGAAATGAATTTGTATTTGTTCTAAATATCCAACTAATCAAGCATTTTAAAATTTAAATAGAACTTGATAATCAGAGAAAATACATTATGATTATATTGAAATATTCACCAATTTGAGCATTTTTTAAATTTAACTGCATATTTGGAGAGAGTTTAGTTATATTATCTCTAAATATGAACTATTTTGAAATGATATAATATGCTTGTATTTTGCTTTAAGCATTTATTAAATTAAGTCTATAATTAGAGGAAATACAGTATTTAATAAAAAACAATCTTTGAATTCAACTCCATTTAATCAGAGGAAGTGCATTTGGATTTTCTGTAAATATTTACTGATTAAAAAATGTCCAAAAATGTTTGTATTATTCTACGAATAGTTAGAATTTATTTTTCTGATCATTGTGATATATTTTTCATATTTTTTCTGGTAGATAGATTTTAAACTATTGATTTTATAGTATTATTTATTTCCTGCAAAATATCTAAGTGAATTGGGCCCAATTTAAAAATGTCCAAAAATGTTTGTATTATGCTATAAATAATTAGAATTTATTTTTCTGATCATTTTGATATATTTATTATATTTTTCTGATAGGTAGATTTTAAACTATTGATTTTATAGTATTTTTTCATTTTTTGCAAATTGTTTAACTGAACTGGGCCCACATGTCAGGGTTTAAGCATTTTCTTTTTTTTTCGTGGAAAAAGAATAGGTCGCTGATTGACCGGGCCCACCGCCACGTCGAGGTGACGTAAGCAGTGGACACGGCGGCCACGGCGAGCTCGCCGGCGGCGACCCAGCGCGAAGCAGGACACGAAGCTAGGAGCGTTGGAAGCGCGTGGATGCGATCTACCCGAAAGTGGCGGCGCCGCCTCGTTTAGGTCGACGGAGCGTCGCCGGCGGCGAGAAAACGCGGCGGTCGAAGCGAGCACGGCCGCGACGATTGCGGCGCCTCCGGAGCGTTCCGGCACGCGTTCGTGGGCGAGGTGGGAGAGGAGGAGGCGGCGGAGCCTGGTGTGGCCTTCATTCTGGACTAGGAGGAGCGGAGCGGCGGGGGAGAGCGTCAGCGGCGGCGCCGTGCTCCGGCATCGCGGGAGAAGTAGGAGGGAGGGGGGGGGGGGGATGTGGCGGGTTTTTTACGAAGAAGAACCTGGACTTTCAGTTAATTGCAGATAGGTCCTTCCTCCCGTGTAGCTGTGGACTGCGAGGTTTGAACGGTAATTGTACGCAAAACCGAGATTTTTTTGTAAAAAAGCCGGCGGGCACTGTTACACTGTAGCGGGGCACAGTAAAACAGTGCGAGGGTGCGCTGGCTCGCTGCGGAGGGCTAAAATCGCTCGAACTTAATATAGTTAGGTAATAGGTGAGACGGGAGAGACGCACGCACGATGCAGTGTAGGTGCAGTTGATCAATCTATAGTGACAACTTGGCAAGGGACAGAGCCATGAGCCCATGAGGACGGAACATGCAATGCTGCAAGAGTGTAGGGTAAGCAATGTGATCTGATTTGATTTTCCTGGGGCCATCAGTTTGCCACTTGTTGGGGACTGTACTAGCCGATGTAGTCTTGGGTGCCTGGACATTTACAATTTGCTGCAATACTGACCTGACATACTTGGTGGTGCTAAGCTAAGATATAGGGTCATTTAATGGATTGCCCTTAGCAGCCTCGCTGAACTCATTTTTGCCCCTAGTTCCGAATCGTGCCCAGTTTTGCCCTTAGTTCGGTCGCAGCTACTGCCAAACGGCAAGTCTGAAGTCCATTCCGTTTGACCGTTAACTTCTGACGGGTGGGACCCACATGTCATGGATTTAATAATTTCAGTCGGGTCAATGCATTGACCGTTAACTGCTGACGAGTGGGACCCACATGCCCTTGCTGAAAATAAACAAACACACCCACCTTTCTCTCTCTTAAACGTGGGACCTAGGCAACAAAAGGCAAGTAAAAAAAAGGCAACAAAGGGAAATAGAAAAACGGTCCTGGCCATGCCGGCGGCCCTCGACACCGGAGCAGAGCCGACCTCGACGCCGGCGGAGCGAGGGCGGCGCGGCCGAAACGGCGGCGGCGTGCGTCGCGGTGGTGTCCTGCTCCAACGGCCGCTTCAAGTGCTGGCGTCTCCGTCCACGACGCTCCATCCGCTCATGGTCGTCTCCCTCACCCGGAGCTCCACCCCGCGGTCTTCGCCGTCCACGACGACCTCAGGAGGCAAGCGACAGGGAAAAGATGCATATGAGGATCAGTTGCTCACCCTAGTCGCTCTAGTATTATCAATTGGGGCGGAGGATCTCTAAGGCGCTCGATACCATCCGCGGCGAGCTTCGGCCGGTGGTGAAGGGGACGAGCTGATTCCGACTGCCCCAACTCGAACCAGTGCCATGTTGGGCTCCTCCGGGTCCTACTATTCCTCCACGCGAAAGGACGCGAGCCGGGATGGACTAAAACGTCAGGATCGACGCCGTCTTCCTCGCCTCCGACCGAAGGTCTCCGTGCTCAATTCGCTTCCTTATGACCTCCCCCGACCTCTAAATCCACACTATTTTGTTCCACGAGAGCCTATGGTCCTAACGGGCAAGTTTTTATGCGCGAGGGATGGCTTATCCGACGACCACGACCGGGCGGCGCCATCGATATTTTGTCGAGCACCTTGTGGGCGTGCTCTGGACATGGCCATGTCGGCATCAATGCGTTCCGGGATAATCCTAACGATTTAGGAAGAAAACTTTATATCTTTGTGCGCCAAATGGGAAATACTACAACTTTGTAGTTATAAGGTTTCGCTAGTTTGGAACTTTCTATATTGCGATTTTGTGAAAAACATTTCTGGTCCAAATGGCATTGCCATGTTTGAGTAGGCAAATGAATTTTTCAGAATGTAAAACCTTGTCAAATAGTTAGAGGGCTACTAGAATATGCCATTTATTATTTTTTACTTATTTTTACCCACTTAGAAAAAGGGTTCACTTTTTAGGTAGATAAGTAGGTGTAAATCCCTATTTGAATTGAATTAAAAAAATCAAATAAATGGGAAACCATGACATAGTTTGCCGAAACGAGGCCATATTTCACACACTCATGGTAATGCATCAATATGGTATAGCTAAAGGTGTGAGATTTCAAGCATTGCATGAAAATGCATCAATATGCACCAAAATGAGCTACAAAAGAGCCCCAAAGGTAGCCCAAACAGCCCCATTTCTAATCCTGTCATTTTTTGATCTTCTCCAAATGATCTCAAACTCTAGGGTTAACATCTATTGCACTAATATAGTGTCCTTGACCAATATGGAGTCATTTCTCAAAACATAAACCACCTCTCTTCACACATGAGAGTTCATAGTTTGAGATGTGAGATTTCACACCATATTGAACCATTTTTGTTTGATATATATCTAGACCTTATTTATCAGTTGGAGCTGTTGGTACATGACAAATTAAGACCATGTGCACTGGATTTTCATTTTTTTGAAGTTTTATGAATATTTTATGATTATTTCAAAATCGGTCAAACCCAAGTTTGACCAACATTTAAACAAGTTTTAAATACCAAAATGAAAAACTAAGCCTGGGTCATTCTTAGTCACACCAAAATGAAGCTTTGGTGATTTTTTCAATTTTTTTAAATTTTCAAAACATCAAACCCTCTCTCACTTTTGAACTCTCTGCAACTTCGTTCGTGGTAAGTCATTTGTGTGAAGGATTTCTCATGAAAATACTCATATACCAAGTTTATATTTTTTTTCATAACTATGTCATGTAAGTAGACCATGTGCGCTGGTTTTATGTTATTTTGATTTTTTTTGAATTATTTGTGCTCATTTGAATGTTTGGTCAAACTTTGCACAAAACCGTTGACCGACTCAAAATCAAAGTTTATATTTTTTTTGATAACTATGTCGTGTAAGTAGACCATGTGCGCTGGTTTTATATTTATTTGATTTTTTTTGAATTACTTATGCTCAACCCTAGCTCATTCCATCGATATCGTGAACGTGTGAATGTTGGAATTGAAATGTGGATATAACAAGTTTTATATTTTTTATAGCAACTTAGTTGCATAAGTAGACCATGTGCGCTTGTTGTATGTTGTTTTGATTTTTTTTGAATTAGTTGTGCTCAACCCTAGCATTCCATCGATAGCTTAAATTGTGTGAATGTTTTTCATTTAACTGTGGATATAACAAGTTTTAATTTTTTTTAGCAACGTAGTTGCATAAGTAAACATTGAGCGAAAGTTTCATATTTATTTGATTTTTTCTAAATTATTTATGCTCAACCCTAGCTCACTGAAACCCTAAACCCCGGAAACCCTAAACCCCGTCCGAAACCCCCGAAAACCCTAAACCCCGTCCGAAACCCCGTCCGAAACCCCCCTGCTTCAACCTTAGACTGAGGATTAGGGGAAGCCCTCGCTAAATTTTCTATAATTTTGGGGACAAATTATAACACACTTGTAGTTTAAATCTCGTTAAATAGCGTTAAATCTGATATTCACAAATTTTTCATTTTTACACAGACCAAACTATGCAATATTTCACACTCAAATTTTGCACACTATTGTAAATAATCATTATCAACATTCGGAATTTTTTTCACATTTTTTTAAAAAATTGAAAAATTCGAATTTTTTTGTGCTGTTTAGATCTAGATCTCATATCTAAAAATTTGACATTTTTACACAGACCAAACTACACAATATTTCACACTCAAATTTTGCACATAAGAATAAATATTCATATTTGACATACAGGATTTTTTTTCACATTTTTATCTAAATCTTGAAACATTCGAATTTTTTAGATCTAGATCTAGAGATTTTGCACAATTATCAACATTCGGAATTTTTTTCAATTTTTTTGCACTACTACACAATATTTCACACTCAAATGTTTCACACTCAAATTTTGCACTACTACACAATATTTCACACTCAAATTTTGCACACTAGTATAAACAATCATTATCAACATTCGGAATTTTTTTCAATTTTTTTTTCGAAACTTGAAAATTTCGAATTTTGTACTGTTTAAATCTCAGATTCAGATTCGTCAGTAGTGGGCCTCCTGTGAGAAATTTAAACATTTCCAAAAAAAGCTGAAACTAGTAAATTCATGACATGTGGGTCCCAACCGTCAGAAGTTAACAGTCAAACCATTGACCAGATAGGAGACGGCAAGAGTCACGGAATAAGTCTTTGCACACAGACTAGGGGCAAAACTGAGCACAATTCGCAGCTGAGGGCAAAACTGAGTACATGGCGACATCTGAGGGCCGCCTGATAATTAACCTAAGATATAAGAAGCATATGACTGAGGACAATACTAACTGTTTCTCTGAGAAAGCTGCCTTTTCTTTTGTGAGATCACTCTAAGAATGTTGCCTGGGACACATGCCTTGTTTCCTTATTTTGTACTTGTTCAGAATTGAAGTATCCACCTGTCTATAATCCTTTTGCTTCTGAACTTTTTCTGAGAAGATGTTTTGTTACTTTTGCTAAGCTAAGATATAGGAAGCATATGTTAATTGGATTGTAGTGCTAGGTCAAGTGCGATTGAGCATGTCAAGCTGGGAAGGGAGTTGACACTGCCATGAGCAAGTAGCATGCAATGCAGCTGAAACTGTGTGCCCAATGGATGCATGCATGAATTGTGTGCGTTGCATTCTGATCTAGAAACTGTGTGCGCACTGAGCAGCTTGCACATCACCCGAGCAGGTCGAGCAGCTTGCCATATCGAGCGGTTCATTGGGGAACCGGCATGTGGGCCACATGTTTATAAGCTGCAGCAATGCGTGATTCTTTCAGCGACCATGGTTTGTCATATGGTAAACTACGACAATGGTTTGTCCTATGGCAAACTATTTTAGAGGACCGAAAAGCTGCTGATCAGCGATGGAGCCGCGTCGAGCTCGGGTGAAGAGGTGAACTGTCTCGCACTTTGGTGGCCGCTACGGTGCTGCCTAAGGAGAGGGATAGGCGTTGGTTAATTTGTCACATAGTTTATCCTATATTTGCAGATATGTAAGATCGGTGTGTACGTGTTTTCTATCTTGTTCTTTATTTATCAATGAGAAACGTATTACCTTATAAAAGAAATGAAATATGAATCCTAATCATCAGGCATTAAACAGGCCAGTATGGCCATATACTCTTGGCCTTACACTTGCAGTTAGAAAGTTGGCACCCCAGAGATCAAATCAAGACTCTTGGCCTTACACTTGCACTTAGCTCTGCATGTTCAGAGCTCATGGTCCTGCCCCTTGACAAATTGACATCCATGATAGCATCGCCGCACCTACACTGCATGCATTGTCAGACGCGGCGTTTCAGGTCATGGGTGCGGATGCACCCGTTATGTAAACCATTTTTTTTAAATGTCAAAAACATTCAAATAAATTTTTTGATATATATCATGACATTTTATGTTAGAACAAAAAGTTTCGCGAAGAAAAGAGATTTCTTGCGACATGTGCAAAAAAAGAAAAAAAATCGTGTCATTTTGAAAACCTCGGATTTGTCTTTTTTAAACAGCGCACAAAAAATGTCTTTTCTTCGCGAAACCTTTTGTTCTAACATAAAATATTATGTAATATATCCAAAAACATTATTTGGATTTTTTTATTTAAAAAATGTTTTTTGAACAGTGGGTGCATGTAGACGTACAAGTCTATATGTATTTCCGTGCATTGTCCTTCTTTTTTCCCTCATCTACATATAAATCCATCAGCTCAGAACCAAAGCACAACATCTACCTAGCTTTCTGAATACCTCGCACACAACTACGAAAGCCTGTCTGAACTTTCAAACACCATGGTGAGTGCAAAGTGACATGCTCAGATGGCCAAGAAGTGGCAGCGGATGGCGGCGCTCGGGAGGAAGAGGGTCACCCGGACTATGGCGACAGAGCAAGGAGCTGCCGATGAGTGCCGCACATCGTCGTCATCGCTCGCGGTGAAGGGTGTCCTTGTTAAACTGGGTATAGGAACTGCATGATCCAACCCCCCCCCCCCCCCCGCGTTCTCCTTACCTAATCCAAGTTGAGCATCATCATCAGCACCAAGGGTTATGCCATTGAGCGACGGCACTTTTTTTTCTGCTACTAAACATGACCGGCTCATAGGCTGAGCAAACAAGGCGATAGACCCAGGCCCAAGAGGAGGAGAGCCCTAAATTGATAAGTATATCGGTAACCACTGCACTTTAATCTACTACTACGTCCAATAAACCATAATTGAATATGTATAAAATTATTCAATTTAGAGGAGAAGGTCCACATGAAAAATCGTGTAACAGGGAGAAACATCTCATATAGTCGGCGAGTTTAGTTTGGTCATACCGAAATTTATGCTAACTAGATTTCTATATATCATTTGATACGAAACATTGTATTTCAAAAACTGGCGGGAGCACTCATATACGATAGATTATAACAAGTACACTGCAGGCGAGCAAATGAAATATTTAAATTGTATGCAACCGTAGTACTATTCACATCATTTTATGCGCAGTGGTGTATATTATAAACAATACTATTTAGATACCAAGTGCATAGCATGCACTCACTAAACTATTTCTGAGCCTACTGTATCAGGCATTTGATCATAGAAAACCAATAAAGAATCATGCCAACGTTCAACTTATACTCTAGAAGTTTCAACCAATATGGTTACATATAGTCATATACTGAAAATTGTTATGGAGATATTTGTTACATAGTGCGCCTTTATTGACATTTATAATAAATATGTATACACTATATGGTTTGCTACTTCAACAAAATAATTCAAAACATAGCCTTTTTGGTAAATACAGTTGAGACCGAACCCAAAACAAGTTTGTTGCAGTATATACATTAAAATTGTATAATAAGGAATGCTAAACTATTACTTAAAAATTATTGATATATGGTTAACTATGCGGATATACTACACAATTTAACTCGTCAATGCTATAAAATGCAAAATGATAAATTCTAGAAAGTATAAAAGTTCAATACAAAACTAAGCACCATATTTAAAATGTCAAAGTCTACGAGTGAGTAGTATCAATATAGATGCAATATTATACTTCAACTTGAGGATCCAAATAAAGGAAGATGTACCTCTACAAAGGCCGAGTATATATTGTATCCTGTTTTGGAAAATGACAAATTTAAGTATTTCTTCACTACATAAATTCATGAGTAACTCTTTTATGAATTTCCCATTGTGGTATCTGGCCATGTCCAACCTTTTAGTAGGGTATACAAAATTTTAGAGCAACATTGGCGATGGGGATCTTTCTCACTAGAGATAAAGACACCGTCGCTTTTCCATCCATTTCTGACGAGCTCACTGTTATGTCTAATTCATGCAGCTTCGGACAACACTGAGATAATTTTTCTGATGCATTCAAAAATCAATCAAATGGCTTCACTCCGTGGGTGTTTCTAATATGAAAGAACTTGCACCCATTTATTCAAGTTAACTTTTATCAAAGACACACTGGGAGATTACTAAGCCCACCAAATTTCTAAATTCTCCATTGACATAATTCAAAAGTGAGATGTGCAATTTTTATTATCATATTCATTACACTTGATTCACAAAAAAACTCCGATGTTAACACTTAGAATTTTTTTACCTTTTTTTCGAAATGGGGATAAGCCCAAGTCTCTGCATCAAGCGATGCACACAACTTTTTATTGCAAAGTTTAGGTATCTCAAGTGTTACAAATCAAGGATCACATAAGGTTGAAAAATGTATCAACCAACGAAAAAGAGGCAACAAAAGGCATATATGCATCCCTAATGCATCTAATATGTTGCCACGAAGCTCGGCTGAAGAATTTTTGGGTAATCGCGAAAAGCCGGGTACACCCAGTAGCCATAAGGTAGAATTTTTTACCTAAAAGTGGGGAACCTCTTGCGGCACTATTGCTTTACGTGCCAATATGCACAGTTCGGCCAAATAATTAGATTATAATGAACTATTTACAACTATAATCTTGGTCATTTGGCTCGAAACTCATAAATTTTCTTACATGTTACTATAATATGTGAAAGTATGTCAAAATCCATATTTATCTTTTTCTTCGTAAGTAGTACACTTAAAGGACTCCATGCCTAAGAATTGCTGTTTCTTTACATTTCCTCTATTTTCTTTGATTTTTGTTATCAAAAAGGTGTCAAACTTGCTAGGGAAAACTATTCAGAGCTTGCGTTTAAATCTGTTTTAAACACCCTTTGTGTCTATTGCGTAGAATCATACCTGGGAACCTTAGATTATTTTTGGTAATATTAGGTTCAAGCTGGAAGCCTGGAACACAAGTGTAATTCAAATTTTAATCCCTTTCCAGATATTCACCAAAATTTACTTGAATGGGCAAAAGTAGCTAGAAATGGAGAAAAAAGTATTAATACTTGGGAATTAATCGTCAATATGATCTATGTGTGAAAATTGGTGGCGTGTTAATACTTGAAAATTGGACAACCAGTATGTTCTACTTTGTGTGAAAATTGGTGACGTGTTCTTTCGCACCATATTCCTTACACTTTATTCAGAATGAAAACTCATTTCTAACACTTAGAAAATGAAAAAATGGGCACATTATCGTGAAGGTGGTACCATTTTAAAGTAAAAACTCAAAAAATTTCTATTTAAAATTCAAATATAGGTGTGCATATTATTTTATTTTATTGTTTGCCGAGGGTTTTACGAGATACACTCGGCAAATATGAGTTTACGCCTTTCTGTTAACAACGGTTGCAAATAAACACGTGTACACCGATTATGCCAAGCATGTTTATTTCCGGAGTGGAGGCACTCGACAAACCATGATTATGTCACCTGTTTCTTTATCTTGGCACTCAACAAAATATTATGTTTGTGGAGTGCCCGATAAAAAACACTTGACAACTCGGCTGGCACTCGGCAGTGTTGTGTTTCCCGTAGTGAATTGAGATGATTCATAAATAACCATATTAAGTGTGTAAGAACGCATGTAAGTACGTATACAGTTTCCCGTCACCTCCGATAGCGGTCGTCCCGCGCTGTTATCGGACGTTATATTGGTGGGCGACTGGAGATACTCTTAACCCCTGGGAATAAAAGTTGCATATTTGGCTAACAAGTGGCAATTTACTTCATCCAACTACTTAATCTCGAAACAAGATTTCGTCCCACTTTACCAATAAATCCAAACAGCCGAAGCGATGCTTGATCCACCCCATAGCATATAGATGTTCTTACAACCAAAGATTATGTAGGCTGAATTTTGCCAAAAAAATTGACTTACAAAATACAGTGTCTTGTTATGTACTCTGTTTGGGACAGGTTGAACTCGGAAGGGGAGCCGTGAAAGGTAGGAAGAGAAGGAATCGTGGACATGTTTTAGTGGGGTTAAGGCAGAGTATTACGGGGTAAAAAAAGCAGAGTTATACGGGTTTGTCTTTTGGGCTCCACCTTCCGCACGTGCAGGAATATTTAGAGCAAGTATAATAGTGGGCTTATAGCCCGCCTACGTGGAACTTTTGCCTACGTGGAGGAGAGAGACAAGGAAAAAGAGATGGAGTGGACTCGCGTGCTCCTAAGCAAAATCATTAAATGTGGGGAGAGATAAAGACACAACACTAGTAGGAAATAGTCCTTCTGTGGCGCACCATTTTTGCGGGTGCGCCACAGAAGTGTCGCCACAAAAATTTATTTCTGTCCCGCATCCCAGATGCGCCACAGAAAACAATAATTCTGTGGTGCACCCCTACCCCGTGCACCACAGATTTTTTTTTGAATTTTAAAAAAAGGGCGGCCAGATCTAGATCTGGTTTTTCAAAAAATTTTAAAAAAAAAATCAAAAAAATCAGAAAATTTTAGAAAATGAAATAATTTGGAAAATCGTAAATATTTGAATTTTTTGAACATTTTTAACACTCCAAGCATATCTCAAATGATGACTTCCCAATAGGTCACCCATCTTCAGATTGCTCCAATCTGAGCACGCTTAACTTCTAAATTCTATTCAATTCAACTACCCTCATGCTACTCAAGTTCTTATTGATAATAGTATCATATCAACCCTCTTAACCTTTGTGTATGTGTATATATGTGTAGTTTATGTGTGGTATGTGTATATATGTGTTTTTAAAATAAAAAAAAAATCAAAAACTTCAGAAGGAAGTTCAAAAAATCCAAAAAAATTCAAAAAATTCAAAAAATCCAGAAAACTTTAAAAAATTCAAAAATTCATCAAATCCAAAAAATTTGATTTTTTTTTATTTTGTAGAAAAAAATCTTCTTTTTTAAATAACTTTTTTTCCTTTTGAAATTTGGAGGATCTGAGAAAAGTTCACCGTGTAAACTCGGTGAAATCGAGCTCCAATTTTTCTCTACATTTTTTTGATATATTAAACGTATTTTTTCGACGTCGTATGCAAAAGTTATGGCCGTTTTACATTTTTCTGGTTTTTGCAAAAAAAGATCAAAATTCATATTTCAAAATTTCTATACCAACTGGACACTAAAATCTAACTACATCTCAAAGGATTTTATTTTTTGAAAGTCTTATCATTTTCTTTGAGTTTTTGCAAAACTGAAAAGGCGATCCACGGGAGGGGGATCCGATTTCAAAAAAAAAAAAACTGTGGCGCATGGGGCCTGGTGTGCCACAGAAGTTCTGATTTCTGTGGCGCATGGCCTCATGCGCCATAGAATTTGCCTTTCTGTGGCGCATCCCAACCCATGCGCCACAGAAAAATTGCCACAAAAAATCACCAGAGGATGCAATCCAAACATTGGTGGTGGGCCCCACCTTATTTCTGTTGCGCATCTAAGCTGGTGCCACAGAAAGTAGGCATTCAGTGGCGCATGGGACCTCCATGCGCCACAGAATGTGAAAATTTCCGTGGCGTACTAAAAAAAGATGCTTAGGTGCGCCACAGAAAAAAAAATTGTGGCGCACGGCTCAATGGTGCGCCACAAAATGTGGATCCATAGAAAGGCTATTTCCTACTAGTGCAAAGTTGAGAAAACATTAAGCTAATAACCAACCTTATAGCCAACTCTAGCCAACTCTATTGTTTAAGCTAATTATAAGGCTAACTTTTTGATAACATGGCAGTTTCATATAGCCAGCTGTTGGCTCTACTATTGAATTTGCTCTTAGCACGGTACAAAGCGAGCGGCGTACAGTATCGGACCGTGACCGTCCTTGTACATGAAGCTATTTCGATGCATTGTTGCACGGTAACCGCTCGTTATGCACCACACACTACGTACGCACCAGCCCGTGTGCTTAGTTACGACGGTCAGACTATGGTCAAAGGAAGATTGCCCCTGTTGATCGTGTGAACACGGAACGTTTTTCAAATTCTCGCGCGCTCTACCTTCTCGAAAGAAGAAACGAATTACGGAATTTAACCCGCGTCGGTTGCCATTCCGAGGCTCCTGGAGTACTTAATTTCTCCCCCTATATAAAGCACCCGGCCCTCCGATTTCAATCCAATCTTCTCCTACCTGCCAGCTAGCTTACTAGCTAGCAACAGCGAGATCGATCAAGAGCGGGAGATAACCAGCTAGTTACCAAGAATGACGCCGGCCGTAGAGGCAATGCAGGTGTGCAGGCGTCTGTGCCAGATGGCCTACGACGCAGGCCTGCCATCTGCCGCTCGGAACGCCTCCAGCGTGGTGTCTGCCATGTTCGACGCCACCTTCGCTGCCTGGTTCAAGGAGGCGATCGACGGCTTCGTCGACATATTCACCGCCGTCACCAGGCCCTGGACGACCTCGCTGCGCGCCTCCAGCCCACGCGCCCAGCCTCGGCGCTCCCCGCCGCCCTCGCCGGCCTCCGTGGAAACCGTCTCTTCTGCGCGCTCATGACCCTGGATCTCCCAGCCGACGCGCCGGAGAACGTGCACCTCGAGTGGCGCACGCCGCGCAGCGCCTCGTCCAGCACGACGCCCTCCGCGGGATCACCCGTGTCTATAAGAAGGTCCTCTCCAAGGGCAACACCAGTGCGGCGTTTGACATCGACGTCAGCATGGCGGCCTTCCTCTGTCGCAGGTTAGCCTTGGAGAGGTGGTTGTTAAGAAGCACATCGATCTCGCTGATGCCGCCGCCGCTGCTGCCGCTGGCCCCCCCAACTAAGTAAAGCGACTAGGAGAAGGTCGTTGACCGATCGATCATCATGGGCTCCTACAATTCGCACGCTGCCTCGTCGTCGTTGTGCCCAGAATAAGAAATTTATCTATGTAACATCGTTCTGAGTGTGATCGAGTCTGGTTTAAGTCTTTACATGCGCCCATACGGCATGTCGTGTGTCGACATACAATCAAAATTTGGACTGTCGTTTCGTATTATCTAATTAATATTATGTCTTGTACAATGCATGATGATGAATCTGTTTTTCTTAATCATTATGTGGTTACTAGATATTCAGTGCCTGATATATAGAGATGCTGAGATGCATAGGTATGGCAGTGCGATGTATAAATTACAAAGCAGGCTACATTTGAGCTATTGTCTCACAAAGTTTTTCTTACGAAAGATAATCTAATTAAGAGAAGATGGTATGGGTGTAAACGATGTGTGTTTTGTCAAACCGATGAATCCGTTGATCATCTTTTTGTATCCTATCCTTTTGTGCGACATATTTGGAGACTAGTTCATTTTATTTGTAATATCTCCATCAACCGAGGTTGGGCTGAAACATGTATTCACATTGCGGTTTGGGCTGTTTGGAATTGTAAAAATGATTTAACAAAGTATTGAGATGCTCATTTTTTGCAAATCGTCCACTGTGCCACCTATTGGATCCATATTTGCTCCTTCCTTCTACCACCGGATCGAAGGGTTTTTCTGGATACAGGATATATCCGGTTGATGGCGGCCATGCGGGCTATCTTGTGACAGGGTGGGTGTCAGCAATTAGAATACCCCAATATATTTAGTCTTAGATTACTTATTTAATTGCAATATATAAGGTTGTGTGTGTCATTATGATGCAGAGTCTAGGGCTATGGTCCACTTAGGAAAAAAAAACTTAATTAATATGCATGTCAGACGATCGGCGTTTTGCAGCAGTGGTCTCGGCGAGTGGAGACTGACACTCGTAGACTTCGTTCTTTTCGGTGTCAGTTTCCAAGCTGAAAACCCTCAGTCCGACCTTTGGTCGTTGTGACTGGCAATGACGGTTTCCTTGTCGTTTCCTTGTTGAAGGAATTGTTTGGAGTTGGACCTTCTCTAGGATGAAAACCCAGAATCTAACTACACTGGTTAGATCGGACGACGACGGTGTTTATGGACTGTTACCTTGCTGGAGGCGTCGTTTTGGAGATCATTTTCCGGGGTCTAGGTGTCGTCATCATTGGTTGTGCTCTTCCTTGTTGGAGCCGTCGTTTTGGAGATCATTTTCCGGGGTCTAGGTGTCGTCATCATTGGTTGTGCTCTTCCTGCTGTGAGTCTCTGATTGCTTCGGCGGCGACTTTGTTTCTTTTTTCTTCTTCTTTTGTATTTTCGGCTGTGTGCATGCTTGATGTCTTTTTTAGACATCATTTTTGTTGCAGAGGCTGGGTGTAATTGATATCATTTTGATATTAATATATTTTCTTTATCAAAAAAAGGAATATTAATTTTTCTTTGGAACTTGTCTACTGTGATACTAGAGACCGCTTTAAGGAAGGCGATCAACAACATGCTCTAGAAAATAAAAGAGGTTATTCAGGTATATTTCTCTATCTAATATATCAGATATCTGATTAGGTGATAAGCAAGCAACTCCACAGTTAGTCAATAAATATGTAGCACTCTAGAGCTAATATATATGCTTGAGATATCGTCTAATATTTTGGTTTGATATTGAGCACATTTACTTATAATTAGAATTGCAATAGCTTGGCTAGCATCTAAGAGCTATTTATTTGATTCAGTGAAAAGGCAGACTCATTAGCCCATGAGTAGGGTGTATACAGAAGTCAATGCAGTAGTGTTTAGTGCGTTATAAATATTTATTTTAGGAGCACTTTGCCCAACTGTATTCTTGGTATGACAACTTTAGTTTCATATGCAGACTAATGAAATACAGGTTACCATGTCCAATTAAAATGAAATAGAGTCTACGACGCGCTCAAAGAAGGGCAACAAAATAGTGAATACTCTCAGGTCCGCTTTCTCTGTATGTCCATTGTAAAGTCATCCTATTCTTTCTTTATGCAAAGACATTGCTAGAATTAAACTCTATTGGGTTTTTATATAACCTAATGCAATTTGTTTTTTTAACGGAGACAAAAGGTTTGTCTCATATCATTTATTAAGAAGAACATCATTATCAGGTTAATTAGCAAAAGACAGGGCTAAAATCGTCACAAACAACTCGCTAATCGTCATGGAACACGACATTCTCGAGAGCATACACGGCCAACCTGACTACTGACACAAGATGGACACACACCCGAAAAGAGAATCATTATCGTCGTTGAGGTTGTCCACAGGTGTAATGGTCGTCACTTATCCACGAGCAAGCGACTACGACTTCACCAAAAAAAACAACCACCGAAGAAAACCTCGCCACTGCGGCCTCATGAAGACACGTCGGACTATGCAAAAAGTGGCTTAGCTGTAATGTTAGTTCCAACGCAAGCCTTTAATTTAAGACAGTGGAAACCTGGAATTTACCTGATGATTTACTTGGACATTCTTGACACGAACATAGTTAGATGTATCAAATTTTTTGTGCCAAGCATGTCTTGACGAGCTCATGCTATATCTCTGCAGTTGGTTGATAATCAGGACCTGCAGATGCCATAATGCGGGCTAACACCCAGATGAGGCTCCACATGATAGTGTAATGACATCACCATGGAGTTGAGGAATGCAGCCTCCATCTCTGCGGAGGCGCTTCTCCTGAGCATGTACATCACTGAGGCTGTGAGGCATCGCAGGGAAGAATAATTCTGCAACCGTCAGCGCCGCAAAGCCGAAACTCCTCTTGGGACATCCGCAAGAGCTCACTGAAGACCATCGTGCCCAGTAATGCCAGCGGCACCTCGAACCCCTTGCCAGCCACAGACGAGCATGGTGTGCTGCACGATCCTTCGGTTTCGTCCACCGACGTCGATGACAACGAGGTGAGCCTCTTCCTCCTGATGGCCGCCACCCTCTGCCACTTGTTGGGTAGTTGAGCAAGTGCCTTGGCACTCATTATGTTGTCTTCTTGTGTTTCTGGAAATGGGAGAAATTCTTCTGCGTTCGGAGATTGGAATTGCTAGCTTTGTCTGTCGATGAAGTGACGGTGTTTGGATAACACTTAGCCATGGATATATATAGATCAAGGGAAAGTGGGCGTCCACATGGTGGAGCGTGATGGTTGGGCAGGAGACAATACCTTGTGCATGGTACTTCCGGTGGTGCGATTTTGGAGGTGCCGTGATGTGTGGATCAGTTCTGCTGGAGCCAAGTATTTGGTACTCGCTGGAGCTTGGGCTCAGCGTCTTGCCTGCACAGCCATGGTGATCGGTTTGCTTAGGAAATGACACGAGGACCCCATGGGGCTCTCTAGCCACAAGCACATTTCAGACATGGATGGTGCTTGAAAATCTCATCAAAGCCATCCATCACATTGTCTGCAGCTAGCTACAATAACATTGCATATGCAGAGCACTCATGGCCTTGTCTCCTGCCCACCGCTCATGCTGAAAGCTATACACAACCTACACCCATGTGCATTGCCCTGACCCTTCTATTCCTTCTACTTCTATAAATCCATCGCCTACTCAAAACAAACCTCTTCATCTCATCTCCAAGCAACATCACAATCTACAACACACCTTCAGACTTTCAGAGCCAAAGTGACATTTAGCCAGTCAGGAACACACAGACTCAACCATGATCCATCCAAAGAAGCTTGCTCAGCTGGCCAAGAAGTGCCAGCGGATTCTCGTGTCCGGGCCGGTGCCCGCGGCCGGCAGGCCACGGACATGGATGGCGACGAATTCTGCAGCACAACATCATCTGTGGTCGCTGATGAGGGCCACTGCATGGTGTACACCACTGATGGAGCACGGTTCGAGGTCCGTCTGGCGTACCTCGGGACAACGGTCTTCGCTGAGCTCGTAAGGATGTCCGAGGAGGAGTTTGGCTTCGCGAGTGGTAGCAACGGAGGCCGGATTACGTTACCGTGCGAAGCCACGGTGATGGATTACGTCATGTGCCTGGTCAGGAGAGAGGCCTCTGAGGAGCTGGAGAGGGCGTTCTTGAGCTCCATTGCTGGCACTTCCACAGTTACAATGCTACCTGCATGGCGACATCCATGGAGCTCAGACCTCAATTTGCTCTTTGTTCTTAGCTACTAGCTTAGAAACTGGATTTTGGTTAGGACCAAGAGGAGCTCTGTAGGGCTGATGTAAAATACGGTTATCACAGGAAATGATATAAAAGATATAATTTTTCTGTGAAAACATCGATTGTTTTATATAGAGTACTGAGGAAAGTAGAAAAAACGTGCTAGGTACATCACTATGCACCGTTTAGGGAGATCTCGCCAGCATGTTCAGTTATCAGTAGTTTTCCTTTGGCAAATGATAAACTGAGTAAGTTAGATTTGTGATTGCGCTTTAATGTGTGTTGTTAATATGATTAAGTGTGAAACGGACGGTGTTAATTGATGCAACACACGAAACTTGCTGAACAGCGTCATATCCCACTCCTTGATGTCCTACCTGATGTTACAAAATTAGCACAGCAAAAAGTAGATGAAATGAAGAACAAGAACACAGATTTAACGTGGAAACCCTTACGGAGAAAACCACGGACGCACAAAGGCGTATAACTATAATCGGGAGGAGTATTACAATGCACGAGAGGACAAACCCTTCTCGTGCTATGGATCTGGTGGATCTCTCTCAATCTCACGATCTATTATATGACTACTTCTAGCTATATATGGGGGGCAAACAACTGTCTGTCTTGGCGGACACGAAACGAAGTTGTAGACATGCCTTATTCCGGTAGGACTCCATATATGGTAAAACGGGATTTCGTGTCTTGGCGGACACGAAACGGAGTTGTAGACATGTCTTATTCCGGTAGGACTCCTTATATGGTAAAACGGGATTAGAATTCGGAGCACAAGAAAAATAACACTCCACCTTGAGACGAATCCTCTATAACAGTCATAGATAGTATCAACTCCTCAATTAAAGTCAGCACAAGTAAACCTTGTGTCTTCAAACGTCCATAGGACGAATAAAGTTCTCACGAAGTCATATTGAGCAAATCAACCGTAGGTCGTACGGAAAACAACACAGCTGTCAACAAAGCAGACGAACGAAACTTGGATCTCCCAATAAAAGTCTGAGTCTGTGCCACTGACCTCCAAAACTGAAACTACTCAATCATCAAATGACATAAGTCATCATATCTCCTGTGGTGCCTGAACGAACGCATAGCTCAATAGTGCAACATCTAGATGCACATAGCATTGTGAAGAACTCATCCCATGGAATCTGAACGTGCTACAAAATCTGAAAAGCACAAACCTCGACAAATAATACTCATGCAAGAGCATATGGTACGATGGCATCACGTACACCAAAAAACTGCCGACGATAATGAAAAATCCATGACATGGTCAAAATTTGTCCCTGTAGAACAACTGTCGGATGGAACCTGCTCAACGTGCAACGAGCATCAACTCTTCAATAGACCCCCCCATAAAAGAGCAAAGACAACTGAATTGTACCGAAAGCTGAACAGTACTAAATGTTGTAGTATCTAGCAGAAAACAAATCTCCTTACACCATAACTGATCCTCATCACGAACTGAATAAAACCTTCACATGCATAACAGCAAAATACTGGAGAGAAAAGTATATGCTGGCTACCAACAGGCTTAAATAATTAACTCCTCCATAATTTTCTTTTCTGAATTGTGTTCATGTAATTGCAGCAATATAATATCCTGAATTTGCATCCATAACATTGTCCCAAAAAGCTATAATCCAATAAACTCCACCTTAAACAGAAAACTAACCAGTGCATCTCATAATCGGTCTTCGCCAAACAACGCTCGCATCTTGACTTGCCATAAGATAAACCTTGTGTCACGGTCCAACAACGAAGATCGTACTTCATAATATGAGCAGATAAATCCATGCACAAGTACTACAAGTCCAAGAATATTCTTTGCAGAACTAAATTGCGAGTAAACAAACTGAGGTTAAATAGCCCCTGGTAGCTGGCTGGAGTGGACATAGCAATTGGAGATTTAAATAAGAGTAAATGACACTGGCGGTCACACAACTCGTCGCGTATGTGCACTTAAGTCACACAACTCAAAAACGTGATTTTTTGGTCTCACAACTCACAAACATGTGCAAATTGGTCACAAACAGAACACGTCATCCCGTTTTTGGACTGGAATTTTTCAGAAAACCCCCTGTGTTATATTAGGAGGGTCAATATTGCAAATATCCATAGACATAATGATTTTTTTGGATGACGTCATGCTGACGTCATCAATGGATCCACCGCCGGAAACCGTGGCCGCGCCGTCGCCTGCTCGCGCTCGAGCGGCCAGGCGCCGTCCTGGGCGGGCGCCTCCGCCGCCCCCACCGTGCCCCTGCTCGCTCCCTCGTCGCCGAGCGCGGCCGCCGTCCTGGGCGGGGCACATCTGGCTCGGAGATGGGGCACCGCCGTTCAGCCGTTGCCTGGACGCGGGAGTGGGCAGGGCGCCGCCACTGCTCCGGACAGGGTAGGCCACCATCTCTCAACCCCAAAGACGGCGACCGATGCGAACGGCAAAGCCGGCCGGCGGCGGCCGCGCACGGATTCGGAAGCGGCTACCACGACAGCATGGATGCAACTAACCTGCAAATCCATCTCTACTAGACTGATTGATTCGGTATCAATCAGCAATAGCACACAATGGAGAATACAATGATAGAGGAGCAAATCAAGCCAGCTAGGTAGTATATATTGGTCGCTCTCTCCTCGTCTGGTCTTCCCCGTCAAGATTGGGTCAGGATTGGGCTGACGGAATTATAGCTGCGGTGGTGGCTGCTGGTATTTCGGCGAGCAGAAATTGGAGGGGAGCGGAGGACGTCGCCCTTCCAACGGGTGTTCTCCGGTCCGCCCTGTTCGAGGACCTGGAGGAGCGCTGGAGCACAAGAGGAGCAACGGAGCTCGCCGCCAAGAGCTGGAGCACCAGATGTGCCCCGCCCAGGACGGCGGCCGCGCGGCGGCGAGGGCGCGAGCAGGGCACGGTGGGGGCGGCGGAGGCGCCGCCCAGGACGGCGCCCGGCCGCTCGAGCGCGAGCAGGCGACGGCGCGGCCACAATTTCCGGCGGTGGATCCATTGATGACGTCATCCATCTTTAATCTTTTTAAAAAATCATTATGTCTATGGATATTTGCAATATTGACTCTCCTAATATAACACATGGAGTTTTCTGAAAAATTCCAGTCCAAAACGGGATGACGTGGTCCGTTTGTGACCAATTTGCACACGTTTGTGAGTTGTGAGACCAAAAAATCACGTTTTTGAGTTGTGTGACTTAAGTGCACATACACGACGAGTTGTGTGACCGCCAGTGCCATTTAGTTTTTAAATAAAGATCAAAGGCATAGATTAGTCCTCACGTAAGTAGCAGCAACGCAGCTGCCTTATCTCCTCGGGACTGATTTTCTGGATCGATCTGGTTTCCTCTTCTGCACATGCGACCGTGCCTGTCCTCGTGGGAACTCACGGGCATCAACCTGGCCCGACTTGCACACGCACAAGAAAAAGCATGACGGAGCTAGCGATCTCGGCGTGTCGCGACAGACGACCGCGGCGGAAAACGAGAATCGCCAAGAACATCGCACAGAACGTCAAAGCAACTGCAAAATCTCCGTCTGATCTGATCTCATAAACGTACCTCGATCTTTGGTATAGCTGCATGACGCCGCCACCTGCGGGCTGTCGATCCAAATCTGAAGCTGCGCCGAGCTGCCCCGGAGCGCAGCGGAAAGTCTCCCGGAGCAGCGGATCGCCGAATCCTTCGGCTCTGATACCACTTGTTATAAAACTGCGTAGCAAAACGTAGATCAAACAAAGAATAAGAACACAGATTTTACGTGGAAAACTTTTGCGGGAAAAAATCACGGACTCGCACGAAGGCGTATAACTATAATCAGGAGGAGTATTACATACACGAGAGGACAAACCCTTCTCGTGCTATGGATCTGGTGGATCTCTCTCAATCTCACGATCTATTCTATGACTACCTCTAGCTATATATGGGGGGCAAACAACTCTCTGTCTTGGCGGACACGAAACGAAGTTGTAGACATGCCTTATTCCGATAGGACTCTATATATGGTAAAATGGGATTAGGATTCGGAGCACAAGAAAAATAACACCTGAGTTGTCATGTGGAAGCCATTCCTTAGCTTCTTCTCTGCAGTTTCCTTGGGCCCTCAACCAGCTGCATGTCTGAAGTGAAAAGTGAATGGCAGACATCTACTAAATCTTGCACTGACACTGCGTTCTGTTAATTTGTGTGGTTAGGACCTTCATTTTTGAGTAACAGGCATCACTTGTTTTTATCCCGAAAATTAGTCTGCCTTAATACCTGTGGAGTAAACCCTGCTTTCTCTTTCATTTTGCGTCTTTTTCCTACTTTATTACTTCTTGTATTAATGGCCTTCTAATTTTTTTTCCTGACAGCATGTTATTGTAAATGGCTCCTGTACCACCTGGTCTTTTCAAAGTTTCACATTTTTTATCTTTTTAATGGCCTGGCTTAGATGATGGATTTTGTAAAGGAACTTGATGTGTATTCTCTGTCCAGCAGCATTGGTACTATCGACATCTAAAAATAGATTTGCAATCATTGCTAAGTGAGTTTATAGTTGTATGCAACTAAAATGTAAGAGAAGAATGGCTGCAACTGCCGGTTGGCCACATTCCCGATTTATTGCGTTGATGATCCAAATTCTTATATACAGTTTTCCTTTCCCTATGTCTGTTATCTAACTATCTTACGCTACCCAGGCAAAACTACACAAAACAGAAGACAGCATCAGGGTCCCTGTATGCATGTTCTACAGAAGCTACAAACAACAAATTTGTTGGCCGGCTCCAACAGTAGGCATTGCACAGCCAGTGTAGTGGCAAGACGTCACCATAGAGCTGAGCAGCGCATTCTCGACATCGGGAGAGGCATTTCTCCTGAGCAAGCTCATGACATACTCCATCACCGGGGTATCACAAGGCAGTATGATCTTGCCATCGCTTGCAAAGCCGAACTCCTCCTGAGACATCCTCAGGAGCTCGCTGAAGACCGTCGTGCTAAGGTACACCAGCGGGACCTCAAAACGCCTCCCATCAGCCGTGTACACGACACAGTGACCCTTGGCTGGCACTGAGGTGCAGCAACCTTCATCTCCCTTGGCTGTTGCTGTGAGCCTCTTCCTGCCAAGAGCTTCTATCCTCTGCCACTTCTTTGCCAATTGAGCAACTCTCTTAGCGCCGGCCATGATTGGTTCTCGTCTTTGTGTTTATAGATGGAAATCTGGAGGAAGTGAGCTATGGAGTTGCAATGCTCAATTGGAGGATGAGCTGATGAAGTGATGGGGTTGAGGCATCAGCTTGTTGAATTTATAGGCGAGGGGAAGGACATCTTGATGGTGATGGTTGTCATTGAGAAGAGTTGGCAACTGGCAAGGGACAGGGCCATGGGATCGGTGCATGCGGTGTTGCAGTATGATTAATTTGGATTAGATTGCGATGGGGCCAAATGTTGGGTGTATGCCGGAGCCTATAGTTGTGGCCTATAGGCATTGGCTTGGCTTATCATTTTGGCTGCGGTACGGACATGTAGGGAACAAGAGGCGTGTCGAGAACATGGCTATTGGCAACGTGCAAGGAGAGCGTGATGGGTTTTAGATTCAGGGATTGAATTCGGTGAGCACTATCGATCATGCTATGCATGTGTGCTTCTCCTGACGGATAGCTGACATTGTGACGTGCATTGCTAATGCTCCATATCAGTCTGTTCTCTGTGAAGATTCAGTCGAAAGCTCGTGTTGGTCCAGCACATGATCTGTTTGATTTCCAGCATCTCACATGGTGACTGCTCCTTCCTGCGTTTTTGGGTATGAGTACAGGACCAGAACCAAACTGATATTATGAAGTGGTAGGTTTATCACGTTTCCATGCATGCTGAAGTTGACTGTTCAGTTCAAATCATGTGTTGTATTTGCAATGTGAAGTTTCCGGTTATAGTTAAGTCTTTTAGTTAGACATGGCTATGTAGTCCAACATAAAAATAATTCATAAAAGGAACATGTATGTATTATTAATTCCTCCTCGACATGTCCAGCATTTTAGTTATCAAGCTTTTGTTCTTCATGCTTTTTTTGTTCTTGCATTATCATTCCTATTTTGTTCTGTCATGCTATGTTTTTATTTGAATAGTTTCCGCAACTATTATATCAATTTGGAAAAATACCTTTTTCTCCCCCACTCATCTTATTAAGCCTTTTTATTAGCCCGCTTAGCTTCCGCGTCCAGATAGACTTTGACTATACTATAAAATAGAGCTAGATGATATGTTATCAAGTGAGAGGAAAGGCCGGTCCAGAATGCTGTTGATAGGTCCATGGTTTTCTTTTTCTACTTGTTTTGTTATTTCTTTCGTTTCTTTGTTTTTTGCATTATATTTGACTGTTTTGGAATCATTTAAAATCTTCTTGGCTTAAAGATAGATTTGTGGCTGAAACTTACTATCAGCAGCGATGCAATCAATCTGTTCCACCTTTATTTACAAACTAAAGCAGGTTTCTGGGCTTGTTCAAAAGCATCGAGTTGTCCAGCTTTCTGTACTTCTTTTTGGTTCTGATCTTGTATAGAGAACATGGGCTTTCCTCCGGGGAGAGGCGTTTGGCTCCCGAACTCATATGCTCCTCGTACCAAATTAAAGAAATAGTAAAACATTTTCAAAAATTCTGAATTTTTTTTGGTGATGAACATATACATGTTTTCTAAATACGTGCCAAGTTTCGTAATGAAATGTCACGTATACTGCTTTGTGCAAAAATAACAAAATTAGTGCTCTAAAAAGTATGTTTTTGAAATTATGTTTTGACCATGGATTTGTCTTTTTTCACAGGGCATACCAAATGTTATTTCACCGCGAAACTTGGCACGTATGTTGAACATTGGTATGTGTTCGCCTCCAACTTTTTCAGATTTTTTTTAACATTTTACTCTTTTTTTAATTTGGTTTAATATAACAGGAGCATATGAGCTCGGGAGTGAAAGTGAATTTCTGCTTTCTTTCACTGAAATTTGACAGCTTTAGGATCATACAAAAAGTTAAGACTTTTGAGTCTGCAGGGTCAGGTGCATGCATGCACCTGTGACTGTGGCAATGCCACGAGCACGTAGCATGCAATGCTGCTGAAGCTGCAGCCCGCGTGCGTGCGTTGTTGCATCATGTATAGGTTTTTTGATGAACCATACTTTGCATTCGTGAACCGGCATGTGGGCCCCATGTTAATCAGGAGCAACGTGTGTGACGATCAGCACATAACCAAAAGGACCATCTGTTGGTACTTCCCACGAATCATGCATGCGTCTTATCATCACCCATTAAGCAGGCCAGTATGGCGATACACTCTGGTTTCCGACAAGAGCCAAATAGGATGGCCCGAGAGAGATCAAATCAAGATCCCATTGATACCTTGGCCTTACACTTGCAGTTAGCACTGCATGTTCAGACCTCACGCCCCTGTCCCTTTGCCAACTTGTCACCCATGATCGCGTCGCTGCACCTAGAAATGCCCTCCTTTCTCCCCAGTCACCTATAAATCCGTCGGTTCAGAACCACAGGTTCCATCCAGCACCACATCTACAAAGCTCAGCTAACCGAATACTACTACCTCACACACAAAGCTCTCTAAAGTCTAAACACCATGGTCAGCGCCAAGAGACTTGCTCAGCTGGCCAAGAAGTGGCAGAGGATGGCGGCCATGGGGAGGAAGAGGCTCACCCGGACCACGACAGCGCCGAAAGGGGTCAGCATTGAAGAGTCCTGCACGGCGTCGACGCCATCGGTAGCTGTGAAGGGCCACTGCGTGGTGTACACCGCCGACGGAGCGCGCTTCGAGGTGCCGCTGGCATACCTCGGCACTGCGATCGTCTGCGAGCTCCTGAGGATGTCCCATGACGAGTTCGGCTTCGCAAATGATGGGAGGATCATTCTGCCGTGTGACACGGCGGTGATGGAGTACGTCCTGTGCCTGCTCGGAAGGAACGCATCGGAGGAGCTTCAGGGGACTCTGCTCAGCTCCGTGGTCAGGCCTTGCCACTGGGATAGTGGCTTGGAGCCATCCATGAGAACTAGATCAGTAGCTGTCTCTACTTTCTGAAGATCTACAAAGTGATCCTTTTGAGCTTTTATACACCTCGTTTAGTTAGGATGATGTACATATATGGGAGATAGTAAAGTGAAAGGATCTTACTGCAAGTTCGCACATGTGCATCAGAGCAATAACTTGTGACCGAATTTAAGCCAACCATTGCGTATATCATCACTTCCGCAATTGCGGGCAAAACATGTCGTGTTTCTTTTTTTCCCTGCAAATTCTGCATATTTCTTAGAAATACTAGATCAATTGTGAAATGTGGTCCAGCACCAAGGGTTGGTTGGAAATATATCGCTGTAAAACAAAAGTTGCAAATGTGCCACTACAAATATCTCATAGCTCTACATATGCCATTTTCTTCACTTATAAGAATAGCGATTTCAGAAAATAATTTTATTTTAATGTGTATTTCAATATTGGTTATAGTACCCTTGTGCCCAAATTTGAGCAGCACTTTAGGATCTTCCGGACAGCAAAATATTCAAAAAAATAAAATAAATGAAGACGGACTTTGGAAAGAACTGGTTTGAAACAAATATATTCAGTCAAAGTCTTCATCGCAAGTCACCACTAAACCACATTTTTAGCACTTATAAAACTAGTAATGTTGCACGTGAAACACACATACTTTTTTTATAATTTAGCGAGACATGTCACAAATAAAAAATTGTTAGGGAACTAGAGGCAGATGTATAATTCATAGTAATTAGCTTAGAGATAAAAATGGGAAATTTACGCAGAACCGAATTCATACAGCGTCATGATTTGTTATATCTTATCCAAATGAAATGCGAATTCTAGGGAGCATACTCAAAGGAATAACTAACCACGAGATACCCTAAACTTGTTTATTCACCTTGCAACTATTGTTCATCTCAAACAAACAAAGTGTTTAGAATGATGGGAACTCTTAACTTACTATAAATGCTTACTTAACATACAGTAGAAATCTCTATTGAGATATTTGTTAGACCGTACTGTTCACATGTATTTACCATAAATATGTATAAATTATATAGGTTATGCATTGTAGGAAAAAATAGCTCTAGATTAGACTTTTGTTATTAAATAAATTTATTTCTTTTAGTATTGAGTACAAACAAAAACACACCAACTAATATTTAGTAATATTTCTTATTATGTGGTTAAACTATATATGCGACTAAATAAAAAAGCATACTTGTAACATTGTGACATGTTAAAAATAAGATTTACATAAGTATGAAAGTTTAATACAAAATTTATTTATTTAGACCGGCCCTGGCTATCAAAAGCAATCTTTTTTGTTTTTGTTTAACTTTTTTAGATATGTAGATGATGAGGGCCGTTATACGCAATATATTTTTTGGTCTTTGACTCATATCATGAAAATCCTTGAAAAAGAGAGATTTTGGTCGACATAAAATTAAGTATAACTCAAAGAACCTGATAAATAATGAGTGCATAACTAGTTGATTTGGTTAGAAGTGAGCTTTTAGCCAAGACTCAAGTGCAACGCAACCATCTTAAAAAACACAAAATATAAACAACTCACTTTCTGCTATGGACGATTTCATTTCAGCCCTTGCATAAAAAGCAATGTCTCTTATACATTTGTACTCTCAATCAGCATTAGATTTTCGCCTCTCGTGTTTCTCAATTTTTCCGTACTTCTTCTGAGCATGAATTCCGAGCTGACTCGGTTGCTGCAAGATTTTTTCGGTAATGTGATCTTCTTAGATAAAAGGCGCAAAGTGCTCGACAATAAATTAGAAACGCCCCACTGCTAGACGCCTAGACCTAACAGGTTTATATTGCGGATACTAGCTCAGATTACAAATCACACTCGTGTCAACTTTAACGTACCAGCAACACAATGAAAAGGCCAGCCGAACTGATGGAAAGCGTTAGATAATCCACATATATTATAACATCCCCTGTCACGCGTGGCCCGTGAGGCCAACACGTACATACATTAACATAAATCTCACATATGTCTTAAGAGGCCTATACCGGACATAAAGGGGACCAAAATATCAACCGGTAGAATGACACAACAGTGTTTATGCACTAGTCTAATACCATGTTAAATTTCATGCACTAGCCAATTCAACCAAAAGTCTTTCAAGTTTCATGCACTAATCAATGCAATCAAATATCCGAACTGATAAAAAATGTTAGACAATTCACATATAATGTAACAGCCCCATGGGAAAAACCAACGTAGAGAGCCTACACACGCCCTTGGGGAACAAAAGACATAAGCGCCAAACATAGCTAAGGAGTACGAGGATGAGCCCTAGGCTGCAGCGGCGAGTAGGGTCTACGAAGAGGGTTCAACCCGTGGCAGGAAGCCATGTGTGCATGTAAGGGTTCAACCTGTGTTGGGAAGCCAAACTATCGCACACTTTTTTTTAATCTTAAACATATGCTATATCACGCACGGTTTGATAACTGAAATGGTGTGAATTTTCAGTTGCTATTATTGGCAGGAAATAAGCGTGTGCGATTGTTTACATTGTAAGGTTACGTGTATGTAAAACAAAAAATGCACCTTACACGATCACACACCTAAGATCTATGTATGAAGGTATAAGCAAATGTTACATCTAGATGATTACCAACACCATGTAGCGGAAGTAGATATCAGTGCAGCGATTTGATGCAGATTCCCACGGCAGGCGTATCCCCCCCAGCCGCGAGAATAATTCCCTTCATCCATCGAAAGCACGATCCCGCTGCAGGTACATGCCGCAGGTACACGTCTACGTTCTTTCTAGTTGAACAGCACTCAGCCGCCCAGAGCGTGAGAGATGCTGGAGCACGCTAGCGTCACGTCGTATGGTGGAGCACACCAATTGAGAGAGACATTATCTTTTTTTTTCATTCATCATTATTCAATTTATTTTGACCTCCATACTTCGGTCGAGATATTGGACAGCGAGGGAGTTGGTTTTTTTTGCCTCATAGGAGTAAACGGTCTCATTATGAAGGATGCATTTTGAAACTATTTTACAATGTCAAAAATTCTGGAAAAACAATTTGTACATCCAGACATTTTATATTCACCAACAAACTTTCGTGGAAAAAATTATGTTTGTGGGTTGTGTTAAAAAGACAAAACAATGTCTCGTGATAAGTCATTTTGATGCACCAAAATTTGTCTTCTGTACACAGACCACAAAATTTGTTTGTTTAGCGTAAAACCTTGTGTGCGGGCACAAACTATGAGGATGTACACCCAAAATATTTTTTCAGAGTTTTTTTATTTGAAAATGAGATTTTGAACAGTGCGATCATATGCTCCTGCGAGGCAAAATAGATTTCCAGAGAGTGAGGGGGATGTGTTGGAGATAACACCTAGAAGCCAACTTATACAACTAAGGGGAGGGGTGTTGAATATATGAGCAATTTTCCACATGATTTAATCCATAAAAACAGTAGAGAAAACATGGATATTCAGATGATTTAATTCATGAAAACAGTAGATAAAATATGGCTTGAAAATAGGAATTAAACTAGTCATGCAATCTAACAGAGAGTACGCATAGAGCAATTCTACACATATTGCTAGAAAAATTGTTTGAGGCATGATCTTGAAAAGGAAGTATAAGATCACATACGGGACGCTTGAGGAAGACCTGGTCGTGTTGGCTGATGAAGACATGATGCCGAAGAGGTTGTCGACGTCAGAGAAGAAGTCGTCGCTCGAAAAGTAGTCGTCGACGTCTGTGATGGAGAAGAAGCCAGCTCCCCCAAAAACCTTATCGTCTGCGTGCGTTGTCCCAATGCGGCCAAATGCCGGATCTGGTAGTGCAGCTCGGCGCAGGGTTTTCAGCCACTGACATACTTTGCATTGTTGAACCGCCATGTGGGACACATGTTAATCAGGAACAATGTGTGTGATAATCCAAGGTTCCATTGGCAAGTAAACGAAAACGATTAATTGGTAGTACTTCGGATGAAGCATGCTTCCTAATCATCACTCATTAAGCAGGCCGGTATGGTTGTTTCCGACAAGAGCCAAAATACTAGGTTGGCACCAGAGAGATCAAATCAATATCTCAGTGATATCTTGGCCTTTACACTTGCAGGTAGCACTGCATGTTCAGAGCTTACGCCCTTGTCCCTTGCCAACTTGGCATCCATGATAGTGTCGCCGCACCTAGCTAGCTAGACTGCATGCACTGTCCTCCTTTCTTTCCCCTCGCCTATAAATCCATGAGCTCAGAACCACAGCTTCCATCACCAAGAAAACCACCACAGCTTCCATCACATAGCAAAGCACCAAGCTGAATACTTTACACACAAAGCTCTCTGAACACCATGGTCAGCGCCAAGAAACTTGCTCAGCTGGCCAAGAAGTGGCAGAGGATTACGGCCATGGGGAGGAAGAGACTCACCCGTACCACGACGGCAGCTAAAGGGGCCAACGTTGAAGAGTATTGCACGATGTCGCCATCATCGGCGCCAGTGAAGGGCCACAGCGTGGTGTACACCGCCGACGGAGCGCGCTTCGAGGTGCCGCTGGCATACCTCGGCATGGCGATCGTCGGCGAGCTCCTGAGGATGTCCCTTGACGAGTTCGGCTTCGCGAGCGACGGGAGGATCATTTTGCCGTGTGACGCGGCGGTGATGGAGTATGTCATGTGCTTGCTCGGAAGGAACGCGTCGGAGGAGGTGGAGAGTGCTCTCCTGAGCTCCGTGCTGAGGCCTTGCCACTGGGATAGTTGCTTGGAGCCGTCCATGGGAATTCGATCAGTAGCAGTCTCTACTTTCTGAAGATCCACAAAGGGATATTTTAGACTTCTTAGCCATTATTTAGGATGATGTAAACATGTAGTTTCTTATGGGAGATAGTGAATGAAAGATTCGTATGCAAGATATAAATATCTGTTAACTTTTCACAGCAGAGTTGAGACTCCTGAACGCTGAGTTCTGCAGCTATGGGTGTGATATGTTTAGCTAAAAGGCTCAACTGCATAATGGCGTGTATACATAATATTTTTGAGTACACCAAAGATAACAATATGCAAGGCCGGGATTAATCTTCCATTATATATTAACAACAGCAAAAATTCTAAGAGGACGTGTACCAATTGCCCTACAATGGTAGAATAAGAATGTGGTACTGATTTGCCAAAATAACATGGAAAAACAAGGTGAAAGTTAACTTCTGCAAGCATGACTAGAATCTCTCACGGATCATCAAATCTTGTTCTGGTCAGTCAAAACTTCTTTTCTCCCTGAATTTTTTTTTAGCAAATCCTGTAACAAAAATTTCATGCCGAAACATGTACGATACAGCTTTCCACCTCTGCTCCTACAGAGAAAAAGATACAGATTGCCTTCTCGAGTATCAACTGGGAAATGTGGTCCGACAGGTCTGCTCGCATAATAACAATCATCAGCTACTTGTAATCTTGTAGCTAGGTGTTTGGGTACTTGCAGAGATTCAATCTGGTTGTTCCGCCACACTCTGTCATGGGCATGAACTTTGTTAGACAAGAGACCTCCATCCCAGGGGCCACTCTAAATATATCATTTCACTGGGATATAATTAATCAAGCACCCAGAATATCTGTATCTCATTTTGCGCTCGCAACCAGAAACATACTGAATTTATCATTGCCACTAAAACAGGTCAGTATGGCAGCAAACTGTGATGTCCGACCACACACAAGGCACTGCTAGTATTGTTCCCATAATCCCACCAAGTGGCAAACTGATGGCCCCAGAGAAAATCAAATCAAGATCACATTGCTTGGCAAGTTGGCATTGCACTTGCAGCACTGCACGTTCTGATCCCATGGCCATGTCCCTTGCCAACTTATCACGATAGATGCACCCAAACTGCAGTGTTCCTTCTCATTCTCCCTCCGCATATAAATCCATCAGCTTAGAACCACCATCACCACATCAGTTCACCCACATAGCACAAGCTAAAGCAGCACCACTACACCTAGACAAGAAACGAGCAAAGAAAAAAAACATGGTTAGTGCCAAGAGACTTGCTCAGATGGCAAAGAAGTGGCAGAGGATGGCGGCCATCAGGAGGAAGAGGCTCACCCAGACCACGTCATCGCCTAAAGGAGCATCCTACGGTGACTGCTGCTGCACGGCATTGCCGGTGGCGATGAAGGGCCACTGTGTGGTATACACCACCGACGGAGCACGGTTCGAGGTGCCTCTGGCGTACCTTGGCACCGCGGTCTTCGGCGAGCTCCTCAGGATGTCTCAGGAGGAGTTCGGCTTCGTGAGCGGCGATGACGGCAGGATCACGCTGCCCTGTGACGCCGCGGTCATGGAGTATGCCATGTGCTTGCTCCGGAGAGATGCCTCCACGGAAGTTGTGAAGGCATTCATGAGCTTCATCGCGACGCCGTGCAGCTCTGATGGTTGTGTGGTGGCGCCATATGCAGAGCTTAACCTGCAAGTGGCTGCTTGTTAGCTTCTGAAGAACTGCCACCATAGTGCTAGTTTAGCCCTGTTGTGTTTGTAGCACGATGTGAATATACAGTTGCAAGTGGTAGAAATGGACACGGAAACAAAGATTATATTGCAGTTTGGACATGGTGATATTTTTAACAACAGAAAACCACGAGCATATAGACAAGGACTTAAGGATACATACCTTGTTGCAAGAGGTATGAAATATTTTGAATCTACAGACCATACAATACACCAAGAGCTCATCATTTCATCTGTCTCTGATTCAAGAGCCTAAGCTCATTTACACAGCAGTTTGCTTCGCTGAACTGAAGTATCACTTATCATGTTGACGTATGTATGAGTCCAACAGCACCCGTTAACATCACTGGATGGACAATCACTTTTTTTTTTTTGATTTTGGATGGACAATCACTTGAGGTCATGAAGACTCTTAAAGTCCAATATTCTTTGAGATAAGAATCCAATCCTTCATCCAAACTTGGTTGGACTAGACATATTTTACTCTTCTCGCTGTTTTTACATGCATCATGATCATGATGATATAAATATGATCCCTACAGCATACCAAGATGGTCGGATCGCTGCCTCAGTGAACGGATTCATAACTGCATAGAGGAATTCGAATGGACGATCACTTGAAGCCGTGAAGAAGACTCTGAAAGCCGCATCTTCTTGAGACCAGAATCTAAATCCGAACTTGGTTGCACTAAGCATATTTTCCGTTTTTCTCTCACAGCAGAAGCTTCTTCATGCCCTGGTACCTCGCTTTCCATTGGATCACCACTTCTGAACAACAAGAGGCTTGGCCTATTTGGGTGGTTCTTTGTTGCTTGTTCCCAATCTTGTCTTGTTTGATCAGCTGCACAGTCAATCGTGACCTCCTTAAGATGTCTGAAGTGTCTAATTTGGATGCCAGAAAGACCAACTAGACCGGGGCAGAGAAGTTGGAGTGAGACAAGGTTTGGAAGAGCTCCTTGTTCGATTACTGGCAGAGGTGAAGCAAGACTTCGCACTACAAAGCACAGACGTCGCAGGCTTGGGAATGCCCCTTTTCTCATTTCAAAATTCTCAAGCTGATCTGCTATGAGCTTGAGGTAAAGCAAGCTGCCCAAATTGATCAGAGAAGATAGAAGATCCCGTGTAAGGGTAGCTGATGAAATAGACAGTTCTCTGAGACCTGTCAGCAAGGTAACAAATGGAGGTAACTGGAGTAGCTTGCCATGTAACTTCAGCGACCTTATATCATATTTGGAACCTTCGGGGCATGGCTCGAAATCAAGGGAACTCAGCAAGTCTTCGGAACATTCTTCGGAATCAAGTGATAGAGAACGAGCACCTACATTGTCGATGGGAACCTTGGAGAATTTCTGAATGGCCTCGGAAAGATCAGTGGCATAGTTACTACCATTTGCAACTGTCTCACACCATATCTTGACCTTTCTGAGATTTTTCATATGACCCATAAGTTGCAGAAACCCTTGGCTCTCGCTGGTGACAAATCCAGCTAAGGTCTTCAGGTTACTCTTATTTGCAGACAAGAACTTCATTACTTTGCTCATCTTGTTTGCATTCCTCAGATCAACTTTGTCAACCGTAAACTTTCCGAACAGATGGGCTAAGTGGTAGAGCATAACGGCCTCAATGGGCAATGTCTTTATCTTGGTTCTCCTTAAATCCAGGGTCTCTAAGCAATGGAGTCCTTCGATGCTGCTTGGAAGTTTCCCAATAGTGCCCCCAACACTCAGATATTTCAGATGCCATAGCTTGCCTATGTGTTTGAGGTGACTGTCTTCCAGATCATTGCATTCCTCCAGATCCAGGACACGTAGCAGTTTGCACTTACGAACATAAGAAATAGCATCGCCTGCTTTCCCAGAGACTGTCAGAGACCGAACACGAGATAAATCCCCGTCAGATGCCTCACTATCTGTCACACTACCACCATGGATAGAAAGGTGGCGAGCATTATTAACATAGGCACAGGGTCTTGGTTGGTCATGAGACGATGTCGCGATGAACCCCTGCGACACAGACTTGTGCAACACAAACTCGTGCATGATGCCATGAGTCTTGCATGTCTTGACTTGCGCATTGCTTCTTGTATCAATAGACTGGATGATATTCCGATCAATAAGCGTCTTGAATGTCTCATCTGCAATGTCCTCTTCGCTGCAAAGAGAATCGCTTCGCGCATAACCTTCAGCTAACCACCGCCTGATCAGAACTTTCCTCTTAAGGGGACGATTGCTTGGGAATACACCAAGATATAGCAAGCACGTCATATCATACACAGACAAACTGTCATAGTTATGCATCAACACCTTTCTTAGTTCTGTGAAGTTGTCATGGTCAGGCTTCTCTCTCAGATGAGAACCAAGATTGCGGCATAGCTTTGAACACAGCTCCCCTGTAGGCTCATTTGCACTTTTCAGGAATTCGGAAACACTGACAAGAGCAAGTGGAAGACCACCACATTTCTGCAGCAGCGTCGTTGAGCCCTGCTCCAGCTCAGGCGATCTTACCACCCCCTGAAAAGCTATCTCCATTGAGTCCTCTTGGCCAAGTGTGTTCAGTTGGTACACATAACCACTGCCATGGCTGCACTTTTTAGCTGTCTCCTGAATAGTTGTGGTCAGTAGGATTCTGCTGCCTTTGCCATTCTCTCCAAAGATGTACTTTATAGTGCTCCATTGCTCCACCGCGATGTCATCTATGACAATGAAGTACCTAGCAGTCAAATTGGGAGATGAGACAGCAAAGGTTAGAAGATGGTTGTGCAGATGGAGTGCTATTGTGGAGATTCACAAAAGGAAGTTCAGAACACAAAAATTGGAACTATTGTGTGATTCTGATTTACCAGAATGGATTTGCAACTTCAAATGCCAACAGATTTTACTAGAATGAATGAATTTGCAACTTCAATACAAACAGAACAACTGAATTCTGGGAAGATGCACACCTCGTATCGTTGAGGTATTCCGTGAGCAAGGTTTCAAGACGTTGGCCATCAACAGCAACATCCATGGCGTCTTTGGGAAGAACTTGCCGGAGTAAATCACGTAGGATCTCACTGACCCCGTCGCCAGTGACCTCCGGCGACCACCGACCGGCGGCGACCCAAGCACGGCAGGGAAATTTCTCCACGGCACGAGGGCTGTCGTAGACGGCCCTCGCGAGGGTGGTCTTCCCCAGGCCGCCGAACCCCACGACGGAGATCACCCTCAGCTGCTCCGGCTCGCCCTCCACCTCGTCCAGCAGAGAGGAGCTCCTCCACGGTCTTCCCGATTCCCACGGGGTTGCGCGCCACGCGACACGACGTCGAGGACGCGGCGGATTCGTGGCAGGCGGCGGCGGCGATGGGGATACCGACGACCCGCTCGTGCGCCAGCTTGAGGCGGCCTTGAGCTTGTGGATCTCGTCGCGAAGCCCGACGGCTCTGCACCTTCTTGAGCTCGTGGGCGACCCGGCGGACCAGCGCCGACGGCGACGCTCCGCCGCCGCGGGAGGGCTGCAGGTGAGGCGGTGCACGATGCGGTCGATGCAGTCCTGGGCGTCGTGCGCCAGGCCGAGCATCTCCTCGCTGTACAGCCTCGCGACGGCCGTGCGGCGCTGGCCAGTCCCCAGGGCGTGGAGGCGGTCGTCCATGGCGGCGGCGATCATGCGGAGGTCCTGCTGGATGGAGAGGGTGTCCTGCCGCAGGCCCTTCTGCTTGTTGTACTCCTTCTCCAGCACCTGGAAGAGAGTCCCCATGACGCTCCTCAGGAACGCGCTCGCCGCCGCAGACTCCATTGCCTCTGCTTCAAGAGCTCGATGCGCTACTACACCACCGTTGACTGACCAACTGAGCGGAGGAGAAGACAGGCAGGCACGATGGTACAAGAAGACCCTTCAGGATTTCGAGAGTGGAGACTATTGGCTACCGAGTCACAGTGACCCCTCACTTTAAAAATTCGAAAATCATAGTATGAGTTTCAAAAAATTCTGAAAAAAATTGGATGTAGCCAATGGAGTATTCAAAAATCTGTAAAATATTAATTTTAAATACTATGTATCTCCACAAAAATGACAAATTTAGAGATTTTATCATTTTTTATGTGTCTCATAATATAAAATATTTGAAATTAATATTTTGCACGGTTATGGGATACACCGTTGACTACATCCGTGATTTGCTTCAGAATTTTTTAAAATTTATAAATATATTTTTTGAATTTTCGTAAAGTAGGAACTCAGGAGCAAAAACACTTTCCGGCAAATATCTCACTATATTGCCACGAGTTGTCTTTAAAGGAATACTTGGAAATATGTCTATGCATCGTTACGTGTTGATTTTATGAAGATTTTAGAGATTTCTACAACTTGCGTTAAAAAAGGTGGGTCCCATGACTGACATGCGGGCCTGCATCGCCGCGACGTGACGGCTGGTAGACACATGGAAGAGCATGGGCGCAAATTGTTTTTGCTCCACACCTGACAGGTGGTCCCATCCGCGAATGTTTCAACACACGTGCGCAATAGAGATTTTCTTGCTTGACATGTGGGTCCATTTTGGACATGTCTTGGACACGTTTTCGAAAAGTTCAAAATAATAAAGAAAATGAAAGAAAATAGAAAAATAGGAAACGAAAACAAACCGGCAAAAACCAACAGAAAAGACCGGTCGTATAGGATTCGCCAGAGGAAGTAAATATGAATGGGTAGGGATGACAATTTTACCCACGGGTAGGGGTACCCGCATGGGTAGGATATGGGCATAATTTTATACCCATGGGTAGTACGTGTACCATACCCGTTAAGTCGTGGGTAGGGTATGGGTATAACCTCGTACCGTGGGTATACTCATACCCTGCCCGTTTATAAATCTTACCCGTGGAGGTCCAACATTTATTCTCGTGAGCTTGTGAACCTATGATAAAATTGTCAATTTGAGTTGAGATAATTGTCATGTACTCAAATATATGTTATTGAATTGAGATAAATGTTTTTATTTTATCAATGTGTTAACGATGAATGTTAAATTATGTATAACATGTGTACTATTGGATCTACCGTTGGGTACCCGTCGGGTATGAGTACAGGTAAAGTTTCATATCCGTGCGTACGGGTATGGGTACCCATTTTGCTACACGAGTATGGGTATGGGCATGGCTCTACCCGCCTCATACCTTACCCATTGGCATCCTTTAAACGGGCCGCCGTGCCGCGTGTCGGGCCTGTGCCAGGCCAAAAATTCGTGCTTGGGGGCCGGCTATAGTCAACTCACTCTTGTTTCGCCAATTCCTATACATCACCCTACGGCGACGCTGCAGGCGCGCGTCGCCGTAAGTAGGGTTGGACTAACGAGCTGCTCGGATCGTTAAGCCTTGGCTCGTTATGACTCGTGATCGTTAAGACTCGAATCGTTAAGCTCGTTTAAGGATAACGAGCTAAATTTAAAGATTGGCTCGGTTAGTTATATGTTCGCGAGCGCTCGCGAGCTGCTCGTTAAAACTCTTTAAGAAGATGTATCAACGTATTCAGCTAATTATGTAAGCTATCGTGCAAGCATCAGGAGCAAGAGATTTTGGACATAGATATACTTACAAAAATATGCTGACATGCATCTGTCAAAGTGAAAAAATATTTAAAAGATGCAGATTTGTAGCATACTGCCACGATTTGTAGCCTAGTGGCACATTGCTAACGAGCTTAACGAGTAGCTCGTGAAACTCGTTAGTTTGATTGTTTATCTCGTTAGTGTTAACGAGTTAAAATTGCTGCTCAGCTCGGTTCATTAAGAAAACGAGTCGAGCTCAAACGAGTCGGGTTACCGAGCGCTCATTAAGCTCGCCGAGCTTCGAGCTTTATGTCCAGCCCTAGCCGTAAGGGATGCGGTGCCTTCGCTTTAGTGGGCCGGCCTAGTTCGGCGGTTTTTTTCGTTTTCCTTTTTTCTTAGTTCTTTTTTCTGTTGTTTTTCTTTTCTTTTCTTTTCTTTTCTGTTTTTGTTTTGTTTCGTTTGTTCTTTTTTATTTTCGATTTTTTTTCATGTTTTTCAGAAATTTGTTCAGATTCGAATTTGTGTTCAGATTTGAAATTTCGTTCAGATTCGAAATTTCGTTCAGACTCGAAATTCATCCAGATTCGAATTTTTGTTCAGATTCGAAATTTCGTTCAGACTCGAAATTCGTCCAGATTCGAATTTTTGTTCAGACTCAAAATTCGTTCAGATTTAAATTTTTGTTCAGATTTGAAATTTCATTCAAATTCAAAATTCGTTCAGATTTGAATTTTCGTTCAGATTCGAAATTTCGTTCAGACTCGAAATTCGTTTAGATTCGATTTTTTTTCAGATTCGAATTTTCGTTCAGATTCGAATTTTCGTTCAGATTCGAATTTTTGTTCAGATTTGAAATTTTGTTCAGATTTGAAATTCGTTCAGATTTGAAATTTGTTCAAAATTTTAAATTGTTCCGATTTTGAATTTTGTGCAAATTCGAAATTTGTTCCGATGCGAAATTTGTTCTGATTCAAAATTTGAATGTCACGTAGATATTATTTTTTGAGATTAATGTCACGTAGATATAACTGAGAAGAAATAGTCGCCTGGAAGAAACAGTACGCCGGAAACAGTACTAAGCACGTAGACTATATGGGCCAGCCCTCCTAGTAGGCGACGTTGTCAAGTTCCGTCGCCGTAAGGGCTAAGGCGACCTACAGGAGCTCTCCTCGTTTCTCTTGGGTACATCAGATTCAGCGAACCACGCTCCGTTCCCCATTCTCGCCGCAATCGTCGGCGCATCGCCGTCGGAGCCGCTCGAAGGAGAAGCTGCGGGCGCTCAAGGCAGGAGGAAGTCCAGAGCGAGGCGCCAGCGCTCCGGGAGAGGGTGACAGAGCTGGCGGCAGGGAGAGGGTGAAAGCGCTGGCGGCAGAGGCGGCACTGGCTGCAGAAGTCAACCGCCGGGCTGTCTGCTCTGTCTCCCATTCCTCTCCGTTGGTCCAACCCTTCTTCCACCTCCAGCGCAGCCCACTCCAGGGTAGGCAAACATCATCCTTCTATGCATCTTTTTTATCCGTGTCGTGTGTACACGAGAAAGCTGACAGTTACGTTTTCTTTGCTCTGCTTCATTAGTTTCTTCTGGGTGCATTCACGGTTTTTTATGTCATGGAACTTGCCTCTCTCAATGTGTATAGCATCATAGCATGCTTAACGTAGTACGATTTCAACATGTTCTTAATTATTAGCTGCTGCTAGATATGTCTTGACTGCTGCTGAGTTACTTCTTTTTAAGCTATAAGGACATGTCCATTATTTCTTATATATCTTTGTGAAGAAATAATAGAGCTATATACCAGTGAAAAATCGTTATCATTTCCCAATAAAATAGGCCAACTAAAAAACCCTACTTTATACTATAAATGCCAAAAAACATTTCTGTATGTTTGCCAGTATATATTTTGTAATTGGTACGCTAGAAATTCTTTCATGCACTAGCTCCCGATCAATAACTGATTATTGAGATCAGGTTTTCGGTGTTATTCTGCCCCTCTCTTAATCGGTCTATCGGTCCATGCATGATGTATGATGAAGGCTCCTGTGTTCCTTTGGTTTCAGGGACATCTAATGGAGGCCCCCGGTTGCGCTTTGGTGGACGCCATGTTCAGACTTCCCGGAAAGCTCGATGCGCTACTGGTCCGTCACGGTCACATGCTGCCCCGGGGCGCGGCAGACGAGATATCTCTCATCAGTCAAGATCTTGAGAAGATGGTTGCCATTCTCCAGGAGCATGATGGATTGGGAGCGCAGGCTCATGCCATGATGGTCAAGTGCCTGACCAAGGAGGTGCGGGAGCTGTCGTATGACATGGAGGATAGCGTCGACCAGTACGAGCACGCTGCAGGCACCAGGAGATGGGCATTATCTCTTCGCTGTAGGAAGTACAAGATCACTCGCCGTAGGGGCAAGACCGCCTGGCGGCTCCCGCAGAAGCTCAAATGGCGCCTATGGATAGCCAACAAGATTAGGGAGTTCAGCATGCGCTCGCAGGAGGCACTTCAGCGGTACAGCTTGTTTGACCACCCTGGTGGCAATGGCATCAGCAGCAGCACTGCTTCTACTTCTTCTACCAGATGTGACCCGTCTTTTGGCTGTTGGCATCCTGCACCTTATGGGGATCCAGTTGGTATCGATGCCCCTCTGAAGAAGCTTGAATCGTGGCTGGATAAGAATGGAGAGCAGAAGCTCAAGGTGGTTTCAGTTGTTGGATCTGGAGGGGTTGGTAAGACCACCCTTGCCAGCGAGCTGTACCGTAGAATTGGAGGGCAATTCGAGTGCCGAGCATTTGTGCGTACATCCCGAAAGCCCGATGTCAGAAGGCTTCTCATCAGCATGCTCTCACAAGTTCGGCCACACCACACCCCTCACACTTGGAAGGTGCATAGCCTAATTACCGATATTAGGACACATCTCCAAGATAAGAGGTATACAATTCTATTTCTTGATTCACAAGAATTTCAGTTTTCTTCAAGTCATGAATTTAAAAGTTGTGAGCAGGTCTGTAGTCTGTTTTTTCTTTCATTATACAAACATGTTACCGCACCATCTTAGTGCACAAACATGGTCTGTGGTTGATGTCTATATTAGTTGCATGATTTCAGGGTTGGCGAAGAGTTTGAGCTGTTAGTCTTTAAAAGTGAAAAGTTGCTGATACAATTTCTGAATCTTTTATATCTTGTAGAAAGAACAATATTTATGTATGCAGTTTGCTGAGCCACTTTCTTCTTTCTTCTATTCCATTACCAATAGAATGAAATATTTCTGATTTAATATTTGCTTTTAGGCTGACAACTGTCCTAAAACATTTCTCAGGTACTTGATCCTAATTGATGATATATGGGATACACAAACATGGGATATAATCAACCATGCTTTGCCGGATGGTAATCTTTTCAGTGGAATACTAATAACGACAGAAGTCGAGGATGTAGCTCTGAAGTGTTATGGTTATGACTCTAAGTATGTTTTTACGATGAAGCCGCTTTGTCATGATGATTCAAGCAAATTATTTTTCAACACAGCTTTTGGTTCAAAATATGAATGCCCATCTGAACTCAGTGAAGTTGCAAATAGTATTATAAGGAAATGTGCTGGTTTGCCACTAGCAACGGTTATTGTTGCCAATCTTATAGTAAGCCAGACTGGCAAACCAGAGCAATGGGATTATGTAAATAACTCCTTAGGTTATGGTTTGAGGAATTTTTTTAATTCTGAAGGGATGAAACTAGTACTGAACCTTAGCTACAACAGTCTTCCTAAGCATATGAAAGCATGTGTGATGTATCTCAGTATATATGAAGAGGACTACATAATTCAGAAGGATGATATGGTAGAGCAATGGGTAGCCGAAGGTTTTATCTGTGCAACAGAAGAGAAAGACAAGGAGGAAATATCAAGGAGCTATTTTGATGAGCTTATCAGTAGTAGAATGATCCAACCTGTACATGTAAATGACAACGATGATGTTTTGTCCTTCAGTGTGCATTACATGGTACTTGATTTTGTCATGCAGAAGTCCATAGAAGATAATTTTGTCACCGCAATAAATCATTGTCAGACAACTGCAAGAATCGCTGACAAGGTTCGTCGACTGTCTCTTCACTTTGGTAACGCAGAAGTGACACCACCAACCAATATGAGACTATCACAAGTTCGAACTCTTGCGTTTTTTGGGATCTTGAAGTGTGTGCCTTCAGTGGCGGAGTTTGGACTTCTTCAAGTTTTGATCCTACATCTCTGGGGGGATGATGATGATGAGAGCAGTTTTGATCTCACAAGAATATCTGAGATTTTTCGGCTGAGATATTTGCATGTCAAATGTAATGTCACCTTAAAAGTACAGAAAATACAGATGCGAGCTCTACAATGTTTGGAGACACTGAAAATAGATGCAAGGGTAAGTGCAATTCCATCAGACATTGTTCATTTGCCAGGCTTGTTGCACCTCAGTCTTCCCATCGAGATAAATCTGCCCAATGGTATTGGCCACATGACATCGCTTTGCACACTTGGATATTTTGATCTAAGTCTTAACTCGATAGAGAACGTGCAGAGCCTCGGTGATCTGACCAATCTCCGGGATCTTCGGCTGACCTGTTCTACATTGCCTTCCTGTTATCTAAAGAGCAAAATAGATAGCATGGGCTCCATTCTTGCGAAACTCAGCAACCTCAGATCTCTGACTTTGGAGCCTTCAAGTATTCCTGATGTTGGATCTTCAAGCATGAGCATTTCCTGTGATGGGTTAACCACTGTATCCTCTGTGCCTATGTTTCTTCGGAGATTTGAGTGGTTGCCGCGCATTTGCACCTTCTCCAGCCTCCCCCAGTGGATTGGACATCTTGACAAGCTCTGCATCTTAAAGATTGGGGTTAGCAAGCTAGTGAGAAATGATGTTGATGTTCTCATAGGATTGCCCGCACTCACTGTTTTGTCGTTGTATGTACGAACAAAGCCTGCAGAAAAGATAGTATTTAACAAGACAGGATTCTTGGTTCTCAAGTACTTCAAGTTCACCTGTTGTGTACCTTTGGTGGAATTTGAGATGGATGCTATGCCTAATCTCCGGAAGCTCAAGGTAGGTTTTGACGCACATGGAGCAGACCAACACAGTACTATGCCTGTTGGCATTGAGCACTTGTCAGGCCTTAAGGAAATCTCTGCAAAAATTGGAGGTACGGGTGCTGATGATCCTGATAGAATGGCTGCAGAGTCAGCATTGAGTTACGCCATTAAGATGCATCCGGCACGTCCCACGTTCAACATACAGCATGTAGATTGGATGTTCACTGGTACGGATGATTATAGTAGCGGTTTACAAGACGAAGAACACATGACCCTGCCAAAACAATATGAGATCATGGAGGAAGACTCAAATGAACATCATCAAGTCCTTCAACAGGAGTCCAGGGAAGGTGCAGACGAAAATATTCACGGCAGGTATTGATTTTTATTTAAATGGAACTGTATGTTAATATTATGAAGTTAAATATTACAAACATCTATACCGTGTAACTAATTTGTATGACATATCTGATGTTAACCATTAACCTGCACTTTTTTGCGGGAGCCATTAATCTGGACAATTAACATGCTAACATATGTAAATAAATTAATTAGTTGTCCTTAATAGTTCATAGATTAATTTGGAATGGCAACATACCAACATCTAATAAGGTGTGACTATTTTTCCTAAAATATCTAATGCTACAAAAGATTTGCACCTAAAATGTAAATAGTATATTTACTAGTTAGTTATTGCATATAGATTATAAATTTTGACTACACTCTTCCTGAGGTGTCTTCGGTTTGGGAATAGTAGTATTAGAAGATATTCACAGTGCAGCTCTGCTTGTGGTGGCTGCTGGCTATGTGTAGACTATGCCCTATGTAGCAAGTGAAATGGTGTACGATTCCATTACTTTCCACCACTGATCTCTCACTGGCCCGAAATCGGAACCTTTTCAGGGTGGTGAAGGACAAGAAGTGGCAGCATCAGCCGCGGTATACCTTCAGGGTCAAGAGTGAGTTGGACCTCCTCGACGACGGCTATCGGTGGCGCAAGTACGGTCAGAAGGTCGTCATGAAGAACCCATATCCTAGGTATATAACTTACACACATCTGTTCGGCGTGGCATGTACAGTATGTAGGTAGTTGCACCGTCTGTGTCTGTGTGTGTGATAGAGTGAGAGAGATAGAGAGTGAGAGATTTAGGGAAGGGTGATGTGCTAATCAACTAATAATGGCGACGTGCTGGAGTTACTACCGGTGCACGATGCAGGGTTGCGTGGTGAAGAAGCAGGTGGAGCGGTCGTACGAGGACCCGACGGTGGTGATCACCACGTACGAGGGTGAGCACAATCACCCCATCCCCCACGTCCGCGTCAGCAAGCACCTACCCGCTACACAGACCGCGCACATGCAGCAGCAACACCTCGGCATGCTGCCCGCCCGCGTGGTGTCGCCAATGGCGTCGACTCAGGGTCTGGCCGGCTCAATCAGCAGCATGGTGAAAACCACGGCGGCCGCGCCGTCCACACCCTCGCCCCAGAGGCAGCACTTCATGGCGCCGGACTTGGATTTCCCGCAGGACATGGTGCCAGACTTCATCCACGACTCTGATGGCAGCAGCAATTGGCCCTCAACGCCGTAGTGGAGAGGAAGATGACGTACTAGTTGTTGAACTCAACGCCTATCTATTTGAGTACGGCACAAATTGCCAAACCCTCCTCGAGCTAAAATCTGAGTTGAACAATGTTAACATCAACCCAATAATATAGTATACCACAGAATCTGTTGTACCATCGATGTACCATAAAAAACCCCTATTTATAATAATCTTAAAAAAGAAAATGTGAAGTTTGAGACGATTGACTGAAACTCAAGGAATTTTCAGGTGACTGTGCACTAGCCATTCCTTTTCTCTCTATGATCTTACGAACACAGCCATAACAAATGTAGGATGCTGCCCAAGTGGAGCACGCAGGTGAGGCTGAGATCCTTGGAGGATGTCGAAGAACATGATGACGGCTTCAGCTGGATGAAGTATGGTCAGAAGGACATCCTTCAGCTGGCTAATAGCCAGGTTACATATGAGGAGGTTACTTACCAGGGGGTCAGCGGAAGTACGGCTGGTTCTTGAAGTGAACCTGGATGACTCGTTGGACCCGAACTCGCCCTTTGATAACAATGCGGAGGAAGTCAATCTTAACCCTGTCCACAAAGACTTCCATGTTGGACCTCATACACCACCCATTTCACCCAAAAGTCCAAATAATGGCCATTTCACCCAAAAGTCCAAACTAATGGAGAAGTACGGTCAATATATCTCAGTACTTCCAACAAAATGGTAAGGGCTATTTATCGAATTGCTCTCAGAGGCCTTCATCTACTCAGTTTTGCCCCTAGCAGCGAATGGTGCTCAGTTTTGCCCTTACCCCGTGCGCAGCTACTATGGAGAGGCCCAAACGGAGAGTTTGAAGCGTATTCCGTCTGGTGGCGTTAGTGAAGTGGGTCCGGAGCTTACAGATGGGACCGCCCAACTAGTTGACTCAGCTGAACCTCCCGCACACCCGCCACACCCGCCATACCCGAGCCTCCCGACCCGCCGTGGTGCGCCGCCGCCACCTGCTACCGACCCGCCGTCGTGCGCCGCCGCCACCACCACCTGCGTCGCCGCCACCACCACCTGCGTCGCCGCCATCACCACCTGCACCGCCGCGGCTGGCCCGCGTGGCCACCTGCTCCACCGCCACCTTATCCCGACCGGCTGTCGTGTTTGGCCGCCACCACCACCACCTGCGCCGCCGCCAGCAGCACCCACCTGTGCCGCCGCCAGCACCACGTGCACCGCCGCGGCCGTCCCGGATGGCCACCTGCTCCACCGCCACCTGATCCACCGCCACCGTCCTGCGACGCCGCTGGTGGGGCGCTCGTTCCACCACTGTGCCCGCCACCTGCTCGACGAAATGGAGAGCGACGAAATGGCGAGCGGCGGCGACCCCGGAGTAGTTGGCGAGGCAGGCGTGGGGCCGGAGACCCGCCGCGTCCACGACTGGGTTCCCGAGGGTAAGTATTGAGCTTGTTTGTGTATTTGAATTGTCGATTCGACATGGGACACCATTGATTTGCGGCTGATTGCGTCTCTGTTTTTCGTGGGTTAGGATGGAGTTGCGGTTTGCTTTCTTGGTGAACATTAGAAGGGACCGGTACATCGTCGATGCAAACAATAAGAAGAAATTCCATGGAGGTTTCAATTATCCGTTGGCAATGGATTGTAATTGGAGTTTCATACAATTTGGGGAGGTAATTTGCAGCCCATATCCTTGGGGTTTGCATGATGAAGTGGAATTCAGATACTACGATGGGGGAAAAATTGGGTCAAAGTTAGTAATGATGCAGAGCTCGCTACCATGTTTGCTAAGCATAAGGAGAAAGAGAATTTTCATGTTAGGCTGCAAACTAATGTGGTTGTGCCGGCGCTTGGACCTACGGTGGCGGGTTCATCTTCTCTGGCAGAACCATCTCGTCGTAATGCCAACTCTAGCCAGAACAGTTCAGTAAATCCATCGCAACGTGGTGGCTCGACAAGTGTGGGCACCGGCAGAAGGGTCCCTGTTGAAGTGGAGCCTGATGCCTACATTTCTGGGGATGATGAAGAGAGTCTATATTCTGATGTTGTTCAGAATTTAAGACGGGCTTCTCGGGCTGAAATCCAAGATGAGACTGACAATGACCAAGATGAGGAGGAAGACCTTCCACCTGTTGAATGGGACCCTGAGAACCCTCATATGGACTTGTGACGTACTGCATCAAGGCATAACGTGCGTTTGAAGTTGACAAGAGCGATAAAAAGCGTTACACAGTGCATTGTGTGACTGAGGATTGTCCATGGAGGATGCACGCATCTAAAATGCGCAATAGCACCAATATTCAGGTCAAAGTGAACCCTTTTAGCCACACATGCCAGGAATCAACCCTTAGGAAGGAAACAATCAGTAGAGCCAAGTCAAGATGGCTGGCGGAAGAAATAAAAAAGTGGGTGGCAGAAAACCATCAAGTGGGTACAAAGGAATTGCAGAAAAACATCAAAGACAAGTTCAAGATAGAGTTACCATACATGAGGGTGTTCAATGGTAAACAAAAAGCTATGAAATTTATCTATGGTAAGTGGCATGAAAGTTTTGAATTGTTGTATTCATTCAAAGTTGAAGTGGAGAGGACAAGCCCAGATAGTATTGTTGAAATTGATCACCACTCCGTGGAGTACACATTGAAGGGAGTGACAAGGACCAAGGAATGCTTTAGGAGGGTTTTCGTGTGCTTTGAGGCTTGTCGCATGGGTTTTTTGGCAGGCTGCAGGCCGTATTTGGCTATTGATGCTACTTTTCTCACAGGGAGGTTTAATGGACAGTTAGTTGCAGCTTGTGCAGTTGATGCACACAGTTTTGTATTTCCAGTTGCGTACGGTGTGCTGGAGACAGAGTCTGAGGAGAGCTGGACATGGTTTTCGCAGGATCTGCGTCGGGCTATTTCACATCCCAATGGGTTGGTAATTCATACAGATGCCTGCAAGGGTATAGAAGTGGCCGTGGACAATGTGTTCCCAGGAGTAGAGCATAGGGAATGTATGCGTCACATTGCTGCAAATTTTGTGAAGAAATTCAGAGGAAATTTTTTTACCGACAATTTATGGCGTGCATCTTTGACTTGCAGCGTGAGGAAGCACAACTACCACTTGAGGCAGTTATACACGAATGACAAAGTGAAGGAATACTTGGAAACACACCACTCCAAGTTATGGGCCAGAAGCCAATTCAGTGAACTGAGCAACCTTGACTATGTGCACAATAATCTTGCAAAGTCTTTCGACTCAACGATCCGAAAACTAAAGGATCTTTATTTGGTTGATTTGATTGACAAGATAAGGATAGAATACGCCCAGAAGTTTCATTTTAGGGTTTGAATAACTGCGGCAAAATTCATGGGCCACAATATTATCCCTTTTGTGATGAAGGAATTGAAGCAAAAAACATGAGGCTTGGTACATACTGTGATAAGGTGTGGTGTGGTGGGTCATTTCGGTAAATATTGTGGGTCTGGTCATTTCGGTAAATATTGTGATAACGCAGTAGATCCAGCATTTGGAGAGAGTTTCGATGATGAAAATGATGGTCATCAGCCGGATGCAACAGATAATGAAAATGATGGTCATCAGTCGCATGATTCGGATGATGGAAATGATGGTCAGCAGTCGCATGATTCAGTCGATGCTCCAAATGATGATCCAGACAATGATCCAGTCGATGCTCCAAATGATGATCCAGTCGATGATCCAGTCGATGCTCCAAATGATGATCCAGTCGATGCTCCAAATTCTGTGGTTGTGAGTTCTACTTGGTATGTAAATCTTGCCATGATCTCACTAGTGCACATTTGTCACTTGACATTATCTCACTAACCTTTATGTTTTGTACAACTCTGGTATAGTTTCGAAGAAGACGGTTAAGGTACCGACAACCAAGAGGTGAAGACAAGAAGCAATGAGCACAATGAGCACAAGGAGCAAAGTGGTGGCAAAAAAGCAAAGGATCAAAAAGAAGCCCCGACGCTATTTAGACTGAGTTGGAACCAAGTAGAGTTTGAATGATGTTGTATTTCTGTTGAATGATGATGTATCTATGTTAGCACTATGTTTGAATGATGTTGGACTGATGATGGTACATGTTTTGAGCAAGTCATGCTCAAAAAATCAAATTTGAACCAAACTTCAAATTTGACATGCTATTTGGAAGTTGCAATACTTTCCAAACTATGGTGAACTTGTTTTGTTCTAACTTGGTCGTCAATCCGAGCCTTTTTATGAAATAAACTCACATTCATGAAAAATATGTTAAAAAGAGCTCCAAAGGTAGGGTAAACGACCTCATTTCTAAACAATCTTTTTTTGACCTTGTCTAAATCAGCCAAATAACTTTTCTACACATATATTCTGTATATATATAGACTATGTTCCCTGGTTTTTCCTTTTTTTGAATTTTTTATGCTCATTTGAATTTTGGTCAAACCTAACTTTGACCAACATTTAAACAAGTTTAAAGCATGAAAATGGAAAACTAAGCATGGATCCTTCTTAGTCACTCTAAAATGAAGTTGTTTTTGAAATTTTCATTTTCTAAAACACTTCACTTCACTCTTGACTTCATACGACAAAGTGTGAGATATCCCATTGGTTATGTGCATTTCTTATTTTTAATGCATGCAGACCTTGTTTTTTAACTTGAATCGTTAGTACATGATATAAGAAGACTATGTGCCCTGGTTTTTTCCTTTTTTTGAATTTTTTATGCTCATTTGAATTTTGGTCAAACCTAACTTTGACCAGCATTTAAACAAGTTTAAAGCATGAAAATGGAAAACTAAGCATGGATCCTTCTTAGTCACTCTAAAATGAAGCTTTGGTGAGTTTTTGAAATTTTCATTTTCTAAAACACTTCACTTCACTCTTGACTTCATACAACAAAGTTTGAGATATCACATTGGTTATGTGCATTTCTTGTTTTGAATGCATGCAGACCTTGTTTTTTTTTAACTTGAAATTGTTAGTACATGATATAAGAATACTATATGCCCTGGTTTTCCTTTTTTTGAATTTTTTGAATTTTTTATGCTCATTTCAAATTTTGGTCAAACCTTCTAGTAGGAATATGCGGGCACTGTCCGATCTAACCCAAGCTTCTAGAACAAAACTGAAGCCGTCCGATCCAACCTTCTAGAAGGAGTCAGCGCGATCCGTGAGAGCCCTCATACTGCAATCTCATTGGCTGGACTTTTTTTTTGTGGGTTCCGAGTGGGCGCGCTAGGTGGACCGTTGGGCTGTGTCGCGCTACGGGGTCGTGTCGTGAACCGTTGGCCAATGCGCCCGTCTCAGCCTTTCCAGGCCTGCGCTGGCTGCGATGACGTTCGCATGCATGCGCGCCTTGCCACGCCGCCCTCTCGTTCAGATGACATCGACTCACGTATGCACGCGCTGCCCCCCCCCCCCCCCCGTCGCACCAGAGCCAATGCCTCGTTAAGATGGCATCGATTCAGATGCACCGCATTGACTCAGCTACGCCCCCTCGTTTCAGTTTGAAACGGCAACAGATACACGCCCCGGATACACACGCTCCGCCCCCTATTTATACGCCTCTCTCTTCCTCTCCCACACACCACCCAAGCCAGATCCATTGCCCTCCAACCTCTCCGAGAACCCCAAGCACCACCTGAAGATGCAGTACAACGGACCGACCTTCCTTCGGCCGGCTACCGTGCCGGAGCTGCTCTACCCGCCGGGCGTCGTCGTGGAGAGCTCGCTCCGTGTGTGGGCGCAATCGAGGTGGAGGGGGGCCGTCGAGATCGCCCACGACTTCCTCACCGAGGGCTTTGACCACCTCCCACCGGGTTCGCTGAGGATGTTTCGCCTCGAGGTGGTTCGTGACGGCGTCGCCGTCAAGTTGCTAAAGGTCACCTTCACCAATCCGTTCGACGCGTACGCGCTCCACGGCCAAGTGTTTTGGTGCGGTTGCGAGTCGATCTTCTTCACGACGTACAACATCTACACCGACAACGAGAGCATCTTCCACACCGCAAACAAGATGCACTGACTCCCCTACGAGGAGTGAAGTTGAAGACGGCCGTGGTGAAGGGGCGCAGCCAAGGTGGATGCAAGTTCGAGATGAAGATGTTAGCGAGCCCGGAGTGAAGTTGTTCGTCAAGCTTGTCATGTTTGTCTTTGTTTATCGTGTTTATTTATTTTCCAATGTTTTTCTAGTTTCTATGTCGTGTCATGTCGTGTCCCTAGACTTATCTATGTAACGGTGGTACTCGTTTGCATCTTTTTTATGTAAGTCATTATTTGTGTTGAAAAATAATTCTAGGGACACGACATGATCAATTATGTAACGTTTGCATCTTTTTTATGTAAGTCATTATCTATGTAACGGTGGTACTCGTTCATGACTTGGTCTAGGGTTTAAAAACGCATGTTTATATTGAATTTACGGGCCACCCCGAATGGGCCTAATTGGAGGAAGTTGGCCCATTAGTCAAGCCGACACTGGGCTCTCGGCTCTGAGATAGCCCATAGCGAGACCTTTTTTTTACGTTTCATTGATCAAAGTTTCTGAATTTCAAACTTTTCATACAATTTCAAGCTTACAAATTCCTCCCAAATTCATGCCTTTCCATACAATTTCAACATTTCACCCACTACGATTACAATACCTACAAATGCCCAAATGTAATTGCAAAGGGGTATTTGTGCTTGATCTTCGAGCTTCTTAATTTTCTGGTTCAATCTCCTTAGCTCAACAACATCAATGCGTGCTCTGCCCTCCGTCTCTTCTTCCGGAGCTCGCGCTGTGGCCGCTGCCGTCTGTAGCAACCATTCTTCGTGCTCGTCTAGCAGTTCATTCATCAGCGTCTGGGCCAGATCATCGACCCAAACAAAGAAACATTTTAGCTGCAATAACGCCAAACAGATCAACCGTATTGCTCAAGGATCCCGACCACGAAAATAGTGAAATTCCCCGATTCTTACCCACTTCTCGCTGCACACATAGAACGGACGATTAGTGTGCTTCGGTGTGCGCGAAATCCTCCGAACAACGTCCGCCCGGCACCACGGACAGAGGAAGATCGGCATCTCCATGTGCGCCCGAATCTCGGTCCGCGAGGTGGCGCGAGAGCTAGAAGAAGACATTGAGCTCGATTCGCGACCGCCCGGAGCCGAAGGGGATCTCAACACCTACGCGCACGGCCCCTGTAGCTGTAGCAGACGGCCGCGCCCTCCACAGCAATCTTCCCACCGTCGGCGGCGCTCCCCGTCGACGCCGCCCTCTCGGTCGCCCGCGCCCGGCTCCAAGCTACCAACAGGAGTCGCCACCCACCTCTGCGCGTGGCCGCCTCCAACCCCGTCCCCCGCTCGGCTAATTCCTGCTCACCGCTGTGAGCTCCGGCCGCGCGTTCCGCCGCTTTTATCCTACACGCCGCGGCCACAACGGTTCTCCACTGGGTCCCACATGGCGCGGCCATCAACGGTCTGGTCTTTTTTTTTAACGGTCTCACGTCTCCGCCTGCCGCCTGGTCCCACCTGTAAGGGCCGAGTCAACTACATTGACCTGACGGAGAGGCCAAGAGTCACGGAACGATTTCTTGTACATAGACTAGGGGCAAAACTGAGCACCATTCGAAGCTGAGGGCAAAACTGAGTACATGGCGACATCTGAGGGCACCCTGATAATTAACAATGAAGTCCGGCTGAAGGAAAACTTGGGTCTCCTGATTTTATCCGAAGCGATTCAAAACCGGGAGGGGCCATCAGAGTATTGAGCTCCAATCTTACCTATTCGGTGCTGGTCATATATGCATAATCTGTGCCCCTATTCTCGTGACTACACTCTTCAGTTACCTCGCGGACTGTTAAAAAAAAGTTACATCGCTGACAGGTCTCACTGAACTGTCTATTTCATCAGCTACTCTTGCACAGGATCTTCTATATTATCTGATCAATTTGGGCAACCTGCTATACCTCAAGCTGATTGCAGATCAGCTTGAGAATTTTGAAATGAAAAAAGGGTCATTCCCAAGTCCGCGGCGCCTGTCTTTTGTTTTTCGACAAAGGGATTTTATTATTTAAAAGTTTTAAGTATTACACCCTGTCTTTTGTAGTGCAAAGTTTTCTTCAACTCCGACGGTAATCCAACAAGGAGCTCTCCCAAACCTCGTCTCACTCCAACTTCTCTGCCCCGGTCTAGTAGGTCTTTCTTGCATCTAGATTAGACACCTCAAACATCTCAAGGAGGTCAGGATTGACCATGTAGTGGCAGGCTGACCAAACATGGCAAGATTGGGAACAGGCAACAAAGAACCACCCGAATATAGGCCATGACTATGTTGTTCAAAAGTGGTGATCCAATGGCAAGCGAGGTTCCAGGGCATGAAGAAGCTTCTGCCGTAGGAGAAAAACGGAAAATATGTGTAGTGCAACCAAGTTTGGCCTTAGATTCTAGTCTCAAGAAGATGGGGCTTTCAGAGTCTTGTTTGCAGCTTCAAGTGATCGTCCATTCGAATTCGTCTAGGCAGGCACCGATGAATCCATTCACTGAGGCAGCAATCTGACCATCTTGGTATGCTGTAGGGATCATATTTATATCATCATGATGCATGTAAATGCAGGAGAATAGAAAAATAAAGCTAGTCCAAAAAGTTTTGGAAGATGGGCTGGATTCTAGTCTCATGAAGGTCTGCTTCATGATCTCAAGTGATTGTCTATCCAGTGCTGTTAAGGGCCAGATGCTAATTGCTATTGGCGTCGAATTCCTCCACACATAGTTATAACCCTGGCCACCATCGTAGCATGCTGTCGGACTCAGATTTATATCATCATGATAGTGCCACTTCAATTTAGTGAAGCAACTGCTGTGAATTTTTTTTATCACAAGATATGTCTCAGTTTTTGTCTATATGCTCCTGGTTTTCTGATTTCAATTGCCAAAAAATTTCACCATGTTGCAAATTGCAATATAATCTTTGTTTCCATGTCCAATCTACGACTTGCAAATGTATACTCACGGGCTCTTTTACGGTACAATTTACTTGTCATATAGACTAGTAGTATGGAGTTATGTCCACCGTTGATTGTGGACAGTTCATTGAGTAAGAAATCTTGATAGAGATATGATTTGATTTGTTAGTCGTAAGTGTAATTGGGCCACTGCCACTTCACGGTTAATATCTACCGATACTTACCATGCATGCAGAATAATTAACTAATCGAGTCCTAGTTTTCCGTTTTGCTTAACTGTTTCATTGAGTAAAAAATCGTGTAAAAAGTAAGTGTCTAAGAGGAACTTCAGGCGTGTCCCAGTAGCCCTCCCAATAGCTATTCAGCTTAAATCAGTGCGGCCATTGGCCGGAACGACCATCTTTTTCATGGCGGGGTTTTCCGGTGGGGCGCAGAGAAAGGCATCGCGTCTATGTGGCGATCTCACCCCTTTCCTACGCGCCGCGTATTTCTCTAGGCAGCGTTAATGCGGTGGCACTCTCCGCCAAACGCATGTATCCCCGTTCTCCTCATTTCACGCGCCTTCTCTCCCCTCTCGGTCACTGCCATGTTCCGACGCAACCGCGACAACCGCACCGCTTAAGGACTGCAACAATGAGGGCCGCCCCACCGGCCGCAACCTTCGGCAACAACGAAGCGCGGCGAGCTCATCCCAAGCGAGCGAAGAGTTCTGTCGCGTCGTCGAGACAACTTCTCCATGCGGCGAGCTCGCGAGTTTCCCACAAGGCGGCGATGCGCGCGCGCCTGCTCACCTACCTCCTACGCCGTTAAAATCGTGTGTGTGTCGAGTTCTCCCTCACATGTCTCTCTCACATTCTCGTGCCTCCATCTCTCTATCTCTCCGTCACCACCACGCGCAAACCCTAGCCTAGCTACCATGTCGAGCAGTCGGCACACTAGCGGGGCCGTGCGCTCACCATCGAACAGGCGGCAACGATGCATCAACATCATTAGGGCGAGCTCGATGATGAGAAATGCACCTACCCGCGGTGGCATCCGAGCAGCCTCTACCATTGGACCGAGGTGTTTCGATGCCGCCACGAGGAGGAGATAACACGCTGGAACAGCCCTGGGGCGCCGCTGCGGGACAAGAACGTGGAGGGCATGGCGCGTACCCCGGGACGGACGCTCCCAGCCGTCATGACGCACATCACCTCCCGCTCATCACCCCATCGACCGCATTTAGGGCGCATCCACCCCCGGTGAACTCCTAGGCGTCAAGGACGATGTCCCAGTAGCCTTTTTCCTCATGCTCGTCTTCGGCACGCTCGGCACAGTCGCCATGGAGGACCTTCCTCACGCCCAAGCTGGAGGTGATCAAGGCCTCTGGCCAACACAAACATGGTGTTTCCATGACAGCTGTTGGGTGGACCGTTTTTTTTGTTTTTGTTTTGAACTGTGGGTGGATAGTGGACGTGGACTGGACTGTGCATATGTACGGAGAAATTGATATGGTAGGCCAACGCCTTCCAATTATATCGTAGGATCTGCCGGTTTTAATTTATTTGTTTACCGATTTTACCCTTGGAAAGAAAAATACTACTCGTTTTTTCAACTAGTATCGATCCATCCCGACCATTAGATTAACTTGAATGGACGGGTAGTATCATTTTGTCCCTACCGTAAAAGACCTCCAGAGAGATGCCTCCATGGAAGTCGTGAAGGCGTTCATGAGCTCCGTTGCCAGTACGTGCAGCTTTGACGGTTGCGCGGTGGCACCTTTACAGCTTAACCAGCAAGTAGCTGTTTGTTAACTTCTGTAGAACTGCCGCCATAGTGCTAGCTTTATCTCCATAGTGCACATGGCGTACTCGATGACCACAGCATCACAGGGAAGCGTGATCCTCCCCTCGTTGACGCCCACAAAGCCAAACTCCTCCTGAGACATCCTCAGGAGCTCGCCGAAGACCGCTGTGCCAAGGTATGGCAGTGGCACCTCGAAGCGTACCCCGTCTGCAGTGTAGACCACGCAGTGGCCCTTCATCGCCACTGATGATGTCGTGCAGCACTCGTCATAGACTGTTCCTTTCGGTGATGTCGTGGTTCTGGTGAGCCTCTTCCTCCCCATGGCCGCCATCCTCTGCCACTTCTTTGCCATCTGAGCAAGTCTCTTGGCACTAACCATGTTTTCTTTTCTTGCTCCTCCTTGTTCCTTGGCTAGGTGTTGTGGTGCTGCTGTAGCTTGTGCTTTGTGGATGAACTGATGAGGTGATGGTGGTGCTAGGCTGATGGATTTATATGCGAGGGAGAATGAGAAGGGAACAATGCGGTTTGGGTGCAGCTATCATGACAAGTTGGCAAGGGACATGGCCATGAGATCAGAACATGTAATGCTGGAGGTGCAAGGCAAGCAATGAGATCTTGATTTGATTTTCTCTGGGGCCATCAGTTTGCCACTTGTTGGGAACAATACTAGCAGTGCCTTGTGTGTGATTGGACATCACAGTGTGCTGCCATACTCACCTGTTTGGGTGGCAAAGATAAGAGACATATGACTGAACGATGAGGACCATGTGTAAATTGGGTCCATTTCTGTATGCGATCGCACAAAAGATACAGATATTTTGGGTGGTTGATTAATCAAATCCCAGTGAAATGATATATGTAGAGTGGCCCTGGGATGGAGATATCTAGTCTAACAGTATTTCATGCCCCATGACAGAGTGTTGCTGAACAACCCGATTGAATCTCTGCAGTGGCCCAAACACCTAGCTACAGATTACAAGTAGCTGATGATTATTATCAGTGTGGGGCCACATTTCTCAGTTGATAGTCGAGATGTCCATCAATATTTTGTTTTCTTTAGGAGCAAGGGTGGAGAGCTGCTACCATACATGTTTCAGCATGAACTTTTTGTTACAGCTTTTACTCCAAAAAAAAAGAGGGAAAAATGAAGTTTGAACTAACCAGAACAAGATTTGAGGATCTGTGTGAGATCCTTATCATTCCTGCAAAATTTAACTTTCACCTCTCTTCCATGTCATTTTGGTCAATCAGTAGTTCAATACCGCATTCCTTTTAGGGACCATTATATCATGCAATTGAGCCTTCGCTTAACTTATCACACCCATAGCTGCATTACTCAGCGTTCAAGAGTCTCAACTCTGCTGTGAAAATGGAAGAGATATTTATATCTTCCATACGATGCCTTTATTTACTATCTCCCATAAGGAAACTACATATTTACATCATCCTAAACAATTGCTAAGAAATCTAAAAAGATCCCTTCGTGGATTTCAGAAACTAGAAACAGCTACTGTTCTAATTCCCATGGACGTCTCTAAGCCACGATCGTAGTGACAATTCCTGACTACAGAGCTCAGGAGAGCCATCTCCACCTCTTCCGATGCGTTCCTTCCTAGCAGGCACATGACGTACTCCATCACCGCCGCATCGCACGGCACTATGATCCTCCCGTCGCTCGCGAAGCCGAACTCGTCGTGAGACAGCCTCAGGAGCTCGCCGATGATCGCCGTGCCGAGGTATGCCAGCGGCACCTCGAACCGCGCCCCGTCGGCAGTGTACACCACAAAGTGACCCTTCACCGCCACCAAGGTTGTTCTGCAGCACTCATCGGTGGATCTTTTTGCCGCCGATGTAGTCCGGGTGAGCCTCTTCCTCCCCATGGCCGCCATCCTCTGCCACTTCTTGGCATGTGAGCAAGTCTCTTGGCGCTGACCATGGCGTTCAGAAAGTTCAGAGTTCAGTATCTAATCACAGCTAGCGATATGCTTTGCTTATGTTGATGCTTGTAACCAGCTGATTGGTTTATATATAGACGGAGGAGGGGAGGGGTTGCGGCGAGGAGAATGCATTGTGTGTAGTTTTAGGTGCGGCGATGCTATCATGGATGATAAATTGGCGAGGGACAGACAGGACCATGAGCTCTTAACGTGCAAGTGTAAGGCCAAGATATAACAACGTGATCCTGATTTGAACTCTATGGGGCCAATCTCGTTTGCTATTGTCGGAGACAATGGTATATACGGAGTATATAGCAGTGCCTGTCATGTCTGGAGATCGCAATGTGAATATGTGATGCCTAATCAAGAGGCATGATACAAAATAGATGATTTTGCTTGCTAGCAAGAGTATCAAGTGTGTGTGCCTTTCGCCGGTTTTCCTTAATTAACTCTGTGTTGTATAATTTTTGGGTCCGATTCCCTTATTAACTTGATCAACTCTGTTAACTCCCCGCACTCTGACGAGGTTCGTCAAAAGCTAGAGTATCCATCATCACACACGTTGTGCCTGATTAGCATGCGGCCCACATGCCAGTTCAAGAGCCACTGAACTTGACAGTATGGCAATGGCTGCATGCACGTACTGTTTTTTTTTTCCGGGTAAAACGGACCTTCAAGCAAACCACACTAGATGATCCTGCACTTAGCTGCAGGCCCCATTAGAACGCGCATATACTCCTGCATTCATGCATCCATTCAGATTTGCATGCAGCAGCATTGCACGTTAGCTGCTCTCAGTGTCCCATTCAGATTTGCAGGCAGCAGCATTCCCAGCTTGCAACACTGACGAATGCATGCACTTGACCCAGCTAATTTTTTTAAAATAATACACGAAAATTATTTAATTCTGGAAATATTACGCAATTTTTTTTTTCAAAAATATTATCCAATCGGTCTTGTCGAAGCCGACAGACCCTAGTCGTCGTTGTTGAAGCCGACAAGGCCCTAGTCGTCGTTGTTGAAGCCGACAAGGCCCACTCGTCCACGCGTAGGCCGAGTAGTGCATGGGCCACGTCGCCACCGACGCAGTCGTCCTGGGAGGGCCTATCGTGCTCGCCCACGCCGACTAGGCGGGCCCAGTCGGGCCCTGACAAGGCGCTGCACAACATCGAGCGCACGGGCGCCCTTCTCTTTCCTTTCTTTCTTCTTCCTTGCGCTGCCTCGTTCGTGCTCTTCGTTTCCTCTCTCCACTCCCCACGAAAACCGAATTAAACTAGCGATTTAGACCAACAATCTTCACGTTTGTCACCATTAATCGGTACTAGAAGGTTGAGGTAGGCTAGGGGAACTCCGATCTCCTGATGGGATAGCTCGTGGTGGTTGTGATGATGTTTGGCGGGTGGTGGTGGTGGTGATGGTCGTGGTGGTGCTGGAGGGCTGCGTGGTGGTGGTGCTGGAGGGCTGCATTGTGGTGGTGCTACTCGTGTTGGTGCGCCGTTGATTCGAGACCGCCGGACACCGTCGCCTCTCACGCTTCTAGGGTATAATTCGATTTATCAAAATTGTAGTGCTATATTTGTTACATGTATGAACATGTGTTGTTAAAAAATAGTTTGTGACGGTAGTAAATATTGTAGCTATATTTGTAGGTTAATTTGAAAAAATGTAGCTATATTTTTTAGGAGTTTAGACGTATATGTTGCTAAATTGGTTGTGGCGCTGGTAAATAATGTAGCTATCTATGTAGTTTAAGTATAATATGTGTAGTAATAATTTTCAAAAACATGGTGTAGGTACCTATATATTTGAAGTCGCTTCTGAGGTAGATAGCTATATATAGTGTAGGTAGCTATATATAGGTGGTGATGTTATATGCGGAATAATATTAACGATGGTCAATATTTATTTATGTCAGCGGAGATGTCTGATTTAGTGAAGATCAGGTTTTTCTATGGTCCTGGTAGAGTCCAAATGTGTGATACGGGAGCTGATCTGAGTGAGTTTGACTATATAGATGTGGACCTGCCAGTTCCTGAAACATGGTCTCTAAGTCAGGTAAAAGATTGGTTGGCGGGATGTTTAGGTCTTGATAGTCAGACATAGAACGTCAGTGTTCATGCTTGGTGGAGTCATTCAAGGACGAATATTTACTTCGTTTTGAGACCACTAGAGTGTGATTCTGATTGGGTGCGATGGTTAAAAGGCTGCGCAAAAAGGAATTGCTCTCCTTGTGCCCTAGTTCTTCCCGCCTTGAACGAGGTCACTGCCCCTGAGGACGAATTTAATGCCCATGAAGGTGAGGGTGCTTATGATCCTAGCCAGGGAAGTGAAGAGATTAACATATCTATGTCAAATTATGGGTCTGATTTTGGTGGTGGTGGTTACGAGTCGGGGCAGAGCAGTCAAGTACAAGGAGGGGACACTGAGGTATATGACAGTGCGGAGGCGGATGGCGACGAGGTAAACGGGCACATGCAGAACGAGATGGAAGATGAAGATGCAGATGGCTATAGTGCTCAAGGCGATGATTCCGATGAGTCAGACGGGGAAGAGAACGCAGATGAGGTACCTAATCCTGCAGCATGGAATCAGGACCACTCTTCGGCGATGACCGTAAACGATGGTCATGATTCGGCATGGCAATATCATGAGAACAACATTGCGAATGGTCCATTGTATACTGACAAGCAAGCTTTGAGGGATGCAGTCGTTAAATGGGCATTGTCCACCCACAGGGTTATGAAAACTACCGTGTCAAGTCAAAAATATTTGACAATGGAATGCGAGACAATAACTTGTCCCGGCAGGGTGCATGGACATCTCCCAAAGAATGGCTATAGTTGGAGGATAAGTGACTTCGTACCTCACTCCTGTCGAATTGATAATATCCCTGAAGAGCACCGTAATCTTTCTTCCACGCTTATAGCTCGGTTGCTGTACAGCGAGATAGTGTCCTGCGCAGCAATGGAAGTGAGTGCCCTCCAGACAAAAGTGGCTGTTAGATTTAAGTACGAAATATCTTATGGCAAGGCTTGGAGGGCTAAGCATACGGCGCTTGAGAACAGATTTGGTTCATATTTGGACGCATATGACTCTGTTATCCGGCTGCTGCATACTCTGCAGTACCGGAATCCAGGCACCTATGTAGATATCCAAGATTTGTTCAGACCAGAGTTCCCAACTGTGAGGGTGCTGCATCGAGTGTTTTTCTCATTCGCCGTATACATCGAGGCTTTCAGACATTGTCGTCCGGTGATATGTGTAGATGGCACCTTTCTCACAGGCAAGTATCACTAGTACAGAACGACACATCGGAAACGGGCCAAAAACCCCTTCGGCAACGGAGAAAGGGTCCGTGTCCCCGACCCTGTCACTGATGTGAAGGCCTTCATCGGTAACGGAGGCAAAAAACCGTTTCCGATGAGGCTTGATTTTGGCTACGGTTGCCATCCAGTCTCCGTTGCCGATGTATCTGGACATCAGAAACGGAGATTCTGTTTCTGCTCGTTTGCATTGAGGTTTCTTCATAAGCCTAGAGCAGGAATAGATTTGGCACTGGACATTTAAAATTTCACAGCAGAAGCACAAAAATGCTAACAAATTCATTCATAAGGTATAACAAATGTCACCGATACATTGCATCACAAGACAACCAATTACTTATCTTCATTGTCATGCCTCTCTAAATCTATCATTGACATGTCTAGCTAAATCTATCTATGTCATGCCTCTCTAAACTTATCCTTGTCATTTTCAACTTAATTTATCTTCATGACTTGCTGTTAGAGTTCATGAATTCAATCTTCTTCTTGGACGGTGTCGCCAAAATATAATCAACTCGCCGCTTTGTCCCCGACCTTGTATTTAGCTCATTTAAATGAGCTAAACGGATCAGCACCATGCTCTGCACATAGTGCAATAAGCGAGTGCTGATGTACTGAAGGTGCCTCTTTTGTAAAGTGGTCACTGAAATGCAAAGAGAGAATATATGACTCCATGTTAGCTCACTATACATCTAGCATAAAGGACATACAACACAAAAGGATGCATAAGACAGAATAACAAACTTACAAATCCATTGCATAGTTGTTGTGTACCAACAATTATGCCGGACGACAAGCGCACCTTGGCTAAGGACCCGGCTTTTTATACAGTGTCACCGAAATGTACATCTGTTTTGCAAAGGAGATAAGTCAGCCATGAGTTTCATACACTACCGATTTGTGCTAGTTATGTTCTTTTCGAGCGACACTACGTAGTCGTCCTCAGTGGCGGAGCTAAAACATATTGAACCAGGATGCACACATGTTACCACAATACATTTAAAACAATTTTTAGGGGTGCATATGTGATGAAAAATTGCTAATTTACAAAGAAAAATTCCTTCTCCCGGTCCTGTGCACCCGGCTGGCTCAAGGTGGATCCGCCAGTGGTCGTCCTCATCGTCCTCGGATGTATTACAACCCTAGTTCTAGTTCTGTTCATGAGTGTCCTATGGAAGAAAACCTAAGCAGAACAATGACAACAACCCTAGTTCGTCGGCACGACGGCCGGTCACAAATAGATGTATTACCTTTGGATCTGGCGGCGGGAGTACGTAGTCGTCCTCGTCGTCCTCGGATCGACACGCCATGCGCCCTCCAGCTACAGATCAGGCGACGAGATCTGCCCGGGTGGAGCAAAGAACGGGTACGCGCTGCCACGGTCGGAGGAGAGGAAGATGCGCGCCGACACGGTCGGAGGAGAAGAAGATGCGCGCCGCCACGGTCGGAGGGAGGGAGATGCGCGCCGCCACGGTCGGAGGGAGGGAGATGCGCGCCGCCACGGTGGAGCTAAGATCTGGTGCTGCGTGGAGGCGCCGCCACACTTTGAGAGTGAGGCTGAGAGTGAGCGATAGAGTTTAGGGTTGTGTGAAGGGCGCATTTATAGCAAAGTAGAACATTGGAAACGGAGGATATAAACAACCGTTTCCTTTGATTTTTTCACTGACACACTGGGCTTATTCTGATCTCTACTAGTATTGAAGTTGAAGAACATAAAAATAAATAACTATAACTACTCCTCGGCCTCCGCCTTCTCCTGCTCGTATGCGAGGAGAGCCGCGTAGTCGTCCGTGTCGTCGCGCGGCTCCTCGCCGACGATGTCATCGCCGCCCGTGCGCCCCTCCCACATCTCGTCGTCGTCGTAGGCAGGATCGTCGCGCAGCTCCGGCGGGAGGAGGAGCCGGCGGCTCTGAAGCAGCTCAACTCTTTCTGGCGGCATAGGCACCGACGCGCGGTTGAGGTGCCAGCCACCGGGTAGCCGAACCTTTTACCATGGCACTGGCCTCCTATATTGCCAGTGCCGCTCCGCGACGGCCTGCCCGACGATGACGCGGTTCCATCCAGGCGAACGCGGACGAGTGTCTCTCTGCCGCGGCGAGCGGCTGCGGTCGCGGGCGCCCGAGGATCCCGCGTCCTCTTCCGGCGGCATAGGCACCCTCCTGTGGTTGACGCGCCAGCCAGCGGGGAGGCTAACATTTGACCAGGGCACTGGCCTCCTATATTGGCAGTGCCTCTGCGCGACGGCCTCCGGCACGACGACGCGGTTCCAATTCAGCGAAAGCGGGAAACTGCTGCGGCGAACGCCCGAGGAGTTGCTAGGAGTATCCATGGCTGCGACGAAGTGGCGTACTGAGATAGCAGGGAGATCGTGGGTTTTTAAGGAGTAGTGGGCGGTGCCGCGGCGTCACTACGCCACTACGCCATAGCAGTTACTCCGCTCGCATCGAATTCCAAGAAGATGGAACGTGTCCACATTGCACACGGACACACAAAAATCTCCTTTGCTATAGAGGCACATATTGGAAACGGAGCTAGAATTAAGACCGTTGCCAATACTATGGGTAACGGAGTTAATACTTTCTCCGTTACCTATGTTGACGGGCCAGCCACGGCCCAGGTCAGGTTTGTACGCACTGGCCGCGCGGAAAGCGCGATTCTCCGTCGCCTAACGCCTGCCGTTTCCATAGAGGGGTATCCGATGTGTCGTTCTGTACTAGTGTATAGGGGACAGATCCTGACTGCAATTGGTCAAGACGGTAACAATATGGTTGTGCCCCTCGCATTTGCTTTTGTGGAGAGCGAGAACATTGACAGTTGGACTTGGTTCTTCAGGCAACTGAAAATAGCAGTTGTGAAGGATAAGCCGAACGTGTGCATCCTTCATGACAGGCATGCAGGTATACTCAGCGCGATAAAGACACTCACCAATCCTGCGCCTGAGGAACAGACTCCATGGCAGGACATGCAGAGCCGTTGGTGCATGCGCCATCTAGGTGCCAACTTCTACTCGCAGTTTAGAAATAAGGACCTGATGAACCTATTCAAGAAACTCTGCAAGCAGAACCAAGAATGGAAGTACACGAAGATACGTGAAAGACTTGATTTGTGCACGCAGAGACATGTTCGGACAGGAAGAGGGCACGAGCAGCAGCTGTTCTGCACATGCAGAAGCTGTTGCTACACAGTTAGCTACAGGACCACCTGCCGAGGAGGACGAGCCTGTTGGTCTTTGCGACCTACCCGGATTTGACCCGCCTGGAACTAGGAGAAGAGGTGGGAGGACAATTAAAACTTTTCAGCAGTGGATAGAGCATGAACCTTTGAGAGGTGGTCTTTGTTGCACGACACACATGGAGCAAGATACGGTGTCATGACAACGAACCTGGCTGAAACATACAACTTTGTCCTCAGAGGAAACCGTGCCTTGCCACTAACAGCCATCGTGGAGGGTATTTTCTATGGCACATTGAAATATTTCAGAGAAGACGTGAAAGAGCTGAGAAGCATATGATGGACAACCCGACCTCGCCTTATTGTGAGAAGGTTACGAAGTACATGAATGAGAAGCTGGCAAAATGTTGCTCCCACAGTGTAACTGCCGTTGGGAATCAAGAAAGGAGATTTGAGGTCCGCTTAGCCCACAACAAGTTCGGATGTGCAAACGAGGTGAGGACGCATGAGGTGAAGATTGGTAATGAGGTTTGGCCAACTTGCGAGTGCACCTGCAACAAACCAAAATTGCTTCACCTTCCTTGCTCCCATGTCCTCGCTGCCTGCAGGCAGTTACGGTTGAACGCAATCTCCTTCGTGTCTCCATATTATATGAAAGAGGCAGTTATCAATACTTGGACAGGTGAGATGATGGGATTTCGATCAATGGGTAACTTCAACACTGTAACCCCTGGTGAGAGGGTGTACATTCCAGCTCCTGAGCTATTGCGTGATGGGGTAGGCAGACGGCAGTGTCGTCGCATCAGGAATGATATGGATGAATCGAAGCCGGAGGCCCCATGCAATGCCTTCAATGCAACAATTTGGCCATAGGGACCCTGATTGTCCCACTTTTCCTGGAGAGAGACCTCCCGTGCGTGCGCGGGGTAACGGGCGTGGGCGAGGACGAAGAGCGAGAGGAAGAAACTAGGTGGCACTATGTTCGAATTTGTATTAAGTGTGGAACTATGTTCGAATTGTATTAAGTGTGGCACTATGTTTGAATTTGTATTAAGTGTGAACTATGTTCGAATTTGTATTAAGTGTGGACTATGTTTGAATTTGTATTAAGTGTGGAACTATGTTTGAATTTGTATTAAGTGTGGACTATGTTTGAATTTGTATTAATGTGTACTTGTTTGAATTTGTATTAAGTGTGGAACTATGTTTAATTTGTATTAAATGTGTCACTTGTTTGAATTTCTATTAATGTGAACTATGTTTGAATGTTTGTATTACTAACTCTGGGATTCTAATAAGTGCAGTGATGGAGGGAATGTGGTTGCTTGATGCTACCATAGATCGTGGGCACCGTGCTAAGGCATTAGAGGGGAATCCAAGGAAACTTAAGCCCCTAATCACTCGCACGCCTAAGGAAAACTGGAGGATTCACCCGGCGTGGGTACAGAGGTATTGGTCGTATTTATTTTATGGACGCATGTTTTCTATTTTATTAGTGTGCTAAACTAGATTGTTATGTTCTTTTGGATACGCAGGTTGAAATGGGCCGGGCTCTTACCTTTCGCGCGTCTAGTAGAGGCCACTGAAACTCTACGCGTATGATATGGACGCATCTTTACTCAGCTGCTTGGTGGACCGATGGAGGCGGAGACCCACACGTTCCACTTTCGCTGGGAGAGATGGCTACTCTACAGGATGTATCATTCTTGCTAGGTTTACCTTTGGCGGGTGAGCTGTTGGACCTTTGGAGGCCGGTGAATTGGCAGGCGATTTGATAGCCGTTTCCAGGGTATTTTCGGTGCTCCACCTTTACAGGATTCTCACGGACCCAAGCTTGATTGGTTGGTTGCTTTCAGGTTAGTTCATGTGTCTCATAATCTGTTATTTCTCATTTGTTGTTATACTAATATTTTTTACCATGAATATAGGTCCACAATTTCCAGGGTATCCAGATCATTTGACACCGATACAACTCAGTCGCAGCTTGGAGGCATACATCATGTGGCTTCTTGGTAAGGTGATGTTCACCGAGAACCATGTCGACACTATTACCGCGCGCTACCTCCCTTTCGCACGGGAGATCGCTGATGCTACTGAGCCGGAGCACATCAGACAGAGGAGTTGGGGTTCGGCTGTCTTAGCGGCTACGTACCGAGCTATGTGCAACGCTTGCATGCTGACTTCAGGTAAGTCAGCCATTCTCGGATGCCCTCTATTTCTGCAGCTGTGGTCGTGGGAGAGGTTCTCTATAGGACGGCCAGCCATATCTGAAGAGCCTTTCCCATTGTGGGAGATCTTTGACGGTGACCACATCGACTTGCCTACTATTGCGACCGTGTATACACGCAACAAGGTACGTATCTTGTTATAATTTAATACATCGACAAACTTACTATTGCGACCGTGTATGAAAATAACTTGTGTTACGCAGAGACACTTTGCTACTGAGCAGACGAAGCAGTGCTACATTGCTTTTAACGAGCAATTTGATATGTACACTTCGGTGATCTGGGAGCCGTACACGGAGGAGCTCATTAGCGAAGATACCCCGGAGGTATTTCTGCTCTCTGCAGACGTGACCAAGCGTATTGGATGACAAAATCGAAGATCATCTTCGATGTCTTCGTGGAGGAGATGTCTCAACAGAGGGTTATGAGGCAATTTGGTCTTCGACAGTTGGTAGAGCCTCCGCCAGTAGAGCGTCCCCTGCCAGATGCGCACCACAGGTATGTCGAAAGTAGTTTTTTCCTAAATTGTTCGCACTCAATCAATATTTACTGATAGAACACTCACCCAATTTTTAGGATCTCAAGGAAGGGGATTAGTCGGACCGCGGCAGAGTGGCTACAGAGGCTACAACCTTACGTTTCAGAGTGGGACACTGCGGCGACACGGCTTTGGGTCGAGCCTCTCGGGTTTGATATCACTCTATACAATACCTACTTGCAGAGGTACATGTCCGGAACACGGATACGTATCGTTCGCACTCTGACCCGGAGGTTATACCTGCCCCTACTACGTGGGATACATACCCGATATATGACACTTCTGCGTCCAGACAGCACGCGGTAATATATTTCCTTTCACTAATTCATCTAACTGCTACATGCTTTGACGTATATATATTTAATACTTTTTATTTCTATTGTCAGGCTATTTGACACAGGAGATTCAGAATGAGGCCGCTCAGTATGGACGTTCTCTTTCCACTGGCCCTCTTTTGGTACCACGGGAGCAGCCGATATCCTGGCTCAGGAGGCTGGAGGGGAAGCTACGGGACGTCTACGCGACACTCACGTGCACCCGCACAGAGGACGTTGTTCGCCACCCGGTGGGACAACGACCCCCGCGCCCCCCGTCACGACGCCAGCAGCAGCAGCGGCTGCAGCAGCAGATGCATCAGGAGCAGCATCAGCACGAGGACCAGTACCACGAGGAGCAGCCGCATCACCGGCATGACCCGCGTCCACGTCTATCACCACAGCCCAGGCCACCTCCTCCTGACCAGGCAGGAGGTTCGGCGTGGCAGGGTCCCACTTCCAGTTACGGGTATCGGCCACAGTCTCCTCCTCAGTACCGAGGTCCCGCCCCGGAATTCCCGGATTACGGTACGTATATTGTTTTCATATTTCAATTGGGACTGCGTATTTCTTATGTACTAATGATTCCATCTGTAGGAGCCTATGGCTATCACACGGCTACGTCCGGACACCAGGTGTCAGGATCTAGATCAGGGTGGGGGAGTGACCTGGAGGCTCGGGCCCACGCGGGGGAGGAAATGTCTAACTGGTTGGGCATTTTCAACACTCCAGAATTCCCCACGCAACCGCACATTCACCAGACTCCTCCACCATACCCCACACAGGATACACATGATGACGGAGACTTGACAGTGCCTCGTCAAACCCGGGCACCTCACATGTACCAGTGGACGACGCCCGTCGAGCCCCCTCCTCGTGATGCTCGGCGACGCAGGGGTCAGTGATATCTTCAGGACATATTCGTACTTAGGATGTATGAGACATATCCGTATTTTTATTTGTATGTGAGACATATTCATATTTATGTTCGTATGAGACATATTATTATCTATGTACGAGACATATTATTATCTATGTACGAAACATTCCACATTGCATCGATAAATTAATTTAACATACAACACTACAGGTCCACGTTACAACTTCACAAGTTCTAAACACTGCATATAACAACTACTGGTAAATAATACATGGAACTCAACGATAACTAATTCTAATCAACGACTTCACTTCCCTCTGCCACGTGTTCGTGATGGAGGCATGAAATCATCATCACTATCATCTTGAACGGCTTTCTTGGATGATCCACCACTCTTCGCCTTCGATATAGCCCTCTTCACTGCATCAGCGTGAGGAGTATTCTGTGGACGCCCATCAGGACAAGCGCCAAAAAGAATTTCCATCCAACCAAAATGAGGGATCTCTTTGTTGAGAAACTGTGCGTCGGCGGGCCAGTGCTGGAAATTAACAATGTCAGACGAAAATAAGTTAGTACGATAACACTAGATTCTAACGTAATATAATTTCGGTACTCAGTTACCTCAACGTGAAATGTATAGGCCTTCGGCGAAAAATGGATTATCTTTGACTTAGATGTCATAGGCATGTCCCGAAGACCCGCCTCGATATCTTTTAGCTCATGCACTCTCTGCCACTTCCACCGCCACCCATCAATTTCATCTAAAATTTCTTCAGGGGTCATCTGCGGGATTTTGTATTTTTTGGCTATAATTTCTCCCAGCTCACAAATGTTGCCCCTCTCACTAACTAGCTCCCTATAACAACTCTTGGCCCTACCCTCCCTACTACTACCTTCAGTCCATCTTTCGGCTTCATACAGAATACACCACGACCTATATGGGTCCAAACCAGGACCCGAACTACCAGACATCGTTCCTATGCGACTAAGGAAATAACCGCGCACCACACGCCTCCATCACAAAATCTGTTGGGGTATATATAGGCTCACCGGGAGAAAAAGAGCGGGAGAAAATGGCGGGAGAAGAAGTGCAGGAGGAAAATGGCGGGAACAAAATGGCGGGAGAGGAGAAGAAGGGCGGGAGAAATATGGCGGGAGAAGAAGGGTGGGAGAAAAAGGCGGGGAGAAGAAGGGCGGGAGGAAAATGGCGGGAGAAACATGGCGGTAAACGAACGGCGGGAGAAAAATGGCGGGAGAAGGAGGGCGAGAACAATTGACTGGAAACAAATTAAATCGACGGAAAAAAATCCAGGCACCTGTCGTCTTCGCCAAAGCTGATAGGCCGTGTAGTCGTCTTCGGCGATGACGACTAGATCCTGTCGTCTTTGCCAACACCGACTAGTGCATGGATCTGACGCCGAGAGGCCAGTCGTCTTTGCCAACGCCGACAGGCAGCTAGTCGGCATCGCCTAAGACGAGTAGGCCCTGTCGGCTTGGCCCAAGCCGAATGGATAATATTTTTGAAAAAAAATAAAAATGCGTAATATTTCCAGAATTAAATAATTTTCGTGTATTATTTAAAAAAAATTAGCCTTGACCCAGCCCTTGTCCTATATCACACTTGCTTTTCGATCGCCTACAAATTCAGGCACTGCAACAGATTAATCATTAAACAGATACACAAGGTTCGAAACAAAAGATTACAGTATCCACAAGGCACTAATAGATGTGTGCCGTGACTTACTTGACCAAATAAGCCGTACACCGCTATATTAATATAACAACCAACCGATAAAAAAAGACAAAGCTGGGGCGGTAGGAACATACACACAAAAGAAAAAAAAAACAAGAAGTAGACGATTTCCCTTTCCAGATTATTCTCATCACTACGGGAACGACTCTTTTACCGATTGTTTGGGTTTGTCGAGTGCATTTATCTAGCAATCGGCAACTAAGCACGTATATGTCAATTGCATTTATCTAGCGATCGGCAACTAAGCACGTATATGTCGAGTGCCACAGTAAAACCCTAGGCTAAAAAACACTCGTCATATTAGTAGTTTGTTGAGTGTTTTTTGGGACGATACTAGGCAAATATGTGGACACTTGTCCATTCTAACTCTAACAGACGCCGGACCTGACTTTGATGAGTATTTCAAAAAATACTCGACAAACAAGTAAAATAAAATATTATGCACATAAACATTTAAATTTTAAAAAGTTTTTTTTGACTTATTTGTTTATTTCCCTCAAAAAATAATATTTACACTTTTCTAGAGCTCTTTAGTAGGATAAATTAAATAATACCTAAAACTTATCATGAATTCAAAACATATATCATGGATCCGTATTTTGGTATATGCGCTTATATTAATACAAATTTTTAATAAAAAATTGAAATAGTACTTGCCTCATGAGATTGTGCCAATTTTCCATTTTCTAACTGCAAAAATAATTTTTTTAACCAAGTGCACACAATATCTATTTCTCAGCCAAAATATAACGCATTAAATGACCAATTCCCAAATATTAAGAATTTCCACGCTTTTCTAGCTGTTTTCCCATTTAAATGAATTTTGGTCAACTTCCACAAAGTAACAAATTTTAACTAATAGTGTGTTTTAGTTTCGTCTAAAATTGTCAAAAATCAGTTTAAACTACCCAAACAGGATTCTATGCAATAATCAAAGAGGCTTTTGAAAGATTCGGAAGCCTAATATGAATAGTTGTGCCTATAATGTTTATCCTATTTTAAAAAAGGAAAATGAAGAAAATGTCAACAAAATACAGGCTGTTGGCATGGTGTCCTTTTATGTTTACATGGATTTGATTTTTTTAAGAGCCTTCACATGATGGCATAGTTCATGATATTATGACAATCTTTGATAAAGAGGTGCATCAATTGCCACGCCAAACAATGGTGTCAAAAGGATTTTCTAACTTTTTATTACAAAATATGTTTTTTATTTTCTAAGTGTGAAAAAGTTTTTTTTAAGAACCAAGTGCAAAGAAGATGGTGCAACATGTAACCTCACTATTTTTATCACAAAAAATAGAACATATTGGATGGCTAATTCTCAAATATTAAAATTTTCATATCTTTCTAGGTACTTTTGACAATTTAAATAATTTTGGTCAATATTCAGAAATTAGTTGAAATTTGAAATAAAAACGTGTTCTAGTTTGGTCCTAAAATTGGCAAAAATTATTTTAACATACCCAAGTAGAAATATATGCAATCTCTATAGATCATTTTGAAATATTCATGCCCTTTCTATGAATAGTTATGCCGATCATTTTGACCCCACTTTTATAAAACAAAAACCAAGAAAATGTCAATAATCCAATGCATGAACTCATTTTATGTGTACTAGTTGATAGTAAATATGATAAAAATGGATTTTGATATATTGAAAAACCTTTATAAAATGGCGTAGCATGTATGAACATTCAAACAAAATTGCCAAGGTCATGGACATATCCACGACATAGATCAGTGTAATGTGACAATCTGTGGCACAAAGGTACATCTTTTCATCCCAAATCATAGTTTCAAATTAAGATTAAACTTTTTTGCTACCAATTTTTTTATTTCCTAAATGCCACATATGTGTACTAGTTTTTCTTGTGAAGAAAATGCAAAGAATAATCGTGCAAAATTACATCCCTCTATTATTCACATAAAGTAGACCGTATTAGATGTACCATTCCCAAATATTAAGAATATTCTTGCAACTTTTGTCAATTTAAATGATTCTTTGCCAATTTACCAAAAATAATTCAAATTTGAACTACAAGTGTAATCTGTTTTTGGTCCTAAGAAACTCCAAAATCAACTAATGTATTCAAGTAGGATTCTATGCAATAGCCACAGAGGGTAAACCCTTGATAGGAATCGTTGCCTACAATTTTGACCCGTTTTGAGAAAAATCAAAGAAAGGAAAAAATTCAGAAGTGTTGCCCTCTAGCATGACGTTCTTTTATGTGTACTAGTTGTTAGAAAACTTTATAAACTTTGGTTTTGACATCTCTTAAAAAACCTTCACAAAATGGCTTATCAAGCACGTATGAACATTCATGACTTTGAGAGATAATTTGCTAATTAAGGTGGTAGCTAGACACCATGGCGTTATACGACGAAGCAAGTCGTATATACCACTATTAGCTTGTCTTGTTAGTAAAGAATGGATTTTTGGTGTACAAAATTGGTTTCAGAATTCAAGATAATATATTTGTCATCATTTTGTGCGTTGAGTTTTAATAATAAACATAATGGGAGAGAAATAAGTGAAAAAAATTTAAATCATTTTTAATAATAATATCTACTCTAAAATCGACATGCCCTGATCCCCTTGAGTGATCTCTTTTTATCGTCGTGTATGGGTGTCGGTCAACGCATGGGTCTGTAGCTACCCATGCGAGCAACGGATCTTTTCCGCATGACTTTCAAACCAAATGACCAAGGTAATCCCCATATAGATGACATATTTGATGATAATGTGACCATCTTCACCATGGAGGTGCATCTTGCCATGTCAAACAATAGTTCCAAAAGAATTTTTTTGACTTTCTGTTACAAAACAAGTCTTTCCATTTTTTAAGTGCCAATTTTTTTTGTGAAGCCAGTGCAAAGAATATGACCCAAAGTGAGATCTCTCTATTTAAGAATGCTAATTATTTACGCGTCATACGAAACTCGTTGGTAGGGCATGTCTCCATTAGTAGATTAATCATTTAATGTTTTGGTGCTCATCTATATATATGATTGCACTAGCAACTTTTTTCTATAGCCACATGAAGTGTTGCATGTTAGCTAAGTTATAACCTGGCTCTCTCTTCTCAGTAAATGGCTATAAAATCATGCTAAGAAATTTATATTGCCATAATCTTTATACACATGGTAATTATCCAAACTACTCCCTTCGATTCAAAATAAGTGTGTGACACTTGTTATAGATAGTACTTATTGGTGTTGCTTCAAGACAACGGCAAAAAAACACACAAGTATTTGACTCTTGTCACCAACTTTTGTTTTATAGTGATAGTTTTCCAACTATAGCCCTTAGCGCTGGACCACATTTCACAATTGATCTAGTATTTCTTAGGAATGTGCAGGTTTACGGAGAAAAAAGAAATATGACCAGCAATTCCGGAAGTGATGACGTACGTAGTGGTTGGCTTAAATTCAGTCACAAGTTATTGTGGAACACACAAAATTCACACTGAATGCAAGCAAGGCCTGAAGAGTCCACAGTCAAAATAAAAGAAGGAAACAAATTGCTCTGATGCACATATGTGAACTTGCAATAAGATCCTTTCATTTTTACTATCTCCCATATATCTGTACATCATCCCAACTAAACAAGGTGTCTAATGGCTCAAAACGATCACGTTGTGGATCTTCAGAAAGTAGAGACAGCTACTGATCTAGTTCTCACGGACGTCTCCAAGCCACTGTCCCAGTGGCAAGGCCTCAACACGGAGCTTAGGAGAGCCCTCTGAAGCTCCTCCGATGCGTTCCTTCCGAGTATGCACAGGACGTACTCCATAAACGCCGCGTCACATGGCAGAATGATGCTCCCGTCGCTCGCGAAGCCGAACTCGTCATGGGACATCCTCAGGAGCTCGCCGACGATCCCCGTGCCGAGGTATGTCAGCGGCACCTCGAAGCGCGCTCCGTCGGCAGTGTACACCACGCAGTGTCCCTTCACCGCCACCGACGACGATGTCGTGAAACACTCGTCGGAGGCTCTTTTTGCCGCCGATGTAGTCCGCGTGAGCCTCTTCCTGCCCATGGCCGCCATTCTCTGCCACTTCTTGGCCATCTGAGCAAGTCTCCTTGCGCTGACCATGGTGTCGAGAGAGTTTTGTGTGTGAGGTAATATTTGGCTTGGTGCTTTGCTAGGTGATGGAAGCTGTGGTGTATGTGGTGCTTTGCTTGCTGATGGAAGTTGTGGTTCTGATCTGATGGATTTATAGGTGAGGGGAAAGAAAGGAGGATAATATATGCAGTCCGGCTAGGTGCGGCGATGCGATTATGGATGTCAAGTTGGCAAGGGACAGAGCCATGAACCCTGAACATGGAGTGCTAAGTGCAACTGTGAGGCCAAGATATAGCAATGTGATCTTGATTTGATCTCTCTGGGGCCAACTTATTTGGCTCTTGCCGGAGACAACAGCAATGATAGCAGTGTTGTAGTGATCACAGCATGATTAATGTCTGGCCTGCTTAATAGCTGATGATTAGGACGCACAATTCATGAGAAGTACATGTAGTGATTCTGCACGTTGGGTTATCACGCACGTTGTAGCTTATTAACATGTGGTTACCCACTGAACCGCTCCACATGTCAGCCGCACAGTGATGTGCAAGCTGTACTACTAGATCCGACCAAAAAGACTAAATACAACTCTCCCTTTTCGAAAAGGAAATACATCTCACTGCGCACACAGTTTCTAGAACAGGCATCAGAAACCTGCTCAGAGTTATTATTTTGAAACGGGAAACCTGCTCAGAATGCAGCGCACACAGTTCATGCATCCGTCCATTGGCATTTGGCACACAGTTTCAACAGCATTGCGTGCTACGTTCTGATGGCATCACTCACAAGTGCATGCACATATGCACTTGACCTAGCACTACAATCTCGGCTTTTTTATTGCCTACAAGATCAGGCATCTGAACTAAGCCAAGCCAAGTAGCAGAACATCTTCTCTGTGATACTCGGTGGTTAAGAATTAAAAGGATCACAGAAAAGCGGATGCTTCAATTCTGATTTAGCATGGAAATATGGTATACCTCTTTCAGAGGAAACAGGGGTAGCAAACAAGGAGCATTCACCATGTGAGACAGCTGAAATCTGAACAAAGCATGCGCTATACCAGCACAAGCTTTCAACTGAATGTTCAGAAAGCATAGAGTGTCAGACCATGAATCTCCGTTCAGGGGCCACTCTAATGTATACTTCTTGTCATTAGGATACCATTCGACACATAAATAAACATTGTTATCTGGTTGCACAATCACAAAAATAAATGGACCCACTTTCATATGCTTCTTATTTCTTAGCTTAACTATTGAACTGAAACAGGTCAGTATGGCAGCAAAATTGTGATGTCCAGACACCCAAGACTACATCCGCTAGTACAGTCCCCAACAAGTGGCAAACTAATGGCCCCAGAAAAGTCAGATCACGATCACATTACTTGCCCCTGCACTCTTGCAGCAGTGCATGTTCTGAGTGCATGGCTCTGTCCCTTGCCAACTTGTCATGGTAGATTGATCAGCTGCACCTATAAATCTGTCAGCTTACCACCACCATCTCATCATCGGTTCATCCACAAGCTAACCAGTACAACACCAAGCTGAGTACTACCACATTAGACAAAATTTCCCCTGAACTTTGGCTAATTTTTTTTTAATAATACGTTTTTTTAATTAAATTCGAAAAATATTACGCAAAATCACAAAATTTCAGAAATAATACGGCCTCGGCCCGGCCTGGGCCGATTAGTACCTGTCGGCCCAGGCCTGGCCGATAAGCTACTAATCGGCCCAGGCCTGGCGATAAGCTACTAATCAGGGCACGGCTGGGCTAGCCCAGTGGGCACTTATCGGCCAGGCCTGGGCCGACAGGTACTAATCGGCCAGGCCTGGGCCGATTAGTGCCTGTCGGCTTAGCCTGGGACGAGGCCATATTATTTGTGTAATTTATGCAAAATGCGTAATATTTATCAAATTTCTGTAAAAAAATGTATTATTAAAAAAAAATTAGCTGAACTTGAGCCAAAAAAAAAAAGAGAAGCAACCATGGTGAGTGCCAAGAGGCTTGTTCAGCTGGCAAAGAAGTGGCAGAGGATGGCGGCCATGGGGAGGAAGAGGCTCACCCAGACTACCACGGTGAAAAGAGTTGTCGAGGAGTGCCGCGCAACGACCTCAGTAGCGGTGAAGGGACACTGCGTGGTGTACACCACTGACAGGGGCAGGTTCGAGGTGCCACTGGCGTACCTCGGCACGGCGGTCTTCAGCGAGCTCCTGAGGATGTCTCAGGAGGAGTTTGGGTTCGATGATGGCCGGATCACGCTGCCCTGTGGCACCACGGTCATGGAGTACGCCATGTGCTTGCTAAGGAGGGATGCCTCCGCGGAAGTTGTGAGGGCGTTCCTGAGCTCCATTGCAAGGCCATGCCGCTTTGAACACAGTGTAGGGCTTAGCCACCATGTAGATGTTTGTTAGCTTCAGAGCAATGGCAACTAGTGGATCCTTGTTCTAGGCACCATTTTTTTTGATGCAAGATGTAAATATGAAGTTAGTAGAATCGAAATGGAAGAAAATTTACCCGCAAAAAAAAAGAAATGGAGCCGAGGAGATGATGGCGAGCCCTACGCCGCCTACGCCTCCGCTGCCGCCTCCGCCTCCGCCACCGCCGCAGCCACAGCCGTCGCCCCCGCGCGCGAGCGCAGCCGAGCCTGCCTCACCGACTCGCCCTAGTCCGCCGCGTCGCACGTATGCGCGCGCGGTGGAGGGGGAGCTGAGGAGAGGAGCTACGCGGGGCGCAGGAGCAGACCAGATGCGCCGGCGGGAGATCTCGCCGTGCGCGCGGCCGTGCTCTTCGCCGATCAGGCAGCGCGGCGCAGCCAGGGCGGGGATCGGAGATTTGAACCTTCGGGACCCATCTGTCGGTCGGAGGGGAGAGTCATGGCTTGGATGTGCGCCAGATGGCAGAATCTATGGCGGACAAGCTCCGCGGTGCCATGAGAGGATAGCGGGACTGGGGAATACGCCTTCGACATCCACTCTGGGGTGTGCGGGGAGAAAAATCCCCTTCGAGAGACGGCGAGAGAAAACTAGGGTTCCAACCACCAAATCGACACTCGTCTGGATCGAGAAGGGATTGTTCGAGAGCAAATCCTTCACGGCCAAAGATTGTTTTCCTGCCAGTGAAGGTCGCCTACCAGTCCCGAAGAAATTCAGCTTCTCCAAGGATTGGTGGCGGCGGGAAGCGGGGAGGGAGACTTACGCAGAGATCCTGATGGCGGGGGCTGGACAAGGTGGAAGGTACGGGAACAACTGCGGCCGTGGTCTGCAGAGGCCGGCGCGCCCAGTGGCTCCTACCCCAACGCCGGTCTCAGGTACACAACATCCTGTTACCCCGCAGCAAAGCCAGTCAGTTGCAGCGCCGTCTGTGCAGGTTCAACCTGGGGGATTTGATCCAGGGCAGATGTTCCAGATGATGCAACAACAGGGGATGTTCCCACAGTTTGCTATGGGGCCGTGGCCGCCGTATCAGATGTTTCCCCAGCAGATGATGCAGAATCAATTGGTGCCTGCACATGTGGGACAATTCAGTCAATCTTCAGGTGGAGGGATGCAAGGACAAGGTCCGCAGCTGATTGTGCAGCAACCGCAGATGACGAGCCAGACCAGTAGTGCCAGCTCGCAGCAATACAACAAAAAGAAAAAGAAGAATACTCAGCAAGTAGGTTCCAGTTCGGTTCCTCAACAAGCCCCAAAGCAGGGAAACACTCAGGGTGAGAAGACTCAGATTGAGAAGAATAAAGAGAAGGAGAAGGTGCCTCTGCCTATGGTCTATGATCCACAATACAAGGATATGATCTGCTATAATTGTGGAGTGCCTGGACACTATGTGGGGATCTGCACTAAACAGAAGAGGTGCTTCATGTGCAATAAGGCAGGCCATCACATGGACTCCTGTGAGGAGTGGTACAAACCCATGCCTATGGCACAGTTCTGGGGGAGTGCTAACAATGGACTTGGCTTCTTCCATGTAGAGGTTGAAGGTCCAGAGGCAACTAAGTGGCTTAACTTTGATAATGTGGGAGTGATAACAGTTATTGAGGGGGAGGTGAATGAGCAAGAACTTGAGCAGAATTTGACTGAAATCTGGAAAATGAATTGGTACTGGCAGTTCAGACAAATAGCCGCCAACCAATACCTGCTGCGCTTGCCACCTTCAAAGAAAATTGAGGATCTGGTTGAGTTCCCTTCCATCAATCTCAAGAAAAGAGGAGTTAGTATAGCTTTCTCCAAGTGGAATGGTGAAGCTGAACCTTTCTCTGAGCTTAAAGAGCATTGGGTAAACATTGAGGGCATCCCTACTAAGTGGTGCTCTTGGAAAACTATCTGCCAGATTGCCTCAACAATTGGTGTGTTGGTCAATATTGACTGGCATACAATCTTTAGAAGCTTTTATAGAGTGGTCCGGGTGAAGGTCTCAGTAAGAGATGGTGAGAAAATTCCTAAGGACAGGCTGTTTGAAATGGAACAACAGCTGTTCCTTATCTTCTTCACAGTCGATGAAGAGGATCTGGAGATGGATACTGGCAATGGAGATAACCCTGGAGGTGGTGGTCCATCTAACCAATGATGGCTTAGGGGATGATTTCCAAGAACTACAAGATAAGGAAGGAAATGGCCCAGGGAGGATGGATGCGGGCGATGGCCCTTCTACAACTCTGCTCCTGCCAGTGGCCCATCAAGAGGAGGATCTAGAACTGTTGCAGTTGGAAATGTCCAAATCCCAGTTTCTGAAGCAAGTATAGAGGAAAGTGTGCGGCAGAAGATTACTGATGGACAGCTTCGACCTGTGGGTGTTCTCTCAGCAATGGTGGATAGAGAGCCAGGGGAAAACATAGTTGCTAACCTCTTAACTCGAATGGAGGAATCTGATGATGAAAACCAGCCAGCTGAGGAAGAGATTGCAGCAAGCAAACACAACCCAGTAGTGATTGAAACTGCACCACAAGCCAAGAAGCAAAAGAAGTGGGGCCCAGTTCAGGCCACACGAACGAGTAGTCGGATTCAAAAGGATGGCAGAACCATTATGGAGAAGGCTCAGGAATTAAAGAAAGCCAAAGATACTGGAAAATCTAGAGGTAAAATATATGGTTTTGCTAATTCTTTTGCTGCCCTTAATAATTCGTCTTTAATTCACAATGCTAGAAACGCTGGTATTAGCCTTGGTGTTTCTGATAGTGAGGTTGAGGACAATATTGAGGTCATTAAAAATATAGAGGCTGAGAGATTGGACAAGTTCCATTCTGATCATCCTGATATGTTCTTGCCCAGTGACATTAGTCTGACTGGGGAGGAAATGATGGGAAACCCTATACCAAATATGGATGATAGGGTTTCTCCGAGCTGTTCTCACAGTAGTGAGGATAGCAGTGTTGAGTCGCCATGGATAGAGGTGACCAGCAGGAAAAGTAGGAGTAAAAAGAAATTACGTTTTTAATGGTAGTTGCTTTTATCTGGAACCCCGAGGGGGTTAAATAGACCTGGAAAATTGGGGAGGGTGCATGATTTATTTAGAGATCATCATCCTGATTTAATTAGTCTCTCTGAGACAAAAAAAGCTGATTTTGAATCGTATCAGCTTAGAGTGCTAGATCCATTGAGCAAGTATGCTTGGAAATGGCTCCCTGCTGTGGGTACTGCTGGTGGTATCCTAGTAGGGGTTAGTGTGGATCTTTTTGATATCATATCTTGGGAGGTTGAGAAATATAGTGTTACAGCTCTTATTAAAAACAAGAGTGATAATACTGTATGGAGATATATCTCAATCTATGGTACTGCCTATGATGAACATAAACTGGAGTTTATTAATGAACTTCACAATGTCTTCTCTAGATGGGCGGGACCTACTGCCATTGCTGGGGACTTTAATCTCATTAGAGAGGCGAGAGAGAAAAGTAGTGGCAACATCAACCAACATTGGGCAGATTTGTTTAATGATTGGATAAATAAATTTGGTCTACTAGAGCTAAAAAGTAATGGTAGAAGATATACGTGGGCTAATAATCAAGATAATTTGATTATGGCTATTTTGGACAGGGTGTTTATCACTACCTGTTGGGACAGATGCTTCCCAGCTAGCAGTGTTAAAACCTTGGCCAGAGTAGGTAGTGATCACACACCGTTGGTTCTAGATACGGGTGCGATAGCTATACCCCGGGTAAAGATGTATCGGTTTGAAAAATGGTGGCTGCAAGTGGAAGGCTTTGATCAAGTAGTAATTAAATCTTGGTCAAGTCCTTGTCACCTGCGTAAAGCTATAGATAGATGGCAATATAAAGTCAGAAATCTAAGGAAAAATACGAAAGGATGGTGTATAAATGTGGAGGCAGCCCAAAAAAGAAAAAAGCAACATTTAGTAGCTGAATATGATCTTCTAGACATTTTGGCTGAATCCCAACCTCTATCCCCTAATTCTAAGTCGCGGATGAAATCTATTTCTTCTGAACTTACAGATATTTGGAAGATGGAGGAGATTAAAGCTAGACAGAGATCGAGAGAGAAGCAAATCCTGGAGGGAGATAGGAACACGGCCTACTTCCATGCTACGGCAAACCAGAGAAGAAGGAAGAAGCTTATCACATCTCTGGAATGTCCTTCTGGTGTAGTGGAAGACACAAAAGGTATAATTGATGTTGTGTTAATTACTATAAGAATCTCTTTGGTAGAGAGGATAAAATCAACATAGATATTCTGGATGATTTTTGGGACCAAAATGATAAAGTCTCCCATGAACATAACAACTTCGTAGATGCAGATTTTACTGAGCAAGAAGTTAAGGATGCAGTCTTCAGCTCATATGCTGAAGGTGCACCTGGCCCTGATGGCCTTTCTTTTCTTTTTTACCAACATTTTTGGGAACTGGTCAAATATGATCTGATTGCCCTGATGAATGATTGGAATTGTGAGAATTTGGATTTGTATAGACTAAATTTCTCTCTGCTTACTTTGATCCCTAAAGAACCTGATGCGACTAGCATTCAGAAATTTAGGCCTATTGCCTTGACAAATTGCAGTTTTAAATTTTTTTCTAAATGTGCTACCAATAGGCTTGGCACTGTGTGTGAGACTTTGATCTCACAGAATCAAACCGCCTTCATTAGAGGGAGGTACATTCTGGAAAGTGTTGTATCCACGCATGAAATTATTCATGATGTGGTGAGAACTAACCAGTCAGGCTTTATCTTTAAATTAGATTATGAAAAAGCCTATGATCGTATTGATAGAGTTTTTTTTAATTCGAGTCCTGGAGTCGAGAGGCTTTAGCCCCAAGTGGATTACTAGGATTAAGAGTCTTTTAGATGGTGGCTCAGTTGGTGTTCGTATAAATGATACCAATAGTGATTACTTCGTTGCTAGTAGAGGAGTCAGGCAAGGAGACCCCATTTCTCCCTTGCTTTTTAACCTGACAGCGGAAGTTTTCACAAAAATGTTGATGAAAGCTGCAGGACAAGGCCAGATTACTGGTCTACTGACTAGCTTTAACCAAACTGGTGTTGTAAGTATGCAGTACGCAGACGACACGTTATTGTTTCTCTCTAATGACGCTGAGGGAGCCAAAAACCTTAAATGGCTGATGTCGTGTTTTGAGCAAATGTCTGGAATGCGTATAAACTTCCATAAATGCGACATGATCCTATCAACGTAGATGAGGATCAGGCTCAAAATGTGGCGCAAATCCTTAGTTGTAGGTTGGGTCAGTTCCCTCTAAAATATTTAGGGGTGCCCCTTCATCATAAGAAACTGAGGAGGGAGGATGTCCAGCCTTTAGTGGACAAAATCTTGAAGCAAGCTGGGGGGTGGAGGGGGAAACTACTCTCACACGCAGCCAAGCTTGAGTTGGTCAGGAGTGTCCTGGCCAGTATCCCTGTTTATCTTATGAGTGTAATCAAGTTCCCCAAGTGGGCTATAGCCTTGATAAATTCACAAATGGCTCACTGCCTGTGGGACAATTATGAGGGCCATTTCAAATATCATTTGGCTAATTGGGGGCTAGTTGCGCAAAAGAAAGAGTATGGGGGATTGGGAATCCCTAATCTAGCTGATCTTAACATGTGCCTTCTGGCTTCATGGATTAAAAGGTATCAACTAGATGGCCATAAACTCTGGAAGCAAATCATTGACCACAAGTATATGGGAAATGATACTAATATTTTCTGCTGTAATACCACCGGCGCATCTCCTTTCTGGAAGGGGGTGATCTGGCGTCTCAGGCCGCAAAAATGGGTTATCAGTGGAAAGTTGGGAATGGTAGGAAAGTTAGATTCTGGGAGGACCATTGGTTTGGTCCTTCTAGTTTGGCTATACAATATTGGGAGGTTTATGTGATTGTCAATGAAAAAACGATTTCTATTGCTGAAGTTTGGGACGGTAGCCAACTAAAAGTTACATTTAGAAGGTGCTTTGATCAAAACTTGCTTCAACAGTGGTATGAGATTCTACAGATAGCGCAATCCCTTCAACTTAGTGAGGAAAATGATTGCCTGTTGTGGAAATTGGATTCAAAAAACCTTTATACGGTTAAGTCACTATATGCAGTAGTGAATTTTAGGGGAATCATGCCTGTAAATATTGCGGCTGTTTGGGATATTAAAATCCCACCGAAGATCCAATTTTTTCTTTGGCTAACTACTCATAATAAATTGCTCACTAGAGATAACCTGGCTAAGAGACAGCAGCTCAATGATTTGACTTGTCTCTTCTGTAATGAGAAGGAGTTGATAGAGCATCTATTCTTCGATTGTGTTGTAGCTAAGGAAATATGGGCTTCGGCTAAAAGGAATTATATTGTTGTAGGTTCTCCTTGTTGCCTAGATGAGGTGACTGTTCTTTGGTCAGACAATAAGCAATCTGTGGAGAACACCACAACTGCATCAATTTTATGGACTTTATGGATTGTAAGAAACAGTAGTTTCTTTAACCATGATGTCTGGTCTGGCCTACAGGTGATCTGGAGGCAAGCAGCCTTCAACCTTGCTCAGTGGAACATTTTGTTCACTGGAAGAAACAGGGAGAAGGTGCAGGGAGCGGCCAAGTCTATGGAGCAACTAGCTCGGGCGCCCCCACAACTACTCTGGGACCCTGGGTGACACTGCAGCTACCTCCTGGTGCTAAACCAGTGGTTCCCAATCATCTTGCCGCTGGACTTGGATGGAAGACGGCAGGAGAAGGAGGAGATGCTGGACTACAGCTGAACTTTGTGGCGCTGGGGGATGGGTATGGAATGAAGTTGCTGAATCGCTGAATGCAGAGCTACCTGTCCAGTGGTGCTATGTTCCTCCTAGGATCGTGTTGATGTTAGTTATGTTTCTATTTTGGCAATATGTTGGCAAACTTGTAGTATGTTGGTTTGGGAGAGGCTGTCGCAGTAGTGATGGACTATCGTTTTCCCCTGCATGTAGTAATGTTGGACCTGGAGTCGTGATTAGCGCTTCCTGGAAGCTGTAAAACTTGGATGCTGTAACTGGTTTCATGTTTAATGGAGCCGGGGCGAGGCCCTCTAGTTCTAAAAAAATGGAAGAAAATTTGCAACCTTTCTGGTCAGCAAAAAATGTGCAGTTCAACTTTTTTATTTCAGAGTCGGTACATAACCGACAAAGCTTCAGTATTACAGCTATATTTGTGTGTTAACAAATTTCGTCAAGGAATACACTTTCAAACTAAAACTGATCTGTACTTCTGTTTTAGAAACTATAAAACTAATGAGTCATGCATATGTCTTTCTTGAAGAATGAGACAGGAGCTTTGACTAGCGTTGAAGAAAAAAGCAATGGGCGATACATTCAACTATGCATTCCACATGAGTCTTACACATGTTATCAGATGAAAGAAAACCTCCATTAAACAGAAAACTCAGCTGAATAATTAATGAACACCTACAGATGTAATAGCATTGTGGGAGAACTAGTTACCGAACACTTGAATTCCCTAGATAAAAATCTCACTTTTGTGAGAAATTAAGTTATGAAATGTGAGGATTAAGTTATGAAATATACCTTTCTAAACAGTGTGTATTTCTTTCTTATTAAAGTTAAAACGGGGGAAACAATCATGAACTGGAGACCACATGAGATGCTGGACGTGGAGCTGAGCACCAGCTAAGAAACAGCGACCTCTGTCGAGCAGTATCTGACTGATCAACAACCAATCTGAGACAGAAGGTTATCGGCAACCGGTCACAGCCATGGACGAGTCGATCCAGAGCTTCAGATAACATGATCATTGGCACTGATGATATCTCAACCAATCCATCCATATCCGAATCGCAGAATAGAGCATGGCCTTGTCCCTCACCAGCTTGCCACACTGCAAAAATGATATGTCAGCCAACCAATTGCGTGCTCCAAAATTTTGCCCCATCACAATCTAATCCAAATTAATCATACTACAACACTGCATTTGCTGATCACATGGCCTTGTCCCTTGTCACCTTTTCCAATGACAAATACACTTCACCATCACGGCGTCCTTCTCTCGGCTATATATTCAGCAAATGGCTAAGCTCAACAACATCAGCTCGTCTACCACCATTCGAGCATTACAGCATCGATAACCCACTTCTCCGAATTTCCAGCTGAATACAAAGAGCCAGAACCAACCATGGTGAGCGCAAAGAAACTTGCTCAATTGGCAAAGAAGTGGCAGAGGATGACAGCCCTTGGGAGGAAGAGGCTGACAGCAACAGCCAAAGAAGATGAAGCGTGCTGCACCTCTGCAGCGGTCAAGGGCCACTGCATCATGTACACGGCCGACGGGAGGCGCTTCGAGGTACCGTTGGTGTACCTCAGCAAGATGGTCTTCGGCGAGCTCTTGAGGATGTCCCAGGAGGAGTTTGGCTTCGCAAGCGATGGCAAGATCATGCTGCCTTGTGACGCCGGAGTGATGGAGTATGTCATGTGCTTGCTCAGGAGAAATGCCTCTGCCGAGGTCGAGACCACGTTGCTCAGCTCTATGATGCCATCTTGTCACTACACTAGTTGCGTGATGCCAACTATTGGATCCATCCAGCAAATCTGCTGCTTGTAGCTCCTGAAGAACATGCACACAGAGCCTGATATTGTCCTCTGTTTTCTGTAGTTGACCTGGGTAGTGTAGATAGTTGAATATAGGCAATAGGAAAAGGAAGAGGCATAAGTTTTAATTAGGTGCATCTGTGGTATCATGAATGACAGAACAAACATCCATGAGCTCTAAACATGCAATGCCAATAGTAATTGTACAATTTCAAAGTGATTTTGATATCTTTGGGGCCAATCTCTCTGGCACATGCTGGAACCAATGGTATTACTTCTATAAAGGCTCAAGCCCTACCCGCCTCCTGCCCCGGTTTGCCCCTCCCGGATTCCCGGCCGTGCGATGAGTAAAACTGCGTTGTTGTTTCTACTGTGGCCGTCAGATGCGGTGAATCTGTTTCTTACATTTCAACTGAGGGGCACAGGCAATGACCGCTGGGGCCAGTTTCCGGCGGGTCCCCATTTTCAGCGAGCGAACTGCGCGAGCGTGCGCGTCTCACTCCTTTTGCCTGCACCCCGCAGCGAGACAAAACCAGCTCCCGGAGGTGAAACCCTAGGCCCAATCCACGCTCGTCTCTCTCCCCCAATCCGCGCTCGTCTCTATTCCCCAATTTCTCCTCCCGTGCCTTTCTCCTCCTCCACCTGCCACGCCCGCCGCCGCGCCCCTCCCCCAGCTCTCATCCACCTCCGCTCCCCACCTCCCGACGGCACGTGAACGGCAGAGCAGCAGCGCCTGGGCGTGGCCGTGGATGACGGCGCAGCCGGACGGCCCCCTTGAATCTCGTTTTTTTCTTTTCCAAAACTAGGTCAGAGCGGGGCTGTCATGGAGGTTGGCCGGGGAGCCGGAGGCGCTCGGCCACGGGCGCGGCACGAAGCCGGCCGGCTTCCACGGAGTGCGCCTCTGCTGGTGAACAGGAAGAGAGGAAGAAGGCGTGCAGATGCTGTAGTCAGAGAGCGCCGGCGGCAGGCGACGACCGGACCAGGCAAGGCCATGCGCTCCCCTATCCTCTCTGCTCTCCATCTCTCTCGTATCTGGGCGTGGTGGTAATTAGTTTTAGTCAATCAATAACAAGTCAATCTCTCTGTTTGATATTTGCATCTAAAACGGATTGTATCTGCAGATCCTGGTCATGATGCAACTCTTGTCGGAGGAGAGGATGCTGGAGATGCTTATTGATATTTGCAACCCTCTCCATTTAGGTGGTGCTTCCTTGCTGAGCTGATCCTAGGCTGGGTCTTTCTTTTTCTTGTCTAGATGCGTCTATGGGTCGTACTGAGATTTGGTGCGTGTCTATACTTTTAATTTTTTTACAGAAAGTGTACAACTGCAGATCTGTAGTTATTATGATTCAACTTTCAGATTTTTGTAGTTGTTGATTGTGCTAAATATTCTCTATTTCACTTCTTACTTGAATCAGTTTAGGCTCGGAAGTGGAAGATTCGGCAAAAATCTTGATATGGAACGCGTGTGAAGGTTTGATTTTCTATTGCTACACATTACAGGTTTCCTTTTTCTTGTTAGTATCTAGATATCTGCTCATTTTTGCATAATATATAGTACCGTGTATTTTCCATTGTGAATGGTGCAAGAAATTGTTGATTAATGACCGAATGCCCTGTTTCTTCATCTCTAGGCCACTTGCTGCCGGTGGTGGACGGGATCCACGAGGGCGCCGCCGGTGGTGGACGGTACCGGGGCCTCCAGGAGGTACCGGTGCCTTGAGATAGGAGGTTATAGCCGCGAGGGCGTCGACGTGCGGAGGTCGAGCTCCTCCTCTCCTCTCTGCGGTCGCCGGCGTCCTCCACCGCGCCGTTGGCGGCGTTCCCACCGAGTTGTTGCCGCCGCGTCTCCCAGCCACCTCGTGTTGACCTCCGCCTCGATCTGGACCAGCAGCCGGAGGTGGTGCCGTGGAGGTTGCAGGCCGAGCCTAGCGCCTGCGCTCGTCGTGACGGCGTCTGCGTGCAGCCATCTCCCCCTCCATCTCCGTGGCCTCCTGCCATCCCTGGCCACCGTCTCCGCGGCCCTTGGCCAAACCAAGCAGCAGATCGGGCAGCTCCCCCTGCACTCCCTCTTCATGGTAAGCTGGTGGTGTTGTATCCTCTTCTCCCTATGTTCTTCTCAGTGTTGAAACTTTTGTTCCTACTTGCAGATTTGATTTTGCAGATGTGCATAGAGCTGACCACGTGACACTCCTGTTAAGCACATCTGCTTGCAGTATATCTATGCAATAGGCACCCAACAAATATTGCTTCTTCCTTTTATACCATTAATATTGGCTTACAGGAAAGTGCAAGTAGTACAAACGTAGTGATCATGCTAGAAAATGGTGTCAGTAGTTTTGCCTCTAATATGATTCAATACACTAAAAACATTTCCCAATTATTTAATTGAGGCATATAATTTATATGCTAGATTTAGAGGTAATTCCCCTTACAAGGATTTTGTCTAATTCAGATTCACGTGGGAGTTCTTGAAACAGTTCCCTATTGTTTAATTGACGCATGTAATTTGTATTAGGTGCTTCTCTTTAAGTAATTGTTCAGTTTATAGCAACACACACCTCATATTTTTTTACCACTGCATATTCCTCTTGCTCTACATGACTTGTAAGCATCATGTTTTGATTTATATCTGTATTGCATCAGGGGTCTGCTAAGGTGTCTATTTTAATGATTAGGCAACAAGCTATCATGTCCCAAGCTCTATGCGAGAATCATCTCTTACTTCCTATGAATTCCTTCGAACTATCACGATTTTTCTTGGAGCTGAATGGGGTTAAATAATTATGTGTTGTGTCTTTGGTGCAGGTCAATATTTTCTTGGTTCATTGGTGCTTTGTCATGGTGGCAACTCGCAGCAAGGGCGGAGGACAGCAGATGTGTGTGCTTGAGTTAACATGAAGCACAACAACACACGATGCAAAATATTTCTGCTCAAGAATTGAGTTGTAAATTTTTGCAAACATGGTTCTTTGTTTGATTGACCCTGCAGGGACCAAGGTGTGCACCATAGTGGATTTTATGGAGCTGTACTTGACTCTGAATACTCACTTTGCTTCCCGAATTGCTCAAAACTCCAATATTCTAATTTATGTTGGTGCTTTGCTTCTTCTCTCCAGGCAGCAATTAAAATTGAAATAGCTCATAAGCACATGAGGATGCTCGATGCCAACTGGTATATTTATATCTTTGTTTTTATGTTACTTCCTAGATGAAATCATGAAAGTAGTTACCACTGACGCTTGATTAATTTTGTATGATGCTAATATGATGGGTTGGTTAGGTTGAATTAGTAAATGCATTCAGTTTTTTGTATGGTTAGTACTATGGCTGCATACTAAAAGAGTCAAGTATTTTGAGTTAGTTCCCAGTCAAATACGTATGTTTCTTGCTTTTCTAATTCGTTGCAAAATGTTTGCTGCAGCGCTGCCGGGGGTCGGGTGGTTGGGGTGAGATTGATTGAGACCTGATCCACAAGCCTTCGTCGGATTCGATGGAACCTCGGAATACTGCCTCTGCCGTCGCAAGTTGGGGTATGATATATCTGAAAGATCTATCAAGTTTCTATTCAGGAGCTCCAGCTCCAACCTGTGATATTGGTGGAATTATTAACATCTGAATGCATTTTTTGCACTCCTTGTTTGGAATTATCATGGTGTATCTCGCCTACCTTGGATTTCTGTCATGGTTATACTCCAATGATCTAGAGCATAGTGCTTGTTGACAATACAGATTATGAATCTTTGGCCAGAGGTAATAACTCTATCTTGTAATGGCCTCATTAGTACTTGTTTAGTAACTAATTGTGGAACAAATGTTTTCAGTAGATTAAATGGGATATAGTTGGTCTAATATGGTCAATGTTCGACTTTATATGGGAGCTGTAAGTGTATTATTCTCCCTTTCATATTCATTTATGATTTACATCCAACATATAGGCTTTTGGCACTTAAACACCATCAGCTATAATATGAGGCATTTCTTTCAGCTATTTGGTTCTTGCAGGTTCGTGGAGAGCATCTCATGGATATGCTCATAGCTCTGGAAATGAACATTATCTATCTCATCCGTAAGGTAAGGGGTGAGGAAAAGTGATATAAAGTATCTATCCACATATACCATTGCACAGATACTTGCACGACCGACTAATTTAGTTCTGCTCGAGGTTGTCGCCGAGCTAGGTTGGCATTTGTAGAATTAACATGTGTTGTGCCATTTACTTATTGAGTCAATAAATAAATATGTGACCAGCTGAGTAGATCTGCTGATGTATTCATAAAAACTTTTTTTCAGTTTAGATGTTTTACCTCCTCTATAATACTTGTCTTCCCTGTTTCTTTTAAATGGACCAGTTAAACATATCAGTAGCAGTACAAGATTGGTTGTTTCTGTGAGCTTTGGCAGTTGTAGAATTAACATGCGTTGTGCCATTTACTTATTGAGTCGGTAAATAAATATGTGACAAGCTGAGTAAATTTGTCAATTTTGTATAGATTCAATTTTGTATGGTATCATTACTCATATGGCCAGGGGAGATGTTGCTGCCACCAAACCTCTCTGTATGTCCCTTGCGGCCTTCCCTATAATTTACTTGGTGTCTTTCCTTTTGTGTGTTTGAAAGGGCTAGCTTCCCTATAATTCCCTATATTTTTTCTCCCCTTTTGAGCTGTGTCCGTATGCCCCTTTTGCAGATTTGCGGTGTGCTCTGGTTTAAACAAGGATTTTTTATTTGGGTCAGATTCTATGATGGTTGAACGATGCAAGCACATGCTCTGCTCCGACGATGCAAGGATCTTCATGAAGCAATCAGAAAATGGTTCCACTCAAGCTATTATAGTATTTATTATCAGAAGATGCAAAGAATCCATGAGGCTGATGTACTGAGGTTAGTTTATGGAAGTGTTTCCATCTGTGAATTCCATGTGCTACGCTACAATCAGAGCTTCCGATATTTGTGAATTCCCAGTATGTCTTTTTAGAAAACCCATGTCTTATATTCTCTAGGATTTTATGAAGTCTATTTCTTTTTTATTTTCTATGAGGAACTCAGTTTTTTTCCCTTTATAATGCAAAAGGATCAAAACATTTTGTGTCTCGGTCTCTAAGACATGTTAGCTGTAAAGGGCTATAGAGCATCATATCTGCTATTCTCCAAAGAGACAAGTCTGACTCCCTTCTGTATGGTTCCTCTGATAATGGCAAGAAGATACCTTGGAACGAGTCATTCCATGCAAAGGTCACGACCTCCATACATCTTTCCAGTCCAGACAGAAAGTCAGCTGTCGGTGGTTATTGAAATATACTGGTTGCCCTATTATGTTAGTTAAGGTTTATTTGTTTAATATATAGCGACTAATGATAGGAGGCTATCTGGTCTATTATAGTATTATTTGAGATTGCCATCAGCGATGCTAAAATTGCAATGCTATACTTAATACCGCTAGCTGAAACTCTGTTTCCACAGTTTACTGATTTACTTTCTATTGATTCACCTGTCATGCTGATTCATAATGCCTGACAGGTATACAATCGATTATCTGTTAAAGGACACCTTTCGTAATGTTTACAGTTTGCCTAAGTGGTGCATACTTGATTTTTGCTGTCAAATGGCATTAAGAAAGTTACATATGCTGGTATTTATTTTGAGAGAATCATAGTTATCATACATGGTTCCTGAAATGTTTGTGGAAATGACCAATCTTCTTCCTGATTCGGATATTCTTATTTCCTGGCAATATCTTTGTTTAAACTCTAAATATGATCTTATCTGTTAGGTAGTTGAGGCTGCAGAGCGGCTCCACGTGAAGGAGCATGTGGTTTCGGATGGTTCTGGCAATCCTGTAAAATTAGCTAGTTGTTACAGTTGAATGCAAGGGACTTATTAGGTAACTACCATTTGAGGTTAAACATTGATTTGTGTACATTCGTTAATGAAATGTGGTACAGTTGTAGCCTTTTATTGTTTATTAAAGGATCTTTGTTTACAACACTGGTCAAGTCTGTTAGTTTTATTGTAGTTTTATGGCTTTGTTTAGAAACTTGAACATTAACAAATCTAATAAAGGGTGCATATATTCTTGTCTGGCCTGAACATAGGTATCACATGCCTGAACCGTAAAAATCTCTAATCTTGTTTCTCTTAAAGTGCAGTGTATTCATGTGGACATGTTCTGTGTAATAGACAAATATGGAATCCTTTTTATTCTCATAGCCTATGATAACAATGTGGTCTTGCTTTCAGCTGTTGCGTAGTGCAAGTGCAGTGTTCAAATTTTCACTGTTAATTCATACATGAAAATAAATTTAGGTCCAAAACTTTCAAAATCAAATGATGTTGAAATAGTGTGGTAGTTGCATCCGGCGGTTGCGCAGTCGCGCAACGGGTCATCTAGTATTAATAGTGATGGAAGATCACAATGTGATGCCATACTGACCTTCTTACTGGCTACTTAAGAGGCGGGCGTGATACAAATCGTTTTGATGCTGGTTGCTTGCTAATGGAACTTGGGATCATATCATCACACAGGTTGTGCCTGATTAACATGCTGCCCACATGCCGCCATGTCGGTTCCACAGTCACTGAACTAGTCAGCATGGCAATAGCTGCATGCACTGTTGATGTGCAAGCAACGAGAGCACATGAACCCCATCAAAGCCTTATCAGAAACACTGATCAGGTTGGCACTACACACATGCTTTATGCATGCATCCATTCGGCTTGTAGCAGCATTGCACGTTAGGTGCTCATTGACCAGTCCCTTCCCAGCTTCCCACAGTGACATGCATAATTTTGTTTTCTCGAGTACATTTGTTTCGCGGTCATTTGTTCTCGCATTTTTTCTCCCGCCATTATTTTCCCGCCACCGGTGCTCTCGCTTGCCCTGTTCTCCCGCCACCGTTTCCCGCCATTTCTTCCCTTCCCTTCGTATAAAATCCCCTCCTCACTGAGCTCCCTAACAGTCCAGTGTATACACTAGAAAATGTCGATTCCTACCCCAGGTTGGCCCATGGATCGTAGTTGGGTAAGAGATATGTCCGAGCGTCTCTTGTTGTGTGCGGTCGAGTTGAGGGTAGACGGTAAGGAAGTTCCATGGGAGGAGCTCATCAGTAGTGACAGTCTTCTCACTGAGGTTGGAGCGGCATTACGACGACATAGCTGGCCAAACAGGTACCCCAGGAAATACGGAAAAACTTCTCAGGTTGCTTGATAGGTACGACAAGAAAGTTGTTAGTGGAAAATTTAGGAATGAAGCAGACCGTATGTGGTTTGCAAAAAATCCACGTACGTGGATAGACGAGAGCGAGGACGAAGACGATATCTTCATGCCGAGTGGCGCATTATCGTCGAAAGGCAAGAGTGATGCATCGGCGAAGGGTAAGAGTGTTGCACCTTCTTCAAGGAGCAAGACTGCTTCATCCTCCAGGAGCAAGAGTGTTGCATCGTCGAAGAGCAAGACTGATGTTGGAGGCTGCGTCGACGGTAGATGACTTCATGTAGTTAGGTGTAGTATTTAATTTCAGTATTAGTAGTTAATTTCAGAATGCCGATGTATCTTAATTTCCCGTTGTAACAGACAAGATCTATCTATTATTAATCTAAATTAATGTCTGAACCAAATGTAGGTAGATAGTAATATGTGTCATACATAGTATTACATCGAACGATACGTAGATGTCTCATACATATAAATAAGGTCCCGTGAATGGAAACATGTCTCATACATAGATAGTAGTATCAGTCATCTCTGTGAGCACGAGTGCGCGGCTGCCTCCGTGGTCGAGGCCCGGTAGGTGACAAGCGTGCTGGAGCGCGGTGGTCACGCATCCCTCGGCCTCGCAACGGCTCATCCTCCTGCGTCTCCTGCGTATCGGGCGGCGGTGGAGTATGGTACAACGTCTCGTCCTCCGGATCCATGTGTGAGGAGGAGCCACCCCACCTGTAAAAGTTACGTCAGTATCATGTGTGGGTGAATAAGGTAAATTTGTATGAGTATTAAAAACTACGTACCGAGGTGGCTCTGAAACTGAGTCACCGGCACAGGAGACGGGTTCCACATCATATGTGGAGGTGGCTGTATCCCGTAACCAGACGTCGGCATCCCAAGATGGTGCATAGGTGGCTGCTGGTACACGGGTGGCTGCTGGTACATAGGCTGCTGGTACGTAGGTGGCGCCTGCCATGTCGAACTACCAGGCTGAGATGCATCTGGCGGCCGGTACATCAGTGGCTGAGACGGATCTGGCTGCTGCGACGAACTACCAGACTCGTACGTAGGTTGTGGGCGAGGAGTCTGTGCTCGTGTAAGACGTGGCCGGGGGTCCTGTCGACCAACAGAGTGACGGGAGGGTGATACCTGTGCATCCTGAGTTGCTGACGAGTGGCGCGTGGGGCGCGGGGCTGGACCGCGTGGAGCAACGTCAGCACCGCCGGCACAAGTAAGAACAGAGTAGACACGACGTAGTTTATCCTCCAGACGCTTGAACCAAGATACGTGTTGCGGCTGTGGGGCAAAGGCAGCAACGTCGCTCCGAATGTCTTCTATCAACTCTGCCTGTAATAGAAAAACAAAATGTTATGGTTCATTATTGAGACATGCATTTACCAATATAAGTAAGATACGTACCGCGTAGTTTCTGCTTCCCCAATAGCCTGAAGTGGGTACATGTCTGTAACAGCAGGAGGTGGCAGCTGATCAGGCTGGGACGTGTGGACTAAGCGAACTCGAGTGGACTGTCTATACGTCCGCAGATATGCGTTAAAATCATCCAGCTGAAATGGCTCATCCGCGGGCCATACATTAGTCGTCGCATTCGCCCATTCTGCAATGTACGGTTGTAGTACCCGTAGCCAAGATGTGTAACTTCTCTCGCCTTGTCGTGACAATCTGAAAACATGCATGCGTACCGTAATTAGAATACGACTTTAGAGATTCGTTAGTGCAACCACAGTTGGTTAAAAACATACCTGTGGATGTGCGAAGGAAGGGGCGGCTGTCTCGCGGGAGGTTCGGGCAATTGTCGCTTGCCGAACTGTCTCATGACTCGCTGTTGGGCCACCTCCTCCACCGTGACATCGAAAATAATAGAGGCTCGAGTGTACCAATAGTTTTCATCCCTCCGACACAAGTACAAATCCCACCGGGGTATCTCGCCACCACCCTGTCAGCACGGTACGGCTCCCAAATAACCTGATGGTCCTGCAACTGATCAAACTGCATCGTGAATGACCGTAGCAATTTCTGACTTGCTCTCCCGCGTACCGTCTCTGCAAATAGATAAACTAGTTAGTATACATAAATAAAGAACTTGACAATTAGTTCAACAAGAAATAAATAATGTGCAAGTTTACCTGTCTACGTGTCCACATACTACCAAATGTAGGCAGATTGACTAGGTTTTCCTCGATGAACCTGTACTGCCAAGGAGTAATAGCGTCGACGTCAGGCCTACCAATAGGGAACCTCTCCCAGGACCACAAGTGCAACAGTAGTGGGCAGCCAAGTATCGAAGAGGAGTCTGCGTTCTTGGTGCACACGGTGCACAAAGAACGATACGTGGCGGCTAAGACAGCAGACCCAAAACTCCGTGGCACTATGTCCTCAAGTTGTTGTGCCTCCGCAATCTCTCGCGCTATATCGATGAAGCGCGCAGAAATAGTGTCGACGTGGGACTCTGTGAACATCACCTTGCCGAACAGCCACATCAGGTATGCCTCCAAACATCTAGTAATCTGCGGTTCAGTCAAGGCGACCTCAGGGTATCCAAGAGCACCTATCTGCATTGATCATACAACAGAAACTGGGTAAGTACAGGTTTGTTGATAGTTAAAAATAAACGGCATAATTGTAACAATCTTACCTGAAACTTGCTCAAAAAAGAAACCCGAGGACCGTGTTTCTGGTTCGGCAAGAACGGGTTTTCCGGATGTACCTGCGAAACGTGCCTGCATCTCGTCACGCCAATTACCTGGAGCCTGTAAAGGACCTACGACCGCGCCCGCCAGTGGGAGACCCAACAAAAATGACACATCCTGAAGTGTCGGTGCCATCTCCCCGCACGGGAAGTGAAAAGTGTGGGTCTCGGGCCTCCATCGGTCAACTAAACAGCTAAGCAGTGACCTGTCTATGTTGACGCGTCGAGATGCATCCACCTGGACATCAATATCTGCGTCTCCGACCTGATCTGGTGGATGATGTAACCACTCCCGAGGAGTCGCCTCAACTAGGCGTGCTATAGGAAGCAGACCAGACCAAGTCAACCTGTATCAAAAAAATTATCAAATAATGTTCATCGCATCATAAATGGTAACAAAATTATGGACCCGGTGCACGTACCGATCAACCCAATCAGGGTGTATCATCCAGTTGTATGATGGACCCCGTGTACGCACGAGATTAGGCGTTTTACCATTCTCCCACAGCCTAGCGCGATGTTTTCCATCGATCGCTCCATTAAGCAAAGCATATGAAGCCATCTGTATGGTACAGATTAAAAACATAGTTCAGACACTTTGAAATACCAACATAGTTCGGACACTTACAAATTAAAACATAGTTCGGACACTTACAAAAAACATAGTTCAACACTTACAAATACAACATAGTTCAACACTTACAAATAAAACATAGTTCTGACACTTACAAATTAAAACATAGTTCGGACACGTAAAAATTAAAACATAGTTCATACGCATACAAATTTAACCACAGTGCTAGCCACGTTGCCCACGTCCTCTCGGCCTCGGTTTCCTCGACCACGCCCAGGAACCGGAATGCTTGCAGGATCAGGAGCAGGTCCAAGGCCGTATTTGGGACAGTACTTCTCTCTGTGTCCGAAATTAGTGCATAACAAGCACTGTCGAGTGGGTCCACCGGCTTCGGACTCATCCATATCATTCCGGATTCGACGCGACTTCCGTCTTCCTCTGCTAGTTCTCATTAGAGCGGGATCCGGAACATATTGTCTTTCCATGGGTTAACCTTGTTGAAGTTACCAACTACCCTAAATCCTGTCATCTCCCCGGTCCAAGTTTGAACCACTGCCTCCTTCATGTAATACGGAGACACGAAACAAATTGGGTTCATCCCCATCTGCCCACAAACTGCTAGCACATGAGAACATGGGAGGTGAAGCAATCTCGGTTTATTGCACGTGCACTCGCACGTTGGGGGTGCATCAAGTCCAATGCTCACCTCATGGGTCTTAAGCTCATTACCCGCACCAAATCTTTCAGTGGGTAAGCGTACCTCGTACCTCGGTTCTTGATTACCCATACGAACGACTGTGTGCAACCGTGCCTTCTTTATCTTCTTGTCCATGTACTGTCTTATTTTTCGGCAGTAAGGTGTGTTGGGGTAATACTCAATATGCTCGACAGCTTCACGACGTCTATCTCTGAAATACGTCAATGTACCGTGCAAAATACCCTCCACCAGTGCTGTTAGTGGCAAACTCCTATTCCCTCTGAGTACAAAATTATACACCTCTGCAAGGTTGGTAGTCATGGTGCCGTACCTAGCTCCATGTTCGTCGTGCAACAAAGACCATTTCACGGGAGGCTCTTTCTCTATCCACTCTTCAAAATTCCTGATTCGTTTTCCCTCCTTTCTCTTCGTACCAGGTGGGTCAATTCCAGGCAAGTTACACAAACCAACAGATCTGAATCATCCGTCTGCGCTGCAGCGACCTGTGCCGCCTGGAGCTGCGCAGATATCCTTGAGCCTGTGCAGCTCTTCTTTCCTTCACTTGTTTCCTTGTGAATTCAGTCAGCCTTTCCCACAAAAACTGATACTTCCTCTCCTGATTCTGATTGCAGAGTCTTTTAAACAAATTCATCAGCCGCTTACTTTTAAAGCATGAGTAAAAGTTAGCGCCTAGATGGCGCATACACCAGCGACTCTGCATGTCAGTCCATGGTGCTTCTTCATCCACGCGGGTTGCTGCAGTGTCTTTATAGCCTTTAGCATACCAGCATGTCTGTCATGGAGGATGCAGACATTTGGCCGAGTCTTCACAACTGCCATTTTCAAATTCCTGAAGAACCATAACCAGCTGTCATAATTCTCACCCTCGACGAAGGCAAATGCAATTGGCACGATCTGGTTGTTGCCGTCCACACCTATTGCGGTCAGGATCTGCCCTTGTACTTGCCTGTGAGAAACGTGCCATCCACACAACACTGGACGGCAATAGTTAAAATCTTCGATGCATATGGCAAATGAGAAGAACAATCGGCCAAACACATCATATTCAGGAATCTCCTCCTTTTTTTGTAATTGGACTATAGCATATGTGCCAGGATTCCTCATCTTCAATGTGCTAACAAGACGGATAACATTATCATAAGAGTCATAAAAACTCCCAAACCTCTCCTCTAGAGCCCTCTGCTTAGCTCTCCAGGCTTTCCCATACTTAATGTTGGTTTTCCATCTTGCAAACACTGTTCTTATGATGTGCTTCACTACCATGTCTTTCTTGTCCACTATCTCACTGACAAAAGACGTGCAATGAGAGTTGACGTTAGGTTTGGGTGATCTTTGAGTTGACAATTAATTTCACAAGTGTGTGGCACGACGTCTGTCACCACCCACACAACCTCATACTTCGGTAAGTGACCATGCACCCGTGAAGGACAACCAATGTCAGTACACTCATTGTCAAATATTGCTTATTTGATACATCAGTGCGGAAAACTCTGTGTGGACAATGCCCACTGAATCACGGCTTCTTAACTGCTGCTTCGTGCTGTACTGAGCCCCAATTTCAATGTTATTCATGTGGTACTCCCAGGACGAATCATGACCATCACGCACAGTCGTGACATTTGACTTGTCCTGGTTCCAATAACCAGGAATAGGTACATCCTCCCATCATTTTCATCTGAATCATCAGAATCTCCTTCATCAGAATTAAGATCTTCGGCGACGCCATCCTCGTCTTCATCCAACATCGCGTCCTGCACTGTTCCTGTGTGCTCATCCGCATCAGCCTCCCCAATTTGGGTAGGTCCTGCTGACAATGCTGGTTCGTAATGAACAGGAATTTCTGACAGCGATGGTTGATGGTACTCAACATGAGTTTGAGCATTCCCTGCTGTCGGTGATGGTTCATAATGCACAGGAATTTGGGCAGTATGCGAACTAGTTGCTTCACTACTCTCCCCCTTCAAAACAAACGACAGTAGGACTTCTGGTTTTGTGCCACGGCGTTTGCATGACGCTAGCCAAGAAACCCACTGCTTTGTCCGGTCAAGCGGCAACAACTCCCAGTAAATATTTGTCCGGGATTTGGTCCATAGCGACTGAATCCTAACCGTCCAGAAATTAGGATCGTAACCAAAATTCACCGTGAAATAGCACTGGACAGCGCTAATTTCCACTTTCTCTGGCTCTGTCAACTGAATCTCCAAATTATCAAATTCACGAAGATCAACCCCTGACTCGGTTGCACGGACTGTACCGGCACCGTAGTGCACTACAATATGTACCACTTCCATTACCTAGACAAATTTTTGGCATCGTCAAATACTACACACCGGATATATCTAAAAATTACAACCACCACTAATATTAATCCGGATCAAAATATACAATATATCTAACCGACAAAATATATCTACACTGCTAATATTAATCCTAATAAAATTATACGATATATCTAACCGACGAAATATATTTACACTCCTAATATTAATCAGAATCAAAATATACAATATATCTAACCGACCAAATATATCTACACTCCGAATATTAATCCTAATAAAATTATACGATATATCTAACCGACAAAATATATCTACACTGCTAATATTAATCCGAATCAAAATATACAATATATCTAACCGACAAAATATATCTACAATGCTAATATTAGTCCTAATAAAATTATACGATATATCTAACCGACGAAATATATCTACACTAATGCAAACAAATATTATACATCTACCCACAAACTATATTCAAATTTAACATAAAAAATTTAGGGATTAGGGTTTACCCTTGACGCATGTGTAGATCCCGCTGCCTGGCTTCAATCTACCACCACCACTGCATCAACCCTCTCCTTGCCCAACAACAGCATGCACCACCACTATCCACCATTGTTGACCACCATTGCTCCACCTCCACACCCCCAAACGCCTCCACAAACAGCTATCCCATCAACAGATCGGGGATGCCCCAACCCTTCTCTACTCTATTTCTTCAATCTCTGAGTTTGTGAAGATTTTTTGTTGGTAAGATTCGGTGGTATTTTCGAACCAGAGGAAAGAACAGAGAGAGAAGCGAGAGAAGCAGTCGAGCGGAGGAAGAAGAAGAGAGCCGGGCGCGGCCTGCTTATCCAACAGGTTTCGGCGTCGCCCGTGCCGAAACCCACCTTTCGGCACCGCTCGAGCCAAAAGCAGTGGGCCAGGCCTGCCACCGCGGTCTGCGCGCATGCACTGTCGGCTGCGGCCCTGACGACGCCTGAGTTTCGGCCCCGCCGATGCCGAAACCTGGCTTTCGGCGTAGCCCGTGCCGAAACAAGCTGGTTTCGGCCCGGCCGTTGCCGACGCCGCGCTATTTTCCAAAATTCTAGAAAACACGCGCTATTTTCCGAATTTCAGTTTAAAAAAATATTATTTAAAAAAAATTCCAAAAATATATATGTTTTTTTAATGTGCACAGGTTAGAAATCAAAAGGTTTAAAGAAAGCCGGACAACCCGACACTGAACATGTCCAGGAGGAAGTAATACATGTGTGTCATGGCATTCTTAGAGAGAGGTTTCCTTTTCTAACTTTTTTCTTATATTGGACTAAATAGTCATTTTATAAATAAGAAACTCAAATATAACGGGAAAGTTCACACTGCAAATACAATCTATGCATTGGAACCGAACAGTCAACACAACAACACGTCAGACTATTAGAGACATCTGCTTCAGTTTGGAAATGTAATATACCTGCAGCTTTGGTTCTGGTCCTGTACGCATGTACCCAAGAGATATAAAAAGAAGGAAGGAGCAATACCCATGTGAGATGCCGGAAATCAAACAGATCATGTGCTAGACCGACACGAGCTTGACGGAATGCTCACAGAAAAGCCTCAAAAGGAGCATGAACAAGGCACATCACAATGTCAGGTATCGGTCAGCAGAAGCACATATACAGTGTTCGCAGCAATTGTTCAATCCCTGAATCTGTAAGCCATCGCTGTCCTCTCTGCGCACATTGCCAATAGCCACATTCTCGACACGCGTCTTGTTCTCTACGCGGTTCAGTATGGTAGACATGAATGATAAGAAAGCAAACTAATGCCCACCCGTTACAACTACAGGCTCCGGCATACACCAAACATTTGGCGCCATCGCAATCTAATCCGAATTAATCATATTGCAGCACTGCATGCACCGATCCCATGGCCTTGTCCCTTGCCAGTTGCCAACTCTTCTCAATGACAACCACAATTCACTGTCAAGACGTCCTTCTCCTCGCCTATAAATTCAGCAAGCTGCTGGCTCAATACCATCACTTCATCAGCTCACCCACCAACAGGGCCGGCCCTGGAGGGTGGCAGGGTGGGCGGCCGCCCTGGGCCTCCAAAATCCAGGGCCCCGCCCCATGTACGTTGTAGTATAGGTACTATACTTGCGTATAGATACGTAAAACGTATTTAACATAATAAAAAGGAAATGGGCCGGCAGGCTATACGAACGTGGCCCATACGAAAGGAGCCGAAAAGGCAGCTCGATCGATCGCATCGTTGTTCACTTGTTTGCTCGCAAACGCACGACCGCGACCCCTCGGCTCTAGTTATGTTCGTCTCATGTCCTCCTTGACTGTGATTTCCCTCTCTGGCCATCGAGCAGCGGCGATCCCATCCGTCCATCCCCAGTAGGATCCCCAAGACACCGCCGCACTCGGCCGTCGCCGCCACCGTCTGGCCCTAGTCACGGTAAATTTTATGTGCTCTTCTGTAATCTGTATTTGTATGCGATGCGTGACGGCGTGATATCTAAATTCTCTAATCAAGTAATCAGTAATATTAATTTTGATGTAATTTTGGTTCTAGCATTCTGTGGGATCATGTCGTCCAGAAGGTATCAGATTCTGTGATGTTTGCTATGGAGATTTCTGAGCATGTGAGAGAAGTTGATTGTTATCCCAATATCTCCATTGCTCATCGCATCCTATTTAATGTGCCCGTGACTGTCGCCTCGGCTGAAAGAAGTTTTCCAAAGTTGAAATTATTGAAAAACTACTTGCGGTCTACAATGACTCAGGAGAGGTTAAACGGGTTGGCAACATTATGCATCGAGAAGAAATTTGTTAATATGATGTCTACATTAAGCGCCCTAAGTTGTAGTTTTGCCCCGGCCCCGGTTTTAGTTTCGCCCCGGGCCCCGGAAATCTCAAGACCGGCCCTGCCCACCAACTGAGCATTGCAACATCCATAGCTCACACCAACAACTTCCAGCTAAAAACACATAGACCGAGAACCAACCATGGGTGGCGCCAAGAGACTTGCTCAACTGGCAAAGAAGTGGCAGAGGGTGGAAGCACTCGGGAGGAAGAGGCTCACCGTGACAGCCAAAGAAGATGAAGGTTGCTGTACTTACGTACCAGCCAAGGGCCACTGCATCATGTACACGGCCGATGGGGGCCGTTTCGAGGTCCCTTTGGTGTACCTCAGCACGACGATCTTCGGCGAGCTCCTGAGGATGTCTCAGGAGGAGTTTGGCTTTGCAAGCGATGGCAAGATCACACTGCCTTGCGATGCCGCAGTGATGGAGTATGTCATGAGCTTGCTCAGGAGAAATGCCTCTGCCGAGGTCGAGAATGCGCTGCTAAGCTCGATGTTGACGTCTTGCCACTACACTGGCTATGTGATGCCTGCTGTCGGAGCCACCCAACAAATTTGCTGTTTGTAGCTTCTGAAGAACATGCATGCAAACCCTGATGGTGTCTTGGATTAATATGAAACAGGTTTGGTCCCTGGTTCTGGCATATCTAAGAAGCTGGAAGACAGTTTACAAGGAGCTGGAGGGTGGGGAGATAGCCCGGTTCATGGATCTCTTGGTGGCAAAACTCAAGAAGCCGCTCTGCCTGGAAGTGGGGTGATGACAAGAGACGCCAGTTTTGACTGGATCGCATCGTGGGTGGCGAACGCTGGCTCGGCATATGGAGGTCACGCAACGCTGCAGTACATCCAAGATCACCCGGAGGAGAATGCTGATATCCATGCTGTGATCTGAAGAAATGTAAAAGCGAAGCCGTCTCTGTGTCGCCGACATCGTCACACCTTCCTGGATGCATGAACAAATTTCTTCTGCAGTCATATGAACCCAAAATGTTACAAAAAAACGTTGACTTAATCTTCACGGATTAACAAAAAAAAAAGACTTAATCTTCACAGATGGAAAAGGGAACTGACCTTTTAGAGAGAAGCTGCTGCATTTTATTCAACAAAGGCAAAACTGTCAGATTATATTTGAATTGGCACCAGAAAACCTGTGAGTACACAGAAATTGGGTCTGTGACAGAGCATGAGCTCATTAAGACTTTTCTTCAGCAAAAGAAATTTAATACCACTAGTTATCTCCCTGTCAATCTGTCATGGACATGCACGTAACTCTCTGGTACTAACAAATGAGCCCTGTGTTGCATCGTGCATTACTGCAGTCCTGGCCCCCCAAAAAATGTACTGGACTGAACCAATGACGGCTCCGTAGAGACGGACTCAATACCATACCCTGAAGCCCCAGGACCAGACTTTCCTGCTGAACCTGGTGACCTGATGTTCTACCAACTAGTTGTAGGCCCATTGGAAAATACAGGAGAGATACAAGGGAATGGCTGACACATGCGATGCTAAAAATCATGCGGACCATGAGATATGGAGCCGTCAAACAACTGGCTAGATTTGAAGCAATCAAAGCACTGCTAAACCAGCCAGCAAGCAGCTGCAGCTGTAAGTGCAGAGTACACTACCAAAAGCAGTGACGCAAACTCTGCATCTACTCAGCGAAGGTTCCTGACCATCATATGCAGTGTCCCCTGTGACGCTGGCTCTTCAACTCGCCTGATTGCAATCACCGGGTTGATGCAAAAGTACACACACATGGTCATCGAATCCTTCAGAATTGATAGTTTCTGAACGAGGCTAACTAGCTCCTAATCTCATGATACAGGACAGCGAACCAAATGAACAGATCCATAAAAGCTGGACCCCAGATGGTTGCATAATGCCTCTACCCAATTTAGCATCAAGGACTGTAGCATTCATAATGCATGGTCCAGCCACTAGTCCACTACCTTTGCCTCTACAGAGCAAGCCATGGCCCAGCAAAATCTGATCTGAATCTGGCTGCTTCCCTTCAGAGCCAACATTGCATGCGCCTTGTTCCCTGTCAACTGCTAGGGAGTCTCATATCTCTATGCCTATATATTCATGAGCTAAGACACCATCACTTCATCAACAAACTCGCAGACCAAGCATCTCCGAGCAAAATACCTGAGGACCAAGAACACCCAGCCATGGCCATCATCCATCCCAAGAGGATTGCTCAGTTGGTGAAAAGTGGCAAAGAGTCAAGACGGCATCCAGAGACGACGAAGCATGCTGCACGACATCGCCGGTCGCAGATAAAGGTCACTGTGCCATGTACACAGCCGATGGGAGGCGGTTTGAGGTCCCGTTGGCGTACCTCGGCACGACAGTCTTTGGTGAGCTGCTAAGGCTGTCCCAGGATGAGTTTGGATTCACATGTGACAGTAGGATCACACTTCCATTCGATGCAGCGGTCATGGAGTATGCCATGTGCTTGCTCACAAGAAATGCATCGGAGGGAGTAGAGAGGGCGTTCCTGAGCTCTGTAGTGATGCCTTGCCAATATGCAAGCTGTACGGTGCCACATGTAGCGCTGCACCAGCAGCTTGCAGTTTGTAGCTCCTGAATATATGCAGAGTTTTTGCCTCATTACTCTCCATTTTGCCTTCTGACCATGAGGTCACGGGTTCAAGTCCTGGAAACAGCCTCTTGCAGAAATGCAGGGAAAGGCTGCGTACTAAAGACCCAAAGTGGTCGGACCCTTCCCCGGACCCTGCGCAAGCGGGAGCTACTGCACTGGGGCTGCCCTTTTTACTCTCCATTTTGCATGTCTTATCCAATACGATGTAAAATAGTTTAGCACTAAAGAGAGGAAATTACTTATTAGCATACCAGCTTATTTCATCTTATGTAATCCTCTTAATTAAAACTATATAGCATTGGGCCATAAGGTGCAAAAAAGCTATTTATTTCAACCTCGAGCTTCAGAGTACAAATGTAGAGCCGATAGAAGCTTACGCCTAACAAGTAACACTACAGTAAGAGAATTACATATGCAAATTTATTATATGCTAACTAAACCACAAAACTATATTTATTGATGAAGTAATAGTTTCAAGAAAAATAATAGCCATCGAAACTCTTTCACAGTTTCATGATCTGTAATATATGCAGCTCTCTCAGATAATACATATGATAGACGCAAATTTTCTACAATTACCGAGGGTGTTGTTCAAAACACAATGTTCATTACTCAGACAAGACTTGTCAGCTTACTTATCATAATTTTTGCATAAAATCCAAAAATGGAAAAGCGAAATTTCACTAGCAGTACAAACTGCAGAGCTAACTTTTAGAGTAAAATCAGTGGATTATGTCTAACTGTTACAGATAAATTGAACGTCCTTGAAAAGGTAAAATAAGACTTTACAGAAGGCAGTAGGCCTGAAAATGCTCAAAGGAAAGTGTGCAACATAAGAGTAGTCCATACCTGTCAAACTTGGCTTTCGGCTAAATTTAGAGGACCCATGTTTTGAGTGCTTGCAGCTGGTTGCAGAGTTGGTAAACTTTTCAGCAAGTTGCTTGTGTTGCAACAATTAATGTTGTCCCCATCAAACCTAATCAAAATGTTAATAATTTGCACTGATGCGCTACTGATTGCAATCTCAGTATTGATGAATCACAAAGTACAAGAGTAAGATCCCCTGATCATTGTGAAATGATTAATCTTGCAACTAACCATAAGTATATAATCCTTCACAGTTAGCTATCAATAAAAGGGCTGGACCCAAGATGACTTCACAAGGATTGTCTGCCAATATCTCATTACACAATGTTGGGCCGCTGTTGGAATGGGGTCCTCATGCCACTTATCCACCAAACGTGCCACTATGGCAGTGCCCATCATGCACCAAACATTAGGACCTACAGAAAATATATAAACCCAATATTATTTTCTTCATCTGCTTGCGGCATTGCACAAACAAACCTCTTGGCCTTGTCCCCTTACCCAACCATCGATGGCACTTGACATGGCTCATGCCTTCAGCTATAAATTCTTGGTCCAGTGCCCTCCAAACACCATTGCTTCATCCACAAACAAAGCATTTGCAACTCAGTTGGACTTTCGAACTCCCAGCAAAAAAAGAACCGACCATGATCAACTCAAGAGAATCGATCAACTAGCAACGAAGTGGCAGAGGGTAGCAGCTCTCAGGAGGAAGCGGCTTACCATGACGACGACAACAGCGGCCGAAGGGTGCTCAACAGCAGTGGCTGGAAAAGGCTACTTTGTCATGTACACCACTGATGGGAGAAGGTTTGAGGTGCCATTGGCATGCCTCAGCACGGTGGTCTTCAGTGAGCTTCTGCGGATGTCACAAGAGGTGTTTGGCTTCGCAAGCAGAGAAGGCAGGATCAAGCTGCCATGTGACGCCATGGTGACGGAGTACGCCATGTCCTTTCTCAAGAGAAGTGCCTCTGTGGAGACGGAGGCGGCGTTCCTCCACTCCATGGTGATGCCACCGTACTATGCAGTTCCACCTGTAGGAATTAGCCAGCATGTTATTGTGAGAAGACTGATAGAGCCCAAAATTTATGTGCACCGCCAATGCTTGTGGCCCTGAACATGTCGGTATTCAATTCAAGCAACTTGTAGCAATACATAATTTGAATTTGAGTGCATCAATGTGATTGCCTCGTTCGAGCCATGATTCCTGGTCTTTATTTTCCTGTGGGCGTTGCTTGCATTGTTTCAATTGTAAAATGAGATTGTTGTATCCTCAATGTCCTACAGGAAACCTAAATAGACCCAATTCTAGTGCATCTTTTTGATAACCAGTGTCACCATGGTGTATGATGTTATAATGTTGGCTTCTTGTTTATATATCATTCAGCAGTGTGTGCAGGATAAGATCCTCTGAAACAGCATTCAAGAAAATAATTCTTAATAAAATGCAATCACAAGTACATACTACTTTGAGACTATGTCAGAATATTCATCGAAAAGATACATTCTGTAATCAAGATATGCACGTGGAAAAATGAAGGCATTCAGAGGCGACGATTGCAGCATACAAGCATCGCGAAAGTAACTTCTGGCCCTCGGCTGATCTCGGAAATGCCGCATTCCTGTGTCGAATAAGCTGCAGGCAATCATTATACAAGATTTAGCCATCTGATCGTAACTTATTAGTTAGACTTTAGTTTGTGCAAGGATCTGTCACACGATGACCAAAATGTATACCATCTTACGATTGTGCAGCCTGATCCAATTTATTTGAGTGCTTGATCATATCCTGAATAAATATATAGTGTGGCCCCTAAGATGGAGATATATAGTCGGAAAGTTGGTTATGCCCATAAAGAATTATTGCTGAAGTATTTAGATGTCCAAACAACTTGCTTAATAATCTCACATCACCTCTTTAGTTGATGGCCTATTTTATTAGCAGCATTTCATATGTGAACTCCACTTCACTTGTTGTTCCTGCAATTTCCTATGAAATTTTAACAGGTTTCATGACTTTGTTTTTATTTTTTACCGCCTCGAATAAGATTGATGATCTGCAAGAGGTTCTAACAGTTACTAAAAAAGATATAACTCTACCTGACCATGCCGATGTACCATTTTGCTAAATTAGTACTGAATTATCTTCAAATTTTTGGTGCCCTTGGTCAAATCAGCATGTCAGACTCATTCTATAGTCTGAATTTTGTTGTCTTATGCAATAAGCCTTAGCTTAATTTGTCACACAAAGGAGTTGCGGGAGTAAGCAGTCAGGAGTCAAGACGGGAGTCAAATGGTCAACTTGCTATATGATTCTTTCATTTCCTATCTCCTTTATAGAACTATTTACATCATCCAAAAAAATGGACTGAAAAAAAGGTAACATAAACATTGATTCTTCATAAGCTAGAAACAGCAACTTGCTGGCTAACTCCCATGGATGGCTCCAAACAATTTCCATAGTGGCAAGGTCTCACCACGGAGCTCAGGAAAGCTCTCTCTACATCTGCTGATGCATTCCTTCTTATCAAACGCATGACATACTCCATCACTGCCGCATCACACGGCAGTGTGATCCTCCCATCACTTGTGAAGCCAAACTCATCCTGAGACATCCTCAGGAGCTCCCCAATGATCGTTGTGCTGAGGTACACCAATGGCACCTCGAACCGCCTCCCATCAGCAGTGTACATGGCACAGTGGCCCTTCACTGCAACAGATGTGCAGCACTCATCAACTTCTTTCACTGTCGTCCACAGGAGCCTCTTCCTCCCGATGGCTGCCACTCTTTGCCACTTCTTTATCATCTGAGAAAGTCTCTTGGAACTAACCATGGTTGTATCTCCTTTTTTCTTGGCAGAAAGCTCAGAGTTTTGTGTCAAGTAAGCTAGCTGTAGTGCTTTGCTTGTGGATGGAACCGGTGATGCAGAGCTGATGTATATATAGGGGTTGGGATAAGCATGCAGCTTAAGTGCAGCTATCAAAGCAAGCTGGAAGGGACAAGGCCATGAGCTTCACATGCAATGTTTAGAGGCTACCTCTTTGGTACTTGTTGGACACAATAGTGGTAGTGTTTGGGTGATTGGATATCACGATGTGCTGCCATACTGACCTGTTTAATGGCTCGGGGGCATGCTTCATGAGGACTACATGTAAGTTAGGCCCAATGTGTGAATAGTGAGGGACAGTTCTGTTGGCAGTGAGATATCGATTGTTTAAAGATCTGGATATCCCCTGAGATTGAGATGTGGAGTTCATGCCCACAAAACATTGCCATGAAGCATGCCCCTGAGATTGAGATGTGGTTGTCCATGCCCATAATGCATTGCTTTTGAACAGCCAATTTTAATGTGTGCATGCCCTACTACTCTTGGGCCACTGGTCAAGTTGGTATTCAACTCAGACAACTTGCTGCAATATCAAGAGATGTGTTCTAGTTTTGATTTGCATCATACCATATGATTTGTTTCATTCAACCCATGTTTCCTGGTCAGTATGTTGCTGTGGGCAGTACCTGGTTTCTAATTTCAAATGGGGCAGGCGGGCAGCTGATTCCTCACCATCCTAAGACACCTAAATAGGCTCAAATTCTAGTGGCATCTATATGATTGGTGTTTTGACCAGGGCGCCATCAGAATTCATGATTTATGATGTTGCAATTTTGGCCTACTGTGCATATAGTGCAGGTTCAGACCCTCAAACGCAGTACTCAGGAAAACATCACATATCAAAATGCGTCCTTTTTTGGGAAATATGTCGGATTACTCTATATAAAGAGCAAAATCTGAAATCAAATGTATCTATCCACAAGCATGAGAGAATTCAGAGGTAACGGCAACTTACAACGTGCAAGCATTGCAGAAGTCACATCGGGCCTTCGGCAGCTCCAGAATGCCTGCCGGTTCTCATGTCAAATAGCCTGCGACCAATAGTTATACGACGAGTTTTAGCCATTTGGGCACAACCTCTTACAAAGCATGCAATCTGTCTCGCTATCGGTGTGTCATTAGGCGACTCTGAATCTTAATTTCTGAGAAAAAGAAGCAAAAGCAGCGATTAGAAGAATCCTCCACTGCGATTTGAGAGACTTGGGAATGTATTCCCCGATTCTAAACAAAATCTACACAAAATAGCATCAACTGCCGGCCGTGAGGCAGTAACTGGAAGAAAAGAAATCGTTTGCGCTGCTATCTGCTGCTGATTAGAGGGCCTATTCGATTCGAAACCCTCACCAGAGTGTGCAGCGGAGGAGGTGATCGAGCCACCGCGCAGGCGTAGACCAAACCTTCGCCCGACGGCGAGGCGGATATATCCCGATGGAGGGGCCCCAGATATGCGCGGCGGCGGCAGCGGCGGCGGCGGCGGCCAGGCAGTAGAGGCGAGAGCGACGCCATATTCCCTAAACTGTAAATGGAAATATTCGGTGGGTCCCATGTGCAAAGATGAGTTTGATGCTCTAAGCGCGTCTCTAATGGATCCCGCAAAAGCCAGACTGTAAAATATCGGTTTACGCTAAACCTCAAACAATACAATATGGCACGGTTATATTAGAAAAATTAATCTACTGTAAAAGAGTACTTTTTCAATGCGAACGAGACTTGGTGTAAATAAACTTAGTACTCACACAGTCACACAGCACAAAACAAAGTTGAAACATATAATGCCAAGTAGATAGTTTACACGCGGCAAACCACGAAACATAGTGCTAACAAACGACCAAAGTACAATTAAATTTAAAATTTAAGTACAACTACATTTTTTTTGAACAAAAAGTACAACTACATGAGTTTAACAACTCGGAGTACATATCCATTTTATTCAAGCTACGGATGACTGTCGTTGTTCATGCTAATTTGGATCGGCGTCTCCTCGGCCACCTATCTCTAATCTCTTCTACTCCCTCTGTCCATGAAAAGATGTCACAACTTTCTCTAAATTTATATTTATCTATACACTTAAACCTGTCTACATACATGCAAATTTAGACAAAGTTGAGATATCCTTGTATGAACTGAGGGAGTATGTTGTTCCGGAGAACAGACTCATAGTCAAGCCGGTTCACGCATTCTGGGCCACGTGTTGGGCTGCCTCACGCCTCTTCTCATCCTTCTTCGGATGCTTAACATAATGTCTCAAAGCATACTCCTCCATGTCGCAAGTGTTACCTAGGCTAGACCCTTAGAGTGGGAGGCGGCACAAAGGTGGAGGAAAAATGCTCAGGAGAGCGAGCACAGTGGGAGCTCAACGCCCGCGCGGTGGAGAACGTCGGGCACTCGTCGCCTCCGCTGGCATCGAGGCACGGCCGCGGCGCGACCCTGAACTGCCGCCACCAAACCAACGGGACATGCCGACAACAACGAAGTTGCAGCATGAGGCAGTACCGGTCGGGATGGAGCAGACTGGATACTGGGGATGTATGGTTTGCGTGGCGTGGTGTGTGTGAAGTTGACAACTATCCGGAGTTGATAAGGACCCGATTGAGATCTATTCGGGTGTCAGTGGAATGGATAAAGAGGCGGGGTAAGTGCAACAGTGGGTGGAGTGGATAAAGTGATAGGGTAGGTGACGGGAACAAAGGGCGGGAAAACTGAGAGTGGATTCTTGGAGCCCAGGGTACATGGAGCCTTGTTTTGAAAATTTGAAATCGAAATTTTTAAGTTTCCAAAAATCGCACCAAAATTCTTGGATGTAAATATTGTTGAGGTCTACGATCATGCAAATTTTAAATCCAAATTCATTATATTTTTATCTATACAAAAAAACAAATATAGTTGACTGTATTTGAATATCTGAAGTTTGCCGAGTGTTTTTTTAGGTATACCCGATATACAACCTAGATGCTGATTCCCGAGAGAAATATAGTTGGCAAACAACCAGATCCCTGATCGACAGCGTTGGCATTTTCAGGTTTCAAAAAATCATTAAAAATATCGTGGATATATATACATATGATCTATATATCTGCATAGTTTCGCTCAATAATATATCGTATTGTAGCCTACACAAAAAAATCACAAAATCATAAATTTCAAAAGAACTCATTTTACTTGGAAAATTTGTCCTTTTTGTGCAGATCACGTATCAAAAGATATTTCTCTAAAAAAAATTGTGCGTACAAAGAACACATGTATATATACTTGTATGATTTGCTTCAGAACTTTTTGAGATGAAAAAAATAAGGTTTTCGATTTTTTTAAACATAGGAGCGCTCGGGATTTAGAAGTGTTTTTCGTAGGAAATGCCATTAATTCACAGGATGTGGCCCTGTTTGGATACGGGGTTTATTTTTAAACGAACAGGCCAAGTGGCCCTGCTTTATTAACGAAAGCATGGGGTATTACAACGTTAAGCTGGGGACCTCCAGCGAGCATTACAAGCAACCCTCCAAAACATCACAAAGTAAACTACCACCTCACAAAACCATCAACACTAGAGAACAAACTCCATCCAGAACGAACTAACGAACAACAATAAACACTCCCAGCGACCAAGTTTTCATCTAACAGTTCTAAGGATTTTCTTCGCTTGACTCCTAGCTTCTCCCATCACCCAGTCCATCACCAACTGCATACGATCTCTCCAGAGTGGCCTCCATGACTGCAAGAAGAATATAACATGAAATATCGCATCAGTAGGCTTCTGCAGCACCTTCCCTTCAAAGATCAGCTTGTTGCGGATGGTCCAGATAGACCACAGCGTCGCAGCAGCACCAATCCAAATCAACTCAAAGTTTTTCTGATCCCCATATCGTGTCAGTGAAATCAAGTCTAAAACCGAATGTGGAGCCTCAGGCCAACCCACAAGATCCTTGATCAACAACCACAAGAAAGTCGGCAAAGAACAGGTAAAAAGCAAATGATCAATAGTTTCAGTGCAAGCGCAAAGCGGACACTGCCCATTCGTTGGCCCTTTTCGGGTCAGGATTTGCTCCCTAGTTGGCAGTCTATCATGAATCACCTGCCACAAAAACACTCGGATTTTCATTGGTATTTTTAGTCTCCAGACTTTCCGAAGCTACGGATCCACCACTCCCTGTAACGTCAGCCAACGATACATTGATTTCGTCGAATAACTCCCCTTTTTCTCCAGAGCCCACCTGAGTTTATCTTCTTCGGGCGACAAGAACACTCCCTGAATCAGTTCCATCATTGCTTCCCAAATCTGATACTCCTCATCCCCAAACGCTCTCTTGAACCTAATATCCCAGGCGTGACTCCCCATATCGTAGCACTCAGCTACTGAAGCTGTTGGATTTGAGGCCATCAAAAACAGATCTGGAAACACAATCTTCAATGGCACCTGCCCTATCCAAACATCCTCCCAAAACCTCGTCTTTTTTCCATTCCCAACACAATGGATTGCTCCTTTCGATAACCATTTTTTCACCGCCTGAAGCCCGTTCCAAAACCATTTTTTCTCCCCAAACCCTCTGGATACGGGGTTTATAGAGAACCAATTTTCTCTAAACATGATTTCTGTAACAACCTAAAAGCTTGTTCGGATGGGTCAAGAAAATTGTGGATAAGTGAAACTCGGTTTGCAGTCTGCCGGGATTTCGCTTTCTGGAAAGAAAAAGAAAAACAAGTAAATCGTAGTTTTTTGTGAAAACGTGGTAACTACTACTCCCTCCGTTCCAATTTACTTGACTTAGATTTGCACAAATGTGGATGTATCTATACTTGTTTCATGTCTAGGTACATCCGTTTGTAGACAAATGAGTGTCAAGTAATTTAGAACGGAAGGAGTAGTACGTACTAATCTCAGCCGATATATCAGCGCGTGTGTGGTGTTTGGGTGGTGTACTACACTGGGGGTCACTGCACACGGAGGCGAGGCGTGGGTGAGGACTGAGCAGCAGGGCCGTAGAGAGCACGCAGAACATGTGGTGTACCGTGTACGTTCGATCTTTTCCAGGATAAAACCTCGTGACTCGTCGTGGTACGTACCCCTGCACTGCATGCCTCGTGCACTGCATGTACTGGCTACTGGATCGGGTAGGGTGTGCGTGCGCGTGTTTATAGGGGTGAGTGTGTGCGCGTGTATATGAGCGTCTTACGTACCGTGTTTAGAAAAAAAAATACTGGATCCAGAACGCATTATATACATGTGAATATGGCCGGAGAAGAAGCTAGTTTGTACTGAAACCCAAACGCTGAACAATGCAGCGCCCCAGCCTTCTCCTGGTCCTCTTGTCTGGGCTCCTCGCCGTCGCCGCCGTGGCCGCCAGCCTCGGCCTGCCGCCGCCACGGCCGGAGTCGTGCAGCACCGGCCTCCTGGCACTCTACATCAACGCCCTGGCGACGGACAACCCTATCACCGACGCCGTCCGAGCCGGCGAGGGCTGCGCCGTGGTGCGCTCCGGCGTGGACTCCTCCCTGGCGGCGACGGGCGACGTGATCCCGTGCCTCTGCCTCCTGGATGATTATTCCGACTTCCAATTCGCGGCCCTCGTCATCGAAGACGTCCCCGACATGATCTACGTCCCCTGCGGTGGCCAGCACGCCGAAGCAGCCCGGCGCCTCGCCGCGAAATGCGAAGGTAATTAATTTGCATGTGGCCGGCCCGTCGCGCCCGACCTCTGCTCGGTAGCTTCCAAGTTGTTTTCATCAGTTCATCTGTCAGGTCTGTCGTTCTGAAGCACGCACTGCATTCCGTAGGCATAATACATCCACTGTCGCCGTCTCCGTCTCCGTCTCCGAGCTAGAAGGAGAAGGTCGTCGCCGTCATGCCGGTGGAGGCCATCTCCAACAACCTGTAGCAGCACCTGCGGACGTGTTCTGTAGATCCTGCATTCGTTGGGCGAAGAGGACCTGCGGAAGCTCTTCTGTTTCTCTTGTGTCTGTTTAGTTGCAACTGCACTGTTATGGTTGCTGCTCAAGCCTGTTGGAGAGCTACTGATGTTGCTCTAGGCTTCCTAGTTGTTGTCGCTGTCCTCACGTGTGTATGTGTGTGTTACTGTTAGCCGGCCTTATGCCCAACTTATCTTCTTCTTCTTGTTGTTGTTTGTTTTGCAATGAATGAAAACTGGTAATCTATTTGTCGATGCAATACTCATGGACTGAACCACCCTGATCGCCGTGGGTGAGACGATCCTCTCAACTCCCTGTCAGATCCTGTGCATCCAAGAAACCGAGCTTACTGACATTGATGCCTCCAGCGGCTCTGTTAGGATGCACTGACATTGATGCCTCCAGCGGCTCTGTTAGGATGCTTCCGTTTTACTCCTCGGAATGAAGACACGTTCACTGTTTCTAAAATCCAGCTAACTCGTGCTGCCTTCAAGCTGACTTCAAACTTAGTGGTGAAAGTTATAAGAGTTTAGTGGTGAAATGTTGTAAAGTGAACTTTGAAAATTGGGACAACTTTGGCCCTCGTTCACAGGTAGTGCATGCAGAGTTAATTTCACTCAGCCATCGGAAAGATAACAGAAAACGTTCCCATTCTCGCTCAATTCACAAGTTCAGATAGTGTATACATAATAGGGACATTACAAGAACAATATTTTGGGGGCAAGGAAACAGCAATTCCAATATAAAATGCACTACTATAACCTAATACTAGTATAGTTCTTGTGTTATATAGACGCAGCAAAGAAGTAAGTAACATCATGGTTCAGAGACACATCCTAAGGAAGCTTCCCGGATCTCAGCGCATCAAAGCGCGCGGTCAGGGTCTCGAAATCCAGAGGCATGCTTGGATGAACACGGGATTGAAGGTTTGCCTTTGGCGGCTCAGGGAAGTCGTCGGCATCCAGTTCTTTCTCATTGGGGTGACCATTTCCTCGGTAACGTTCTCTTCTGGGAGGTGGCCTTTCCAGGGACTGTATCTCGGCGTCACTTTCATCCTCTGCCTCTGAATTCCATCCTTGTGATCTGTCGAACTTTACCTCCGAGTGGACCTTACGAGCAGCAGCACGGCTATCCCTTTTGCGCGCCGCGCTTTCATCCTCTGCCTCTGAACTGTCAAACTTTATCTCCGAGTGCACCTTGCGAGCTGCACCACGGCTATCCCTTTTGCGCCCGTCGCTTTCGTCTTCTGCCTCCGAATTCCGTCCCTCTGAACCATCAAACTTTATCTCCGAGTGCACCTTGCGAGTAGCACGGCTGTTCCTTCTGCGCATCCTCCCGGTACCCAAATCCACTAGGTCTGTGTCTGTATCTTCTGTGTGGTTCGGTCCACTGAACCTCCTCCCCATGCTTCCCCGGGGCCTTGGCTCATCAAAGGTTGATGCATTTTCTTTCCTGGAGGATCTACTTGTGTTGCTCATTGTTTGGCGTCTGCTAGAATGAGTGGAAACATTAAGAGTAGTCTTCCAGTCTTCATCGTCATCAGATGAATGGGTGGATTCATCAGATGAATGGGTGTTCTTATTGACAAGATCGGCCGCAGCCTTGGCGGCAAATGCTGCTTGAGCAGCGGACTCCGCGGCTGCTCTAGCAGCTGAGGCAGCATCTTTGAATTGCATAGCACCACCATTATCATATTCATCAGCATATTCATACCTGTTGATGAGAACAAGAAAGATTGTGTGAGGAACAAATGTTATGCAGGTTTTAAGTTATTTGTATTGTATACAGAGATATATGCCAAGAAAGAATTCAGAAACCTGTAATTAGATGGATTGGGTTGCACAATATTTGCTGATAGCGTAGTCTTCACAGGAATTTTGGAAGCTTCAACAAATGAACTAGGTCCTTGCTGCACAGAAGTTAAACCTATCAGGTCAAGGCATAAAAAGCCTGTGAAATAAAAGTATGCGCAATAGAGTTCTGGGGGAACATACAATCAGCTCTTCAGGCGGTTTAAGAAGATCCTGCTCAGTCTCGGTCACATCCCAATCAATTTGATGCTCCTTTGCAATATCCTTGAGAACTTTCAGCTTAGTTTGCCCAGAAGGCTTATTGACTGACAGCTTCTCAATTAGCTTCAGAAAGACATCAGTTCCAGAAATTAGCAAAAAACACATGCAGCCGCGACAATGAATGACTTTGAATATAAAATAATACACACACTTACAAGGTTATTAACACTAGCATTTGGGCGCAGGTCAACTGCAGCAGCAACGAAATCTTTACCATACTTCTTTTCAAAAAGATCACGCATCCGACTGAGTTCAGGGAGTTCGGAGCACCTTGGAGCTGCAAATATCAAACTGGAGATACCTTCTTTCAGGTCTGCTGGACATTCCCTACAAAAAAGATTGGTCGGTGACACAAGTTTAGGACCTGGTTTTCAGCAGATATAATTCTGAAAGCAAAGAAATGGTGTACGAACAACATACTTCTGCTTGGCAATAATGGGAAGGCGTGTAACAATCAGCTCACAGAAAAGTTCAACGATTTCATTCGCAGCCATAATGTTCTGTTCTCTAATTACATGCTCAACCTGCAAAACATCAAATAACTTTATTATCAATATGGTCAACAGTGATTTTTTTCATTGTTATGTATCATGTGCATATCCTTTTCTTGAGTACAAAACATGCGCATCTTCTAATTTATAAACGTTAGCAATCATGAGAGACAATTCAATCTTTTGAGGAAAAATGTAACAACAACATGATTTATCAGAAAGTAACTATAGTCAAAACACATCAAGTATGATCGGATATAAGTGAAAAATTGTTGCATTGTTTAAGGAACTAGTAAAATGCATGAGCTTTGCCAGGGACAAAAACAAAATCAGTTGCTAAGAAAACGAAATCACATGATGTAAGGTTATTAAAGATAACATAATGTGCTCCTTCTCCGACAGGAAAGATTAAACTGTGGCTAAATCGGGAATGGTTCTCCTTCTCCGACAGGTTGTTGAAATTTATGTAAATTTTGACAAAGGAAACAGTTCACGTTGTCATTTTAACTATGTAGAAAACTCGCAAATGTTCTCCTTCTCTGATACAGAAATCTCATAATAGCATGCACTCCCACATAATCCTCGCCAAGTTATCAGGATAGTGTAAGCCCAATACTTTGTCCATCTCGTCACCAGCAGACTTATTGGGCATAGCATAATTAAGCAAACTCAGTACATTACATGGTAAAAGTTGCACAGTAAGTAAATAAAGTTATAGATCTCTCAGACCTTCTCCACAAGTTTCATAGTGGGGCAGATTTTTAACCGTAGGGACTGTCCCTACGGTAATGGTGTTCAAAAAAAAATAGTGGGGCAGTTTATTGCCTACGGTAATGGTGTTCAAAAAAAAATAGTGGGGCAGTTTTTTTTTCAATAAAGGAACTTTATCAACTCAAGAGTCGGATCCAGGCGGTACAAGCAAAAGAGTTTACACCTAGCCTTCGCTATAGTCCGCTATTTAAAACTTTTGGAGGGTGAAAAGGATGGTCTTTCCCCAGTTCTGTGTTTCCTTAACTGAACTGAAGGAGCTCCTAAAACGAAAATTCTACAGTGGTTCCTCACAGTTTGAAAATGGGGATTGTAATAGAGTAGCATAGTAGCATGGAGCTGCATATGGCTGAAATCTGAATCCTTGAGAAGAATTTAACCAAATTATCTATCTAGCTGCATATATCATTGCAACGTTAAATCCCCTTTTCATGCTATCTAGCTGTAATAGAGTAAGCATACTAGTATGTAGCTACAGCTATTCTCCGACAGTTGTGTACCATGTCCATATCCTTTTCCCAAATGTATACTAACACGCACATATGCTAATTTACAATGGTTAAATCATGTTCATACAAAACAATCAGGGAAACTAATTTGTTCAATGTTTTATTAGACTCAAGTGTAACAAAGATTGAGCACAAATTAACTAGGGTAAAAAAATCCACTGAACATGGTTGGGTACAAATAAAAATCTTGCTTTTGCTCGGGAAATTTAAGACAGTTAAAATGCTTCCTTATCTGGAATGCAAGTAGTACTAATAACGGCTAATTAAAAGAGGTAAAATGTAAGGCAGCAGCTAAAATCTCTTCCGCATCAATGTTTTCTACTAGTATCATGCCTAAATCGGTTCCCCGATTCTGTCTGTCCCAATCAAATCGCCCAGCGATTTCTTGCCATAGCCGCCGCACCAACGATACCTGTCCTCCGCATCAATTTTTTCCCCGATTCTGCCTGTCCAAATCGCCCAAACTATTTCTTGCCATGGCGGCGCTGGCGGTATCTGGATTGGCCCGCGAGTCACGGGATTGAGCGGGCTAGCGAGCACGAGGAAGGCGGCCTAAACTAGCAACGGCGGCGACCCTGACGCCTCCGACGAGCTGACGCAAGCCGGGACATGTAAAGAAGCGGGAGAAGATGGGTGGGCGGGTGTGTACGTACCCTGATGCGCGCGGTGTCGTCGCGGCCGTCGCGGAGCAGCGCGGCGACGTCCCCGCGCATCTTGCGCACCTGCGCCTCCCGGCGGTTCCGCAGCAGCTTCATCCGCGCCGCCGCCATGCGCGCCTCCGTCTTGCTGCAACCCACACACACACACGCGCCCGTCAGATGGTTCGGAACCGGGAGACGGCGGAGGATGGGAGGGGAGGGGACGGACCATTTGGAGGCACTGAAGGAGCCGCGGAGGCGCGCGGCGGCGAGGAGGGTGCCGGCGAGCCGCCGCAGCGCGCGCACGGGGGAGCGGGACTCGCCGGCCGTGGGCATCATCATCATCGTCGTCTTCCTCTCGTCGCCGCGGCGGGTGGCGGAGGGAGGAGGAGGCGGCGGCTTCGGTGTGGTGCGGTGGTGTTGCTTCGTGTTGGGGGTTTTGGCCAGTTTTGTTGGGTTTCTCTTTGCGCCGGTCGGCTCTGTGTCCAACGGTCACATTGACTTGACCCGGCGGAACGGAAAGATGCTCCTCGACGAGGCGGGGGGTGGGCCCACGGGCGCAGTGGCGTGTCGTCCGGGCCGGGTGCGGGCTGACGCGTGGGGCTGCTTTTTTTCTAGTGGGCCCGTAGTGTCGGTCGGGAGCTCCGTGGAGCGGCACGGGGGAGAGTTTCCCGTTGCGGGCGCGGAAGAACTGCTGGGTGCACCGTGCACGCACGCACCAAAAGCGTGTATATACTACTCCCTCCGTATCAAAAATATAACATTCATATGAAAATTGCACTACAACATGTCTAGATATATGTGTAGAAAATAGGTATAAAGTCTTATATTTTAATACTGAGGGAGTACTTGGCACAACCAACTCACACAACTATTTTTTATTCTTTTGTATCCCTTCAGCTAAGTATGAACTTGGCACAACTAACTCACACAACCAAACCAAATATAAAAAGTGGTTACCAACAACCAGGTGGTCCCAACCAGCTTTTCATAGCCACACACCCTAATGCTCACTCTCTTTCTAAATACAAGATGTTTTATGTATTTCACATGATAACTAAATGTGGACTAAAATGAACAAACACACTAACACGTGTCTAGATATATGTTGAATTTAGAAAAAGACTAAAACATCTTATATTTAGGAAATGCGGGAATAATAGAGTATCTTTGTGTACACCCATCATTTGACTCTTGTATTGTACTCATTTGTTCCTAATTATAAGATGTTTTAGATATAGCAATGTGGCCTAGATACAGACTAAAATAAGTAAAATAAATACTAAAACACGTCTAGATAAATAAACCAAGAAAAACTAGAACATTGAGAGTACATCGGATCGGATAAACCAAAACAAAACAAGAGCGGCAAATAAATAAATTGACAAACTACAAACTTGCATCAGACTAATTTGAATGAGGCTCAAAATCACTTGTTCCACCAATCGTATCTCGACATTCTTTCATGCGACCACCAAGGAATTCACGCGACCCAGCTAGCAAAGGGCATGTTCTTATCACGACATTTTGTTGTGGTTCGTCCGGTGCATAATATCATATCAAGGAGTGTCTATGGTCAAGGAGGGTCACTGATGCCGCCTCTTTGAATACCACAACTTGATTCCATCTGATTTCCGTGATCACCGTGCTCAAAATGTTTGAATTTGATCAAGGGCATCGAGGAGAAGAATTTTATGCTCAGATAGCGGAGTTAATTACCTTTTTTTTTAAGAAAAACTCTATTTTGTGGTTCTGATTGCAAAAAAAACACCCTATTTTTCTCTGGCATTCTCAAAAAACCCAAATCCGGGATGACAATTTGAGAGCAAAACTGACAACCCATGTCCCACCAGTCAGCTGGTGCCACGCCACCTTAAATGAGGGCCCGAGTTGTCAGTTTCGGTGTCAATTTATCATCATAGCGGAATTTGGGGTTTTTAAAAAAGTCAGAAAAGAATATTGTAATTTTTCACGATAACCAAAACTGGTACCAAAATAGAGATTTTGTTAGAAAATTAGTGATAGTTTTATGCTAACAACTCGCTCAGATAGCGCAACCATCTATCCTGACGTCTGATTCCCGGTGCCACGTTCCGCCATGAACAAAGGGACTCCAATGTGGAAGGTCATAATCTTTTTGAAACGGAATGGAAGATTATAATCTTGTGAAGCCGGCAGCCTCCCATCCAGTTAATTGCCATATTTGGTTATGGTATACTTCATAATTTATGTACGTTAACAAAACATTCTACATGCCCAGAACAAGCTTTTGATTTTCTAAATATAAACTAGATTTGATTCGTTCCTTAAGAAACTAGCTTTCGATTCAGATTATATTCAAATATCAAGGAAATTTTCATAGTGTCTACGATTATCCCAAGCTGCCGAGATAAATTTTGACAGGCAAATTCCCACAATACATTCATATTCATATTCAGTTCAAAAGGAGGTTAATGCACATGCATGTGAAAATATTTGGAGAAAAATACAAGAGATTTCAATTTAATCCCCCAAGTTGTGTACGGTCTAAGCTTCCTGGGATATTTGGAACACGCCTATACATGTGTGCTTTAGGATTCACTTCCAAACGCGTGTGCTTCAGGTTCTAAATTCCATTGCAAACACAATTCTTTTATCAACGCAATTGTGTATTTGGACTATGCAATTTTTGTTCCACATACATTCAATCTCCTGCTCCAAGCTTTAGTGACAGGCCAAAGAACGCCCAAAGAGTTTTTTTGTAGCTTGGAGGTAATGGTCACGTGTGGAGAACTCACATTGCTAGACTAGCTAGGTAATCGTGGAGCCCCGCCAAACACAATCAGCAAGAGAAATCTTACTGCACAAGTGTGGCAAACCAAACACATGCAGGCAACTGAAACAGTCGCCACAAATAACTACTACAACAGCCTTTCAGGTCTCGGCGATAGTTTACTCGATAGAACTGGATACACAACATACTAGATATTGCATAAGTTACTAGAAACATCTAGTTAAAACATAGGCCTTAAGCAGGTAATTCAGTTCAGGCAAACAGGCAAAGATTGCAGCAGGACTGCAATGGAGTTTAAGCCTTTCCAACCCAGGCGAGCCACATAACAATAACTCGGGCAGGAGTTTGCTTTAGGTGAATGGGACATGGGCAGGGCAGTGCACGACCTTGGTTGACAAAACGCAGGAAACTGAGAAGCCATAGTACACGGTCTGAACTCTGAACGACTACGTGCTGGTACAACTGAAGCCTGTGGGAACAACAAAGGACACAATGAGCAATTGAGCGCATCAAATATCCATGCTAATAGGAAATGGTATGATACGGCCAATAAACGAGAGTGTGGGAAAAACTGTATAAGAAATTAAATTTGGATCACTGAACATGAAATCAATCAGAAGTTCTAATTTATCATGTGACAGTTTCAAACCCTCATTAAAGTGCTCATGCATTTAGTAAACCCGTTGGTTTTAAAAAATCAAGCATTATCCTCCTACTTAATAAAATAGGCATGCACTTACAACCAGCAACCACATCTTGCAGCAGTAGACCTGTAGTTGCTGCCTCATCAGATGCAATCGACATGCTTGCTGTTAGGTATTGATCATGAACAGTCTAATGGTCGATCAAGATGAAGATGCAGCTATTTTATGCTACATACATAATGGCATTGACAAGCCAAAGTATGTAAAAACAGTGCATGTAATTCTGCCTTGGCCTAAGTTTACATTTTCAATCTATTAAGTTCGGTGGAACTTTTCATTTCCAAACACAAAAATGGCTGAATGTTTAGTTTACCAAATTTCAGTATTAGTTAGTGTTTTAGTTTATCTACAAAAATAAAAATTTGCGATTTACATGAATAGAATAATTATACATAGTTTCCCAACTGTCATGCATGCAGAATACATAAACATTATACAAATGTGGTAATAGCCTTACAGCCAATATAGGGCTCCCTTTCAATGTTAATTAGTTCTGGTTGCACTCCATGGTAAGCAAGAACGTTTAATATCTGGTCAATCTTTCCAACTCCATTGCAATATTTGATTTTGACGGCCTTGAGATGCTTTGACACCAAGAATTGTCCCTTTGGCTTGTAGACTTCACTCGTTTTAATTTTCTGTTGAAAACAAAACAATTTACCGGAATCAATTAACAATACATGGCAATTTCAATTATTAAGACATCATACATAGAAAAGGTATATATACCTTACACAAAATACTAAGTTGAAGCGTAAGCATCTCTAGAACTGGTGAGTGTTGGAGAAAGCAAACTAGTCCGCTGAAGTTAGCAGTAATACACCAGTCACCAAGCAACAATGTTTTGAGGTTGCTAAACATAGGGCACCATTGTATTTCCCTTCTGAAGATCTGGACAGAGTGAAGAATTAAAGAAAAATTGAAGCTCTAACTTCAATTACGTGATTTAAATAATACTAAGCAGAATACAAGCTCACTAGAGAGTTCCATTTCCGAGTAAGCAAGCACAAGCAAAGAGAGCGATTAATTCTGTGGAAAAAGATTTTATATCGTTTGATTTGTTCAGAAACATAACTAATAAAGCCACACAATTTAAGGGTTGCATAAGTTGAAATGGCTCCAAAATTAATTTGAACCATAGTTAACGTATACACTGGTGCAGAAGTGAATATCAGCAAACAACAAAAGGGAGTCAGCAAATAAGAGGGCAAGCATATCCACTGAAAAAAAAGAGCAAACATACCCTAGTGCTAAGACCCATCAGCTCGAGCTGAGAAGCGTGGGATCGGAAGACGAGACGAGCAGAGGTACGCAGGAGCATTTATACAAGCCACACCCACGCTGGGAACAGTGTCGCCTCGAAAAGGAACAAGTTTTGTTTTTCGAATTTGGAGAGGTAAATTTAATGGCTTTAGAGAACCATCTCGAGCGGTACTAGGGGTGAAAATCGGCAGTGTATAATCATACTATCTGACATTCGTTTTCGAACAATGTAAAATGGATATGGTATCTATATATCCGGATGAAAATGGAAATGGTTGTGAAAAATATTCAGATTTGTTTTACAAATACAAATCATGGTGTTAAATTTTTTTTTAATGTGGATATAAAAATAAATAGATTTGTATCCGAATAAAGTTAAGTTAGCAAATTTAAATAATTCCAATTTGATATGCACAACCAAAAATAACAAAAGAATTGGCATATTTATTTTTCTGTGACTCCATTGGAAACCTTTTTTTAAAACGAAGGTAAATTTTTTGCCTTATCCATTAATTAAGCAGAAGGTGTCGGTTTATTAGCGGGAGAAATCGGACGAAAACCATACAACGAACACCACGGGGCAGAGCCCACACAACACCTAGAGCCAAGAACAACCCATCACTCCACAGTATATTTATCTATCGACCTTGTTGACTTAGTATAGATATCCGTCAATAATTATATCCCCTTCAAATTGATACAAAATTCGATACGCATCCATCTTCGATGATCATCCAATTTGCATATGTATTTTGTGTCCATATTCGTTTAAAAAAAAAATGAAAACACATGTGGGAAGGGCATTATCCAATTCGCCTTCGATCCATTTCCACTAAAAACGAATATGTTTGTCGTAATATGTTGAATATATTATTGAGCCTCGAGTGCAAGTATATAGTACATAGGTACAAGTTGTCAGCTTGGAGTACAAGAAAAGTTAGGATCAAATATTATCTCAATTATATATGTCCCTAACCGAATATACCATACCAGTAGTGTCATCAACAATAGGAGCACCACAAACGGCCAGACTCGGTAGAAACCTAAGTAGAAATAAGTGGGCTAGCATCCCGCAGTCAGAGCAGGACATCGTGGACAGTGTCACGGTGTGAACGCTTGGACTATAGAGGAAGCTGATGAGGTCATCTGTCGAGGTGATAGCATTTTGTGCCGATGTCAAGATATTCGAGAGCTTTTGGCGGTGGTCGAGATAGCCAGTCGTTGTGATCGATGTCATGGTCAGTGTTGTTGGCATCGAGGTGGGATGCCGCATGCGCAAGGTACGTGTAGGGGAGTGAAGGAGACACGTCGAGGCAACCATAGAGGAGGAATGTCGATGCCGAAGTCGATGCAGTTCGAGTCCTTGAGGACGAGGTGCAGACATACTCTTGGCAAAACAAAGGCACATATCGAATCAAAGGCATACCCCATTTTTTTCTGAATTGAGTACGCAAAGATGAAGTCGGTGGAAGGAGTCGATGTCGAAGATTACGTTGTCGATGAAGGCGAGGCATCGATCTAATATTGCTAGACTAGAGGACATGTAGGGGACATAAGCATGTACCGGTGTTGCAGTATCGGGCGTGTGAGGGTACGGACCATCATGAATTGTCTGCATATGTCAGAGGGACTAGCAGAAGAGGCCTCTTGGATGGTTGCAGGACGGAGAGCGGTGGAGAGAAAGATTCGAGAGTGGTCCGTGAGTGTTAGAGTAGATGAAGTAATTAGGGACGAGATGATGACGCTGGCAACAAGGTGGTGTACGAAGTCGTAGAAGGCGGCATTAGCGACGACTCAAAGAGGTCATGCCGGACGCCTACTTGATGAACGTGTAGTAAACGGAACCTACAACAACCTGAAGTGGCCATGCAAGTTACCTGTAGAAATGCGGTGATGGTTCTCAAAGTAGTAGAGGAAGAACCCGGCGGCGTGACGAAGATCATTTGATGCCTGCAAGTGCACAGGGTTGTTGCCAGTACTTTTCAGGGAAGTATTAATGTATTATCCCAATTTACTTGTCCCAAAAGAGCGTAAAGGAAGGCTCTTACAAATCCCACAACTGCGTTGTTAGGAGTTAGGACACAACTATGTTTCGCACCCAAACAATGTGTGGAAATAATTTACTCTGTAAATTGTTAGAATGATAATAAGAATAAAAGAGTTGTTTAAAGTAACTAATAAAAAGAATAAAAACAAATACGAGTGACTGAAAAACTGAAAGTAAAAAGAGAGGATAGTAACTGTAGGATTAAATAGAGAAAAAGCGTTGTACAGTCATTCGGTCTCACTAGTATTAGAGTTGCAACTAAGTGGCAGTGGTCTATTAAATTTACAAGAGATACTCTGATTCCCTATGATTACCGATTGTCATAAGTGTGTATAATATATAACCTTCGTGACCGCGAAGAATGATATCACACTGCTGAAAAGGGTCACACAAACTCACCTATGTACTACGTGCACATGTCACAAATAGAGAGAGAGAGTAAAATACTATATTGTGCCACAAAGTCTAACGTTGCGTACTAGATCATACCTCAACCTAGAACCGAATCAATTACTCAAGCATAGATGAATAACAATATTTATTCATAGAAATCATCATCATGTTCAGTCTAACAAATACTAAAAACAAGGGAGAGGGAGAGAGAGGCGTTGATGGAGACAACAGTGATGGCGGCCCGCGACTTAGGGATGGCGGCCGGTGGTGGTGGTGGACCATCCTTCTCCTTCTCTTGCTTGGACATTTTGTTGTTGTTGGAGATAAAGCTTTGGTGGTGGAGATGGCATGGAGGCAGCCCTTCGACGCCTATGGTGGAGGATGGCTTGGACATAGCCCTCCGGGGGCGGCTATGGGTGGATGATTGGAGCTCCTTATATAGGCGGGCTCCACTTGATCCAAGGGCTCTATATGAGTCCCTCTTAGCCCCACAAATCGACCTTATCATCTAAGAAAGATTAGGGCTCAAACGGGCCAAAATCGGTGAAGAATCATGAAAATTCGGCTGATTTCCGTCACAGATGTCGTGGTACGGCCATCGGTACGGTCGGGTTGACCATACCGTTGGTCATTAAGTCTCCTGGAGTATTCAATGTTTTGGAGGCCATTTCCTCATAGGAAGTCCAATTTTGGTGTTCTTTAACTCGTTGGACTCGTATGGATGGGGCCCACACTCAAGTAGCACTGGGTATTTATTTTGACTTCGTGCAAAAATGGCCGTTTTCCAAGACACTTGCCTTCCATGTGGTGCTCCTCCTTTGTCTCATTTCATCATTATTTGTCCATAATTCCACCTACACATAAATAAGCACAGTATACAGAGAAACAAGTAAAATCCTAATATTGTGAAAAGTTCATCGTAAAAATGGAAAAATAGTTTGAGTGCTCATTAGCATAAAAGGTAGAAGATAGCTTAGAGAATTGCCAAAATTCCAATGTAAATATATGAAAAACATTGAGCAAAAGTCTATATAAAATGCACTCATCAACCATGCGCGGATGTTGGTGACCCGCTTCGAGCGAGGAGGCACAGTGGGAGCCAAGGACTCCCCGGGACATCGATGCGCGGGGACAACGAAGATGACTGTGACAACGACGCTATGGCCCCCACGGTGTGGCATAGCTGCACGAAATGAGTAGGTGTAGCGACTGGAGTCCACCAGCGACATACATGCCAGAGAAGGTGAGTTGGAAGTCAGTAGCGTGGACCCCCGACACGGCGTTGCGTCCCGAAGGGGCGACACAGTGGTTGCCCGATGCGCGATAGCTGATAGGCGCGCGTGCTCAAGGACATGTTTGGCGTAGACGGGCGCGAGATCGACTGATCAGATCGACAACGACACACATATCGGAGTTAATGGCAATGTTGTCGGTTATGTCCTGGTCGATGACAACGTAGACAGACCGGCGATGGAACATCATGCGAACAGGAGCAACGAGGTGCGTGAATGATGGCGTTCGTGCAACCAGTTTGGCTTTGTTGCACAGTTGAAGAAGAGGAGACAACCGGTGTAGGGTCGAACCCTATGTTGGAGTAGAGGCATGAAGTGGACGACGCAATCCGATCTGTGATGGGATGACAAAGAAATAAGAGCCGGCCACACAACGGACAGAGAGAAAACCTGGTCAAGAGATCGACAAAAAACTCACCAGGATAGCCATGGAGCTCCCCAAGGGTGGCACGGTGCAGAAACGATTTTAGCAGGTAAGTCTAAGATCTCGCCGCTGTGAGATCATGAAAACGGATAGGATTGCTTAATGCGTTGGATGTATTATTAAGTCTCTCGGGCGAGTATATATATAGTAGAGGTACATGAGATCGGCTAGACGATTACTATCTCTATTATATATTTTCATAATCTCCTATGTCTATCATATATTTTCATAACCGAATATACCATAGTCTTAGCATCCACTCCTATGTGGCGTGCCTGATAGCCCCTGCGTAGGCCCGGTCAGGGTCCCGATGGAAAAGCACAGGCTCCAGTCAGATTGCGCAAAATGTGGGCACACTTTGTCCGGACTTCCTTCGAACCCTGACATTCGGGGCCGGCAAGGGGTGTCCGCACACGCCCGCCAGGTAGTACTCTGAGCCTCTCACGGGATGGCCCTACCAATTAGAACAGATTGTGGGACAACTTATATTGGTAGCCTGAGAAATGGCAAACATGATATATCCATCTCAACTAGCTACTCATGCAGACGGACAAACACAATCAGCAACAAGAGAAGGCATGCTCCACAAGTTCAGCCAACCAAACATATGAAACTCGGACAATCACCACAAATCACAAGAACAACCTTCCAGGTGCCATGAAAGTTTACTTGAGAGAACTGGATACACAACACATTATATATTGCATAAGTTGTACCCAAATATCCAGGCACATGGGAGTTTGAATAGAGAAGCGGTTGTAGACGGTCTGAACTACTCCGTGCACTCAAAACTGAAGCCTGTAGAAACAACAGAAGACACAATAAGCACGTAAAAGTGTAGGCTATGGTACGGCCAATTCGAGAGTGGCACTAAAGTGCAGGAAAAACTGTACAACAAACATTCACTTGGACGATTAAACAAACAAACGACTTGGTCTACCTTATCATTCCAGAAAGTTTCAAACCCTCATTAGAGTGTTCGTGCATTAGATAAATCCGCTGGGTTTCATTAATTTGGGTTTCATGAATCAAGAATTATTCTCCTACTTAATAGCAAAGGCCTGCAGTAACAGCCACCAAGCACCTCTTACAGATGCAGTCGCCACGTTTGTCGTTAGGTATTGATGAGCAGTCTAAATGGTGGGACCAAGATGTAGCATTGTGGATGCAAGGTATTGTATGGTACCATAATGGCATTGACAAGCCAAAGGATGTACTCTCTCCGAAGTGCATGTAATTCTGCTTTGGCCAAGGTTTATATTTCACTTAAATAAGTTGGGTTGATTTTTTTCGAATCTCGGTAAATGGTTAAATGTTTAGTTTACCAAATTTGACTACTCTCTCCGATCCACAAAAAATGTCGGGGAAACTGAACCTACCGTGTACAAATTGGTAGTTACGCTAGTGACACATTTTACTGATCGGAGGGAGTATTAGTTTGTGTTTTACTTTATCTGCAACAAAGCACTGTTTGTGATTTACTCGACTAGAATAATAATAAAATTTCCCAACTATCACGCATACAGACTACATAGACATTATAATAGTAAAATGTTGTAATAATTAGGTGTACTTACAATTCGTATAGGGATAGAACGTAGTATAGCCCTTCATTTCAATACTATTTATTAGTTCTGGATGTACTCCATGGTAAGCAAGGACATTTAATATTTGGTGAACCCTTTCATCCCTTGCATCTTCCTTGAAATATGTGATTTCAACTGCCTTGAGGTGCTTTGACACCAAGAATCGTTCCTTTGGCTCGTAGACTGCACTCATTTTAATGTAAGAAGATTCCTGTTGCAACCATAATAATTTACTGAATGAATCAGAAGTACATGAAAATTTAAAAGATTATTAAATCGTAGATAGAAAAAAAAAACACCTCATATAAAATACTAAGTTGAAGTGTAAGCATCTCTAGAACTGGTGAGTGCTGGAGAAAGTAAACAAGTCCACTGAAGTTAGCAGTCATACACCAGTCACCGAGCAACAATGTTTTGAGCTTGCTAAACATAGGGCCCCATTTATCTCCTTTCTGAAGATCTGCACAAAGTGGAGAATTAAAGGATAACTGAAGCTCTAACTACAATTAAATCAATTAATAGAGTATGAATACTGAGCGAATACAAGATTGGACAAGATTTCATAACGTTTGGTTTGAACAATTACGGAAAGAAAGAGAATGGAGGCCAAGCCACACGTTGCAAAAATGACATAGCTCCCAAACTAATCTGAACCATATTTAATACAGTGTAAGTATGAAGTAGCCTTATAAACCATATGCATAATGCTTTTTTCACGAACCAATTATATATGGGTGTCTTGATAGGAACATGTAGGTCGCCCCTGCATGCAAGGCCGCTGGAGCTGGCAGCTGGCTAGGCTTACAAACCTCTGCTGCATGCCTTTGTTGGCTCAACACAGGTATTTCTTAGTTAAGCTTTTGTTGTACTCCTTTTACTGAAGTTGTTTTGGGGTTTCGGGTTTGTTGTCTTGTGAGTTTCAAGGCCTTGTTGGCATTCTTCTTCTGATACAATATGGCACACACTATGATGTGTTTTACCGAAAAATAAAGAAATATGACATTTAAGAGGAGTGAATTGGTAAAAAAATGCAATGCACATCAGAAATTAGTTAACATAATTAGATTGACTTATACACTGATGCAAAGGTGAATAGCAGCAAACATCAAAAGGAGACAGCAAAACAGCAAGCATATCGACTGGAAAAAGGGGCGAGCATACCATAGAGCTAGTATGACTTAGCAGCTCTAAATTTGTAGCGCCTGACAAACCTTTGAGAAGCACACAATCTCCTACACCATAGCACTTCACACATGATTCATGACCACTGTCCCAGCGAGAACTGTTTCGACAAGAATCCATGCTGAAGTATCCAATTTTGATAAATGCAGTTACCAATGATGGCAGTCTCTTGAGCAACGGAGTCCAACCCCAACAGTCATCTAGTTCCAAGGTAACCAGACCTGGTGCGGAAAGAAATGACCGTGTATCCTCAGGGAGAAAACGTGAGCCTCTGATTCTCAAAAGCCGTAAAGATTTTGGAAGGTCAGTCTCAATATTGATCACACACATGTGCATCTCCAACACCTCAAGTGATTGACAGCCCAAAACATCTAGAGAGAAATTCTCAACGTCAACACGGCGAAGACTTAAGCTTGTCAAGTGTTTAGAGACGAGAGCCCCAGCTGATAGCTTCAAACTTTCAGGGGTAGAGATGTGGAATCGAAGAACCCTCGCTTTGCACGATACCGCATAACGGAGCCACCGCTCGGCATCTCGGTGAGACTCATCCCTATCATGATTCTCAGAGAGAAGGATCTCACATTCACATTGGTGCAGAGGTGTTTGTTCACGGTAGCGAAGCAGGCTATTGACAAAATTAGCACTGTCGTCGGGGATGTCATCTAGCATATCAATACGAAGGGACGGCACGGACTTCCAGAGGTTGCGCCAGCGGGTGGCGAGCACGCACGTCCGCACGGCATGATGCGAGGGCAGGAACGACAGCAACAGCCGGATAACATCGTCCGGGAGCGCGCTCAAGCGGTCCTCGCCGCCAGCCACGGCTGCTTTGTTGTCACCCGTGTTGCAGAGTTCCTCTGACATTCCGTCGAACAGGTATGCTGCGCCAAGGCTGCAGCTGTGGTGGACACCTAATGAGTAAGATCAAACTACCAGGCGGGAAAGATGGACAAAAGAAACCCAAGATTCGCACCACGTCACCTTACGTACCTCTCTACGCCGCCTCCGGCCGCCGCGTACAGTGGCAAGTGGACTCGCTCTGCCGTCCGCGACCGTTTCTCCGAGGAGAGCACGAAGTGATCCCTCCCCTAATCCATCTCGATTCCCAGTTGGTGGGTGGAGAGGAAGGCAACGAGCCAGAGAATACGTCGCCTGATCCGAGAAGCGTGGGATGAGAAGACCAGACGATCAGAGGAAAGGCCAGGAGCATGCAAACCATACGGTGGGAACGGGTCGCCTCGAGAAGGAACAGGTTGGGACAAGATTGTGAGCGCAGCAATTTTTTACTTAGAGAGATTGATTCTGATTATTTTTTTGGTGTGGGTATTCTCTAGGAGTACAGGATACTAAATATTCCAAATGCATAATTCTAAATGTTAAAATTTCTGTCTTTAACATAGTTCTCGGATCAAAAGCATGACCAAGATCAAGTGGCAATCAACACAGAGCAAATTCAGAAGGAGATAGTCCAAAAGCATCACGCTACACCGCCGTTGCCACCACCGTTGCCACCGTCAGTGTCATCTCCCGTGTAAAAGCTATAGCTGGCCACCGCACGGCCCGTCGCGGGCTGGCAAGGCACAGTCCAATTAAGGCACGGCCCGTTAGGCACGATTACTAATCGTGACGTGTCGTGCTGGCCCACAGGATGCGAATTCAAGCTCGGCACGGCCCACCGGTACTAATACGGCTCGACGGGTCGGGTTAGGCTCGATAACGGTCCAAGAAATAGGTAAGAATAGCTATAAAATTAAAAAAAAAAGTAAAAATAGCTATAAAAGCTAAAAAATAGCTAATCGTGTCGTGCCGTGCCGGCCCACGGGCTCCAAATTGAGGAGCGGCCCAGGCACTAACGGGCCCGTGCCGTACCGCGGCCCATTTAGCTCGTGTCGTGCCGTGTCCGTGCCGGGCCAAAAAAATCGTGCTTCAGGCCGGCCCTTTTAGCCAGCTATAGTAAGAGCAACTCTAGCATATACCGAATAAGACCCTGGCCTGAAAAATAACTGCTTTTTTCCGGATCCGGATAAAATTTCCAACTGATCAGACGCCGAATAAGCCCCCGTATCGGAAATATTTTTTGGGGGAGCAGGATATTTCAACGCCGGTGCGGAACTGCTTCCGTTTTGGAGGGTTCATTTCCCGCATCCCGCACTCTTGGCGCCAACGCTCCCGCGCTGAACATTCAGCTCGCCCGTCCTCTTCCTCCCCGCGCCTCCCGCCGCCGCCGCTTCTCGCTGCCTCGCCTCACCGTCCGCTCCTGCCCTCGCTTCCACCGCACCGCAGGAAAAGGGTTACCGGCCACCGGCGATTCGATTCCGCCCAGTTCCAGGCCCGGGGAGTCGTGCCCCATCCGCACGGACGCCGCCGCCATGGATCTGGCGTCGAGGTCGCGCGCGAGCCCTGTTCCCACCGGGAGCGGCAGATTCGGGCGGGTCTGACCAGCCCGGAGACACTCTCCTGCTCGCGCGGCTGTCCGGTCGTCGTTTTGGTCCGGGCGGGTCTCGTTTCCGTCGTTCCGTGGTGAAGAAGGTGCGTTTTTCGCTCGATTCGTTGTCGATTCGGTAATTTTAGGTTTATAAATTAGTAGATTTATAGTTTACGTTAGCAAAAACATGTATATGCTAGATGGATTGGAGTTCTTCGTCCTGTCCTCCTCCGAGTCGTATGATTCGGAGATTGAGGACCTCCTTTTCGACGATGATGTAGAGAACATGCTCATGGCTCATCTCGTCGAGCAATACGAGAGCGGAGTCAAGAGGAAGAGGCGAGGCTCGACGGTCGGCCGGCTTTGCATTCCCCGCAACCGAGCGGTTGGAAGTGTGTTGCTCATGAAAGACTACTTCGCCGAGGTACCAACCTATCGACTCACCTTTTTCGTAGGCGCTACCGTAGATCATTATTTGTCACCATTGTTGAAGCATGCGAGCAAAATTGTTGATTCTTCCTTTAACGAAGAAATGTGGCCGGTTTGCTTGGTTTCACTTCATACCAAAAGATACCGGTACGCTGTGCAGAACAGATGCGATAAACTCGTATCCGGTACGAGTTTACCGGATCTGTTCTGGATAACATTATTCCGTTCAACCGGATAGCTTTTATCCGGTATGGAAATATCCGGCATCTGCTAGAGTTGCTCTAACTAGCTGAAGCTCCCATCATCCCGGCCCAAATCATGTTGGTCCCTGTCAATTGAGCGGATATTTCAATAACGGAATTCAATAATATAAGGGATCACAAAAAATTGTAAATGTCGATGACTGGTTTAACTAGGTAATGAGCATGTACCTGCATTTTGATACAAATTCAATAGACATACATAGCATATTTAGGCAATATATAAGGAAAGTGTAGCATATTAAATCGACTAGAATTTATACAAGACTTCCGTCTCAAAAAATGGAATGAAATGGAATTGGTTTGATCTAGCAATAGTTTGTAGCAAGGCTTAATTCCTTGCTTTTATCATGTTGTCTGGGTTTAGATTGCCTGAATGTGACCATGGGCGTCGAGGAGGAGCTTTGTGCTCATATAGCATCATTATCTTCAAGATCATCACAAAGAGACATATAATTCCCCACGGCACTCCAATGTGAAAGCTCATAATCTTGTGGGGAGGTGGTGACCTTCCTTCCTGCTTGAGGCTAGACTCACCCAAAGAGTCTGCCAAGTGGCACTTCTACAATTTGTATTCACGTTTGTCATTTTTAGCAGAGTTTATGACGTGTTGCTTGGTAATAATTGTCCCATGTGGAACAACTTATATTGCTAGCCTAAGCAATGGCACACATCCATCTCAATTAGGTAGTCATGATGCGCGCCGAGCAAACAGCCATACAATAGGCAACAAGGGAAGGCCTGCTCAGCAACGGGGCCAACCAAACGTATGACGGGAAAGTCAAACAATCACCACAAGTAACTAAAACAGTCTTCCAAGTATCCGAAGATCACTTCGTAGAATATCTCGAACATAATAATATAGTCTGCTTCATAGAACATGATACCAAACATAATATTAGATAAGTTGTACTAGAAAAATCTAATTAAAACATAGGCCCACGGCAGGGAAATCATTTGAGGACTGACTTTGAGTTCAGGAAGCGAGCAAAAGGCCCAGCAGGACCGCGATGGCGTTCAAGCCTTTCCAACTGAATCCCGGCGAAGCGACATAACAGAAACTGCAGGAGCTCATGCTTCATGTGAAATGGGAGTATGGGACTGGCACTGAGTACTTAAGCCTGTGTGAACAATACAAGACACAATAAGCACATGAAAGTCCAGGCTAATTAAAAAAAGGGTGAGGTATGGCCAATTAGCGAATAGCACTCAAGTACAGGAAAAACTGTACACCAGAATTCACTCGGACGATTGAACAAACATACGACTTGGTATATTTATGATAACTCTCATAGATGTGCTATTAACATGAAACCAATCAGATGTTCTAACTATCATTCAACAAAATGTAAAACATCATTAAAAGTGTTCATGCATTTAGTAAACTGCTGGGGTTATCAAGCATTATCCTCCTACTACTTAATAGCATAGGCATGCAGTTGCAGCCACCAACCACATCTTGCAGCTGTAGACCAAGATGTTGCCTCATCAGATGTAGTCACCATGTTTGCTGTTAGGTATTGATCATGAGCAGTCTAATGGTCCATCAAGATGCAGATGCAAGGTATTTTATGGTACATAGTGCATTCACAAGCCAAAGGATGTAAAACAGTGAATGTAATTCTGCTTTGGCCTAAGTTTACATATTCAGTCAAATAAGCTTGGTGGACTTTTCATTTCCAAACGCGGAAAATGGTTGAATGTTAAGTTTACCAAATTTCATCATTAGTTTATGTTTTACTTAATATGCAAAAAAGAAAAGTTTGTCATTTACATGAATAGAATAATAATATAGTTTCCCAACTGTCATGCATGATGCATGGGGACTACATAAACATTATATGACAGTAAAACGTGGTAATAGTTACTTACATTCAATATAGGGCTTCATTTCAATGTCAATTAGTTCTGGCTGTACTCCATGGTAAGCAAGTACGTTTAATATTTGGTCAATCTTTCCAACTTCCTTGCAATATTTGATTTTGACTGCCTTGAGATGCTTTGACACCAAGAATTGTTCCTTTGGCTTGTAGACTTGATTTGTTTTAATTTTCTGTTGAAAACAAAACAATTTACTGAAATGAATCAACAGTACATGACAATTTCAAATATTAAGACATCATACGCAGAAAAAAAGGTATATACCTTAGAGCAAATGCTAAGTTGAAGTGTAAGCATCTCTAGAACTGGTGAGTGCTTGAGAAAGTAAACTAGTCCACTGAAGTTAGCAGTCATAAACCAGTTAGCGAGCAACAATGTTTTGAGCTTGCTAAACACAGGGCACCATTTCATCTCCCTTCTGAGATCTGGATAGAGTGAAAAATTAAATGACAACTGAAGCTCTAACTGCAATTACATGATTTAGTAATACTGAGCTGAATACAAGCTTTCTAGAGAGTTCCTAATTTCCGAGTAACCAAGCATAAGCAGAGATAGGGATTCATGCCCTCGAAAAAGATTTTACATCTTTATGCAGAAACATATTCAATTAAGCAACAAAATTTAAGGCTTCCATAAGTTGACATGGCTCCTAAATTAATCTGAAACATATTTGACAGATAAACTGGTGCAAATGTGAATAGCAGCAAACAACAAAATGGAGTCGGCAAAACAGCAAGCATATCTATAGGAAAAAAAGAGCAAGCATACCATAGAGCTAGGACTCATCAGCTCCAAATTCGTAGCGCCTGATAAACCTTCGAGAAGCACACGATCATCTATACCATAGCAGTGCACACATGAACTAGCACCACAGACCTTGCAAAAGTTATGTTCGTAAGAAGTATCCAAGCAATGATGTCCAATCCTAATTAATGCCGTTACCAATGATGGCATGATCTTAAGGAACGGAGTCCACCACAAACAATCAGCTAGTTCCAAGGTAACCAGACCTGGTGCAGAAATAAAAGACCGGGTGAACTTGGGCAGAAAATATGCATCTCTATCCTTGGGCAGAAAATCCGCATCTCTGATTCTTAGAATTCGTAATGATTTCGGGAAGTCAGTCCCAATGGTGACTACAGATTGGTCAATCTCCAACTCCTCGAGTGACTGACAGCCCGAAACATCTAGAGAGGAGCCATCATCGGACCCAACACGATAAAGATACAACCTTGTCAAGTGCTCAGAGACGAGAGCACCACCTGATAGCGGCAAACCATCTACACAATTCCAGACGTCGAATCGAAGAACCCTCACTTTGCATGATACCACATAACGGAGCCATCGCTCAGCATCTCGGTGAAACTCATCCGCACAATCACCTTCAGCAGAGATGTCACATTCATCCAGGGGTGTTGGGTCACGGTAACGAAGCAGGCTATTGACAAAACCAGCACTGTACCAGCTGCTGTCAATACGAAGGGATGGCACGGACTTCCAGAGGTTGCGCCAGCGAGTGGCGAGCACGCACGTCTGCACTGCTTCACCGGAGGGCAGGAACGACAGCACCAACTGGATCAAATCGTCAGGGAGCACGCTCAGGCGGTCCTCGACACCAGGCACGGCTGCTTGGTTGTCACCCATGTTGCGGAGCCTCCTAGGCAATTCGTCGAACAGGTGTCCTGCGCCCAGGCTGCAGAGGTTGTTGACACTGAATGAGCAAGACAAACTACCATACAGAAATATATAAAAGTTAACAGGATTTGAGCAATATGCAAAATACAATCAGCTAGCGCTCTAGTCTGATAGTCTCACTAAAGATTCAGAAGTAAAGAGGGCATATAAGCCGAGCAATAAAATAATTTCTTTAACCTTCAATCTGCCATTCTCTCTCTTCACAAAACTCTGCTGCTGCAGATAAGAGTACGTGTACAAGGAGGCAGTATGCCAAATAGAAGAGCTGGAAGAAAAGCTCACCAGACTAGACCGGCGGTATCTAGAGGAATCACGATGGGACGCCAAGGCGGGCAGCAATCTGAGGCGGCCGGCGACTCGGCGAACAAGGACGAACTGAAGCACCGAATCAATGCGGAGCAGCGCAAAGAACCGACAGCTCTGAGACAGTGCAGAAATCCAAGGGAGCAAGGTCGGTGATGGACAAGACGACTTGGCCGGCACCGTCGGATCGGGCAGAGCTGCTAGCTGAAGAAAGCGAGGTGGAGCAGAACACTGGCGACGACGACGTCCGGCCGGTGTGGCCGGCGGCGGCGGAGGCAGTGGCTCTGCTGGATTCAGTGGAGTGGGGACTAGGTCGATGGGGAATGAGAAATAGCAAATAAAATAATGAATGAAAATAAAAGTCCAGGCCTGATGCGGTCGTACCCACAGTGGACCCCACCTGAAAATATAGCAACGATTTCCCAAGGAAATGAAAGGAACATCATTTTCTGGCAACAAACTGGACATCATTTTTTACACAGTTTTGATGGGTAACCGAAAAGCGTCCAGTTAATTGTGAAATTATATCAACCCTCACACATTACCTGACTTACTGACGGGGAGATTTCAGTGAAAATAGATCACTTGATAGGTTTTTAATCGAAATAGTGCCCAAATCCTGAGTTAAACAATATGTAGCTTTTGAAATGGAGGCTTGGTTTAGAAAAAAGAAAAGTTGAATCTACATGGGAATATGTACAAGCTAGGGTTGATGTTCCGACTCGAAAGACAAGGTTTAATACTTAGGAAACTCTACGGTCCCAATTTAGCATTTAGCAATTCTTGACAGAAAAAGAGTACAAGAGATTCCAATTATGAGAGGAAAAAAATATATACCAGAAGCTAATCCAAACACAACAGAGAACATACAAGAATTACTATAACCCTTTCACGACCAAATTGAGAAAATTACCAGTAAGCAACTTAGCACTCACACGTACACAATTGCATAATTTATCGTGGCAAACTTATATGCAAATTAAGATGATGCTGAGGATGCATGCTGGAATGCAGTTTTGAAAGTGTGTCACCTCAATTTTCTGAGACGTTACGGCGGCGGGAGCTAGAGATGAACAATAGAAACCCAAGAATCGCACCGCGCCACGTTACGTAGCTCTCTTCGCCGGTTCCGGTGGCCATGTAGAAGGCTGAGTGCTCAGACTGGTCGGTGGCGGACAGTGCTCAGTGGTGTTGGCTCTGTCGTCCTCGACCGCTTCATCGAGGAAAGCACAAAGTGATCCCTCCGCTAAGAGCATCTTCACCGTCGTCCCTCAGTTGACCCCCAAAGGCCCAATAGGGTCCGGACCCAAAAAAAACGGACACAGCGGCACCCCCAATATTACGGGCCTAGCCAATTTGTGTCCGGCACCCCTCGCATTTCCGGCGGCGCCTGCTGAGCGTCCAGCCTTTCCCGGCTTCCCATTTATTTTTCTACTTTTATGTGCATTGTGAAGATAGAAGTACACTCTTTTGTGGATAAATTTCGAATGCTAAATGTCCACTTATTTGAGGACGGAGGGCAAAGGTAGCTAGTTTTACATAAACCATCCACAAAAGTTAGTTTTGCAAAACAAACTAATTTTAATGGATTTTATAGTTGAAATATGAACCAATTCCATATTTGAAATTTTTAATTGATTTTTAAAAAGTTGGAAACTAACGGTGTTATTGTATTCTAGTATTCCCAATGTTTCCAGAAAGGTATAATTTGTAAATTTTGGATAAATAGAATAAAAGATATGAATTTTATTTAAAACAATTTTTTGTTTCAGACTGACACATCAACTTCGGACCGTATGTGGACATATTAAGATGGGCCTACTATGTAAAAACCACATTTCAAAATGTCAAAAAATATCAAACAAAAATTCCGAGTATACATCCATTTATTCTTGTATGTAAAAAAAGTTTCAGAAAAAATAAACATTTATGGGACCTATATTAAAAGACAAATTCTTGTGTTCTAAAATGATTTTATTGAGACATCCTTTTGTCTTTTTTACACGGGCAATAAAAAATGTCTTTTTTGCGAGACTTTTCGCGCGGACATAAAAATCTCATATATAAAAACGAAATTTTTGTTTTGAATTTTCTGGAAAAAATAATGCATTTAAGATTTTATTTCATAATGTATGTATCTAGATCTATTAGTCAAAACTTCATATCCCTATATAAGAGGAACAAATTTAAGGGCCATGGATGAAAAGAGCCTAATTCCGGCAGTGAGGGTTTCTTGGGGTGCAGCTCCTCCTCCCGAAAAACATCCCTCGTGTACAAATAAAAACATGATCTACTTATATAAAAATAACCAGGAAGTGAGGTGAGCTCGTCCCCATACATACATGTGAGCAGGACGCCAGGGCCGTAGGTCGACTATGGAGGGAATATCTAGTGATCTCAACCCTTTAGATGCTACAAATAGTACCACTAGAAAATATAATTTTGGATGTGTCCAAAAATTATACAAGAAAGTGGGAGTGTCCATAGAGTATATGTCCACAACCTACAAATATTTCAGTTTGAAATTCAAAATGGATATAGGAAACAAAAAAGACAAATTTAGTACGAATAGTGTCATATTTTTATTTTAGCTTTTTATGACACTAGGTGACACTATTCATGTTAGATTTGTCGTTTTTATTTCTCAATGGTTATTTCAAATTTGGACCTGAAAATTGTGGAGACTATAAACACATACTTCACGAGCGCTCACACTTTAATTTTTTGACAGATTTAAAAATGGTTTTATACTGGTAGCATTTGTAGCACTCATCGATTCTGCCGACAGCGTTTCAAGTCGGGGAGAAAAAACGGTGGCCGTGCCAACTGCCGAGAGCGTGACTCCGGTGAGCCAAAAGCGACGGCCCAATGAGACTGCGGTGACAAGGCAAGCGGCCTACGTGGCAGACACTCTGGTCCAACGGAGACACGTGTCACAAGCCCGTCTTAAACTCTGGGATGCACAGCATCGCGCCATCATGGTCGCCCACCCCCTCGCCGACCGTGCTCCATTGACTCCCCGCTCAACCTTGGACATGGCCGAATCCGCCAAGATGGCCAACGGCGAGTCCTTCGGCGAGGACACGCTCCCCGGGGTGCTCCGCGGCTTCGTCGACGGCGTCTGGTCTCCCGGCGCCAGCGGGGACCCGCTGCTGCGGCGGATCCGGTCGGCGTCCTGGGAGAGCGCGCCGCGGCTGCGGGGGGCCTCCAGGAACTCGCTACGCGACCTGCTCGCCTGGACCAAGCAGGGCACCGGCCTCCGCGCTATCCTCGTCATCTCGGTGCGTTCTTTCGTTTTTTCGATCCGTCCACCAAATGAATAAATGATACTCCTTTTTATTTTCGCATTCGTTTGTGCCAACGTGAACTGTATCGTAGCTCATTACTGGCCGTGTAGATGCATCCCTAGTAATTTGCTTGTGCAAATTTTTGGTCGACCAAAGAATGGGTACGGTGGGAATTGGCCACCATCCCTATTATGGCTAAGTTTTTTGTTACCTTTGTCGTAAGAATTTGCCGAATGCCAGACAGATTAGAACGTCAACAGAAAGAAAAGTTGAACCAAATACGAACTGAATGACCCTTCAAATGAATTTAGCTACTGGACAGTAAGAAAAACATGGTCTAACGTCTCAATTGCATCATAGGAATAACGATAATTTCTCCTTCCCATCATCCTGTTGTCAGAATTTCATCAGTTAGTAACGTATTTCTAGATACTAATCAAAGAAAGGTTCTGTTTTGTAGACCCACTTTGATATTCCACAAGAACTTCTGTTTGGACTAAATACCAGAAAGTATTTAAGCTTTATACGTACAGCTCATTGTGTACCCTCAAAGTTGTTTGTTAGCACTTATGGTCGGAATGAAATATTCAAGTTGCACAGTGAATTAATTACCTTTATTTCATTCGTTACAGGTTGGAACGATTACGCTGATATCACTCACTGGCCTGCTCATTTTCATGTCCTTCCTGCTGGTTGCGACCACTAATGCCATCGTTGTTTCAGTCCTTATGTCCTTGGCAGCTGCTGGAGGATTCCTGGCTCTGTTCTTCGCTTGCTTAGTTGCAGTGTATGTCGGAGCAGTATCAGTTACGATATTCGTTATTTCGGCTACGGTTATCTCGGCAACTGTTGGAGTCATGATTGCTACAGGTACAACATCTCTCTGTCTCTTAGTTTGTTGGCAGCAAATTATTTTAAAAATGTGGATATTGATGCTTCATATCCAAAGAAGTACTCCCTCCGTTCCAAATTAATTGACTTGCTTTTGTCCAAATATGGATGTATCTATACTTGTTAGGTGTCTAGATACATCCGTGTGTAACCAAGTGTGTGTCAATTAAATCCGAACGGAGGGAGTAGATGTCAAATAATTGCGTTGAATTGCTGCTTCCTGAATGTGTATCTACTAATTTTTTACGAGAAAAATCATATGCCAATGCCACTAACTGTATGTTTTACCTGGGCTACGCTAACGTCATAAACCTCCTGCAGGTTGGATTGGATTCTTTTGGACGATTTGGTTTGCTGCAAGGAAGAGCATGGACCTTACTAAGCACTCGATCGGCATGACATCTTCAGCTGTGCGATCATATTCGACTTCTCGGCATGCGAGGCAGAATCCCACGGACTGAGATGGCCTGTGTGGTTCAGCTCCAATGCGTGTGTACTATCGGACGTTGTATCTTCCTGACTTCCTCGATGCATCTCTGTTGTGTTTGCTTCCTGAAGCTTTGCCCTTCCCTTGTGAATATTGTGGCTTGTATAGTTGTATAGTAGCTTTTGGAAGATCTTGAAGGGTGGAGGACATGCGACGTAGCAAAGAACTACGTTTACCTATATATTAGTCCGATTTGGCCTGAATTATGGCGTCTGAACTTTTCTGGCAGTCTGTGTATATATACTCGAGTAGCCAATATGCCAATTATGGGTTGTGATGTAATCTTCTGGAATAAAGCATGGTGTTGTTGTGCTATAAATGTACATGTATTTGATGATTGTGTTGAATAGTGCAGAATTGCATAGAAGATGGACTGGGGTCTGGGGCCAGCACCTCAAGTACATAACTAATTGACACCATTATTCCATCCCAGGGAAAACACAGGAGAAGCAGGAAACGTCAATTAGATCAAACAGATATATATTATGCACACAAACACATGGATCACATGTAGCAATTTAGGAAACAGATATGTGCTGCCGACGAACGAGAGGAGGAAATTAATAATAGTACACCAATATTTAGTTATACTTTAACGGTGTATGTGGCATCTTCAACGTGATGTTGTCCCTTTTTTTTGTTCTTGTTGTGGCGTTTCCCCAAATTTGTGGGCGACGCTTTCTGACATGGTGGTTCTACAGAACATTCTCTTTTTTGAGAGAAGGGCCCAGCAGTCATTTGGTAGCAAGAATATTGCCGGCCCAACCGGTAGTATCTCTCGGCTTGTAGTTTGACCCAGCCAATTCTAACTGAAATGTCGTCGTTGCTGGGCCATTAAAAGGGCTCTTTGGTCCACGTGACGTACATTCTCCATGGTTGCTGGCCCTTTTGTTCTTTTGAAGGAAAACATATTTCCTTCTTCCCTCACAAGAAAAAAACATAATTCCCCATTTAAAGGAAAAAACAAAAACTTCCTTGTGAAACAGTGACACATCTAGGTTTGAGTGCGACTTCTTTGACCCAAGGGAACAAACATCGTCTAGAAAAGTCCATCTGGATGAATCGTTTTGGTAGACTGTAGTTTTCAGTTTTTAGAGGAGATGAATCGGAAATTTGTAAATCCACAATGAACTCACGAAACCACAAAGTTTGAGAATGAAGAACGCCTTTTAAACTTGAGCAGAAAAAAACGGAGATAATGGATTCATCATCCGTGCATGTAAGGAACTGCCAGAAAGGCCAACGTTTGAGCAAAAGTCGCTAAAAATATTATAATGCATGTTAACAGTTTTACCGAGGTTAAACGAGCAAACTCACGAGTTTAGCGAGACAGGCCAAGTTTTATTTGTGGACTCATTTATTAAACGAGTCGAGTCGAACTAACTCGTGAGTTGACCAAGCTTAACGAGTGGAGCCGAGTCGGTCGGCTCGAATTTCAGGCCTAATGCTGCATGCAGAACAGCCGACGGGAAGACAGCTACCGATCGATAGACACAGAGGTCGGTTAATTTGAGGTTTTGCTCCAGCTCTCTTCTTCTGTCCGAGTGCACTGATTTCAAAGAGTCTTTTCGTTATACACTGTATACACAATCAGACTATTTCTCTCGAAATGATGCATGAGTGGTACCATGCATTTTCACGTACGTACGCGCGTGCCGCGAAGGCTAGTCAGACCAGTGACGTACGAAAAAGTTGAAGCTGCGTGTACCCTGCGTAGCTGCACAGCCATGCATCACCGGAGAATCTTCAGCTGCCGCACCGCACGTACACGCGAGTTGCCGGCTCGCCGTACCTCGTCGGCGGTACACTTGAATTTTGGCGTGGAATCGTACGTGGCGCGCCACGGCAGGCAGTCCGGCAAAGGTTGGTGATACAGTCCCGAGTCTCCGAGTCCGACGAATGTTTGCTTCGATTTTAGCTACTGTAGTACTGTGGCAAACTGGCAATGGCGAGCATCGACCAGACCAACATGCGTCCTTGCCCATGTGATGTGAGCGTGCATACGCGGTGCCCTGGGCTTTTGGCGTTTGGACCGACCCGCTTGGCCTCACGCGCTCGCCGGAAACCACCACCACGTGCCGCCGGCCGGCCATCCGTCCGGGCTGACCCTGCTCCATGCGTCCCAAGCTGCGCTCCGGCATCAGGGGCATGCTCCAGTCCAGGTCTGCAAGATGCTGGCAGAGCAGCTGCATGCATGCAGAGCACGGGATGTTTACTACTATTAGCTAGCTGGCGAGGTCAAGAAAAAGTTGAAATCTCAGGCAGGCAGGCATCGAGCCGGCCGGTAGTGCAGGCAACAAAACACAGCTCGTGCTTCATCGTACGGCAGATAGTATTGTAAAACTGCGTGCATGGACCCTGCAGGGGCTCGTGCTTGACAAGGTCGGTAGATTGATTCCTGCATGCAGATGCAGCCTGTGAGTGTGTGTGTCTGCTCGATCTCGTTCTTGTCCGCTCCAAGAACAAGGCCGGCCCCGGCCATATTCCCCACGCACGTAGATGAGCCTGCCGCCACGACCCGAGCTCCATTTTTATACATTACCTCTGTATTTTTTTTGTAATTTGATGATTTTTGTGTTATAAATCTTTTGTACTTGGACGGGTACGACAATCATGAGTGTTTCGACAGATTAAGTGTTCTTTCTCGGGACTTCAGGTCAAAAAATAGTATACGTGCTGAATTTCTAAGCTACCGATATGCACTTTGCAGGTAGCACCCGTACGTCCACCTCTTACGTCCGATTGTGTCGAGTGTGCGGCTACAAGAATGTTCTACCTGCAAGTCAGCTACAGTACCACGCTGAGCTGCACCTCAACAACCGCACGGCTCTTCCACTGCCTGACGAGTGCAAATCAAACACACACACACGCTGACGCCGGCGGCCGGCCGGAATTAATGGACACGACCACAAACCATATCTAACCAGCACCGCACTGTGCATGGAAGAAGAAAGAAAACCCAACCACACGAGAGCTGCCTGCCTGCAGCTACAGTCACCTGGCGAGATTCCCACGGCAGAAAAGTTCTCCTCAGCATATGATATTCTCTATCCACAAATAAGCTTTCGACAACAAGTACTCCCTCTGTGCACAAATATAAGAATTTTAGACTTTTTTTAAGTAAACTAGATACATACTCTAATGAGTGGATCTACACACAAAAAGTAGACTAGATACATACTAAAGTAGATGAACCTACTAAACACTAAAACGTCTTATAAAAATGAACGGAGGGAGTATTTGATATATCGCCGTCCGGTCATGGAATGATGCAAGCCTACTAGCGCGTATGCAGATCGATCTACCAGCAACACGACAACACGAAAACCAAAACGAGGAAGTACTAGCCAATAGATTCGCACGTACTGGACTCGAATCGGTACTCACGAGCAGCTCGTTTAACTCGTTCAAATTTGAAGTGTAAATCTATCTATACACTAGTGGCAAGCTGTCAATACGTTTTGTATCGATAATGGTGTAGAGATTCTATCTTTGAGCATTGATCTACCCTTTAACTAGATATGTGAAATTGTAGCATGACCATCTTTTATTGTTCAGAATTAGTAAGAAAGTTATTAGTTTTCCATATACGAGCATGCTAAAACACTTGAAATGCGTTAAACGAGTTAAACAAGCTACACGTGAGCTACTCACGAGTAGTTTGGTAAACAAACGAATTCAGATTTAAAACTCGGCTCGACTCCTGAGACATCGACTTCGATCCAATCCGAGTCACAAACTACTTACTTGTTTAGCTCACGAGTTTAAAATTTTAATTTCACCTTGACACAACAATCAAGCGCGCGTAAATAGATCTCCAATTAAATTACTTCGTAGCTAGTATGTGAATATGTCACCAAATGATCGTGTCTTATTCACGTGCTAATCGATGTCTCAGTGCTTGTAAAGTTGTAACATACTAATTTATATATGATCATGTTCCTTTTTCTCATGCACTAGTAGAAAAAGGGCTTTCCGTTCGGCCCTTTTGTCCCGACCATTATTGGAACCGAGACTAATGGGATCATTAGTCCCGGTTCGAACGGCCAGGGCGCCAGCCAGGTTTAGTCTCGGTTCGTAGGGGACCTTACCAACCGGGACTAAAGGGTTGTGGCAGGCAGTCACAGAGGTGGGTCCCAGCGCGAGACCCTTTAGTCATCTTTAGTACCGGTTCATGATACCAACCCGGACTAAAGGTCCCGCATTTTTCATTTAATATGGAATAATTCATATCTTTAAATTCGTAAATCGAAATTTAACAAATAAATTGTCTAAATCAATTAGAAAAATGAGAGGAATCCAAATATGACAACTATATCATCTTTTGGATCACAAAAATGCATTTAACTAGGCGAAATTACTTTCGAAAAATCGACATAAACTCATTTAACTAGGCGAAATTAGGTAGAAATCAAGAAAAATCCTAATACTTGGGGATTATTCATAAAATGTGGATTACTCTTTGTGAAATTAGTTGGGTGCCATTTTGCACCATATCTGTTTTGAAGGTTTTTTTTTACTCTATTTGATTTTTTCAAAAAAGCGGTCAAAATGGCCACCATGACCCTCCTCGAAAGAGGTCAAATTTTTTAAAACGATCGATGTTTCTGTGATATAAGTATATAACCACTAGTTGTGTATCTTAAAATGATTTTAAAAAAAATGCAGACCAAACTATCAAACACTTGTAGTTAAAATTTGGATTACTTTCGGAAAATCAGCATAAACTCATTTAACTAGGCAAAATTAGATAGAAATCAAGAAAATTGCTAATATTTGGTATTATCCATCAAATGTGAACTACTATTTGTGAGAATTAGATGGGTGCCATTTTGCAACTTATATTATGTACTTGGTTCATAAAAAAAGTCATTTTTGTCACTTAGAAAAAGGAAAATGATATTTATAAAAATAATTTGAAAAATCTCTTCGGAACCATCGCTTCCTATACCAAGATACACCTATTTGTTGAATATGAGAACTTTCTCACAAACTATGCTGTGGGAATTGCAATAACTTGGTCATTTGGCTTGAAACTTATAGATGTTTATACATGATAGACCTTTTTGTGAAGATTTTTTTAGCAATTTGTCAAAAATCAAGTTTATCATTTTTCATAACAACTAGTACACATAAAAGGGCTCCATGCCAGAGGATATCTTTTTTTTTGAGTTTTTTCACTTTATTAGATTTTTTCAAAAAAAAGGTCAAAATGGCCACCATTACTATTCATCGAAAGAGGTCAATTTTTTAAAAACTATCGATGTTTCTGTGATATAACCACTAGTTGTTTATCTTAAAATGATTTTAAAAAAAATTCAGACCAAACTATCAAACACTTGCAGTTCAAATTTGGATTAATTTCGGAAAATCAGCATAAACTCATTTAACTAGACGAAATTAGGTAGAAATCAAGAAAATTTCTAATACTTGGGTATTATCCATCAAATGTGGACTACTCTTTGTGAGAATTAGATGGGTGCCATTTTGCAACTTATATTTTATACTTGGTTCATTAAAAAGTCATTTTTGCCACTTAGAAAAAGGAAAATGATATTTATAAAAATAATTTGAAAAATCCCTTCGGAACAATTGCTTTCTATACCAAGATACACATATTTGTCGAATATGAGAACTTTATCACAAACTATGCCGTGGGAATTGTCATAACTTGGTCATTTGACTTGAAACTTATAGATGCTTATACATGGTAGACCTTTTTGTGAAGATTTTTCTGAAACATTTGTCAAAAATCAAGTTTATCATTTTTCATAGCAACTAGTACACATAAAAGTACTCCATGCCAGAGAATATATTTTTTTGAGGTTTTTCACTTTATTTGATTTTTTTTAAACAGTCAAAATGGCCACCATGACTATTCATCGAAAGAGGTCAGTTTTTTTAAACTATCGATGTTTCTGGGATATAACCACTAGTTGTTTATCTTAAAATAAGATTTTAAAAAAATCAGACCAAACTATCAAACACTTGTAGTTCAAATTTGGATTACTTTCGTAAAATCAGCATAAACTCATTTAACTAGGCGAAATTAGATAAAAATCAAGAAAAATCCTAATACTTGGGTATTATCCATCAAATGTGGACTACTCTTTGTGAGAATTAGATGGGTGCTATTTTGCACCATATTTTTTGTACTTGGTTCACAAAATGGTCATTTTTGTCATTTAGAAAAAGGAAAATGATATTTATAAAAATAATTTGATAAATCCATTCAGAATCATTGCTTTCTATACCAAGATACACCTATTTGTCGAATATGAGAACTTTATCACAAATTATGCCGTGGAATTGTCATAACTTGATCATTTGGCTCCATGCCAGAGATCGATGTTTCTATGATGCAAAAGATGATATGGATGGCATATTTGAATTCCTCTAATTTTTCTAATCAATTTAGACATTTTATTTGTCAAATTTCGTTTTACGATTTAAAGATATGAATTATTCCATATTAAATATTATTAGATAACCACTGTTTTTTATTTTAAAAATATTATTACATAATCATTGTTATTTATTCAAAAAAATATTACATAATCATTGTATTTATTCAAATAAATTTTAAAAATTTAAACAGCAAAAAAGTGTAACATCATAACTCAGGGGTTAATATGATTGATAGGATACTATTATCAGTAAGTTCTAACTTCTCATTTGGAAGCTAATTTGGAAGGAACTCAAAAGTTAAGCGTGCTCGGGCTGGAGGATGGGTGACCGAACGAGAAGTTTGACCAGGGTAAGCACTTTGACCTGAGATTAAGTGTATAACTAGTTATTAAGTGTGTGGCTAAGTAAGAAATTTCAGAATAGAATTAGCAATATAATTAAGACTAGAATTGAGAATAATTGAGAATAGAATTGAAAATAAAATTAAAAAAATTCCCGGTACCTTTAGTCCGGGTTGGTAATACCTACCGGGACTAAAGGTTCTCCACCTGCCCACGCACAGCTCCGCCCACGTGGCGGTTGACAAACCGGGACTAAAGGCGCTCCAAAAACGGGACTAAAGACCCGTTTTCCACTAGTGATGTCACGCCTGCACCCTTTATGTTCATAGACGTGCGATCGTATGTCTCAATCGCTGCCATGGCATCGATCGCGTGTAGGACTTCACGTATTGATATTAGTGTAAGGTCAAACACCGAGGATACAAAATTAATTAAATCACCAAACCGTATGTCTCGTTGACAAAAGGCATGCCAAAAGTACCCGAGAAATCACGATCATACCCTCCGAAAGCGGATAGAATGGTCTAGTTCAAAATAAAGTAGTGCATAATAATCCACCTTGTCGAGTTTTCTAGGAAGAGCTGGTGGAGCAGATGAACCATCGGAAAGTGGAAATTGGAAGAACAAAAAAGAACATGTCGTCGTTTCTCTCTTTTTCCCTTGCGAAAATCGCACAAGCCAATTGAAGAAACCACAAAGGAAGGGTAGAAAAGAAGCCATGTACTGTATTGATTAGATTTCTAGACAGGTGTTTCGCCTTGTCTATCTCGTCCATCGACGTCCTAGCTATAGCTTAGCTACTCCCGGACATGTAGCTTGTCACTTCCATTAGTGTAAGGATCTCACCATCAATAATCCCGCGTATGGAAAGGATCTCCTCATCTTCTCATGATGTGTAGCTGCCCACTAAAATTCAGCTAGCTTGACAAGTTCGTAGACTCGTACTATATGTTTCTTTTTCATTGAGAAGTTATTCTCAAGTATGTTCTCTTTTGCATGAAGTATGTTTATTAGTATAGTGATGCAATGAAATACTTTAACTCGCTTATTGGGTGTTCCACTTGTGCCCCGGCAAATGGGAAGATGTCACCCTCCTTAATTTGTGGTTCTTTTTAAAGAATGCGGTAGGAGAAGGCCCTACAACAGTTTTGTTTTGAAATAATAGAAACCCAAATCTGCGTCTGTTAGGAATTGAACCTGTGGCTGAGTTGTACATTCCTTAATTTGTGGTTCAGTGCACTATTTTGAGGCGAGTCCCGCAAGAAAACTTCTCGATGTGCAGTTGCAAAGATGAAATTGTGAGTATATAGTGGCATCGGTGAGTTTTCGAAAAAGATCATCACCAATTTATTTAACCGTGTTGGGGAGAGGCGAAGATGCGGTCAAGTCAACTAGGCAAAGGTGCTGCGGGCTCTCCAGATAATCTGCAACTTCGAGTTTGTAGTGTGAGTGTGATAGGGCGGTGAGCTAATGTCCTTTTGTAGCATTCATTGGACCACCGTAAAAGACATCCGGTCAACACATGGTGGTCAGTTCTAGGTGGATTCATGGATACTTCATGCCCTAAACCCTTTGAACTCATGTCAGTTGTGTTTAACAAGTTTATCTTTTGTTGTAATACACCTCCACAAATATACCATGCAAAGACTTTAAGCTTTACTAGTATCTTTATTTCCAAAAAAAAACTTATTATCAACTGGCACCACGGGATGAACCAATGCTCTATACATGAAGATCACAGAGAATTTCCATTCTCACGTAGACTCATTAGAACACATATAGCGTATTAGAATAGGGATTAGGATTAGGGATCATCTTGTACTCCAAGCCTATTGGCTTCTTGGCACGCAAGTCAGCCGCCCTATTAGGGCATTCCACGTCGCAACACTACATCCACGTCGCAACACTACAAAGGAAAATATTTTTTTGACAAATCACTTTCGTCATGTATAATCCAATTTTCGTCGACGATTACATTGGGGTGACGAATTTTGATTGTCATGGGGTTCGTCACAGAAGCCCCGTCATAAAATATCGGGGGTGACGGTATGCACTTTTTCGTCACTGTGAAATGTTTGATAGTGACGATGGGAAAATCCGTCAACGTTTAGGGTTAATCGTTGACAGCCAGGTTTGTCATTAAATATTGGAAATTTCGTCACTATCTAATTGTACGAATCCTTTATATCATAAGGGGTGTGTTGGTCTAGCGGTTAACCATAATCCATTTCTTTGCGGTGGTCTTGGGATCGAATCCTTTATTCTCCAACTTTTATTCTGTTTTGTTGTAATTGCCTCGCTGCATTCATACAAAAAATGTTTACCGTTTCCGATAATTTCATATGGTGCTATGTGGTGCGCTGGTTAGCTAATAGCTCTAACTTGGTGGAGGTCTTGGGTTTGAATCCCTTATCCAACTTTTATTCCGTTTTGTTGTAATTGCCTCGCTGCATGCATACTAAAAATATGTTCCATTTCCAATAATTTCATATGATGCCATGTGCTGCGGTGGTTAGCTAATAGCTCTAACTTGGTGGTGTTCGAATCCTCCTTTGTGCACTTGTTTTTTACATATGCAAAATGAATGCTATATATGGCAGGCTGGTCCTACATGTAATTGTGAGTTTCTAGTATTGAGATCTAAATAAGAAAATATATGACATGTGGGTCCGCATACCACAATTTTTTCTAACTTATTTTTATACATACCAAGTGGGTCTCGCATGATATTAAAAATTGCGCACATTTTTTCCATCACTAGTTGGTCCGACATGATATTCAATGACGGTTTAGGTGCACCACGATCTTAATTCGTCATCTATTTTGACAGCCCATCCGGATTGGATAATAGGTGACGATTTACCCCTACTAAAGCATGACGAAAAATAAAACTGTCAAGCATTAACGTACATGCGTGACGCCAGATGAAAATCGTCACCTAATAAGACCTGTCCATGGCGGTACGTATGGAACTTTGTCACGCGGCTTTTCGTCACAAAAAATCCCTTTTCTTGTAGTGCAAGCCTGGGTCCCATCAAATCTAAACCGTCCATGAGATGCATCGGAAAGAACTTTATGGTGTGATTTTCAAAATCGGCTTAGAAAAGCCCGGTCAATTAATCTTTCCTCCAACACACTCTGAAAATGAAACGTTTCTCGGAAGAGTGGTGTGCTTAAAAACCATATGTGATGCACGTAGCAGCTTGTTTTGTCTTCACCATTTGATATTCTCCTTCAGCAAATAAGCTTTCGACAACAAGCATTGGAACCTAGAAGTGGTTAAACCGACAGGTGAACATATATAACATAAACTACCAATATGCATGCAAGTGAGTACACGCAGATTCATAATTTGATATATCAATCGCCGTCTGGTCATGGGATGATGCAAGTCTAAAAGTGCACAGATCAATCTATCAACAACACGACGACGCGAACCCAATCGAGCAAGACACATGGCCAGTAGATTCGCACGGGACAGCGATCGATCCGCTTAAGCAAGATTTCCCTTTAAATTCCAGCAAACTCGATCTGTACTTCCTGTCTCCGGCCGGTGTCCATGTCTTACTTTCTCAAATGACGTTGGAAACTTGGAATAATCGTGCGCGTGCATAGGGACAAGCACATGATCGATGTGGAAGAACATACATCATCTGACTATCATGGCTTGCTTTTCAACAAAACAAAAATCTAACTCACGTTCCTTTTTGTAATGTCACGCTTAGTTGTATTATATTATTCTACTACCACTTGACGATTGCAAGTCTCTGTCACTGCCTTGTCATGGTCGTCGATCCCTCCTAACGTAAGAACAACACATACATAGAAAACTAATCACCAAACCCTTTTTGTCTCGGTTGACAAAAGGCTAGCTGGTTCAAAAGTATATATATGGCCCCCTTCTTTTCAGCTTATTTTCCAGATTCTCCCAGAAGCTACCATCCATCAGCTTCTCCCAGAATCTCGTTTTTTAAATTTGTTTAAACTTCTAAATAAGTATTGGGAAGAATATCTGACAAGTCACTCTCATTCCATCCAAAAGCGGATAAAACGGCCTATTTCCTAATAAAGTAGTGCAATATAAACCAGTTTGCCGAGTTTTCTAAGCAAGAGCAGGTGGAGCAGATGAACCACCGGCCGGGAAGGGGAAAATGGAAAGAAAAAACATGACGGCGTTTCTCTGTTGTTCCTTTGCGAAAACAGCACAAGCCAAATTGAGGAACCAGAAAGGGAAGGGAAGAAAAGCAGCCATGCATAGATTAGATTTCAGAGAGGCGTTGCCCTGTCTGTCTCGCCCGTCAACCTAGCTGTAGTTTAGCTACTCTTGGACAATGGACATGAACGTAAGATCACGCTGCCCTAAGCTGTTGCTTCTATTAGTTAGTGCAAAGATATCACCATCACTGACATGTGTGAACAAGACATACAAGACCTCGTCTTCTAATCATAAAGTGTTAGCTGCCCACCAGTTCTTAGCAGCAATGTAGCTTCACCAATACGTGCAGTTCGTATATATGGCAGATAGGCAAAGGACAGTGATGTTCAACATATGTTTCCTTTTTGCTGAAAAGTTGTTCTCAACATATGGCAGAGGACTGTGATGTAACCAAATGCTTTCCTCACCGACTGAAGCTTGCATACACCGATGCCGCGGCCGGCAGGAAGATGCCTGAAACGCTACTGCTAACTAACACAATATACAATGTGGTATGCATTTCATTTTGTATTGCTCATCTAAAAGATTCTAACTGAGTTACGTAGTCCAGAAGTTTATACAAATGTTCATTTCTAATCAGACACGAGAAACTACTATCAATATATTCATGTATTAGATCGTACACTTTAGAGATCTCTACCACGATATTAAGGATATTAAAATAGACTCGAACACACACACACGTGCATAGACACATAAGACTATACACTCTATAAGTTATGTAAATATGAAAAAATAATACATGGAGAACTTTTTACAACAAAAGATTTACATTTCTCATGACACATTTTTTATTGATAGATATTGGAATAATATAATTAAAAATATTATATATATTTAATATTAGAAAAATTCAAATATGGTTTACTATGACAACTAATTGATAGAAAACTATAGATGTTATGATTATGGTTCTGATAAAATTAATTCACATCTATACCTCTTATAAAGCAAAACCCCACTAAGTGCTTTTATTTATTTTTTATCTTAACATGCAAGCTATCCACATCATCCATGCTATTAGCCAATCAATTGTCCATGTCATTTCCACTAATACTTATTAATATACACATCATACATTCCTCCAACCATCTAGTAGTTCACATTAAAAGTATATAATACATACGCAATTCACGTCTATGAAAATTTGATAGTCGTATATTCATTTAATATGTCATACCTCTTATACCATTTTATTTACACGATGTAGTTTCTAAAGTGATACCCGCTGCAACGCGCGGGGTATCTTCTAGTTAACTATAAAATTATAGTATAAATATATCTATTTTAATTTAGCTGGGTCCAAAATAACTATAAAATTTTAGTATAAATATAGACCGTACACCTGTAATTTGTATCTAGGCTATACTGCGTATATCTGGTTCCAGTGTAACAGTAGTCCTAGTCTTAAGGAGGAGCAGGTCTACACTGCGCTGCATGTCCGCCCTCACGCCTATATCAGTACGGTGATCGATCAATGGAATACATAAAGAATTCCTCCAATCTTATTACTCCCTCCGTTTCAACTTAATTGACTTGCTATGCACCACATTTGGATGTACCTAGTAATAGTAAGTCAATTAAATTGGAACGGAGTGAGTACTTAACTAACCATGCATGCATGAGTATTGCATTATCCATCACTACATCATAGTATGTGATTTGTTCATAGTGTCATACTACGTTACTTCAGGACCGTTGGTTCAGTGTGCAATTACAAGTTTACAACCGTGTCCTTTCGTCTTCGCCGACAAAGCAAACGGGTTTAAAGGTGATCTTCACCATGATCGATGAGCCATGCATGATGCATGTGCAGTAGTACTACCGCGTACGGCGGGGTCAAGAAAGCGGTGGCCGATCACGCGAGTACGCGGCTCGAGACAGACCGTATACTACGTGCAGAGCAGCGGTAAAGCAAAAGACCTCAAGAAAAGTCTGCGTCATTGCGACCGTCCGTGCATTGTCCGACGGTGAAGATCGACCCGTGCGCAACGCAACGGACTGTGAGAGGACATTTGTTCAGCCCAGCTACAAAAAGGTCGGTCGATCGAGTCAAGATGTGGGAGATTTGGTTGGAGAAAAGGAAGAAAGAAAAATGTTCCAGGTTAAGGATAAAAATATATGCTTGCATGCTAGCTGCCTTTGCTGGTACACTTCGTCCTTCTTTCTCCGGAATAATAATGCTACGTCCAGGGAAATACTCCTAGTTGCAATCTCTAAATCAAGTTGCAGACTTGCAAGTCGGACAAAAATGAAGTGGATGCATGGCCGCCGTGAGCACTGGATAATTAGATAATAAACACCTGCAACAAGAAGCCTCCGTTCTCGGATTCGGCAATCAACGGGTTGAGAACCCTCTTCAGACTGAACTTGCCATCCATGACGGCAGCGGATGAAGCTTTGATTGGCTTTGCTGGCCCAGGGGGAAGCGATTTCCCGCCACCGACGATGCAGGACATCTCCGCTTGATCTGCTTCCCGATCCCTTGATCGTGCCGTGGAGTAGCGTTTTGAAGATATGACGATATATCTTTCTGAGAGAATAGATGGAGTAGGTTGATTTGGATACTCGCGGGGCTACTTTTCTTTTAGTAGGCCCTGCCATGTATGACTTTTTTATTTTTGGTCTCGACCGTATCATGTTTGCTTCTCCTATATCAATATAAAAGGCAAAGCTTTTGCCTTCGTTTCAAAAAAAAATCATGATTAATTCTAGAATATTGAACATGACAACAACATCTACTAACATGTGAAATACGAACATACTAGACGTACTACCCAACATTAAAAGCAGCAATACAAACGCCAACATATACATAATAAAACCGCAGTTCGGATTACGTCACACTTATCGAACGTTTGTAGAGGAAGCAGCAGTCGGTGCAGACAGGTTTACCGCGCCCAAAGCAGCGGTACGACGTCTGCGGAGATGATCTGCAGCTCCGGCTTGTAGACGACCCGTGGTGAAAGCGGCGAGCAATCGCGCGAATATCTTCCCAAAAACCTAATTCGTCCTCTCCAGTACAGGATGACAAAGGCGACTGGTTTTGGAGACCTGCTCTCTCAAACGCCGGCGCTCGGAATGGAGTAGACTACGGTGGCGGCGCAAGACACAAAGTGTGGCAAAATCTAAATTGAATTGGTGCAGTGTGTTACGGTGTACGCAGTGTAAATCAATATATAGTGCGGCTAGAAAAACTCTAACGGGTACAACGTGGTCTAACTAAGGCCGGCAATGGGTCGAGTATTGGGCGGGTTGACCTATTCCAGACCCATGCCCATATAACAAATGGGCGAAGGTCTCTGCCCATGACCCTACCCATGGGTCAGATCTTAGACCCATGCCCGTACCCATCGGGTCATCAGACCCAATGGGCGACCCATCGTGTCTGTAGGCAGCACATCAGTATATAATATTATAGCATTTCAAATAGCAAAATAAGCACAAACAAAAAATAGTCATGTACTTACGTACTGATTGCTCAAACAAACAACAAATCAAGTTCTCAGGAAACAACAAATGTACTGATTGGTAGTGGGCTATGATCATTTCTTACAACAGTACCCTGCATGTCAGCTAATCGGGTTGCCCATCGGGTCGCCCATGGGTAGACATGTCTGCACATACCCTACCCACGACTAATCGGGTTGCCCATGGGCGAAACCCATGGGTAAACATAGCGACCCATACCCTGCCCATTAGGGTCGGTGCCCATGGGCGGACGTGCCCATGGGCGGAATTGCCGGCTTGAGGTCTAACCATGTCGGACACGCATCGGCTCGGCTCATTCCCGCAACCCGTTGCGTTGTGACGAGTCGAGCGGCGGCGGCGGAAGAGGAGTCGTGCGCGAGAGACTTGTGTTCTCACATGCTTACCAAGTAGCACAACACTCTAGATTATAAGGTGGTGCAACTCTCCCTCAACTTTCCACATGTTACCAAATTTAGCACCTCCCACCACTTGCCATGCACATGGGATTGCTTATTTAAGTTGCCCACAAATGGGACCAAATTCTAACAGCGAGTACTGTACTAGTTAAGATGTCTCTGTCGTCTGGAGTTGAAGTAAGTACGTATTTTAATCTGTAATCACGTGGAGCAAGTGTACTGAACCACCAGGAGCAGAGAGATCAGCACGGTAATAAACAAATTGGGCAGAACTATACTAGGTGAATCTGCATAGTGCTAACTAGGGGAACCTGATGCATGCCCTCATCATTGCGTGGTGTCAGTCTTTAAACCGTCTCTGATCCGATCCGGAAATCCTGGGGTCCGATGTTAGAAACGGTAAGCACGATCCGACGCCAGGACGGCGCGGGTGGTGTGCGTATCATGATCGGATAAGGTCTCCTAGTTGTATAGGAATTAGACATCGAGTAGGATTGCTGATCCCTAGCTTTTACGTGTATAAAAGCTAGACCCCCGTGTAATCTCCTGTACCAGATTGAGACAGAACAAATAAAGCAAGGAAAATACGAGGAGCGATACGCGCCTCTAGCTATAAATCTGTTTCGTTGTCCAAGCGATTGGCGTCGTACGTTAAGCTAGCTAGCACTAGATCGATCGATCAATCGACCTGCGTGCTTGTGTGGTTGGCTTAATCGTACGAGTGTTGCCGGAACCAAACCGAGGAGCTTTGCTAGTACAAGCGTCGTCGACTCGCCGGAAAGTACTCGGCAGAATACGTCGCTAGATTGGGCCAAAGCTAACAATTGGTATCAGAGCCTGGTTAGATTCGTCCGTGATTTTCTGAAAGCACTAGAAGATCATGGCGATGGTGAAGCATGGCGAGAACTCGGCATCGGCACCGGTGGTGGAGACGGTGGGGGCGGCTTTGTATCCGCGCCTTGATCGCAAGGACTACGGGCTATGGGCCATCAACATGGAGGTGGCCATGGAAGCTCAGGAGATCTGGGAGGCTGTCGATCCAGGCGGCGAAGATTACGTCAAGGGAGGCGCGAAGTACACGAAGGATCGCCGGGCGTTAACGGCGCTCTATTCCGTCGTGCCGAAGGACGTGATGCAGCACCTCGTCGGAAAGAAATCGGCGAAGGATGCGTGGGAGACGATCAAGATCCTCCACCAAGGACATGCCCGCGTGAAGGAAGCGCTTCTTCAAACCCTGATGAAGAACTATGAGGATTTGAAGATGGAGGAAAGCGAGACGGTTGATCAGTTTGCCTCCCGTTTCGTCACCCTTATGAACGCAATCACGGGATATGGAGAGAAGTTGGATGAGATCAAGAACGTCAGAAGATTCTTGCGTGCCGCACCGGCGCGCTACATGCAGATCGTGACGTCGATTGAGCAGTGTGTTGATATGAATACTCTGACGATAGAGGACCTCGTCGGAAGGTTCAAGGCACACGACGAGAGGGTTCGTCTCAGTTTCGGCGATCCGAATCAGAATGAGCACTTGATGCTCACGAAGCAGCAGTGGATGACTCTTTCGAAAGAAAAGCAAAGAGGCTCCACGAGCGGCGGCAAGAAGGATAAGCAACGCCCAGCGAAAAAGTACATCGCTGAGCAGGACGATGATGAGCAAGAAGACGACGATGAAGAGGAGGAGGACAACGACGACACTCCACCGAGGAGGAACAAGTTTGACATAAAGAAAGTAAGGTGTCATAACTGTCGTGAACTCGGACACTTCAAGTCTGATTGCTGGAAACCAACGAAGAGGCAAAGGGCTCTCATGGCCCAGGAAGGAGACGATAGTCCGATGCACTTGATGTGCGAACTTGTGGACGAGGATGATCCAGTTCATCAAGTGGTGGCTAAAGAAACTGACACGCTTGTAGAAGATAAAGTTTGCCTTCAAGTTTCGGAGACTCGTGTCGATGCTACGGACACGGGAGGTGATTCGAAATCTCATGCCGACAGTACTGGTATGAAGGCGTACATGGCGCCAGAAGTCCATGATGTGCGGCGTAGTGTCGCGTCGCGGGAAAAGGGAGATATGAAGGCATACGTGGTGCCAGGAGTCCGCGAAGTACCGTGCGATGTCGCATCGCAGGGGAAAGAAGTGAAGGCGTACATGACGTCAGAGGTTCATGAAGTGCGACGCAGTGCTACGTCGCAGGTTAAAGGAGTGGCTGTTGAAAGAAAAGGCAACACTCAAGAAGCGAGGCGCAAGGTGGTGTGGCGGAAGAGAACCTCGTCAGCACCTCCACGCGCAGAAGAAGAAGCAGTAGTCCTGGACGCGTGGCCAGCAAGCCATGCATGCAGCAGTACGAGCCTAGCAGAAAGAGAGTTGGTTACCTCACGTGGTGTGGTAAGCCAATCAAAGCAAGGCTATGGTGCATCAGCTTGTTCTGGCAAGGTAGCAGATCGTGGAAAGCAGCCAAGTGTTCCTAGTAGCGATCAAGTAAGCAAAAGCAGAGGCAGACCATCTTGGCGGGAAGGATCTGCTGGTATTTCGGTCGGCCGGCCAGAAGCAGCCACGGCCGCGCGCGCTGGCGACACAGCGAGCCGAGCGGCAGAAACAGAGCAAGGCCCAAGCAAAGGACCAGAAAAGGTTGTCCAACCAGAGGAAGGTCCAGGGGTTAACAGCCCAGCAAGCAGGCCGGATGGAGGCAGTTTTTGCGCTGCTTCAACCCGACCAGAAGAAAGGAGGAGAGCGTCGTCGGACGCAGAAGAGTATGTCGCACCACCTCCAACAGCACAGGAGTTGATGCAATTACAACCGACATCGGCACGTATGCAACACGTGTTGAATTGCTATCCGAAGAAGGATGATCCGGTGAAGATGGAGCACGAAAAGCAATGTTTGCTCACCAAGGAACCGGCGAAATTTGTAGACACAGATACAAAGGAGTATTGGCGTGAAGCGTTGTCGTTGGCAGAAGAACGACAAGATGAAGGTGAGATGCACTTCGCGCGGCTACATTTGTTCAAGGTAATTATTCCGGAAGTGAAGCCGATAAAGTACTCAGAAGATTGCTTCAAAAGCACCGAAGCAAAGCTGATGTTTGAAGACGTTGACAAAAGGGAAGGTTGCCGTCAAAGTGAAAATGATTCGACGAAAGCAAAGTCGATGTCATGGATGCCACGAGAAGCGACGAAAGCAATGTCGAGGATGAAGACTGAAGCGGCGAAAGCAATGCCGAGGGTCACACCTACGCAAAGCGACAGACGTATTTGGGACCCAGGAGGAAGAGAAGCACAAGTCGTGCTTAGGGGGGTGAATGTTAGAAACGGTAAGCACGATCCGACGCCAGGACGGCGCGGGTGGTGTGCGTATCATGATCGGATAAGGTCTCCTAGTTGTATAGGAATTAGACATCGAGTAGGATTGCTGATCCCTAGCTTTTACGTGTATAAAAGCTAGACCCCCGTGTAATCTCCTGTACCAGATTGAGACAGAACAAATAAAGCAAGGAAAATACGAGGAGCGATACGCGCCTCTAGCTATAAATCTGTTTCGTTGTCCAAGCGATTGGCGTCGTACGTTAAGCTAGCTAGCACTAGATCGATCGATCAATCGACCTGCGTGCTTGTGTGGTTGGCTTAATCGTACGAGTGTTGCCGGAACCAAACCGAGGAGCTTTGCTAGTACAAGCGTCGTCGACTCGCCGGAAAGTACTCGGCAGAATACGTCGCTAGATTGGGCCAAAGCTAACATCCGATTCCTTGAATTTGAGTTTGAGGAGCGTCCTGTGTGTGCATATGGACTTGAGAGTTCAAAATTGTTCGAAGACCCTGTAGTGGCAATATTTTTCATGCGCACGTACGTACAGGGGAGATCTGAAATGCATGTGGTTTTCTCTGACAGATCGTCGAGGCAATTCTAAACGATGATTAAGTATCCCATCTCAGAGTCAACGTATTAGCCTATGATCGAGTGAGCAAGTAGAGAGAGGAAGGCTGAAACAAAAAACAACAACGTGGTTGGACTAGAACTACATCACTCGTGCGTGCGTGCGTGCTTGTACAAGGTCGTCGTTGACTGTCCGACTGAAGAAAATAAACGACGAGGAGATCCAAAGGCGGAGAATATTAGCTAGCTGACTCTTCCCGGTCGGGCCCAAAGCAGAATCTACGGGTGTGTTTGGTAGACTTGAATTATTTGGTACTGTTTTGGTGCTGTAATGTCATATTATTGTTGAAATCTGTCATATATTGGTGCTGTAATGTCATATTATTGCTGAAATCTGTCACATTTTGGTGCTGTAATGTCATATTTTGTCGCTGGAATTTATCATCTACTTCTGGAATGTCCTGTTTTCATGCTGAAATTTGCTACCTATTGATGAATGTCATATTTTGGTACTGTTTTGGTGCTGTAATATCATATTACTGCTGAAATCTGTCATATATTGGTGCTGTAATGTCATATTTTGTTGCTGAAAACTGTTTTGGTGTTTGCTGTAGATGGATGACCTTGAGGAGGAAGTTCCTGATGTTGGTGCTAAAGCCAAGAAGACCGGTAAGGTGATGAACTGGACCCCTCCTACGTCAGCTTGCATGATGCGATGTCTTGCCGGCATAGCAGCGAAAGGTGTGAAGACTGACAAAGAATTTAAAGAGATTCATATTAACCAAGCTGCAAAAGCCTTGACCGAACTTGTTGGTTACGATGTGAGTGCCACCCAAATCACCAATCATCTCCGCAAGTGGAAGAGTAGATATCAAAGAATTGAAAAACTGAGAGGTTTAAGTGGGGCACTTTGGGATGATGATAAAAAAATGATAACCCTAGAAGAGCAACATTAGTTGGGTCATACTCTGGTATGTATATTCATGCTGAAACCTGTCATTTTTCTTGCTAAAACATGTCATTTTGTGTTGAAACATGTTACATTAGTGTGCTGAAATCTGTTTTTTGATATTAATTTTAGGATACTCCTAAGGATACTGAATTACTCAACAAACCACTCATTAACTTTGATTATATGGAAGCTTGTTTTGCCAATAAGCTAGCCACCGGAAAGTTTGCAATGGGGTCGAATGAGGCTTTGGGAAAACCCACTGAACTGAATGGTGAAGGTATTGCTGCAGCTACTCCTATTATTTTGGACTTTGATCTTGGTGGTGTAGGTGCAACTACTCCTGCCACTACTCCTTCACCCACTGCTGCAAATAACAAGAGGAAGATGGCTTCTATGAGTGAAGAAGATGTACTTTGAATAGCAACATTTCTGATGCATTGCGTGGTGTTGCTGGTGCTATCAATAACACTTGCCATACCGAGACGCACCTAGATTTGTACAAGGCTGTTATGGACCTCTCTTTCGATTTGGAGAAACGTTTGGCTGCTCTAGATTACTTGACAGAGTACAAGGGTAATGGCCTTAATTTCGTGAACATGGATGTTCAAGTTCGTGAAGCCTCGTTTAAGCGCATACTAGAAAAAATCCAGATCTTGTTTGACTTGGAACTTGAGATATCATCTCTTTTGTAATGCTTATTAGTACTTTTCGATGTATGCGAACTTCCTAATATGGATTTATTACGGATGATCATATGGATTTATTATGGATGATCATATATTGCTGGAATGTTGTATTTTGGTGTTGGATTGTCTTATTTTCGTGCTGGAATTTATGATATATTGTTGAAATGTCATATTTTGGTCCTGGAATTTGTTATACTAGGCAAGATGGCGCGTCGACACGCCGCGCCCGTGTGTTAAAATGCATATTTAAAAATGTATGCATTTTAAAAATTGTTCAAATTTTAAAACTATTGGATTAAAAAAATCACATTTATTAGTTGTTTTGATTTTAAAAAATTGATAAATTTGGGAAATTATTTAATTGTTCAGATTTTAAAACTGTTGGGATTCAAAAAAAAGTTCACATTTATTAGTTGTTTAAAGTTCAAAAAATTGGTAAAATTGGGAAAGTATTTATATTTGAATTATTTTCATGCTTGCAAAATGCTTAGATTTGGAAGACATTTGTAAATTTGTAATATGTATCATTTAGCAGTTTTTTTTTTGGAAATTTGTTTAAATATCCTAAAATAATATCTCGCCGCACTCTTCGCAAAAACTCATCTGATAAAGATCAATTTTTATGTACAGTTGGAAAATATGGAAAACAAATTACATTTTAAATTTATCTTAGCGAAATAAGTATTGTTGAACAATTGTTGTTAGGAAATTGTTGTAAAATCATCCTTATAAGTTTTAATTCTACATGGATAGGGAGCAATAGTTATTTAAGTTAAAGTAACAACAAAATTTGTGTGGGATAAAAAAAGGGGGAAAAACAAAAAAATATGAAATACAATTTAGGGAATATTTAAACTGCGCATATTAACTTATTCGAGTTGGTATAATATGTTTGAGTTTTGTTTTAAATATTTAATTCAATTCAATAATCAGAGGATACACATTATATGATTATCTATTTAATTCAATTAAAATTCAATTCATAATTAGAGGAAATGAATCTGTATTTTCCTCCAAATATTAGTCGGATTTTCGAATTTAAAGTTGGCGACGTTCTAAAATTGTCTAAGCTGGGAAATCATTGAAATTGGGAAAAAAACCATTTTGAAAATAGTCGGATTTTGGAGATTGCTCAAATTTGAAAATGGTTGTAATTCAAAAAGAGTTTATGTTTTGAAAACGTTTAGATTTTAAAATTTGGTTAAAGTGGAACCGTATTAAGGCATGAATTCTTTTGTCGTTCATAAAATGATCGGATCTGAAAGAATTTTAAAATTTATGGAGGTCTTAAATTTGAAATTTGGATTGAAACGGCATACGCCGCGGTCGTGTGGAGTAAAATATTCAAATTTTTGAAATGTCCGCATTCGAAAGCGGTTTAGATTATAAAATTGTTGAAATTCAAGAAATTTCTATGTTGAGAAGTTGTTCTAATTTTTTAAAATGGTCAAATTGGAGAGCTATTCATATTTGAATTATTTTGACGTTTATTAAATGCTCAGATTTTGTGGTTATGTTGATATGTTTGTCGTAGGTGTGAATACCGTGGTGTAAAAAATTTAAATTTGGAAATGTCCACATTAAAATTTGTTTAGATTTGAGTGTAATGAAATTCGGGAAATGTTTGCACATGTTTGAAAGGGACTCAAAAAGTTGGAACGTTCAAATTTGAGTTTTGATCGTATGACGTGAATAGTCAGTGTTTATTGTTGTGTTCATGTTGATATTTTTGTCACATTTGTAAATACCGTGGTGTGGAAAATTGAAATTTGAAAGTGTCCATGTTCAAAATGTGCCGAAAATACAAAAAAGGTTTGTATTTATGGATTGTTTGATTCCCAAAAGTTAGTAAAACAGTTAGATTTGGAAGGCATCTGAAATTTTGAAATATTCAAATTTGGATGCCGCTTTTTTTGGTAAAATTCAAATTCGAAAATGGTTACATTTTTGAAATTGTGCATATTTGGAAATTATTGAAGTTGCATTTGAAAAGTTGTTAATGTTTTTTTTTAAAAGAAAGGATGACATGTGGGACCCATCTGCCAGAAATTTCACACATACAAAGAAAATGCTAAAATTTAAAAAATTCATATCTTTCAATCTACAATACAAAAAAAATACAAACAATATATCAAAATTCTCTAAATTTAACAAACTTTCAAATTAAATTTCAAATTTGGAAAATGTCTGTATTCAGAAGTTTTTTCAAACCCGGAAATTTTTGGAACTCAAAAAATGTGCGCTTAAAGAATGTTGTGAATTTAAAAATTGTCTGTGTTCAAATGTATTAAATTTTTTGATTTGACTTCAAATGGCCAAATAGATTTTAAAAATTGTACAAAGTGGGAAAAGATATTGAAGTGCACCCTAGAACATAAGATCAATTTAAATGGAGTTGGTATGATTAAGAGACGTCATTTCCACATGCTCCATATTTGACATGAGAGGTTATTTAGTTTTTGCACAAAAACATTGTTCAAAGTTGTTCAATTATGCATGGAAATGCAATATTTGAAAAGGTTTCATTTTTCTACAAATTTTGAAATATTATTTGCATTATTCTGAAATACAGATTGAAAGATATGAATTTTACAAATGTTCATTTTTCCGAAATTTACAGAAACTAATAAATATCTGGCAGTGGGACCCACATGGCAGGTTTATATTATTTACGAAATCGTTTACGGAATTTTTAAAATTCTGACGAATGGGCCCGCGCTGACGTCACGGCTGACGTCAGCCGGCGGCGGCCACGGCCGGCTGGCCGGAGCTCGGGCTCGAGCGGGGACCGTGCGCGGGAGCTCGGCTTTACGTGATTCTGGGAGGGGACGTCGCGGGGAGGCCAGGGAGCGGCGCCCCGGACCATATGGTCGCCGGTGACGCCGGCGGCGACCACGGACGCGGCGGAGAACGGCGAGCACGGCGGCGGCAAATCCGGCGCAGCTCGGGTGTCCCAGGACGTGGCGCTCGGCGAGGATAGACAGGGAGCGGCGGCGCACCTCGCTGCGTGCGCCGATTTGAGCGGGGAGGCGCGGAGGGGCGTCGCGCCGCGTCGGCATCGCCGGCGAGGTCAGCTCGCGTGGAGGAGAGAAGAGAGGAAGGGGGATGTGCCGGTGTTTTTTCACCGAGGCCCCTGGAGTTTTCCGAAATTTCTAATTGGTCCTTGGCGGGGGGTTTCTACAAAAACTCTGCGTCAAAAATCGTGCGGGAGGAGTGACCGGTTGTCCACCGCCGCGACTGGGTGGTAACCGGCGACGTGGCGAGCTCTAAATTGTGCGGATGTGTTTGCACCGTAGCTATGAATAGTATCGCGTTTTGGGGGTGTTCCGTCTGTTGCATCGATCCGACGGCCAGGGAAAAAAGGGCGACGTGGCACGCTGGAGAGGGGGAGGTCATGTCCTCCCTTTATATATAAAGGTATGCTGCTGGAATGATTATATACTGCTACAATGTCATGTTTTGGTGTTGTCTTGTTGCTGGAATGTCATAATATTGCTGAAATGTCATATTAATGTGCTACAAATAATGATTTCCTTCATGAAATACGTATTTTGCATCTCAGCTCAAAAACAGGCTACCAAACAGCATCTCAGCTCAGCTTGTCTCAACTGATACAGGCTAATAAACAGCATCTCAGTTCAGCATGTATCAACTGATACTGGCTACCGAACACATTGAAATATCTCAGATCAGCTTGTATGGAGTGGGCTTGTATGGGGAGAGATAGGTAGGGCAGGGTGGTCCGAGCTACCAAACACACCCTACGGTTACGACGGCGACGGAACGCCGGGATCCCATTCTTCGTCCACTCGAGTCAACCTTATTTTTTTCTCCCTCGCCTACTTCTAACTAATCCAAGCTCATGTGTTTTAGGACTTGGACAAAAAAAGTACTCTGTATCATCTTTTTCTTTGACGGAGGGAATTACTCTGCACTTTCATCCAGTCTGTCACGCTCAGTTTTAACCACTCCGTCGAGCAGGTGCGGCCAAGGGTGAAAGTGAAAAGTGTGGCGTTAACCGCTGGGTTGTTGCAGCCTTTTAGGTCCGTTTGATTTTCTCCTTTCTTTTTTCTGGAAAAGGGAGTATTCTACTGGATGGATACGATGGGTCATGGGTGCGAATGATTCGGGGTCACGTGATGGATGTAGCTAGAGAGAATGTTCTTCGATTGGTTAGGTTGGGTTGGGTCGGAAATGATTTGATCCATGGATTCATGGAAAGGGATTTTCCACTAATAGGTTGGCCCCCCTGGACTATCTGCACCGTCAATTATCTGTTGGAGATTCGTGCGGGTCAACTGGTCAAATTTTTGGTCTTTTTGCATTTTAACCCCAGTAGAAATACGAAATAAACCCGCAGTCCCACAGCCACTATATATAGGTGCAAACCCTAACCATATTCCGGAATCCACCCGGACCACCCGCCCCACCTCGCCTCCCGCCGCCGCCAACCTCGCCTCCCGCCGCCCTATCCCAGAAACCCACCATTTCCCGTGCGCCGCCGCCACCGCCCCGTCATCCTGCTGACCACCTCGAGCCCTGGCCACCGGCTCCGTGCGCTCCGGCCAAGCAGCGTCACCGCCGGCAGTCGGTCTCCACCAAGCAGCGTCATCGCCGGCCATCGCGGTCCACCAAGCCGGCGCGAAGGGAGGCCGTGCTGGAGCTGGCCGTGGCGGCGACGGATCCGGTCGTAGGTCGCGCGCCGCACACCCTCGCGCATCCTGCCGTACGGGCTGGTGGTCGAGCTCGCCTACGAAGCGGACGGCGCCTGGCGTCGCGCGCTCTCTCCAGCCCCTCTCCGGCGAGGACGAGGCTAGGGATCGGCGTCACGCACCCGCTCCTCCCCGCCGATCTTCTGCCGTGCCCACTGGCGGCGACGGATCCGGCAGCGTCGCTGGCCGCGGCCCCGACGCGCCTCCTCGTCCAGCATCGCCCACCCCTCTCCGGCCGACGGATCCGGGCATGGCGGCAACCAGACCGACCTTTCTCCGTCCGCGCGCGTGCAGGACTGTCGGACATGAGCATCCTCGACTCTAATCTGTTTTATTTTGTGCGCAGCAGCTAGCAGCCGCAAGCTTCGTCTTTAGGAGGAAGCCTTGAAACTGGGCCCTGATCGTGGCTCCTTGGGCCGGCCGTGCCTCTCCTCTTTTTTGTGGATCTGAGATATTAATGTGGTGCATTTGGAATGAAATATTTGTCAAACTTTTGGGTCTTTTTAATTTCGTCCATTTCGTGCAAGATTGAAGCTTCTTTTTTAAGTCCTTTTCTAGTGTGGATCTTTGATGAACATTCATGAAATCTTTTTCTTGTGGTTTTATTGTTTGAATCTTTGTGGATCTAAATCTGGCCGACAGCTTTCTCATTTTTTCTTGCCATTGCCTTGAATCTGTATTGGAAATATGTATGAATCCAGATCCAGAGAGGATGGATCTGGTCTATTCAAGTTTTTTTTTTTGCATTTGTCATGTTCGATTTTTCTGTTATTAATTTGTGATTACTATGGGTATTATTAGGTATGAATCATTGAATCAATATGTGTCTGTTCCAGATCCGGAACACAATAGCAGTTTTGTTTTGTGTTTCGCTGCAGTTTGTCCCATGATTTACAAGATTCATTGCAGCCAGATATGTGCAGGGACGATGTAGTATGAAAATCTGTGAAAAACTTATGTAAAAATAGTGAAATTTGCAGTAAACTTGGTGAAACTGTATCGAATCATGATTTTGTCTATTGGATCTGTGTGTTCTCTACAGGTATCTTGCTAATCTGTGAATCATGAATGAATGTAATTATTGTCTCATTGTATCATTCTTCGAAGAAGTGTGAATGAAAAATTGTAATTATTGTCTCATTGTATCATTCTTCGAAGAAGTGTGAATGAAAAATTGTGAAATATTCTGTGAAAAATTCTAATATTATTGCAAGAATTTTTGTATGGAAAATATGTTCAAGTTTATGTGAATTGAAAATTGAAAGAAAATATGTATATGAAATATTGAAAATTCTGCCCAGGAAAACTTTTCTAGATATTTATATAAAATATGTGCAGGGAAAATGTATTTATATGTGTTGAATCCATATTTTTGTTTGTGAATCAGTGCCACCAGCAGAATTTCTCTTAGTACATTACAATTTCTATTGATACCTGCAAATTCTTGAATAATCATTTCGTTAAATTAATCTTTAGATAATATATGTGTCAGACGTGGGATAAAGCCGAAGCGAACATGTAAAGAATCATATAATGTGAGGGGTCGTTGTGCAAAGATGTGATGGACTTGGAAAATAAGGAAGGACAGAGGTGGAAGGGAATTTGTGTAAAAGTTTCAGCACGAATCTTCAAGTTTTGGACGTTAGAGATAGTGCCGAGGGGCCAACGGACGAGTGGAACTGCATTTTTCATGGATCCATGCATGCAACTGGGTGCTGGCAGCAGGATCCCATCAATCGGTCGGTCGACCTAGACCGCCGCCGCCCGGGAACGAAGGAGAGATCTTATTGGACTCGTCATCACAATTTTCCTTCTCTTGATCAACAAGCAAGACAGCTGGCTGCCTGGCTGCTCCGCCGTTTTGACTTGCAAATACAGACTCAACAGCTGCACGAGACGAGTGCATTCATTTTGCCTTTATTTTTTACTAGTGCTACATGCATGTTTGGGCTGGCGGCTATTGGTGGTACTACTTTACATATTTTTACAAGATCCGCACTATGTACGCCGTACTGTACTGTATGTACGTATGGACCACAATATATACTCGGCAAAGCGCAGAACAAATAGTTGGGCCGGCGTACTCCACCGACGAACGTTCGTCATGCCCTGCTCCTATATACGGGTGGCGAAAACTAGCATGAGATTAATCCGACACCGGTACCAGTAGTACGATATCATTAACAGCATTAATTCACTTCCCTCGTGTGTCCTGGTCGCGGGTGACACACTATTATTGATTAGTTTTTTTATAAATTCGATTCCAACAAACTATATATAGTTGCTTTGCTGGTACACACCTTTTGGCCAACCGGGCAGCGGATTTGTTGGGCGCGCGCATGCACCAACGGTCGGTACGTACAGTCAACTACTCCCTCCGTTCCAAATTAATTGACTTCCATTTACCCACATGTGGATGTATCTATACTTGTAAGCTATTTCTTTTATTTTTTTCGGCAGGTAGGTACTTACGTGCAGTCAACGTCGAGAGAGTGAGACAGGTCAACAGAAGACATGCTTGGGACTGTGAGACAGTGAGAGGGCTATATATATCAACATAAGCGCATCTCCAACCGGCTTCCTCAAAGGCCGCCCGGACACGGTTTGAACCAAAAACCGTCACCCAACCGCACCCCTCATTGCCAACCCAAACGACCGGGCGGTCCGGCCCACCCCAAACCCAGCCCATATCTGTGGCGGGTTTGGGGCCGGCCGGATGCGTCCGCCCCCTACTCGCTGACGGTGCGGACCCATGCTTTGACCGCCCTCCCACGCGGTTTAGATAGCTTGACCGGCGTCGGCATTCATGGCGCACCGGTCACCTCCGACCATAAGTGGAGGAGCCGGTGCAAACCCTAGCCCTCACACTCTCACACTCACTCATCCGCCGCCGCCCTCTTCTCCTCCACATCCAGCACTACCGAGCCCCATCCTCCACCTCCACCACCATGCCTCGCCGCCTTCCCACCACCTGCGCCAAGCTCACGCCGGAGAGGTGGGCGCAAATCCACCGCAAAATGGAGGCGGCGAAATCGCAAGCGCCCACAGAAGTGGAGGCCGCGGAGGACTCTGACATCGTCGAAATGACGGGTTCGGAGTTCATCCAGCAGATGGACGAAACACATCGCGCGTAGTCGGAAGCGGCGGCGGAACAATGGAGAGCTCAGGCGGAGGCGGAGAAGGCAAGGATACGTGCAGAGGAGCACGAAAAGGTCAAGGCAGAGCACCGTGCGGCCGAGGAGCAGATCAAGGCCGAGGCGGCTGACCGAATCCTCATCGGTCAGATGACGAACATGCTCGGGTTCGTCTACAAGCAGATGAAGGCGGAGGCGTCGATTCATGAAGGCCGCCTCTACGAGCCAGAACCGTCCGGATCAGTCTCCTTCTTCTCCGACTCTGACCTGCAGGGGTCTTCTCCGACTCCTCCACCCGGTGCGGCACAGGGCGCCTCCGGCAGCGGCGCAGCGGCAACGGTCATCGTCCTATCCGACGACGAGTAGAATAGGATAGCTATCCGGCGGCATCTAGTGCGCGTAGTAGCAATTTGTGCACGTTGCATGCTTTTGTAGTATTTTGCTATCTATGTTTGAGGTATGTGGCTGTAGAACCTTGTTTTTAGGGGCTGTCCAGTCACTGTCCGCGGACGCGTCCGGACCGTCTGCGGACAGTTTGGGGGCCGAATTTGAGGGCTCCGCTTGGAGATGCTCTAAACCTCTCATTCTGAATAGTACTACTTTTGTACGCAAATTCTTCTATCCGATTTGAATATATGTTTATGCGGGGTAATAACACTGGAAAACTAGTAAATGATTAAAAGGAACCAGAAAATCATGAATTTCACGGATACAAAATTAAGCACATTAATTGCTCCCATAATCCAAGCGTGCTAGGTTTAATTTGTCAGAAGCAAATAGAAAAGGAGAAAGGGTATTCTGGCTTAGTCGACCATTTTGAAGTGTAGTTAATTCACAGCTAATTACTGATATAGATTAGATCAAGATTTTCTCGACTTTCTAAACTAGAAATTTCCTATTTTCTTTTCATACCTTTTTGCTCTCTTCCCCACCCTTTTGTTCTTCTCTCTCCCGTATCGTCTTTTACCTCGTGGCACCCTGTTTTTCGCCTACAGCTCGTATCGCCGAGCGCTCACCCTCTACCCTCTACCATCAAAACAAAATTGATTTTCAATTGGAAGATTCTCGATGAATGCCACATGAGAATTATCACAAAATAAATGAAACCTAACGTTGGTTCTAGGTTCGACCAGACAATGGCGGTGGCCTTGCAAAGAAATCTTTACTGATTATTCCAAAGATGGGGGGGGGGGGGGGGCGGTGGCCCCCCTCACTTGAACATAGTTCCGCCAATGGTTACAGACTATGCATCTAATGGTCCAATCACCGTCCTCTGCTCTCTTCTCCCCTATTATTTACCTTGCCATCTCGCCCTCTCGCATCCACCACCCGAACAAGGCGTGTCGTTCTCCTTCCAGCTACTCTGGTTTATTTCATTCCCATCTCAGTACTCCACACTCTTTTTTGGCCTACATCTCTAACCGAACTTTCTCTAGCCTTCTACCCTGTACTATTACATATAATTCTTAATCTTAATTTTGATCTCTTAGTGGTAGTCGCATGAGAAATAACACTAAACAAATGAAACCTAAACATAAGTTTTTTGTTTGACCCCATCAAATATAGGCTACATATCCGATGGTTTGGAATCTCCCAAGCCCTCTCCGCTCCCCTGTTAATTCCCTCTCCATCTCGCCCTCTCCTCATCAACTCCCTAAAACCAGCGGCGCCGCAGTTCCCTATTGTGCCTTTCGAGCGGTCTCTTCTACATCTTTGTATTGATTCCTTTCCCATCTCGCCCCTCTCCCGGTTTTCACAATGTGTTTTCGCCTACATCTCTATCCGCCACCTCTCAAACCCTCGTCCATACTCGCCGGTAACCACCTAGAGTAAATCGTGTGTCGTCGCCTGCCTTCCTCTTGTAGTCGGCAAAGAGATCTGGAATTGAGGAGACATGTAGATCCGCGAGATATGGAACCGAGGACACATGTTTGTACTGCCTCTCTATATTCATTCCTTTGTAGGGAGCCGCACTCTGATTTTGACTACATCTTCAAATGCTCCCAATCTCCCCCTATTATACAGTCCTCACTGACCACCTCTCCGACTTTTACCCCGCTTCACCGGCTGGCACCCCCTCTCGTAGCCAAAGAGGGCTTGGCCGCTCCTATTTGGGTGCGCGAGATCTAGAATAGCGAAGACTTTTGGATGTTGCGGAGTGGCCGTGGATTTAACAACATCACCTTATCACGTTTACTAGTATGCTACATAAGTAAAATGCATATGAAATCACGCTAAGAAATTTACATTGACAGAGGCCTTAGCTATCCTACTCCTTGTACCGGTTACCCTTCGAATCGACAATTAATGAGTAGCACGATTCTTAGCCCGATGGAAGGAATGCAATAGCGAATGATCGACACCGAGGGGGACTGAGATCCGGTGCCCCCGTCAAGGCAGGGCACAGCGTGCCCTGAGGCATCGTATCCGCCGTCCACTTCCCATCCGACGGCCGCGACGGGTCAAACCCAGATTTGGACTTGGTCTTCCTCTGTTTCTCACGAGCGACGAAGCCAAATCGTGGGAAAAGAAGAGCAGACCACAGGACTCGCGCGGGAACTGCTCTGGAGCTGTGCCGCTGCCGCCGTCCCCGCCGTCGCCACTGTCCCCACCGTCGCCGCCGTGGGGTAGGACGCCATGGGATATCCGGCGGCGGCCAATGGATAAACGGCGGCTGCAATCCCCTCCGCCCCCACGGCTTCTCATCCACGCCCCCTCCGACGAGCTCCGACGACCGTGTCCGCCCTCCGCCGACCCCTCCTCAACCGAGGTTCTCCCCTGCGACTCCGGCGACCACTACAGCACAGAGCAGGTTATCCCAGCTCTGTCCTCTGTCCGTCCCCTGTGCATCCTCTGTATATGTGTATTTGGAGACTGAAAATTGTGCTTGATTGTGATCTGAGTACTGAATATTAGCTATGTCATTGGATTGTTACTTCAATACTGAAAATATTGCTGGAACGTTAACCTTATTTAGCCTTTAAATTTCTGTTTGTGTGTTTCTTTAGTCTTTATTGATCTGAGGTTTGATTATTGTGTTTCTTGTCTTCTTTTACAGAATTATGGCTGATTAGTGTGTTGGACTAGTGTGTTATGCATTTGTGAGTGTTGTGCATTTGCAAGTGTCCTGCAATGGAGGAAAATGACAAGGGGATGCCTCAAATTGGCATGAGGTTTAGAAAATCGGATGAAGCTTGGCTATTTTGGGTTGCATATGGAGGCCGTGTTGGGTTTGATGTGAGGAAGAGAAACCAACATGTAAGCAAGATGGATGGTCAAGTGACTTCATACAGATTTGTTTGTTCCAATGAGGGTAGAAGAAAGAAAGGGTTAAAAATCGATCATGAGCCAAAGCGTGTTAGAGCTGAAACAAGAACAAATTGCAAAACTCACATGATTATATCACTCGATCGAGTGGCAATGAATTACGAAGTCACAGATGTTGTGTTGGAACATAATTATTACCTTCAATTGCCACAAACATGTCACTTGATGGCATCACAAAGGAAGATTTCTGAAGTACAAGCTTTTGAAATAGAAGCTGCCGAGGATTCTGGAATCATGCCCAAAGCTGCACATGAGCTTGCCTGTCGTCGAGTTAATGGCCCATTTAATCTCGGCTACACTTGTCGTGATCAAAAGAATTATTTGCGAAGCAAGAGGCAAAGAGAGTTGGCTTTAGGACAGGAATATTGTGTGGACATGGTCTCAAAGTTCTTGACTTGATGAATATAAAGACATTACCAACACATTATGTCTTAAAGAGATGGACTAGAGAAGCACGCAATGGAAGCATACAAGATAGACATGGAAGGAATGTGGTAGAGAATCCAAAGTTTGAAGCCCAATTTTGGTACAGGGGTGTGTCTCACAAGTTTCACACTATGGCAGCTAAAGTAGCCAACTCTCCAGAGTGTCGTTTGATTTTAGAAGGTGCACTTGATTGTGTTAGCCCACAACTAGATGAGAAACTCAATGCAACCATGAATGCTACGAACAAGCCATGTGATGACCAAGAAAATGTTGACCCAAATGTGCAACTAACTAGTGAGTTTCTTGACGCAAAGTTGATGGCTCCCCCTGGTGGTGTTTATGATGGAGATCTTTTCTAACATGTACAAGCTTGTTAGATAGTATTTTGGACATGTTGACTAGTATTTTGGAAAGATGACTATAGTATTTTGGATTTTGGGGGCTGACTATAGTCTTTCGTGGCCTAAGTGTACAAGTAGATTGGCCTAATTTGTGTACTTCAAGGATTATGTAAGAACAGATTGTTGTTGCCAAATTTAAGTTACTAATGCTCAAAGTTTGTATATTGTTCAATTCATCCATCAATGACATGTAAGACTCGTTGCTCAAAGTTACTGGGAGATAAACAAAACCAATCTGTAGAGTAGTTTGAGCTGTTCGTATGTTAAGAATGTCCCAGAATTATTTTTGTAAGCTATGTGTGACAATGTGCTACAACTATGTGTGAAAATGTGCCAGAACTAGGTTGTGCAAAAAGAATCAGAACTATGTACTGCTAGATTAGTCAAAACTGTGTGTCTCACTCACTGCCGGTTCATATTGTTTCTATTTATTTATTTCCCTGTCAATTTTCAACAAACTGAAGCCAAAATGCAGGCAAAGTGCTGCCAAAATTCAGTATGACTATTCAGATAAAATTGAGTACCATTCTGGTGCCAAATTGCTGCCCAGATTCAACCAAATAAACGGAAGATATTCAGATACATTTGAGTCAGGATTTCCATCACAATTCCTTACATTCAAAGACTTGTGCACTACCAGATCAGTTGCTACACTACAAGATCAGGTGCTACACATAACGATGCCACAGTACATTGCAAATGCTACAGAAACTATCCAAATTGCAGCCAACATCAGATTGCTGTTTCAGGTTTTCTTGTCTTGCTTCCATCTTCACTGTCACTGCTCTTCTTCACTCTAGCCCGCAACAGGTTTGCTTCCAGCATTCAATCTGACAGAAAAATTCAGAAAACTCAAATTAACATCTAATAATTCAGACCAAAATCCGAAAAAGAATCGATCAAATTTCAAGGAACGGATCGGCGGGCGATGGCGAGCCACGGAGCGAGCAAGTGAGCCATGGGCGTCCAGCCGACTCCCGCGCACCCAGAGCGTGCTCCGGCCGCGCACGTCGCAGGACCACCGCTGCGGCTCGTCGGGGGCGAGCGCGGCGCCCCCGCGCCCGCACGAGAACGACTTGCTGCGACGTAGGTCCGGCGGGGCGGCGGAGCTCGACGGGGCTGCGTCGGCGGCGAAGGGCCTCGAGAAGAGGGAGCGGATGGCGGAGGTGGACCTGCGGCCCGGCGCGGCGACGGCGGCGGCGGAGGAGTCCTCGAGGCCGTTGAGGCGCTCGCGGAGGCAGGCGGTGCAGAAGCCGGTGAAGGTCTCCTCCGGATGCAGGTCGCAGCTCGTCGACACGGACCGCCGCGGCGGCGGCGCCGGCGGCTCCATCTGCAGCGTACGCGGCACCGTCGCTTCACTCGTCGTCGCAGCGGCAGCGCCAGCGCGCCATCACGTTTCTTGGGCAGGGTGGTGCGCGGTTTACCTGGGTCGCGTGCGTGGAACGGACAGAGGAAGGGGATGGATCGAGCGCCCAAGTCCTATTTTGCGTTGACTCGCTGCAGGCCGTAGGATGAGGAGCGGATGGTCGATCCTGTGCCTCAGGGCACGCTGTGCCCTGCCTTGACGGGGGCACCGGATCTCAGTCCCACCGAGGGGTATCCGCTCCACGGACCACGGCCGACGAGTGAGTGCTGCACCATGTCGACCGGTCAACACCGACTTACTATATCAGCTAGCCCGGTCGACTGTACTAATGGGGTTTGCCTTTATTCCTTAGTACGATTCTTAGCCCGATGGAACAGGAGGAGGCAGGTACGTGCAACTTGCGAGGAACGTACTGTTATTTTACATGCACGCACGTACCTTGTCGATCTCTGCAATTATTCCTTAGTTTATCATATTCGATTCAAACTACAGCAGTAGTACTAACCACACTTGCTTGCTGGTAGAGTACGTTGGTTATCAAAATCGGAGGAGCTTTTGGCCAACCGGCGAGCGGATTTGTTGGGCGCGCGCACGCACTAGTAGGAACTTGAACCAACGGTCGGCACGTACAGTCAACCACTAGTTTCTTTTTTCAGTATATACAGTCAACGTCGGGAGAGTGAGAGAAGTCGACAGAAACAGATATGCTAGTACTTCGGGAGTGTGAAATAGAGCTATATCAAACAACAGAGAGAAAAATGCATATGACTCTCATAGTGCTTAATTTGATCTGGCAAAAAACCTCCTCTTCTGAAAAGGATGGTAGGCACTAAAGGGTACATTTCCGATGCGAAATTCTTCTGCTATCTGATTTCAAAGTTTTACGCGGGGTAACAATGCATGAAAAACTAAAAGGATTAAACGGGATGAGAAGATCATGAATTTTGCGGTTACATAAATGGAGTGCATAAAGGCAATAATGGCCGGCCAACGAGCATGTGTAGGAGTGTAGTGGAGTGGAGCTGCCACAGTCAACAACTGGATCATCATACATCTATCCCAGCTACAGCAAATCCAAACCCACACACGACAAGAAGAAAAAAAGGTTTCGGTTCAAGTTAGCCAACAGCTGTACAGCAAGCCAACCAAGGGCACGAATGAATTATATCTCCTATATGATGAATAAACACAACATGGACCAGAGCAAAAATTTCAACGGCCGGAGCTGTCAGCGGGCATATCTACAATCTACATCCTACAATCGATCGAGCTCGGCAAACTATATCCTACAATGGCAGTCTCTCCATCTGTGACATGTCCCCTCGGCCGCCAGGGATCAGCTTTGATTCATGTCCGGGTCACCATCCAGCCGCATCGAACCTAACACCTCCGGAATCTGATTGTGCGATGATCACCTTTTGTTTCTTTTTCACGGGTGGAAACAGCTTCATGAATATGGATTTCATGATCCAGTCAGCTCCTTGTTTAGATTGCTGTTTGTTCACGCGTCTTGGCGTCTTCTGGCTATTTACTGGGATTTTCCGATGAGCTGGAAGTGCGGCTGTGCTGCTAGGTACCTCCTCTTGCTTGCCGATTCAGTTTCCTGTGCGAGCCTTCTGCTGTCCCTCGGCGCCAGGGATCAACTCTGACTCATGTCCCAGGTCGCCTTCCAGCCGCATCCAACTAACACCTCTGAGATCCAGCGGCATCAGACCAGCTTTCTGGCATGTGAGACACTGAGCCTGCTGCAGAACTTTCCGGCGTTCCTGAAACCCAAATGTGGAGGGCCAGAGGATATGTCATGCATGGGTGTATCAGCGGAAGCCCTGCGACCAGAATCGTGCCGCTATCTTTAGCTTGGGAGCCTCCGCCAGAATCATGGCGTCGGTTTTCTTTGCACTGACAAAGGCTTGTATTGTCTTTTAAAAGAAAGCGCGCCCACGGGAGCTAAGGAACTCTGACACTCTCCTGGGTAACTCGAACTTTCTCTTCCTCGGCACGAAGATGGAGCTCCTTATAAGTATTTGCAGAAGCGGTAGTGAAAGTCTCCATTGCCTCAAAAATATTCCTCAGGCCCAACTGCAAACTACTATTTTCTGCCGGGGTGCCTCCGTCATGTAACACCTGTGCAGACAAGGACACACCCTTCTGGTCAGAAACCAGGACAAGCTTCTTGTTCTGCGCTTCCAGGGCCTTGCGCATCGCCTGTTCATCCCGTTCCATCACCCTAAGCCCTCTGTCCATACCTTTATTAGCCATCATGCCCTGCCTTTGCTCTGACCTGTGCCTCTCCCAAAGTTGCAGAACATTGGACGCAAAGACTTGCATTGCCTTGACCACTTCCTTCTCAGATATCCTCTTCACACCGGCTGCCCAATTGTTGCATATGATGAAAATCGGTGGTCCGCCTAACCGCCCAGGAGAAAAAGGAGGCACGCCATCATCTGTTTCCTCTGGTGTATAGATAACTCCTTTCAACAGCCACTCATTTAACGTAATAACATAGCTCTTTTGAGCGCTAACCCATGCAGCAAAACAGGTAGTCCAGTCCAATAGCTGAAGCTCTAGATGCTTGATCAAGTCCATATGAGCTTCCCCAAATCTTGCACCGTCTATCATGGAGTCTATGTTTTTAGCTTGGGATATAGCGTGCAGTTGGATCTGATGGCATTCTAACATAATGTCCCACATCCGCATCAACCTGAATAGAAGTATTCATATCATTTTTAGTTGAGATATATTCAATTGCAATATCACAGCACACATGTAATACAAACAAACTTAATAACAATAACATTTTGGTCACGCAAGGAAACCTTATGCAATTTACTTTTCCTACTGCATACTACTCAGCTTTAGTAGCGTGTCTTAATAACACCTCCCTAACATTTTACAAAGGAGCACTAATTTGCAGAAGCAAAATATCCAAATTAATGTAAGTATGTAGCTAGACAAGTACCAGACATGGCATTCTGACATGTAAAAAAGCAGCGAACGGAGAGGTGTATCACTTTGCTATATGAAAGTTACAGTTGTTTTATGGGAGAGGTACATACCCTTGAATGAGCTCACATGTTTGTGGCCACAGCTCTTCATCTCTCAACTTACTGATCTTTCCCGAGATAGTGTTAACGACTTGAATTGCAATGCTTATCTTTGTTGATAACTTCCTTATTTCCTTTTCAGTGGCCATAATCTTTTCAGCTTCTGCGCCTTTCTTGTCTAGCATTTTCAGCTCCTCACGTTTCCTATCATACTTAAGCCTCTCGTCCTCCTCAGCCTGTAATGCACCCAAAAAAAAATTGAGTCCACTGAATCTAATCTTCATTAAATGGGTGCAGAGTGATAAAGAACATTGACCCATACGTATCGCTAAATAAAGCGTTGTGTTACAAGTCAGATCAAAGCTTAGAAACAATGCAGCCGAACTTTTGAAACATAAATACTGCAATTCATTAAACAAAATAAATTTATAAGGTTGAGGACAGACCCCAAGAGGAAAAAAAAGATATATAAAGACAATGTAGGACAACCTATTTAAATGAGCATCAAAGAACCAACCATTTTCTTAACACACGGAAAGGAAAAAAAATGAAGTATCAGAGTAGACCTATTCTGAGTCTTTATTTACTATTAACTACATAATTTCTAATTATAGTCATAATGATGGTAACTAAACAGGTGCTACCACTTAAAATAAGATGGAAACTAGTAATACTCGGCCTAGAGCATAGATAGACAAATCCAAAACTGTCACATACCATACTTGGACTCTGTACTCTAAATTAGGACACACAAGCATGCGATACAAACAGGGGACATCACATTGCCAAGTAGTCAACAAGTCAATAGGCACAATGTTTCTGATAAATTCACAAAAAAACTGTATACCTTAACTTCCTGAAGAAGCTTCCTTTCCCACATGTACAGTTTCTGCAGCGTCGAGGAAAGGTTGCCACATCCCATCGCCTTGTCCTCTTCGAACCGCAGGAACTCCTCTTCCATTGTTGGTATCCCGCAAATCATCATCGCGGATACTGGATTGGCAATTGGGTAAATTTTAGCACACGTGTTTATAAACTACAAAAGAACAAAACTCAAAACTTGCATAGTAGATCCGAGGCAAACTTCACCAACCTTTGAAACCAGTACTCTTCTGGTAGTAAGGCATTTTGCCGACCTCAAGCATCGTGGACACCTCACCAGCTGATTTTGAAGCTCGCTCGAATTGGGCCTTGATCTCGAGCACCACCTCATTGTCATCAATGTATGTCTTCTCCGATCCTGTGGGGGGCAGGCCAGCAACATGCTGACGCGCTTCAGACCGCTGCACCTGTTCTCCCACGACACTCTTCTCTACAACATGGACATCATGCTCCAAGCTGCTCCCGCTACTACTTGCCTCCGATGACTTGGATTCACGGGGCATTTCATCCCCGGTACTGCTCCTACCTTCCTCTTTTGTTGCCTTCCCTTTCCCAGTGTACCCCTTTGTTGAGTGCTTCTCATCGCCATAAGCTTCCTTGACTACCTCATTGTCCTCATCCTCCAAATCAGGGATGCCCTCTTCCTCACGCACATCCTTGGAACTCCTGCTGGGAGTGTATGGCGCTTGCGCAGCAGTTGGCTGCTCATAGTAGCTCCCATATGTCTCAAATGGGTTCAGGAAGTCCCAAGTAGAAACCCTCGGCGGAGATGGAGGCGGCGGTGGCGCAACTTCCTCACGCGAGGATGATGGCATATCTGCCGGAGGCGGAGCAGCAGCACCGCCATAGTAACCACCGTACGCATACTGGTTATAGGAGGTGGAACCCTGTGGTGGGGAGGCATACCCGCCGTAGCCACGCGGGGGTGGCTGCGCGGCGCCATCGGCATAATACTGAACTCTGGCGTCATTGGGCTGTGGGCGTTGCTCGTATGCCACAGATGGCGGTGGGGGCTGACCACGAGCATAGCTGGTGCTGAAGAAGGTCTGGACCGTCGCGTCGGTGGCCTCCGGACGGTGCTTGTAAGAAACGGAGGACGGTGGGGGCTGGCCACGCGCATAACTGATGTTGAAGAAGGTCTGTACAGTGGCGTCAGTGGCCTCCGGGCGATGCTGGTAGGAAACGGATGGCGGTGGCGGCTGGCTGCGCGCATAGCTCATGTTGAAGAAGCTCTGGCCGTAGCCACCCATGCCGCCGTAGCCTGGTGGCGGCGGTGGGTCGTAGCCATCGACAGGCGGCGGTCCCATGCTGCTGTAGCCCGGTCCATTGGCTCCTCCGCCGCCCATGCCACCGTAGCCTGGTTCATTGCCTCCTCCACCGCCCATCCCACCGTAGCCCGGATCATAGCCGCCGCCGTAGTCTGGTGGAGGAGGGCCGTATCCACCACCATACCCGTACGCCGGAGCACCACCATATGACGGAGGCGGACCATAGGCAGAGGAGCCATACGGTGGTGGCGGCCCCATCTGCGACGGCGGTGGCCTCGTCATCAGGCTCCCCGGTGGACCGAACGATCTCCGGCCGCCGCTGGCCCGGCTCAGCCTCGTCGTCGGAGTGGAATTTGATGTGGCCGTCGTCGGAATCGGAGTCCCCGTCGGAGTGGAAGCGGATGTGCTCGTCGTCGGGGTTGATGCGGACCTGCTTGGCGACCGGCGGCGGCTGGGCAGACGAGGACGCGATTGCGGGGCCACCACCGGGGTGCGCGGGCGAGGCGGCCGGGAGGCCGTCCCCCTTGCGGGCGGCGGGGAGGCGGAGCTCGGGCTCGGGCGGCGGCGGGGGCAGCGTCCGCACGCCGTGGACGAAGTCGTGGAGCACGGCGCCGACGTTCCCGAGCGAAGCGGCGTAGGCGCGGTGCGCGTCGGCGAGCGCGTAGCGGTGGGTGATGGCGCGGGCCAGCAGGTCGGAGCGCTCCCGGCAGTGCCGCACCGCCAGCTCCTCCTCCAGCTTGGAGTGGCCGCACCCCATCCCGAAAGCAGGAGTCTTTTTATTCCTCCCCCCTCTCTCTGCTGCTCAGAGCGGCGCGGCAGGAACCGCATGGCGGCGGCGAATCTGGCGGCGCGTGGGGTTGGGAAGGGGGAGCGGGGCGAGCAGCAGATCTGGGGCTAGAGGTGCGAGGAGGGGGTAATGGAGGGGACGGGGGCCGAGCCCGGGAATCTTCGCCTTTTTGCTGGCGCGGGCGCGGGCGCGTGTGCCAGCGTGGGCGCCTCGTCGCGACGCGGCCTGAGCAGCCCGCACCTGAACCCCCTGCTGCTCCTCGCGGTGAAAACCCCAACCGCATGCTCCGCTCCGATGGCGGTCGGCCAGACCAGCGGCGGCGGGGGCGGGGTTCCGAGGCGCGCGGTGTTGGGGGGAAAGTGAAGTGGACGACGGGTGGATGGATCAGTGGGGTGCTAGAGGAAGGGGAGGGGAGGAGCACGAGGCGGCATCGATCGAGGGAGGCTCGTCTGGCTCTTTCTTTCGGTGCTGCGGCGGTTTTACCCAAACCCAACACACGGGAAAAGAAAAGAAGAGATTTTGACGACGGACGGAGAAAGACTCGGGCTCTTGACGAGAGTAGTACCGTGGTGGTGGAGGAGACATCCGTACCTTGACGCCTGTCGCCGGCGTGGATTTATTTCGGTGGGGCGGGTGCCCAGCACTGCCCCGCTCCTCCTCTTCCGGCCTTAATTTTCTTTTTTTTTCTGCACATTTTGTTACAGTCTAACAGGCTGCCGTGACGTGGAATATCTGCTGCCTTTAACTCTGTATTTTTGTGGCGATTTTGATGTTTTCTTCCGCTTTCGGTTTTTTCGGCGCGGCGGTTTGTGCTTGCTGGCTTTCGAGTTTCGACGTGGGATTTTGTACTCACGCGCGGTTGCGGGGGCGTTCGCAGTGCGTTCCGTGCGTGGGCCTAGCTAGGACCAGCGATGCGTGGAGCAAGAACAACGTGAGAATGGATGGTCACCGAGGGTTCACCGTTTACGGATGCCGGTGCACCGAAGCAGTGTAGGTGTGTGTGGTGATATTCTTAGGTGTAAGACAAAATTTACGCCTTGACGAAATTGGCGAAAGCACAATGAAGAGGAGTACGAGGATTACCTTGTCTCGGAACTATCCAGATAACACTCACATCGGCTGCGACGAGCGGGCCGGAGCCGGTTTTCCGTAGATCCATGTGTCTTCACTGTTCTAGATCCGGCGCATCAAAAACACGGGCGGCGGGGAGTTTCTGCTATTGAGACAAGGGTGGGAGATGATAGCGTGGGGTCATGGTCGACGTGGGCGGCGGAGCGCGCGAGAGAGGTGGCGGCTAGAGATGTAGGCGAAATCATAGTGTGTCACCCTAGAATGGGAAAGGTGGGGAAGAAATGGATATAGAGAGGTAGAACAAACATGTCTCCATGGTTCTGGAGCTCGCAGGTCTACGAGTCTCCTTGGTTCGAGGGCTCGGAGATCTACATGTCTCATCGGTTCCAGATCTCGTGGATCTACTTGTGTCCTCGATTCCAGATCTCGTAGAACGAACATGGGCGACTACAAGAGGAAGGCCGGCGGCGACACACATGGTTGGCTCGAGGTGGTCAGAGAGGACGGTAAATGGCGAGGGAGGCGGCAATTAGAGATGTATGCGAAAGAAGAGTGTGCACCTAGGAGATGGCGAGATGGAAAGAAATTATTAGAAGAGAAGTGGAAGAGACTAGAAAGGCAAGAAAAGACAATTTCAGTGCCGCTGATTTGAGAGGTGGATGTGAAGAGGGCGAGATGGCGAGGGAATTAATAGGGCGAAGGGAGAGCGGGAGAAAATCGGACCGTCCGATGCAACCACCACCGAGAACCGTCTAATCAAAATTCATATACCTGCTAGTGTACTAAGAGGGGAACATCTTGATGTAGGGTCGACTGAGCCTTGGTCACTTCAAGTCTTTCTTTGACTTGCTTCGTAATGCTTAGGACGTCGTGATTACAATTGGACTACTGAAGCATTGCACTCGATTTATATTTATATATATGTACCGTAAAAAAATATTTTCTCGCGTATTAAGCAACACATTGTTGTGCAGGTAAATATACATACGAGATAGATGAAATCACATTGGAAATCAGGGTATGTATCGTATATATCTACGTGGTGTGCTACAGCTTAACTCGTAATTAGCAGACGGTTAGTTGTTTCAGTCAAACATTTGTGACCCATGCCTAATGCATGAACACTAGATGAAAAAAGTATGATAAACAAATGATCATGTGCGTTTCATCCACCTCTTTGTCGTGGCAAAATGTTTGGAGCTTTTTTTTTGCAGAGAGGCCTAGAAAAGTTTAGAGCTACATTAATTCATCGGTTGGAGTACATTTTTTAAAACATGACCCTATAAGAACAAAATTACAACATAGTCCTAGATTAACACAAGGACGATACGGTACAGATAGAAAACGTGATCAGATCCTTGTGTTCCTTCTTCTCAACCGCATCAACCAGGAATCGACTGCCAACCATCTTTCATCTCAATGGGGACATAAATCACTTGGTAGAGAAAGGATGAAGCGCGCCGATGGGAATCTGTGAAAGGGGCTCCGTCATGGAGGTTGAGGTGATGCCATCATTGGCATCACAAGCGTCTGCCATCTCAGCCAAAGACCATGGCGTCAATCCAAGGCCTCCATATAGTGATCTCTAGCTTGCAGCAAGAACACCCCATGGAGCCCCATATCAAGCCACCACTCTCGAACGTTCGCCACCAGGACGACGAGATGAAGGCGCAACAACAAAATCCAAAGCCTTACCAGAACAGCCCCCAACAACGAAGGCTCATCGAGCCTATTGACCAAGTTGTCCGACCCACGTCCCCTAACATTGTCTCCAACCATCAGAGCACTGCGAGGAAGAAGAATTGGTCCAACAATCTCCAGGCATTGGTGAATGAGAATCTTGAGAGCGCATCCTTATTGTTGGAGATCCCCCAACCGCGCTTCCTCATCACTCACAACAGCTCCTGCCACCCGAAAAGCACGGCAAGGAAGACGATCTTGGGCCGCACGATATCCAACCGGCGGATCTAGAACTCTACCCCCAGACGCCACTTGGGGACATGACCTAGCGCTACTATACAAACTACTCTAACCGGCACCTCGCCTCAGCCATCTTGGGGCGGCAGCGCCACCGGGAACAACCTCGGTTCGGCCCGAGAAAGCAACGGAGATGATGCCTCCTGTTTGAGACTTGAGATGATGCCTCGTTCGGTTTCGTCGCAGACGTAGCTTTTTGTACTACATGTTGTCAACATTTGATCGATGCTGTCTCGTTTCAAAATGATAATACTAGAATTTTAGCCTTGTTTCGATCGACTCACTCTGGATGCAAGGTCTCCCGTGCGATTTTCTCTCTATAGCTGTTTCTCCCGCACGCACTCTATCTGCTTCCTAGCTACTCTGCTGCCCAAAATATGCATACTTCGCCCAACAAATCCGCTGGCCGGTTGGCCGAAGTATATGCATACTACTCCCTCTGTTTCATATTAGATGACTTCTATTTGTACAAAAGTGGATGTATCTATATTTATAACATGTCTAGATATATCAACTTTTGTACAAATTGAAGTCATCTAATTTGGAACGGAGAGAGTACCTTGCTCCGGACATGGATGGTACGTGCGTGCATGTAGATTACTACCTTTCCTCTGCAGTTCACTCAATTGCACGGTCGGGGGAGCGGGTACCCGTCGGCGTCGATCGATCGACCGGCCATCGCGTTTGTTCGATCGGGCCTAGAATCGTACCACGCATTTTGGAACTGCCTTCAACCACATGCTAATAGTACGTGATGTCACAGCGAGTGACGGCCACTCCGCAATTGGGTAGCGTCAGTTACATACACTGACCAGGTCGGTGAAAAAGCTCCAGTTTTATGATATCTAGCCGAGGCAAAATCAATTACTAGGCGAGGGATGGAGTAGCTAGCGGCACCAATCAGTGGCAGTGGCAGTCCCGCGACCAGGACACACGGGCGCAGTGAATGCCCCCGTTTATGATCCTACTCGTACCGGTGTCGGATTCATTTCACGCTAGAAGAAGTTTTTGCCACCCGTATATAGACAGTGTTGGACGAACGTTCGTCGGTGGAGTACTTGTACTTGTAGGCGTACAGACGGCCGGCCGGCGTTGAAAGTAGCAGGAGTTGAGGTGGTGCACCCCCGTACGTATCTCCTATACGGTACGTAACCCTGGGCAGAATTCGGTCCCAAACCGTCGAAACCGTGGAACCAACCCGTCACAAACCGTGCATCTGGTTTCGGCGGGTCACGGTTTCTGGACGGGGTCAAACCGCCGATACCAGTCAGTGTCGGGCGATGAAGAAGACGAGCAATCCGGCGAGATCCGCGCGGCGGCGAGTGCTGTCTCGACGAAGACGTCACCGGCGGCACGCGGCAGGCCGCCAGCTGCGGGCGCTGGGGCGGCAAGAGGGGTGGGGCGGGGCCGCGCCGCCGCGGGGATGGAGAGGGCAAGATTAGGGGCTGGGCCGCGCCGCCGCTGCCGACCTCTGCGTGAGCACGCCGCGCGTCAGCGTCTCAGGCTGCGCCAGGCGGCGCCGGGATGCACCCACCAGCACCACGCCATCATACCTGACGTGGAAGGTGGAGCGCCGCCGCTCCCCCACGCCGTCGCCGACGCCGGTGGTCGACGCCTCGTACAACCCTGCTCCTCGCGTCCCTCGTAGTCGTCGCTGAGACGGCCCTCGCCGGCGCCGCGGATCTCAGTCGAGATCACATGCCTGACACGGTGAGCCTTCCCCTAGAGCGACGCAACGCCGTTCCCCATGTCCGTCGTCGGCGTCGGGTCGTCCCTGACGACGGCGACGTCATCGGGGCCGAGGCACAGCTTGGACACGGCGGCGAGTATGGACACCGCGATGGGGATCGTGCGTGGGCGTGCTAACCGGTCTGAAACCGTGTAAACCGACTAACCCGTCTAAACCAAACCGTACGAACCCGTCGTTTTTATGATAGTCTCGGGAAACCGTCCAAAACCAGCGAAACCGCGTTTGCCCAGGGTTAACGGTACGTATATGGTATTGTACCCGCATGCACTTTACTGATCACGCGAAACAGAAGATGAGTTTATCACTGGCGAGTCAGACGGCGGAGCTGAAGCCAGGTACGTGGACGCAGAGAAGATGATTGCATGTCTTTCCGGCGAGTCCAATAAGCTAAATCTCCTTCGTTACGGCGGCCTTCCGGGCCGGCGGCGGTCAAGGCGGACCTTCTGCGGAGCAGCCAGTTGCATGCATGGATCCATCGATCAAATCATTTCCGACCCAACCTCCTAAACTAACCAATCGAAGAACATTCTCTCCGGCTGCATCCATCACGTGACCACGAATCATTCGATGGATCGATCGATCGAGTATAGAATACTAAAGCCGCCATCCACCCAGCGTCCATTCCCTTTTCTTTTGGAAAAAAGAAATAAAGAAAGGAGAAAATGAAACGAACGAATGCGAAGGCTGCAACAACCGCGCCAAGAAGAAATTAAAGCCAGACCGCGCAGGGTTAACGCCACACTTTTCACTCTCACCCGCTGGGCACACCAGCTCGACCGAGCGAGCGGTTAAATATGAGCGTGACAGACTGGATCAATGTGCAGGGTAACTCCAGTCCGTCAAAAGGTCAAACTTTTTTTTTCTGTCTAATAAGTAGACGAGCTAGGATTTGATTGAAAGCAGGAGAGGAAATAAAATGTTGACGAGTGGAGGAATACTGGGATCCCGACGTCGTCGTAGATTCTGCTTTGCGCCAGCTGGCTGGGAGGGAAGAGTCAGCTAGCTAGCTAACACCGAAAACATCTTGAATTTAAAAACGGAGTCAGTAATATTCTCCGCCTTTGTATTTTCTCTTCGTTTTTTCTTCGTGTTGTACAAGCACGCACGAGCGATCCAGTTCAGTCCTTCCACTCTACTTGCCCAGTAGGCTAATGCACTAGCTAGTTTGACTGTGATTTTTTTTTTCAACAGGCACTATGATATGAGATGACCATCTTTTGGAAATTTGAAATGCCTCGACGACGATCTGCGAGGGAAAACCACATGGGTTCTCCTCCCATACGTACGTGCGCATGAAAACTATTGCCACTAGTAGGTCTTCCAACAGTTTTGAACTCTCAAGTCCATATGCACAGTAGGCTCAAACTCAAATTCAAGGAATCGGATGACCCCAGGATTTCCGGATCGGGTCAGAGCCGGTTTAATGACAGACACCACGCAATGATGAGGGCATCACATCAGGGTTAAGGCAGCAGATTCACCTAGTATAGCTCTACTCCATCCGGTTTTTTTTCTGCACTGTATAGTTTATACTAGAGTTACCCAGCTGATGTCTGCTCTTGGTTCAGTACACTTGCTCCACGCGATTACAGATTAAATACGCACTTACTTCAACTCCGACGACAGAGACATCAGACATCTTAACTAGCAGTACTACTCGCGGACTCGTCCAGTACTCACGGCGACCATGCTTCATTTTTCTGCAGGTTCTGTACACCTTCCGGCCGATGAAACGGCGACTGCAAGTCCAGTTATACTGATGGCGATCTCGCAATGGCCGGCTCGTACTACGTACAGAAACAAAAAGAAGAAGTACTCCAGTATACTACTACTGTCGCCCGGCTCCATGCACTGACAAAATAATCGATCTGACCAGCCTGTGGCTTTTCACTGAACATGGTGACTCCATCTATAGAAACACGCCAACCAGATAGCTCTATGTCCAAACGCAATGAAAGGGCTCCAAATATGTGAAACAGAAGCACTTCGTCCATATCACATCTACTACCTCTAAGCCAGTGGCTGCAAATGTTTTTTTTTTTTTTTCGAGGAAGACGGGGATTGCTCTCCACCGGGTTTTTATTAACTCGAAAGGAGGGCTTAGCTGCCCTTACAAGAAGTTCTCACATAAATACCACTGTGTAAATGTCAGGATGAATCCAACGGGGCGACCCAAACGGACACGAAAATTGTCCGTTTGGGTCGAGGTCCGGGCAGGGCGGAGTTGGTCGGACATGCATTTGCGTCGAGTGCCCACAGCGGTGGTCGACGCATTTGGTCGATGCATTCTTTTTTCTTTTTTCTTTTGAACACAAAAGAGCTACGACCGTTGGGCGGATAGAGCAGGGGTGGAAAGATCAGGGCGCAGAGCTCGAACACGAGCAGGGCGCTGGTGTGCTGGAGCTCGCCCACCCGTGCACGGGCAGCCTCGTTTCCCAGCTGGTCGCCGCCGATCTACGTGCGCAAAGCCGGCCTCCTTTCAGCCTGCTAGCATCTTGCCAAAGAACGAGGCATGGTCTAGTACACACGCAGCAAGATTGCAACGAAAATCAGCTAGCAACAGCCGAGTTAACCAATCCATTCAAATCAGCTAGCAAGATTGCAACAAAAATTTGCATCGAAACTACAAAGAGCTAGTCAATTTACACTAGTACTCCCACAAAAAAATTCAACAAAGCACAAAGCAAACCAAATTTGCAGCAGATGGATACTAGTACAGAAAGCGCAAGGAGAAACGAAGCAGCAGCAGCTCCAGAGCGAGAGGGACGAGCGAAGCAGCAGCAGCTGCGGCGGCGCAGTACCGGAGCGAGAATGCTAGCAGCGATGTGGCAAATTCATATGTAGTCGCCGGGAGCACCGCTTCCCCGCCGGTGGCGGCGCGGATGAGGTGCGGTGTGCTGGAGCAGTCGCCGACGCAGGTGTAGAGCTCGTGCGGCTCGCCGCCATCGCCGTCTCCTTGCACTCGGATGCGGTGGGGATTTTTCTGGAAGAGAGAGAGTAGTGGGGTAGGTGGGAGGAGGAGAGAGAGGGATTTGTTTCGCTGCCATGTGGGCCAGCAGGCGGACAGGGAGGACGTGCTCGGACACCACGGACCGCTCTTTCTGTCCGTTTTGTGTCCGGCCCGACGCATTTCCGGCCGGACGTGCTCGGACACCACGGACCGCTCTTTCTGTCCGTTTTGTGTCTGGCCCGACGCATTTCCGAGGCCGGAAATGCGTCGGGCCAGACACAAAACGGACACAAGTCTATATGCGTCACACCGTTGGGCCCTGAATTTTCCTAAACGGACACGCGTGGACTCAATGCGTCGCCCCGTTGGAGCCATCCCATGTCTCTTTTGTAAATGTAGAACAGACCAACACCAAAGGCTCAAGTGATCGACAAGGCGAAACACTATCTTATTTCGGCCCTAGCCAAGCCGTGGTCCAGACCCTCTCGCGCTGGGCTAATTTTCTTCAGGTCGTCTTTTGCTTAACCGCAGCTCTGCACGTAGCAGTATACGGTTCCGATGCCGCTTTGTTCGTCTCGAGCCGCGTGATCGACACCCGCTCTTGACCCTGCCGTACAGTCAGTCGTGTCTGCACAGTGTGCAACTACGCCGTGGCTTCCGACATGTGCGACGAAAGAAGGCGGCTGTGGGGTAAAGTACGTACGTATTTGCACGCGGAAGTTTTTGCTCCAGGTTCAAAAGAACAAAACTCATGAGTCTAGATCGCGGGGGAGGGGAGTGTGGTGTTTTGGCTCCCGGCACCCTTTATCTAAAATAGGTTTTAAACATATTTTGAGATGTCAAAAAATATAAAAAATTCTCACGCAAACATTCTATATTTTCACAAGTCGTTGCACGAAAAAAAATCGACATCTTGTGTGGCCTGTGTAAAAGAGACAATATTAATTTGGTGCTAAATTAAGTACTAGCTTATTATCTCCACTGCAAATTTATGTATAACAGATTAACAGGTCAAACTGAGACCAAGAAAAGAAAGCCCGCTGCTCTCGCGACCATGGCGGGCCAGTGACCGTGATCTCCCTCCACGAGCCACCTCCGCGGTCAGATCTGGAACCAACTCCGCGCCGTCTCACCACCCCCTCGAAGCCCAGGGTAGACGTCGCCGGGGTCGTGGAGACCGTGCTCCTACCCTCATCCCAGTCTACCGACGTACGCGATTTTTTTTACAAATATGGCCCCCTGCCCAATATAATTGTCAAAAGTAACCCCTCTGAATTTTTTTGTCAAAAATAGCCCTGGCGGTAGGTGAAAAAGAGACACGTGGACCTCCCGCCAGATCATATGGCGGAAAGCCACCTTCCGCCAGTACAGATGGAGGAAAGTCATCCGCGATGCCACGTGGTGCTATCTGAGTTGGGAGAAAATCGATGGCAGGTGTCTTTCCGCCAACACATATGGCGGAAAGTGGCTTTCCGCCGTTCGAGCTGGCGGGAGGTCGACGTGTCTTTCCGACAGGGCTATTTTTGACAAAAAATTTCAGAGGAGGCTAATTTTGACAATTTTATTGGACATGGGGCTATATTTGTAAAAAACGTACGCTACCATTGGAAGACGCCATCCCATCAGTTCTGATCACTGTCACACCACCACCTCCTCTACCTTGCAGTAACGGAAGTGAGCGATGGTGAGCTCTTGAGTAATGAAAGTGACAGGTTATGGCACTATGATCTTACGTTTATGTCATGTCTAGGAGTAGCTAAGCTAGCTAGGTTGATGGACGAGACTGGCCGCCTTTGGAAATCAAATCTATGGCTTCCTTTATTTTTCCCTTTCGGGTTTCCTCATTTGGCTTATGCTACAAAACTGATCTTATACCATGAGTGCAAGCAGGTCTATTTTTATTTTCTATCGCTGTATGTATTTTGGGGAAACTTACTCGTTATGATTTGTTAAAAAACGGCCTGCTTGCTATAATGTGATTACGGTCACAGTCTATATCAAATCACAGCTCATGATGTGGTGATACATCATGCAATACTCATGCATGGTTAAATAAGCTGCTGATGATCTCAATCAGAGACAAGCCGAAAAGTTTTCTGGTGGATCTGGTCATGCTGCCAGCAGCCAGCTGCTGGCAGAATTCTGGTGTGACTACCTCAATTACAATATTCTAAGATGAGTTATAAACAAAAGGAAATGCATGCCACATTGTATATTGTGTTAGCAGTAGCGTCTCAGGCATCTTCCTGCCGGCCGCGGCATCGGTGCATGCAATGCAAGATCCAGCAGGTGAGAGGGAAAGCATTCGTTACATCACTAGCTACTAGAAACACACTGGAGAACAACTTTTCAGGAGGAAAACAAACATATATATATTGAACATCACAGTCATCTGCCATATATATACGAACTGCACGTATTGGTGAAGCTAGATTGCTGCTAAGAATTGGTGGGCAGCTAACAGTTCATGATTAGAAGACGAGGTCGTGTATGTCTTGTCCACGCATATCAGTGATGGTGAGATCTTTGCACTAATGGAAGCGACAGGTTAGGGCACCGTGATCTTACTTTCATGTCCATTGTCCAAGAGTAGCTAAGCTATAGCTAGGTTGACGGGCGAGACAGACAGGGCAACACCTCTCTCAAATCTAATCTACGCATGGCTCCTTTTGGAAGAAAATTTGCATGCATGCATGCATGGCTCCTTTTCTACTCTGCCCTTTCTGGTTCCTCCATTTGGCTTGTGCTGTTTCGCAAGTGACCAAGGGAGAAACGACGGCATGTTTTTTTTTCTCTCGTTTTCCTAGCTCTTTCCGGTGGTTCATCTGCTCCACCTGCTCTGCCCAGAAAACCCGACAAACTGGTTTATAATGCACTACTTTATTAGGAACTAGGCCATTTTATCCGCTTTTGGATGGAATGAGAGTTGTTAAAACCGCAAGAACATCTAGACTAGATCAATACCGGTAGAAGGATAGGAGGAGGGGAAACATGTACCTTCTCCTTGCGCGGATGCGCTCGAGCTGCCGGCCATGGTGGACGGCGGCGGTGGTGACAGTGGGCAGTGGCTGCGGTGTTGGTAGCGGCGTCGGTGGTGCTTCCCGTGAGCACCGTGCTAACCCTAGATCGGTCGGGGATGTTGGTGGGACGGCGGCGCACAGGTGAACCTCGTAATCCGTGTGCTACCGGCCCCCCACCCTTTATGTAGCGGGTCACAGGGGCCCACCAACCTTGGTGCGGTTGGGCGTCCCCGATCAGGACGCGGTCAAGGGGACCGATCGACCCGTTGGGGTTCGACCGGATGAGATCAACCTGCTAAAAGATGATCTCTTTTCAAATTCAGTGAATTTGTTCAGATCTTTAATTAAATTCTCTAGGAGAATTTTAATTAAAGGACAGAAAAGTCTTTTAAGACAAAGTTTTTTTGCTAAAAGATGATCTTTTTTCAAATTCAATGAATTTGTTTAGAGAACAGACCAGAACAGTGCAATGTTTGTGAAATACAGAGAATATTTTACAGTTTCTGCTGTAAAGTAAAATGACTCTCCTCTAATTAAATTGGAACCAACGGGAAAATTTAATTAGAGAGGAGGAAAAGAGAGATACTTGTTTAAAGATTAATTATGGTATTGTTATTTTCTGACCAACGTTGATGATAGCAGTACTATAATTATATGAGTTCTATAGTCAAAGGGCTAGATCTCTGATAATTTTGCATGAAAGTGATCAATTTTCAGAGAAAAGATAAAAGATCAAGAAATGCTCTTGAACTATAGAAATATGTATATTTCATGTTTCCGCTGAAATAGAGTTGATGATAATGTTATTTTCCAAACAGAGTTCTTTATTGCAATAGAAATATTATCATCATATTGTTTATGAGTTTTATGCATTGATTCTATTTCTGCCCAACGGTGATGTAGAATTAGTGTAGAAAGATGATTTCATTCTAATTCTGCCCAACGGTGATTTAGAATATAGAAGAAAGTTTTAAAGATTTAATGTGCATATCTTTAACCAGACCAACGTAGGGTTATTTTTATGCTCATTATTGTTTATTATTATTGAATATTTTCTCAGACAAAGATTCTCATGTTTTCATTCGTGAAAGCAAAAGATGGGTACTTGTGACCCGAAAGATGACCAAGAAAGGTCATAAAGTGAGAGAGTATGTTCTCTCTAAAGAATGACTGCAAAAGAAAAAGAATTCTTGGATGTTAATCCAAGAATACAAATAGATCATCGAGAGTCTTGTTTGACAAATGTCTTTCATGTACTCTCCATGCAGAAAACAAATAAATCATTCAGAGTTTTGTTTAACGAATTTCTTTCATGTACTCTATGTGAAGAAATTTTTTAAACGAGCAACATGAATGCTTAATTTGACTAACGTTGGATTAAGCATGTGTATAAAAGAGTATTCAGATTTATTTCTGAATTTGATGATTGAATATGCAGTCTAAAGAGCCAATTGTGGCATCTGTGTCTCTTAATTACCCGCATGACGGGAAAAGACGATAATAATACCCACGTGGTGGGAAAAGTCTGGGAAAATACCCGCATGGCGGGAGAAAATTTTGACAAAGGACTTATCCTGTATGACAGGAAGAAGATGTGATGACTCATGTGTTTTTATATCGACCGCACACTTTATGTGTCATAGTTATAAAGCACTTAATGAGTCAAAAGAGAATAAAGTTACAAATGAACCTAAAGATAAGAATGTTATGCAAGTGTGACTTGCAGTACCATTGAGAAAGAACTCTTGTGAGTTTTGAAAAGGAATGAGGAAAAAGTACTCCCATACGTTAAAAGATAACTTCATATTGAATAAAGCAGATAATCAAAGTTTCGAAATTGTGGCAAAAAGGTTCTTGCCACATTTCGAGGGGGAGATAGAGAATGTTACAGAATAAACTCCCCTATACTTCAGATAATGTGATGCATATTATGCATCTAAGTGATCTATGATGAATTGTGATCGTCTGGGGAGTACGACGGTCATAATAATGATACCCCTAAAGTAAAGAGATAGATTTATTCTGGATCTTTTACAGCTCCGAAAGGAGACTAAGGACGGTACTCAAAGTGCCATAAAGAAGACAGATTGACAGGTTAACAGAATAAACCCAAATAAAAAGGATTAAGGATACACCATTTTGGAGAAAATGGAGTAATCTGGGGGAGCATGGTATGAACATACCTAAGGCTCGAATAGATTTTATCTGGGGGAGCTTGTTGCTTTATAATAGAGATGAACAAGTAAACATGGATCTTGTGATTTAGGTCCTTGTAAGAGCTATTGCCTTTTGGCAATAGAAGACTACAGAATTAATTGCCTCTAGGCAATGACAGAGCAACAACATCCCCATATGAGAAAAACAGATGACTATAAAGTCTATATCAGAGAAATTTAAATGAAGGTTGATCCCACCTCATTTACAGAAATTATAAGCAGCGCTCAATCGATTTTGACAAGTGTCTACTTGTCTTAATGATTAGAGACTATGTGAATCCCGACGATGTTTGGGACTCATAAGTAATTTCCAATGGAGCCAAAACAGTAGGCTATAAAGGGTCTACAACCAATGTGACTCCAAAGGAAATATGTAAAAAGCGATTTTAAATCGAAAGATTTGCGCTAAGAGAATAAACAGATTATAATGAGTGCTAATGGCACATAATGATCTGAGTTACATCAGATGAAAGTAAAGAACACAAGGGATCTTACGGACTAGAGCAAGTCTCTAGAATCAGAAGTTATTTTGGGTTAAAGAAATGAGAGGACAATCGCATTTTCAAACTTATAGAATGGGAAATTCATTCCTAATCCTGTGTATGTGGATGATATCCTACTTGCTAGTGGTGATGTCAATCTACTACCGGCAGAGAAAAGAAGTTCTTGTCCTCAAAAGAGTATTCTCGGTAGAGTGTCTCTCGTTATAAGTATCGAGATTTACTAAGAAAAGAAGAAAAGGGGTATTAGAAATATCGCATGGACATGCTGAGAAGAAGTCTCTAAGCATGCATGTCGAGAAAACCTACGCCTGTTCTTATTGTCAAGGGTAATGGAATTGGGAACTTTAGTGTTCCAAGAGATAACATAGAACGGATCAAATGGATATGGTACCATATGCTTCAGCTGTTGGTTGCTCAATATTACCCTGACAATTCACGTATCCGGGTTGTTTTGGCAATGTCCAATCCAGATATAGATCACTGGAATGGAATCAAAGATATCGGCCTCATGCTAAAAGAAACTCTCAAAAGGTTGTGAGTACAAAGATAGATCTATAAAGTGCTCTCAAAAGGTTGTGAGTACTCTGAAAGAATTTGTGAAATGTATAGCGAAATCCACAATTGTCGCTAAATTTCACATTTGGAGTTTTTGTGTGGAAAAGCTCCAAAGAATGAAAAGATTGACATCAGTGTGATGTAAAGACATGTTATAGCATGATATGAGGCTGAGGGATAGGCAAAATGGTTAAGGAAACCTGTACCCGGAATTGATAATGGTTGACAACAGCAATAACCATTAAGTAATTCACTCCTAAGACAACGAGTCAAGTGTGGTGCCAAACACATTGACACAGAGTTATACGTTGTAAAGGAGAAAGTCCGGAATTATGTTGAAATGCTTGGAGCATAAGAGGAACATATAAAAGAAACACACAAGTGTTCGCAGATCTGCTAATTAAAGGCTTACCGCCCAGTGTGTTTGGAGAACACATAGTCGACATGGGTTTATGGTATAGTCTATATGATTTCCGGACAATAAAGAGGCCCAAAAGTAAAGATTTGTTTCAAAACAGAGACGTATATTGTAGCTGTCTGATTCTATCGGCAATTGAGCTGTGACGATGAAACATGCTCTATGTACTGATCCTGATGAAACGAGTAAAGCACAAAGTATAAAGTTAAAAGTAAAAGTTGAGATCAAGGGGGAGAATGTTAGGTTGATCTCATCCGGTCGAACCCCAACAGGTCGATCGGTCCCCTTGACCGCGTCCTGATCGGGGACGCCCAACCGCACCAAGGTTGGTGGGCCCCTGTGACCCGCGCTACATAAAGGGTGGGGGGCCGGTAGCACACGGATTACGAGGTTCACCTGTGCGCCGCCGCCCCACCAACATCCCCGACCGATCTAGGGTTAGCGCGGTGCTCACGGGAAGCACCACCGACGCCGCTACCTACACCGCAGCCACTGCCCACTGTCACCACCGCCGCCGTCCACCATGGCCGGCAGCTCGAGCGCATCCGCGCAAGGAGAAGGTACATGTTTCCCCTCCTCCTATCCTTCTACCGGTATTGATCTAGTCTAGATGTTCTTGCGGTTTTAACAAGAGTGACTTATCGCGTATCTATACATACCTTAAACTGGACCTACCTTTTGTCAACCGAGACGAAAACGGTTTGGTGATTAGTTTTCTAGCTATTCTTACGCTGGAGTAGGAGGGATGATGACCATGACATGGCAGTGACAGACTCGCAATCGTCAAGTGGTAGTAGAAGAATACTTCTGGAGTAGTAAGCGTGACATTAGAAAAAGGAACATGAGTTAGATTTTTGTTTTGTTGAAAAGCCAGTCATGATCAGTAAGATGATGTGCATGTATATGTATTTCCACATCATTTGCTTGTCTCTTTGCACGCGCACGACTGATTCCAAGTGCATGAGGAAGTAAGTAAGAAGATATGGACACCGGCCGGAGACAGGCCGGAAGTACAGAGTTTGCTGGAATTTAAAGGGAATTTTTGTAAGCGGATCGATCGTTGTCCCGTGCGAATCTACTGGCCATGTGTCTTGCTCATTTCTGTTCGTGTCGTCGTGTTGCTGATAGTTGGATCTGTGCACTTTCAGACTTGCATCATTCCATGGCCAGACGGCGATATATCAATTTTGCATATTGCTAGTTGGTGTTGTACACTGGCCTGTGGGTTTAACACTAACCACTTGGAATGCTTGTTGTCGAAAGCTTATTTGCGGAAGGAGAATATGAATGGAAGCTGATGTACTTTTCTCTGCCGTGGGGTTCTCGTCAGGTCGCTGTAGCTGCAGCTCCGGTGTGGTTGGGGTTTCTTCTTCCGTGCACAGTGCCGTGTTGGTTAGATGTGGTTCGTGGTCGTGCCCGTTGCTGCCGGCGTGTGTGCGCGTCTAATTTGCACTCGTCTGATCAGGCAGTGCGAGAGCCGTGCGGTTCAGGTGCAGCGCAGCTCAGTTCACTAGCTTGTACTGAGTAGCTGACTTGCAGTTGGAGGTAGAACAATCTTGTAGTCGCGAACTTCACACCTGGACCGGACGTAGGAGATGTAGGACACGGCGTCTAGTGTATATCGGTAGCAGACGTATCCATCCACAAGTCACCACTATTTTTGGACCTTAAGAGCAATTCCGGGACAAAAATCACAACCCAACGAGAGGCGATCCCTTTGGGTTACGGCTGGCGCTTATTTTCCATCCCTGGCCTTGGAGGCTTGGACCATGTTTGTGTTGTTCGAACCTTAAATCTTAAATCTCTCGTCTATACTAATGAAAAGACAAAGCTTTTGCCCGTTTTATTCGGAAAAAAAAGATGGTTTTGCCTTTTTTCTAAAGTCCGGAGAAACACTTATTGTGCTAATTAATTTACCGGTACAATACATAATAGTAATATCGAACTGCTGACAATGATAAATATAAATTAGCCGAAGGCTAGAAAAAAATAAAGGTCGGGTCCTGGCAGCACAGAGAGTGAAAATGGGCCAGCGGCCATGTAAATTGCGTCTTGGACATGACAAGAATTTTGTGGGGGAGAGCAGACAGGCAGGCTGCATCTGCAAGCTGGAATCAGGGGCGTGTTTGGTAGCCAGCAGCTACTTTTGCGCTCTGTGCATCAGGGCTAGCAAGGGCCTGGCCTCGTGGAGCAGCCCCGAAAACCATGTTGTCCATCTTATTTGGTCGCCCTCATCGCATCAGTGGCACATTTTGGTGCCAACCGTTTGGTAGCCTGCAGTAACGCCCAAAAGACTTGCTTGCTGCAGTGTGCTGTGTTTGGTTGCATCCAACAACGCGGTAGAGGACATCACAAATATGCAATAGCAGTTCATCCATAATTCAGTCCTAGCTAACACGAATGGCAGTTACTGAGTACAACCCTAACTAGTACGAATCAAATAGTAGTACTTGTATTACAGACCGGTAGATAGTTCATGGGGGTCGATAGTTCAATGTTCATCATCTTCATCCTCTTCAGATCCCGGTGTTACCTCTGTCCGCCCACATTGCTTCAGCCCACTCCATTCTCTTACTGTTCCAAGCTTTATTGTCATCAGCGGCGACACCATGGCCTTGATCAATGTCGTCTGGTGTCACATCCGCCTCATCTGGGACATGCTCATCAAAACCCCAACCAAGGATCCAGTTGTGAAGAATGCAGCATGCAAGGACAAGCTTCACTTGGGTCTCGAATGTGTGAAATGGTTTCTGATTCAGAATCTTGAATCTATTATTGAGTGCAGCAAAAGCTCTTTCAACTGTTCCTCTAAGACTAGAGTGTCTGAGATTGAACAATTCCTTGGCAGTCGCTGGACCGAATCGTGCACTGAACTCATTTAGATGGTACCTGGTGCTTCGAAAGAGGGGGAGAACTCCAGGCCGACATGCATAACCAGCATCACCAAGGTAAAACTTACCATCAGTGATACTGATCCCGTCAGGTCTAGACAGGCTGTCTGCTAGAATGGTTGCATCATGTGCTGATCCTTCCCAGACAGCCAAGACATACGTGAACTTCAGATCAAAATCCACAGCTGCGAACACATTCTGGCTAGTGTAGTGCTTCCTCCCTCTGAAAGCTTTAAACTGTTCTTTCGACACTCTAGCTGTGACATGAGTACCATCGATGGCGCCAATACAATCCTGCCAAGAGAAGAACAGTGAGTGATTAATTTGTCCTACACATTCAATAACTCTGATCACACTACAATATTAGCGCTTACCTTGAAGTACGGGTACCACCTGAAGCTCTCTCTAATCTTGCTGGGCGTTTGGCCAGTGGGTGCCTTGATCATCTCATGCCTTAGCTGGCCAATAGCGTACAAGACTTGTTTGAAATACCGGGAGGTTGTCTCGCATGATCTTCGAAATGTGCTATGGATGACTCTGAACCTCTGATTATGGCATACAACAATGAAGGAACATGCAAACTTGCTCTTCCACAGATGTGTGGATGCTATCCTTTAAGAGACCCCCCTCCCTAAACCTCTTCACAAGTTCATAGAAGGGGCCTTTACACATCCTAAGCATTTACAGACTCTATTTCGCTCGAGTTGTAGATGAATTCAAATTAGCAATCCTCTCCTGATCTTGAGCAAACATAGGACCATATGTCACTCTAGGATAAGCAGCACGCCTAACTAAGATCTTGTGAACCATCATGATCCATGCTTGAATGACGGCTATCGGTGATGCCGTCTGCTTGGTCAAAGCCATTGCGTCGTCCTAATAAAAGGGATCTGACACGAGTATGGTGTAGATCTACTCTACCGTTCGGTTTTCGCACTGCTAGGAAGAGTTTTACCTTGCCTCCAGCCATTGGAGATGATGGAGAGCCGGCGCCGTCAGAGATGAAGAAGAGGAGCTCATGCCATCCGTGGAGACGACGGCGCGGATTCCTCCAACAGAGGACGGCGTACAGCTGCAGCTGGTCCGCTACCGGAAGCGAGGGGCAGCCGCCGTCAGTGGAGAGGAGGTCGCGGATCCGGTCGTCGATCTGGTCACCGAGAGAGGAGCCGCCGGTGTGGATTGGGGAAAGTGTGGAGGTGACCCAAAAGAGAGTAGGGGGAGCTAGGTATGGCGCGAAATAGGGCCGGGATTTCGCCGTCTCCCGCCTTCCCCGCGTGCACGACAGTCTCCCCAGTTTGTAGCCCCGCGGCCTGGCTCCATGGAAACCGCCGATTCGGCAGTTCCTATCAGGTCTGGCCCTGAGGTGCTTTAATGCCCGTGCCAGCTAAAAATCTGGTGGGATGGAACCAAACAAACATCCCGACTTTGCAGCCCACGGGCCTGTTTGGAGTTGTTGCTGGCTGCCCCAGATCTACGGGCCATGTCAGTCAGTGGTGAAGCACGAGTCCCAGGGTCCATGCATGCAATGCATGCAGTTTTATATCATACAATCTGCCGTACGATGAAGCACGAGGTGTGTGACAGTGCACAGTGCACACACACCGGCCGTCGTGTTGATCGATGGCCTGGGATTTCAACTTTTCGGGAGCTCGATGGAACATGGCGTCGACCAACATCCCGTGCACGGTGCATGCATGCAGCTCTGTGCATGCATGCGCGGCCGTAGCTTGGGTCAGCCCGGACTGAAAGAAAAGTACTTTAGATTCCTTGCCCGATTACTCGCTGAAAGTTGCAGCGTGGCTGCACGAGCCGGCTTTGACTTGACTTGACGGCATCTTCATGCACGCAGACGCAGCCGTGTGTCTCTCCTCCGCAGTGACAATTTTGACCAATCTGACCTTTGTATGAAACATGAGCCTTAAATGAACTTTTTTCAAAAGAAAATCCACATCTAACCCTTTTGTCTACCGCCAAACATTTGAGCGGTAGGCTTGCACATGGTACCGCCAGATCACCTGGCGGTAGCCTTGTACATGGTACCGTCCCGGCGGTAGAGTTAGTCGTGGTACCGTAAAAATGACACCGGCGGTATCACACCTAACCGTACCGCCAATATGTTGAGCGGTACTAAAAAGGGTTAGATCCGGTTAAAAATTTGAAGACAGTTCATTTCGTGTTAAAGTTTTGCATAAGGGTTAGATTTGGTCGATTTGCCTCCGCAGTTGCCCTGTCTCATTATTTACACTGTCTCCAGTTTGAGAGCTGGCAGTTTGGCATCGGCCGTGGATCTTTTTTTAACCAGATAGACTTTTCTAAACGGTTTCCATCCCCGGTGATCAAAGCGGCACATATGTGTCGAATGGAAGCAATTATCTTTTTTTAGAACTAAATGGAAGTATTATCTTTTCTTTAGCGAAAGAAGGAAGCCATGTTTTCCTTCCGAAAAATAAAAGGCCCAGCGGCCTACGGAATGTATGTAACGTGTATCGGTCAAAACAGCACTTTCTAAAGCAAACCGATGCACAAAAGTAATGGCAAGAACGCAAGAAGTGCTCAAGTCCTTCAATCCCAAATCCCACAAAAAGCAACTAATACTTATGAGGGGAGAAGAGAGAAAGAACAAGGAAGAGAACCACACAAGAACTTCAAGATCAAGATCTACTATATTCCCCTCACTTAGAGGAGGAATGGATTGGTCGAAATGCAAATCTAGATCTCCTCACACTTTTCCCTTAAAGATATGCAAGAATCATGGGAGAAATTGAGAGAGAGGCAAGCTTTCCAAGGTCAACAATGGTAGGGAAGAGAGAGAAAAACATGATGCAGAAAAGCTTAGTCTCTTTGGGGAAGAAGGGGCCTTTTATAGGTCCCCAAAAATAGAGCCGTTGCAGGAATTTTACACCGGAGACTCCGGCCTGTGTAGGCTAGAGACTCCGGTCTGAGCGGAATCTCTGGTCTGAAGAATGGACCGGAGATTCCGGCCAGACCGGAGACTCCGGAGAGTTCCCGGTCTTCCACCAGTGTGAGACCAGTGGGTGACACCACTTGCGTCGCACGATGGAAAAAGAGCAGGCCGGAGAGTGCGGTTGCCCTGAGTCCGGAGACTCCGGTCTGGGCAGACCTGAGACTCCGGCCCTAGCAGTCCGGAGACTCCGGTCTAGAATTTCGTGCATCAACTCAGCAAAACTGTAAACCCCAAAACTTTCTCATACGAATTCCAAATCAGGTGAAACCAATTTTGTTGGAAATATTAAGAACCATAAATAGAGCAAAGTCACCACACATGGGAAGGTGTGGAACTTTCCTCAAGGATAAACCGATAATATTTCCAACACGAAAACGCAACAAGTTTTCCATACGAAATCCGTTTTCGAAGAACTTGGTCTTGTTATGAAGATCACAACAAGCACCAAAACCCAACAAGGAGAAAAGCCAAGTAATAACCAAGAAAGATGATATGCCAACTATGCAAAGGTTTGAACTCTCCATAAAGATGCGATCAATTTACTCACTTGAGAGCCCCTCTTGATAGAACGACGTCTATTCTATAACCAGGTCTCCCACTAACACCATGAGACCGGTAAAATAGAAACCCTATCAAGATCATACATTTGCCTTGCGCATTCCACTTGAGCTAGATGATGACGATCTTGATCTCTTCAAGTTGGAACATCTTTCTTGATCGTGCTTGCTAGCACATGCTTGATGAATACTTCTCCAAATACTCCCCATACTCCATTATATGAGAGCCTCGCTTAGCTCCGTCTTCATGTATCCACTGCAAGCTTTAATCAAATGATATCTTCCGACATGGATCATATTGAACTTGCACTTCATAATCTTCTCTTAATATATATGATGGCTTGGAGATACACATGAATGTTCACTCAATCTTCTTTTCCAACCCACACTTACATTATGTAAGCTTGTAGAGTCTAACACATGAACTCCAATCTTTTCCTATGGACAAGATCTACAAGAATGTCTCAATGCAAACATTAGTCCATAAGGATTGTCATTAATTAACAAAACCACACATAGGGGCACCATGCACTTTCAGCACTGCACTCGATTTTTATATATGTACCGTAAAAATATATTTTCTCGCGTATTAAGCAACACATTGTTGCGCAGGTAAATATACATACGAGATAGATGAAATCACATTGGAAATCAGGGTATGTATCGTATATATCCACGTGGTGTGCTACAGCTTAACTCGTAATTAGCAGATGGTTAGTTGTTTCAGTCAAACATTTGTGACCCATGCCTAATGCATGAACACTAGACGAAAAAAGTATGATAAACAAATGATCATATGTGTTTCATCCACCTCTTTGTCGTGGCAAAATGTTTGGAGCTTTTTTTTTCAGAGAGGCCTAGAAAGGTTTAGAGCTACATTAATTCATCGGTTGGAGTACATTTTTGAAAACATGACCCTATAAGAACAAAATTACAACATAGTCCTAGATTAACACAAGGACGATACGGTACACATAGAAAACGTGATCAGATCCTTGTGTTCCTTCTTCTCAACCGCATCAACCAGGAATCGACTGCCAACCATCTTTCATCTCAATGGGGACATAATCACTTGGTAGAGAAAGGATGAAACGCGCCGATGGGAATCTGTGAAAGGGGCTCCGTCATGGAGGTTGAGTTGATGCCATCATTGGCATCACAAGCGTCTGCCATCTCAGCCAAAGACCATGGCATTAATCGAAGGCCTCCATATAGTGATCTCTAGCTTGCAGCAAGAACACCCCATGGAGCTCCATATCAAGCCACCACTCTCGAACTTTCGCCACCACGACGACGAGATGAAGGCGCAACAACAAAATCCAAAGCCTTACCAGAACAGCCCCCAACAGCGAGGGCTCATCGAGCCTATTGACCAAGTTGTCCGACCCACGTCCCCCAGCATTGTCTCCAACCATCAGAGCACTGCGAGGAAGAAGAATTGGTCCAACAATCTCCAGGCATCGGTGAAAGAGAATCTTGAGAGCGCATCCTTATTGTTGGAGATCCCCCAACCGCGCTTCCTCATCACTCACAACAGCTCCTGCCACCCGGAAAGCACGGCAAGGAAGACGATCTTGGGCCGCACGATATCCAACCGGCGGATCTAGAACTCTTTCCCCAGACGCCACTTGGGGACAGGACCTAGCGCTACTATACAAACTACTCTAACCGGCACCTCGCCTCAGCCATCTTGGGGCGGCGATGATGCCTCCGGTTTGAGACTTGAGATGATGCCTCGTTCGGTTTTGTCGCAGACGTAGCTTTTTGTACTACATGTTGTCAACATTTGATCGATGCTGTCTCGTTTCAAAATGATAATACTAGAATTTTAGCCTTGTTTCGATCGACTCACTCTGGATGCAAGGTCTCCCGTGCGATTTTCTCTCTATAGCTGTTTCTCCCGCACGCACTCTCTCGAAGCATATTTGTTTCCGTTGACATCTCACTCCACGGGAGTATATATTATTTTTCTGTTGGTAACTCTCACTCGCCGACGTTGACTGTACCTGCCTGCCACAGAAATAAAAGAAGTAGTTGACTGGACGTACCGACCGTTGGCGCAAGTGCTCTCTATCTGCTTCCTACTCCGATGCCCAAAATATGCATAGTACGCCCAACAAATCGGTTGGCCGAAGTATATGCATACTACCTTGCTCCGGACATGCATGGTACGTGCGTGCATGTAGATTACTACCTTTCCTCTGCAGTTCACGCAATTGCACGGTCGGGGGAGCGGGTACCCGTCGGCGTCGATCGATCGATCGACCGGCCATCGCGTTTGTTCGATCGGGCCTAGAATCGTACCACGCATTTTCGAACTGCCTTCAAACCACATGCTAATAGTACGTGATGTCACAGCGAGTGACGGCCACTCCGCAATTGGGTAGGGTCAGTTACATACACTGACCAGGTCGGTGAAAAAGCTCCAGTTTTATGAGACTACCCATAGTGGGAGTAACTTCACTAGTAACATAGATACCACCTAAGCAAAAAATCCTATGTGGCATGTAATTAATGAGGAGAGATGTAAATAGAGTAACTTAGCTAGTTACTTGTAGCACTAGTGACATCACACTTTTCAAGAAAAAATGAGTCTATAGAGTAATAAATGAGACCATATATGACACCACCTCTATGTTACTTTGCACTATGTGGGTAGTAACATAGTCTAGTAATATGTGTATGTTACTAGTTGAAGTTATTCCACACCATGGCTAGTCTGATATCTAGCCGAGGCAAAATCAATTACTAGGCGAGGGATGGAGTAGCTAGCGGCACCAACCAAAGTGGGCAGTGGCAGTCCCGCGACCAGGACACACGGGCGCAGTGAATGCCCCCGTTTATGATCCTACGTACTTGTACAAGTTTTTGCCACCCGTATATAGATAGCTAGCCAGTGTTGGACGAGCGTTCGTCGGTGGAGTACTTGTACTTGTAGGCGTACAGTCGCCCGGCCGGCGTTTTTTTCTTTTTAGCAGGAGTTGAGGTGGTGCACGCCCGTACGTATCTCCTATACGGTACGTATATGGTATTGTACCCGCATGCACTTTACTAATCACGCGAAACAGAAGATGAGTTTATTATCACTGGCGAGTCAGACGGCGGAGCTGAAGCCAGGTACGTGGACGCATGTCTTTCCGGCGAGTCCCACAAGCTACATCTCCTTCGTTACGGCGGCCTTCCAGGCCGGCGGCGGTCAAGGCGGACCTGCTGCGAGCAGCCAGTTGCATGCATGGATCCATCGATCAAATCATTTCCGACCCAACCTAACCTAACCAATCGAAGAACATTCTCTCCGGCTGCATCCATCACGTGACCACGAATCATTCGAACCCATCGATCGAGTAGAGAATACTAAAGCCGGCCGCCATCCACCCAGCGTCCATTCCCTTTTCTTTTGGAAAAAAGAAATAAAGAAAGGAGAAAATGAAACGAACGAACGAACGCCGAAGGCTGCAACAACCGCGCAGGGTTAACGCCACACTTTTCACTCTCACCCGCTGGGCTCACCAGCTCGACCGAGCGAGCGGTTAAATCTGAGCGTGAAAGACTGGATCAAAGTGCAGGGTAACTCCATTCCCTTTTCTTTTGGAAAAATGAAATAAAGAAAGGAGAAAATGAAACGAACGAACGCGAAGGCTGCAACAACCGCGCCAAGAAGAAATTAAAGCCAGACCGCGCAGGGCTAACGCCACACTTTTCACTCTCACCCGCTGGGCTCACCAGCTCGACCGAGCGAGCGGTTAAATCTGAGCGTGACAGACTGGATCAAAGTGCAGGGTAACTCCATTCCCTTTTCTTTTGGAAAAAAGAAATAAAGAAAGGAGAAAATGAAACGAACGAACGCGAAGGCTGCAACAACCGCGCCAAGAAGAAATTAAAGCCAGACCGCGCAGGGCTAACGCCACACTTTTCACTCTCACCCGCTGGGCGCACCAGCTCGACCGAGCGAGCGGTTAAATCTGAGCGTGACAGACTGGATCAAAGTGCAGGGTAACTCCATTCCCTTTTCTTTTGGAAAAATGAAATAAAGAATGGAGAAAATGAAACGAACGAACGCGAAGGCTGCAACAACCGCGCCAAGAAGAAATTAAAGCCAGACCGCGCAGGGCTAACGCCACACTTTTCACTCTCACCCGCTGGGCTCACCAGCTCGACCGAGCGAGCGGTTAAATCTGAGCGTGACAGACTGGATCAAAGTGCAGGGTAACTCCATTCCCTTTTCTTTTGGAAAAATGAAATAAAGAAAGGAGAAAATGAAACGAACGAACGCGAAGGCTGCAACAACCGCGCCAAGAAGAAATTAAAGCCAGACCGCGTAGGGCTCACCAGCTCGGCCGAGCGAGCGGTTAAATCTGAGCGTGACAGACTGGATCAAAGTGCAGGGTAACTCCAGTCCGTCAAAAGGTCAAACTTTTTTTCTGTCTAATAAGTAGACGAGCTAGGATTTGGTTGAAAGCAGTAGAGGAAATAAAATGTTGACGAGTGGAGGAATACTGGGATCCCGACGTACGTAGTGCGGACGGCGTCGTCGTATATTCTGCTTTGTGCCTGCTGTTAGCTAGCTACCTAACACCGAAAACATCTTATATTTAAAAACGGAGTCAGTAATATTCTCCGCCTTTGTATTTTCTCTTCGTTTTTTTCTTCGTGTTGTACAAGCACGCACGAGCGATCCAGTTCAGTCCTTCCACTCTACTTGCCCAGTAGGCTAATGCACTAGCTAGTTTGACTGTGAGTTCTTTTTTTCAACAGGCACTATGATATGAGATGACCATCGTCTCGAAATTAGAACTGCCTCGACGACGATCTGCGAGGGAAAACCACATGGGTTCTCCTCCCATACGTACGTGCGCATGAAAACTATTGCCACTAGTACTAGGTCTTCCAACAGTTTTGAACTCTCAAGTCCATATGCACAGTAGGCTCAAACTCAAATTCAAGGAATCGGACCACAGGATTTCCGGATCGGATCAGAGCCGGTTTAATGACAGACACCACGCAATGATGAGGGCATCAGGGTTAAAGCAGCAGATTCACCTAGTATAGCTCTGCTGCATCCGGTATTTTTCTGCACTGTATAGTTTATACTACTGTACTAGAGTTACCCAGCTGATGTCTGCTCCTGGTTCAGTACACTTGCTCCACGCGATTACAGATTAAATACGCACTTACTTCAACTCCGACGACGGAGACATCAGACATCTTAACTAGCAGTACTACTCGCGGACTCGTCCGGTACTCACGGCGACCATGCTTCATTTTTCTGCAGAGTCTGTACACCTTCCGGCCGATGAAACGGCGACTGCAAGTCCAGTTATACTGATGGCGATCTCGCAATGGCCGGCTCGTACTACGTACAGAAACAAAAAGAAGAAGTACTCCAGTATACTACTACTACTACGGTCGCCCGGCTCCATGCACTGACAAAAATTCTTTCCCACCGCATCGAGTGTGCTAGGGCACACAGTCATTGTGCACGAAATTCATTAATCGATCTGACCAGCCTGTGGCTTTTCACTGAACATGGTGACTCTTTTTTTTAATTTGCTAACAGAGGAAATACATCAGATCTTACAGAGAGACCTAGAACATAAAGGAAATTACAATAAGGACCACTGGATCCCGGCGACGAAGACGAAACTGCCGTTGACGCGCCGCTGCCCAATCTTCCCAAACCTTGGATCGCCGGAGCCCACCACAAGGCAGACGGGAAGTCTCCAACACCGCCTCCGAAGAGACTACTGCCGACGCCGCCAGTGCCGCCACGAAGATCTGACGCATCACCACTGGATCGAACTCACCCAGATCCGCCGCTCCCGGATCTGGCCGTGGTGAACGGAGCCTGGGAAATCCACCGATTTTCGGGCTCCAGGAAGTCGCGCGCGAGACGGCGAAGCTCCAGGGAACGCCACCGCCGGAGGGGATCCGCGCCGACACCAAAATCCGCTCCAGCAGCACCACCGCCTCCGAAGCACCACTGGCCGGACACCTATCATACCCTACCATATATACACGCCGTGAGACGGGCTTCCCCCACCCTCCCGCCGCCAGAGCAGCCGACGGAGGGGGAGGAACCCACGCCTCACCGGCGGAAGAGGTGGATCGACGGTGGACTCTCAAAAATCGCCTCTCTGCACTGTAGCGGGGAGAAGATAAGGAGGGCGACGCTCTACTGAACATGGTGACTCCATCTATAGGAAGACGCCAACCAGATAGCTCTCTGTCCAAACGCAATGAAAGGGCTCCAAATATGTGAAACAGAAGCACTTCGTCCATATCACATATACTACCTCTAACCCAGTGGCTGCAAATGTTTTTTTTTTCTTTTTCGAGGAAGATGGGGGGATTGCTACCCACCGGGTTTTATTAACTCGAAAGGAGGGCTTAGCTGCCCTTACAAGAAGTTCTCACAGAAATACCACTGTGCAAATGTCAGGATGATTCCAACGGGGCGACCCAAACGGACACGAAAATTGTCCGTTTGGGTCGAGATCCGGGCAGGGCGGACATGCATTTGCGTCGAGTGCCCACAGCGGTGGTCGAAGCATTTGGTCGACGCATTCTTTTTTTCTTTTTCTTTTGAACACAAAAGAGCTGCGACCGTCGGGCGGATAGAGTAGGGGTGGAGAGAGCATGGCGCAGAGCTCGAACGCGAGCAGGGCGCTGGTGTGCTGGAGCTCGCCCACCCGTGCACGGGCAGCCTCGTTTCCCAGCAGGTCGCTGCCATGGTCGCCACCGATCTGCGTGCGCGAAGCCGGCCTCGTTTCAGCCTGCTAGCATCTTGCCAAAGAACGAGGCATGGTCTTGTACACACGCAGCGAGATTGCAACGAAAATCAGCTAGCAACAGCCGAGTTAACCAATCCATCCAAATCAGCTAGCAAGATTGCAACAAAAATTTGCATCGAAACTACAAAGAGCTAGTCAATTTACACTAGTACTCCCACAAAAAAAATTCAAGAAAGCACAAAACAAACCAAATTTGCAGCCGATGTATACTAGTACAGAAAGCGCAAGGAGAAACGAAGCAGCAGCAGCTCCAGAGCGAGAGGGACGAGCGAAGTAGCAGCAGCTGCGGCGGCGCAGTACTAGAGCGAGAAGGCTAGCAGCGATGGGGCAGATTCAGATGCAGTCGCCGGGAGCACCGCTTCCCCGCCGCCGGCGGCGCGGATGAGGTGTGGTGTGCTGGAGCAGTCGTCGACGCAGGTGTAGAGCTCGTGCGGCTCGCCGCCATCGCCGTCTCCTTGCACTCGGATGCGGTGGGGATTTTTCTGGAAGAGAGAGAGTAGTGGAGTAGGTGGGAGGAGGAGAGAGAGGGATTTGTTTCGCTGCCATGTGGGCCAGCAGGCGGACACGCGCGGACTCAATGCTCTTTTGTAAATAAATGTAGAACAGGCCAACACCAAAGGCTCAAAGTGATCGACAAGGCGAAACACTGTCTTATTTCGGGCGTGGAACGTGCAAACCATTCCCACCGGATTGAATGAATGCACTCACCTGCAGCAGAGAGTGCATTTGTGAGGGACGATTGAACGCGGGAGGACCCCTGAACGTGCCCTAGCCAAGCCGTGGTCCACACCCTCTCGCGCTGGGCTACTTTTCTTCAGGTCGTCTTTTTCTTCCGATGCCGCTTTGTTCGTCTCGAGCCGCGTGATCGACACCCGCTGTCTCCAATCTTGACCCTGCCGTACAGTCAGTCGTGCAACTACGCCGTAGCTTCCGACATGTACACGTACTAGTACGCCGCTTTATAAACCTACAGCACGGTAAAGATGTACTATTTGGGTGTCCCCGCACCACTACTAGTGTACATGCATGGCTCCTCACGGTGAATACAGCCCTTTTCCGTCTGCTTTACAAGAAGACGGCTGTGGGGTAAAGTACGTACGTATTTGCACGCGCAAGTTTTTGCTCCAGGGTTCAAAACAACAAAACTCATGAGTCTGGATCGCGGGGGAGGGGAGGAGTGTAGTGTTTTGGCTCCCGGCACCCTTTATCTAAAATAGGTTTTAAACAAATTTTGAGATGTCAAAAAAAAAAAAAATTCTCACGCAAACATCCTATATTTTCACAAAGTCGTTGCACGAAAAAAATCGACATCTTGTGTGGCCTGTGTAAAAGAGACAATATTAATTTGGTGCTAAATTAAGACTTTTTATGAAACATTTTATGATTTTGAAATACCGGGTGCCAAAGTGAACTTCACAGGGAGACTCATGCATGCTTAGTTAAGTAGCTTATTATCTCCATTGCAAATTTATGTATATAACAGATTAACAGGTCAAACTGAGACCAAGAAAAGAAAGCCCGCTGCTCTCGCGACCCAGTGACCGTGATCTCCCTCCATGAGCCACCTCCGCGGTCAGATCTGGAACCAACTCCACGCCGTCTCACCACCCCCTCGAAGCCCAGGGTAGACGTCGCCGGGGTCGTGGGGACCGTGCTCCTTCGGTCCTTCCCTCGTCCCAGTCTACCGACGTACGCTACCATGGGAAGACGCCATCTCATCAGTTCTGATCACTGTCACACCACCACCTCCTCTACCTTGCAGTAACGGAAGTGAGCGATGGTGAGCTCTTGAGTAATGAAAGTGACAGGTTATGGCACTATGATCTTACGTTTATGTCATGTCCAGGAGTAGCTAAGCTACCTAGGTTGATGGACGAGACTGGCCGCCTTTGGAAATCAAATCTATGGCTTCCTTTATTTTTCCCTTTCGGGTTTCCTCATTTGGCTTATGCTACAAAATTGATCTTATGCCATGAGTGCAAGCATATAGACAACTTAGAACATTTACAGGTCTATTTTTATTTTCTATTGCTGTATGTATTTTGGGGAAACTTACTCGTTATGATTTGTTAAAAAACGGCCTGCTTGCTATAATGTGATTACGGTCACAGTCTATAGCAAGGTTGACGGGCGAGACAGACAGGGCAACACCTCTGCGCAATGTAATCTACTCATGGCTCCTTTTGGAAGAAAATTTGCATGCATGCATGGCTCCTTTTCTACGCTTCACTTTCTGGTTCCTCCATTTGGCTTGTGCTGTTTCGCAAGTGACCAAGGGAGAAACGACGGCATGTTTTTTTCTCTCTCGTTTTCCTAGCTCTTTCCGGTGGTTCATCTGCTCCACCTGCTCTGCCCAGAAAACCCGACAAACTGGTTTATAATGCACTACTTTATTAGGAACTAGGCCATTTTATCCGCTTTTGGATGGAATGAGAGTGACTTGTCGCATATATATATACCTTAAACTGGACCTACCTTTGGTCAACCGAGAGGAAAACGGTTTGGTGATTAGTTTTCTAGCTATTCTTACGTTGGAGTAGGAGGGATGACCATGACATGGCAGTGACAGAGTCTCGCAATCGTCAAGTGGTAGTAGAAGAATACTTCTGGAGTAGTAAGCGTGACATTAGAAAAAGGAACATGAGTTAGATTTTTGTTTTGTTGAAAAGCCAGTCATGATCAGTAAGATGATGTGCATGTATATGTATTTCCACATCATTTGCTTGTCTCTTTGCACGCGCACGATTTATTCCAAGTGCATGAGGAAGTAATTAAGAAGATATGGACACCGGCCGGAGACAGGCCGGAAGTACAGAGTTTGCTGGAATTTAAAGGGAAATCTTTGTTTGAGCGGATCGATATATCATTGTCCCGTGCGAATCTACCGGCTATATATGTCTTGCTCGTTTGGGTTCGTGTCGTCGTGTTGCTGATAGTTCCATGGCCAGACGGCGATATATCAATTTTGCATATTGCTAGTTGGTGTTGTACACTGGCCTGTGGGTTTAACCAACCACTTGGAATGCTTGTTGTCGAAAGCTTATTTGCGGAAGGAGAATATGAATGGAAGCTGATGTACTTTTCTCTGCCGTGGGGTTCTCGTAAGGTCGCTGTAGCTGCAACTCCGGTGTGGTTGGGGTTTCTTCTTCCGTGCAGAGTGCCGTGTTGGTTAGATGTGGTTCGTGGTCGTGCCCGTTGCTGCCGGCGTGTGTGTGCGTCTAATTTGCACTCGTCTCAGGCAGTGCGAGAGCCGTGCGGTTCAGGTGCAGCGCAGCTCAGTTCACTTGTACTGAGTAGCTGACTTGCAGTTGGAGGTACAACAATCTTGTACTTCACACCTGGACCGGACGTAGGAGATGTAGGACACGGCGTCTAGTTTATATCGATCGGTAGCAGACGTATCCATCCACAAGTCACCACTATTTTTGGACCTTAAGAGCAATTCCGGGACAAAATCACAACCCAACGAGAGGCGATCCCTTTGGGTTACGGCTGCCGCTTATTTTCCATCCCTGGCCTTGGACCATGTTTGTGTTGTTCGAACCTTAAATCTTAAATCTCTCGTCTATACTAATGAAAAGACAAAGCTTTTGCCTGCTTTATTCGGAAAAAAAAGAAGGTTTTGCCTTTTTTTTTAAACTCCGGAGAAACACTTATTGTGCTAATTAATTTACCGGTACAATACATAATAGTAATATCGAACTGCTGACAATGATCTTTACTATTAAATGGGAGTTGGTACTTCGTACGTCAAAGCGAACCGTGGCTCGCTCGATGCTCTCCCGCGAGGCCGCGACTGCGCGCCGACCTGCGGGCCACCAGAAAAGCCCACACGGGCCTGTCCCCTTCCCGGATACGTCTCCTTCCCCCGAAAGGCTGAAACCCTCTCTTTTTCCCTACATCCCTCCTCTGCTGGTGCGGCGGCGCGAGCAGATACATCGCGCGACTGGAGAGAGAGCATCGGCCCTCCTCTGTCCCTCGCAACGCTGCGCGTCGGTGGCTTCTGCGGTGTTGGCATCCTGAGCAGTGAGCACGAATGGAGCCATCGACATGAACAAATTCAACATGTCCATGGCGTCCTGAGGACGAGCGGGGGCGGCGGCTTGAGGAATTTCATCTCGTCCATATCAGTCATAATTGACGTGCTCGTCACCGCCTTATTCTCCACCTTGACCGGGTTCTTCTCGATCTAAATCCGGGGCCGCGCGAGCAGCCCAATCCTGTTCGTCGTCGCGCGTCGCCGAGAGCAGCGCTGTCCACCACTCGCACAACGCCGCACCCTCATCTACGGCTCCATCTCGCCGATGCCCCGTCGCCGCAGCCTCCCAATCCCCCCTGCGCCGCCTCCATTATCCCCTGCTCCGCCTTGTGCATGTCAATCCATGGCAACCGCCGGTCATCTCCGTGCGTGCCAACTGCAGATCGTGGAACTCCTGATGGTTACCACCTCGCCTCCCGTCAGCTCTCTCGAATCCGTCCGGGATACTTCCGAGCACAGAGCCGACGCCGACTGCCACCGTCCGCCGCGCGGACATCTGCCCCGCTTCCGAATCTGGGCGCCTGTGTGCTGGTACCTCCTCTCTTTCCCTAGCCTCCGCTCCTGGACGTGCGAGAGGTGGGGTTCTTCGAGGTGTTCCACGCGATGCTGGCGGAGTACGGGGAGCGGTGGCAGGTGGACGGCACCATGCACGGCAAGCTCCCATCGGAGGACGAGGCAACAGCCCAGGATGGCTTCGTCATCTCCGGTAGCGGCAGCGGCACGCATAGCAACGACCCGTGGATCCTGGCGCTCGTGAACTCATTCCCCCACCAGCACGTCTCCGGCAAGCACTTCTCTTCCTTGATTGGCTTCTGTGTCCTGCCGTGACTGACACCCTTTCAATCGTCATACACGAATCAAAGAGGAAGATCACACCATCGGTTCAATCCCCTGTCTATTTTACTTCACTTTATTCAGTTTTTTCTGCCTTCCGATATCTCTGTTAATTAATAATTGTAGGATTAAGGTTCCGCTTTTACATATTCCTGGTTTGGTTTGTGTTTTTCACCTCAATGCAGCCAATGATCACTTATTACAATTACTATACATGTTTTCTGATGAAAGAGGAAGCAAACAGCACCATAGGCGGCCGCCCCTATGATTCCTTGTACAAAACGGTTAGCTGTATTCAACAAATTGTGCAAGCTTGGATATCATAGATTGAGGGTTATTGCATTCAGTTTAGTGCAATTACAATAAGTAAATCCTATTTTCTCCTTGAATATTCTTTATCTTAAGTGAAACAATTGATCATCATTATATGACTTCACTGCAAGTTCAGTAACAAAAATTGCACATATGTGTCCAGGGCACCTGCATCCATGACCGGTGATGAGAGAACGAGCCCTGGCCACATCGGGTGTCGTGCATCAAGGAAGAATAAAGCCTACTGACATCATGTCCATCCACACCGTATCGTGAGATTTGTTGCATATCTGAAATCTGATTTGCATAACTGGAATTAAAATGCTCCTAGATAGAGGTTTTGTTTATAATTGGGTGAATGAACTATTGATTCAAGAGAGGTTTGTTACATCTGGCAGTATGCAGGTGGTACCTTGGCTAGGTGGTGAAGCCCAAACTAAATAAAACGATGTACATGAAGAATGACCTCACGATGAGGTTCAAGAAGAGGGAGCAATAACGCATCCTGAGTTCGAGAAATATAGGTAAACATTCGAACCATTGTTACAATAGATGCATGTCCACTGCGTCCAGGAACTTTTCAACGCCGAAGGTATCCGGTCCTTCACAATTTTGCGTTTGCCATTCTCTAGCCTACACTAAAATTGATCTCCTTTGTTAGTGCTCACATGCTACAAATATTTAGTGCTTCAATGATAAAACGACCCAAAGCAACTTTTCTATGTTCTTTTGTCCAGTTCGTAAAATAAGGGATGCATTGCTTGGTTATATAAATCCATTTTTGCTAACATTGTCTCGCAAAGGTTGTCATGTATAATCAAGATTGTATTGAGCACTTAACTACAATTCAATAGAAATGTAAGCATTACTTGGTTATATAAATCCATTTTTGCTAACATTGTCTCGCGAAGGTTGTCATGTATAATCAAGATTGTATTGAGCACTTAACTACAATTCAATAGAAATGTAATATGTATAGTGTGTTATATGTGTAAGAACCTGAACCAAATAAATGGTTATAAGAACCTGTACTAACACCATCTTATGTGCATAGACCTGGCCTGTTGGTACATATTTCCAAATAAACGGTTATGAGAACCTGATTGGTGTAATCATCTTACGTGCATGCATGGACCTGGCCAGTTAGTACATATTTTTTAGTAGCTAGCTATACTACTTTGTAAGGTCAAGGTGTGAGCTGTTTGGCTTGGTAGATGTTACTGATATTTAAGCGCAACGTACCCATTCTTAACTGGACAACCATGATGATAACTAGTGATATTTAGCGCGGCGACACGCCGCGCTTTCTCTGTGAACTGTCTGTCGCCGCGCTTTCTCTGTGAACTGTCGCCGCGCTTTCTCTGTGAACTTGTTTGCAGATTTTTTGTTCCTGTCGCTGTGTTGTTTACATATATAGTAAGTAGATATAAGATAGCATTGTTTGCAGTGTTGAAGCTGTTAATGTGTGAGTGTGGTGATGGGCGAGAGTACGAATAAAAAATGAGGTAGCTGTTGCTTGTGGAGATAAATGAATGTAGGGAATCTGTTTGAGTTGGCAGCTTGGTATGAAGCGGTGGTTTTTGGATTAGATGGTCTGTATAGTGACACGTGGGAAAATAAATACAGATTTTGCTGTATAATTTTTTCTTAGTAGAAAAAGGAAGAATATTTGGCTCAAAAGCTAGTCACTTGCAAATCTATAACCAAAACTCATTCAAAAGGGACATGCCTGACATTGATTTTCATACTGAGAGCTTATGTTTTTCATATAACGTGGCAACTCAGCCATCTGGCAAGCGTATAAAAAAAATTGAAAAGCATTGCTGCAAACAGAAGCATATATAATATCTGAACCACTTTGTAACTTAGTTGGACTCTCAATTTAAGAAAGCAGTAAAATCCAGAGAATGTGATGTCTGTAGAATTGAGCTAACTCTTCTATACGACATGCATATATCTTATTAGTAGGAATGCTTCTTAAGCTAGTACAGCCACAAAAATGAAAATAGTAAACGCATTTGAAGACAGAACATTTAAGAACAGAGTATAATCAAAATATGTCGTTCCATATTACACTGACATAGCTTGTATCTAGGCAGAAGGCAGCAAAAGATAGCTATATCTCAGTATATATCGATAGCAAAAGTAGTCAACAAACATACTATGGGATACTGTAAGTGGATTTTAAAAGTTAGCAGATAAGATCAGGGTAAGATTAAAAGCCGTGGTTTCATACTGCATTGATGCAGTTTATACTTAGGTCAAAGTCAGTACAACGTCAGTATATCTGGGTACATATCAGCGCCAAAAATAAACAGCAGATATACTCTTAGAAACTGTATGATAGAAACATCGGCATCATCATAAGCTTAGCAAAAGAAATATACAGACGGAGTGCACCACCTGAGGCTGAAAAATACTTGCACTCTCTTTGACCTGAGAAGAAAAAGAGGAAGTATATCAAGAAAACCGCGTGCTACAAATTAAGCTGAAGATGAAAACGAAATGTTTGAAAGTAAAACACCATGTAGGAAAGTAAGCATAATAGATAAGAAAACGCATTTGAAACGTACTCACTGTTATTCCAAAAGCACTTCCTATAGATTAGCAAGAACCTCGCGGTAGACAATATTTTTAACTTGTAAAGTAGGCTTTCCATCTTCGTCGAAGGCGAGGATTTTTAGGCCTTCTCTGGAGGTCACCCGTGATATAGCCACATAGAGCTGGCCGTGAGAGAACACTGGCTTTGGCAAATAAACGCCAACATTCTGAAGCGTCTGTCCCTGGCTTTTATTAATAGTCATTGCATAACAAATACGTATCGGATACTGACGGCGCTGCAAAGTGAAAGGCCACCTTTTCGATGGTGCGTATAAGACAATTCTTGGTATACATACATGATTTCCAACATTGGATCCAGTCATAATCTTAGCTTCGAGAACCCACTGACCTAATCTTGTGACCAGCAAGCGAGTACCGTTGCAAAGACCAATAGACTGGTTGATATTTCTAAGCAACATAACTGGAACGCCCACTTTTAATGCAATCTTATGCTGTGGAAAATTGGGAGGCTCAACCTTATGCAAAAATTCAGGAGGATATAACAGATCTGCATCTGCCACGTGATCTAACGTCTTGCAAATAGAATCACAACTTTCAAACACAACCTCCTCTCCTGGAACAGAGTTGAAAAGCATATCATTGATCGAATTTGCTACCTTGTTTGTTGGACATATTATAGCTCGCCGTGCCAAATAAGACACGTCATCAAAGTTTGCTTCGAAGCAACTGTATGTCGCATGAATGAGTGATGAAATGTAGTTAGACGGCGGCAATAATGCAATGTCAGCAGCAGCAAAGTAAGCCATGATGCAATGGACTCCCCTTCTCGAATACCCATCGGTACTGATCCATCTCCCACTGCTAAAACCCAAGACGCAAATGAATCTAGCTCTACCTTTTCATTCTCAGACAAATTGGGATTGGACAACCTCATATTTCTTTCAAGCTTTAGAACAGTAACATGCTGCCAAAGAGGAGACATGATAAGAGATGAGTTGACGATCTCATGCTTTGTTGCACCCTCCACAACAGGTAATACCTGACGGAAATCTCCACCCAACACCACTGTTTTTCCGCCGAATGGAAGATCTCTTTTAGAGTTGTCATCCACAGACAGAACATCCCTCATACTTCTATCAACAGCTTCAAAACAGCGCCTATGCGTCATTGGTGCCTCATCCCATAAAATTAATGCTGCCTTTTTAACTAACTTTGCCAAATTAGTTCCTCTAGACATGGTACACATCGTTTGCTCACTGACATCAAGCGGGATTCTGAAGCGGGAATGAGCGGTGCGCCCACCTGGAAGCAGCAAGGAAGCAACACCAGAAGAAGCAACAGCCAAAACAATGTGATCGTCTGCCCGCAATGCATTAATAATAGCATTCCAAAGGAAAGTTTTTCCCGTGCCTCCATGACCAGAAATGAAGAATAACTTTCCAACTGAGCCGGTGGCTGCAGCTAAAACTTGGTCGTAAATATTTAACTGCTCCAGATTCAGCTTTTCATAGAGAGAAGAAGCTATAATTCGAAGATCATCTCTGTTGTACTGCATTTCTTCAATAACTAACCTGTTTCCAAGTATTCTTGCACCATGTAAAATATTTGTGGATATGTTAAAAGCCTCTAAAGAATAGCCATTTCTGCTGAACATAATAGAAAGCTCTTGCAAAAGCTCAGCCTGCAAATACTGTGGAGGGATAACTAAATCAGCATCATTAAGAGAACGGCGAGTGCGCGCAACCAGATCATCCGTCATATACTTGGAGTACTTGTCAAGAAGTCTCTGTGCACTAATAACGCCACAGAAAAGAACAACAGTCATAAACAGATGCCTCAACTGAAAAGACGAAGCCCATACAACAGCCTCATCAAAAAGAAGGTACCACTCATTATCATTGCCTACTAATCCACGAAACAGGCAGGTCTCTCTGAAAGAACCATATGAAACACCATTATAACTCTTAAGGTCATCAAAGCTTGTAGCTCCCGGTACCTTAGTCAGCAACAGCCGCAAGTAAAAAAGCTCATTCGTTGTAGGATGGCAATTGTAGATCCTTCCAATTGGCATACCAAACTTGCCTTTTTCGACCCTCCTTTTCCATTTCTTGGACTGACCATCCCATCTCCACTTAGTAGGAAAATCAAGATATGTCAAAGAGCGAGCATCAGGATAACGCTGATTAGCAACGAACCACTCCGTTAACATTGTCTTGTATCTATTTGGATTGTCCACGATATCAGCAAGACTAACATCTTCATGGTAAATAACCCTGTTCAAGTTAGGGAGATGCACAGTTAACCTTTCGACGACTGGTTCACGGACATGTATATCGTATGCAAATGTCCGCCAGCAGGACTCACATGTTGACAGGTACCTGGAAAATAGCAAAACATTCAAACGAACGCGCAAAAAGAGCAGAGAGTATCAACATAGAAACCTAAAGATGCAGAATCCAAGAATCAGAGAATCTTACCGACACTTAGCATAGTCACTTATTTCGTTCCTTCCTCCAGCCTCAGTAGATGTAGTCTCGTACATAGAATGTAGGCGCGCATGAGCCATATCAGGGCCTTTAGCAAGGTATTTAAATAAATACTTAAGAAGATTAGTCTTGTTGCACCACTCAACATTGATATGAGCTTGAAATCTTTTGAGCAAAGACATATTGTATGGAACTATCCATCTGTTGTCCAGCCGATGCCCGTTCTTGACGACATAACGTCTATCATTAGGCCGACGGTAAACAGGAAAACCTAGTCCATCAATCGTCGTCTCTTCATTAAATTCCTTTGGATAATGCTTTGAGCATACACCGTCCTTCATACAGGGTGAGTGTGGATTGTATGCACCACATGGACCATGCACCATGAATTCTTCCACCAGTGCATACCCAAGAGTGTCTTCGCGATAATCGGGTATCTCAGCAGAAATGTAAGAGTCTATGGTTGCTGGAGTGGGATCATCTGTGTCTACTTTTAGCCACACAAGTGAATGTATGTGAGGGAGACCCCTTTTCTGGAACTCAACCACGTACAAATCTGGAGAAGGAACGCAAAGCAAAATTAGCATTAACAGAATAGGCTTGAAGATGCAATATGACAGCATGTAAAAGATACAACAACAGGAAGGCACTAATAGAAGAGGACCAACGAAAGTTGGAGATTATATGCACAAAAGGATCATGGAGAAGATAAAGTGAAGCATCATAATGTATGTCATGCAGTCAACATTAGAATCAGACAAAGGAAAGTTAAGCAATTTAAATGAAGACATAAAAAAACAGAATCAAATATTCTTAAGAATATATACAGAGTGACACCACAGTAATAGGAAACCATTAAGCCGAACGATGAGCATGAGGCGTGGATGCCATAGACATAAAAAAACTCTAAGCAATAACTAACAGAAGATCACAAAAAAAATGTACAAACATGAAGGCAATGAGAAAGATAACGAACATTCTAAGGACAATTAAAGTTCGAAATGGACATGTGGAAAAATGCATGAACACATACAGGCATTAACAGGGCCAAAAAATTTCCCCTTTCTAACTCGATCCCTAAACTCATTAATCTTCATCTTAAAGACACGAGTTTCTATATCTGGCCTATCCGAATGGACCTGTCCAGGTTCGAAAAGGACCGCTTCTGATATTTCATCCCACTTCGGATTGCATGTAAATGTAACAAAGAGATCTGGAGGACCATAGACACGGCAAATAGCCATGCCATCTTGGTAATTTTGGATCATATATCGAGGGCCTCCTGTATAATGGAATGCAGCATATACTCGACCCCAACATTCTTTCCAGTCGGAGTACCTTCTCCAAGAGCATCAGATAAGCCTTGGTATGTTTCTGAACGCAAAGTGTCTTGATTCCAGAAATGATAACTAAGTCTAGACGACTCAACACATGAAAAAGAATCAACCATAATTTGATGAGACAGCCGGCCACAGCAAGTAAAAGGATTGGGCTCCCCCTTTCGGTAATGAAATCTATAACAGTAGTACTCAAGCATAGACACATCTTGCCTTCCACCAGCAGTAACACCACCAACAGGCTGGTATTTAATTCCGAGGTGGAAACCCATCGAACCATGAGGAAATAAAAGTGGGTACTGCAAGGCCATCAGCGAGGGATTTAGAGGTGAAACCCGCTGAAATAGGCCGGCATCTTTCTGGACAATAATGTCAAACCTGTTTGTTTCCACAGAAAAATCATCAACTATCAAACCAGCGAGCTCAGGGGCAGCAGGCAATGAATAGCGATTTCCATGGTCTCTCCCTTCATGGCCATACAACTGGATAGCGACATCAGGAGACTCAGGTGAGAATAACCTTCTTTCAGCCATGCGAAACGTCTGCACAAGAGGGTTATGTTGATCCAACATGCCTCGTAGAGAGTCAACAACATCACGTTCAGGCTCCTCCCTACGGGGACGAACACGACGAAGAGAAGGACCAAGCTCATTCTGAACAGCAACATCATTAGCTGAATCTCTTCTTCGGCGACGGTTATAAGATGCAGAAGAGAAACGATCATCAGCAGGAACTGGACCAGAAACATCAGTATCACTGGAAGAAAAAATCCCAAGCCTATGATCCAGTTCATGAAGCGTGTCAAAGATATACAACTGAGCAAATTTAGGAACCGGATTATCAGAAGACGGGAGAAGAGACCCAATCTGATGACATACCACCCCACATATTTTAAAAACATAAGGACCACCTCCAGTGTTGACACTTTCATCTATATGAACACCAAGCGACGTGAAGGCAAACATAGAGTTATACTCTCGGATTAAACGCAAAAAACGTTTGCATTCAGGGCCACCATCAAATCTAAGCAATTCGGACAAAGGAGAAGGCCAAGCAGGATATATAGGAAGAGAAACTTTTCCATGACGACAGCATCCAGTGTACACGGGACGTCTCCTCTCACGGCTAGCCCTCCTATGACGCTCCCAAAACCAAAATGAAGCCGCACAAAACATGCAAATATGATGGGGACCGCCGTAATAGGACCGTTCAGGCCATGCACCTGTAACATAAGACAGAAGTTATATCTGTTGTCTAAAAAGTTGGAAACAGGTGGAAGAAAAAAATGAAAGGTAACAGCTGAAAACATTACGTTTTAGGAGAGCAACCAAATCCCTAGATAACGGCAGCTCAACACGCCCGGGTTTGTAACCTGCTCGAAGCAAAGCTCGATGACAACGAAGAGCAGCACGCATACGACGATTATAGCGAGCTCGACATGCAGACACAGAAGGAGTCGCGGAACTGTGACGAAAAACAGTAAGGGAAATTATGAGCAGCCGAAAACACAGGTCGGACAAAGTATCATAAGAAAATAAACACGAAAAAGGCTAGCATCAATACCTCGCGACAGATAATCTAGAGGATTAGCACCAGGAGGCAACGTCGGCAAAGACTGAACATGGGCAGCAACATCAGAATCACTATCCTCTGAAAAATCAGAACTCGTGGAATGTTGAGCCGGACGGCCAGAAGAAGCAGAAGGCAGCCCAGAAGACCGACCAACAGTGGGAACAGAAGCTCTAGAAGCATAGAACTCATCAGCTGACATAGGAGCCCAAGCAGATAGTCCAATATCAGGCACAACAGTAGGAATGGCAGGCTGCTCCACTTCAGCACGAAACCCGTCGGCAGCAAAAGAACCAGAAGCACGAAACAAATCCGACCAAGCTGGCAGTGCCTCATCATCAGAAGAACCTATTTCTTCAGGCATACGACGAAACAAAGGCTGTGTGGACGAAGGCACTGCACCAGAAGAGGACTGAAGCAACTCTGCAATGAATAAATAGTGAGCAATAAATAAATATTGCAACATAACAACAACGGAGGGAGAAGGTATGACAATCCAAATGGAAAAGGCAATATCAATCAAGCCGGCAAACATCAAGCCCCCTAGAACCAAAGCAGGCTACGGCGGATGCATAATAGATACTCAATGTAGAAAATACAAACCTGCTTACAGTTGGAAACCCACGTAGTAATGGATACCCAAAGAAGAAAATACAACATTGGCTCTAATTGGAAACACACACAATAGCTAACAACCTCAGATTACACATACAGGGTAATGAGATCCAATGCAGCTAGTCTTCGAATCAGACGGTGAACCCTAAACGGAAAACGGAAGTAAACCTTAAAAGCAAGTAAGCACATGTAGACTAAGACCAACACATGGCATGTACAAACCAACATGAAGCAATGGAACAGGCACGCACAGTAATAAGCAGCTCCAAGAAAAGACATGGCATGACCATCAAACTAACCTAGGAACAAATGTACTGGCAGCTAAACAAATAGACAAACGACAGAGGAAACAAAGTGACCGAGTAAAAGAAATCAGAACATACCATCAGAAGTAGCGTGGACGGAAGGAACAAAATAAGGACAACCACCTTCAACCGGACGCTTGCCTAGGCGAATCTCCCTCCTATGCGCATCATTGTCAGCCGACGCAGCAGCATCAGCAGAAGCCAACTCCACAGCTGGCAAATCGAAACCCGGCGGCGGGACAGCGACAGGAAAACTTGCAGAGGACGCAGCAGGAGTAGCACCAACAGGCTGAACATCAGCAGAAGCACGCTGAGCGGCAAACGAAACTGAACGCCGACAGAAGCCGGCGCCGAAGGAAATGGATCAGCAAGGCCAGCAATAGACAACCTGAAAGCCATATCAAGCGGCAGCCATGGACGGCGTACCGAGAGTCGACGGCGGGCCGAAGAACCACGCGCACGAGAAGGTGCCCGAGCAGAGGAAGAACCAGCAGAGCCCTGACAATGATCAGCAGGCACAGGAGAAGACCGATCATCTGCAGAGAGACGACGCCGCACCTGACGAACCACCCCATGCGAGCCAAGCTGATCGGCAGCCGGCCGACGACGGCCACGAATTGCAGCAGGCTGAGAACTAACCGGCTGCAGCGCAGCATCCATGGCAGAACGGCACCGCCGCGTCGCCCGAGCAGGCACCTCCGGCGACCAACGCTCCGGAGGACGACGGCGGCGAGAACCAACAGCTTCGGCATGAGCGCTTCCACCCAAAGGATCAGCCGGAGAAGAACTATCTGAAACCAGGACGGCCGCCCCGCGAAAATAAACTGACGTGGGCAGCAGGGGCGGCGTGGAGACCTCAGGCCCGGAACCCATCAAGGGAGCTGCATCGGGCGAATCCGAAAAGAACAGCGGCCGAGGCCGGGCACGCCGACGCCGCTGCAGAGCAGAAGACGCCGTGGCGGCAGAATCCGACGGGGAAGCAAGAACCGGGCGTCCAACCAAGGAAGCAAGATCACCGGCGGCAGGATTCCCCAATCTAGAGGAGGAATCAGCAGGCGCGGCGCCGGTGACCGAAGCCGCCGGGGCGCTCTAGGCGCTGGAGCAGAGCGCCGTCACGCTCGTGTGAGCTGTGAGCGGCGGCGGCGTAGAGCTCCCGGAAGGATTCGAAACGCATTCGTCGGGGCGCGGGGCGGCGATGAAAGGGCAGGCCGGGGCATGGCCGAGGGGATGAGGCGGCGACGCGGGATCGCAGAGGAACGCTGCGTCGGATTGCAGCGAGGGCGAAGACGGCCGAGCCGGCCCCCGGCGTCGGCGGCGCATCGGAGAGGAGAAGCAATCTGCGGCGGAAAACTGGGAAAGAGAAAAGCGAAGTTAGAGAGGACGGTAGAGTCAACGCCGCGGCAAGAGAAGAAAGAAGGAAAAGCACAGCGGTGGGAAGAAAGAAGCGGTCGGGACCGTCGAACTAATGACACGTACGCATGGGCCGGCCCGTACACAGCAGGCCATCGCGATTTTGCTGCTCTTTCATATAGCGAGTAGATATATGCAGAACACTGTTCAATGAACAGTAAAACGTTCGATGACAAGCCGCGATTTTGCTGCTCTTTCATATAGTGAGTAATAATAATGCATGTGCACTTATGAAGCGTTTAGTGCTTGCTGCTTATATTTTGATGCATCACTAGCTTAATGTTATTTCATAAAAAACAATGTACATATATTAACTTCAGTCCTACATTGCATCTTGTATTCTTACTCTGTCATAGCATATGTGGACTGGACCCAAGACCCTCTGCTTCTTTACTTCCTGAGTTACTATTTACAGATTATTACTGGCACCAATATTGTAAGAATTTCACACCTGAGCCATAAGAATCCTGTGTGGCCAGGCGAGGACGATAAGAACAGTGACCGGACTATGCAGGAAAAAAGTGATATTTGATGCATTAGAAAGCTGTATCCTAGCATTCCTGTTGCATGCTGCCTGTGTGGCCCAGTGCTCGGATGCATCATGCTCAACCAGACTGTCGTACTGCGCAGCTTGGTATTTTTGTGCCAACCACGCCATTCCCTTCTTTGTGCCAACTATTTGATGTGTGCATGGAAATTATTTAGGCATGTGTGCATGCTTCTATTTGAAGATCAAGCTTTGTTGATCATGTCATCAATCAATGGAGAAATTAAATTATGTGTCATGTATGAGTTGCCGGGACAGCGATGTGGTAACTGGTGATTTTCAACTCGCAGTTCAGTTTCTGATTGGTAGTAAAAACTTGGAATAACGGTTACTGAATCATTGCATCATCTCATTAGATGTCTCATTATTTTCTTTTCTAATATTCGTATCTATGTTGTTCATTTGAAAGGGACTAAGAGGAGCTGACCAAGAAGAAAAAGATGAGGAAGAAGAGATGATAGAGATTGTAATATTGGGTCATCTTTGAGCTTTGGAAATGAATACTACTATCAATTCCCTCCGTTCCTAAATATAAGATATAGGGATTTTATCGCGTAGGTTGATTTATTTTGCTTCCTATGTAGTACACGTTAAAATATCCAAAACAGTTTATAATTTGGAATGAAGGGAGTAACACTGATGATATCCAGTAAACCTCCAAGACTTGTAGTATGTTGTTGGAAGGTGCTCACTTAACGCACATATTTCGGGTTCCTCATTTGTGTCGAATTTCAATGATTACTTGATATACAAGGAGCTATTAAGTGTGTGGTATATTATTGTGGTTACTTCATTTGAATGGAATTCAATGCATCATGTGACTTTGTGTGGACACTGAAAATTGATAGATGTTGGATGGTTAATTGTCATATACATTTCTTCGGATGTTCTGTTCTGAGGGGGACATGTGAAGTGGAGAAGGGTATGATAGGAAGACAAAACATTCTCTTCTTTTAAGTTAGGGTTAAGCAAGACTGCAAGAGGAGGGTAAAGTTGTTGTTAGGTGAAACGTGCAAGCATTAGTGAAATAAGACGACAATCGATATATATTGCTATGTCCGTAGCAACGCACGGGCATTCAACTAGTAAAAATAAATTAGCGGAAGGCTAGAAAAAATAAAGGATGGGTCGTGGCGGCACAACGAGTGAAAATGGGCCGACGGCCATGTAAATTGCGTCTTGGACAAGACAAGAATTTTGTGGGGGAGAGCAGACAAGCAGGCTGCATATGCATGCAGGAATCAAGGGCGCGTTTGGTAGCCAGCAGCTACTTTTGCGCTCTGTGCATCAGGGCTAGCAAGGGCCTGGCCTCGTGGAGCAGCCCCGAAAACCATGTTGTCCATCTTGTTTGGTCGCCCTCATCGCATCAGTGGCACATTTTGGTGCCAACCGTTTGGTAGCCTGCAGCAACGCCCAAAAGGCTTGCTTGCTGCAGTGTGATGTGTTTGGTTGCATCCAACACCGCGGTAGAGGACATCACAAATATGCAATAGCGGTTCATCCATAATTCAGTCCTAGCTAACACGAATGGCAGTTACTGAGTATATCCCTAACTAGTACGAATCAAATAGTAGTACTTGTATTACAGACCGGTAGATAGTTCATGGGGGTCGATATTTCAATGTTCATAATCTTCTTCTTCATCGTCCTCTTCTTCATCTTCATCCTCTTCAGATCCTGGCGTTACCTCTGTCCGCCACATTGTTTCAGCCTACTCCATTCTCTTACTCTTCCAAGCTTCATTGTCATCAGCGGCGACACCATGGCGTTGATCAATGTCGTCTGGTGTCACATCCGCCTCATCTGGGACATGCTCATCAAAACCCCAACCAAGAATCCAGTTGTGAAGAATGCAACATGCAAGGACAAGCTTCACTTGAGCCTCGAATGTGTGAAATGGCTTCTGGTCCAGAATCTTGAATCTATTCTTGAGTGGAGCAAAAGCTCTTTCAACTGTTACTCTAAGACTAGAGTGTCTGAGATTGAACAATTTCTTGGCAGTCGCTGGACCGAATCGTGCACTGAACTCGTTTAGATGGTACCCGGTGCTTTGAAAGTTGGGAGAACTCCAGGCCGACATGCATAACCAGCATCACCAAGGTAAAACTTACCATCAGGGATACTGATCCCGCCAGGTCTAGACAGGCTGTCTGCTAGAATGGTTGCATCGTGTGCTGATCCTTCCCAGCTGCCAAGACATACATGAACTTCAGATCAAAATCCACAGCTGCAAGCACATTCTGGCTGGTGTAGTGCTTCCTCCCTCTGAAAGCTTTGGACTGTTCTTTCGGCACTCTAGCTGTGACATGAGTACCATCGATGGCGCCAATACAATCCTTCCAAGAGAAGAACAGTGAGTGATTAATCTGTCCTACACATTCATAACTCTGATCACACTACAATATTTGTGCTTACCTTGAAGTATGGGTACCACCTGAAGCTCTCTCTAATCTTGCTAGGCGTTTGGCCAGTGGGTGCCTTGATCATCTCATACCTTAGCTCGCCAATAGCGTACAAGACTTGTTTGAAGTACCGGGAGATTGTCTTGCATGATCTTCGGAATGTGCTATGGATGACTCTGAACTTTTGATTATGGCCTACAACATGAAGGAACATGCAAACTTGCTCTTCCACAAATGTGTGGATGATATCCTTCAAGAGACCCCCCTCCCTAAACCTCTTCACAAGTTCATAGAAGGGGCCTCTACCCATTCTAAGCATTTGTACAGACTCTATTTCGCTCGAGTTGTAGATGAATTCAAAATAGCAATCCTCTCCTGATCTCGAGCAAACATAGGACCATATGTCACTCTAGGATAAGCAACACGCCTAACTAAGATCTTGTGAACCATCATGATCCATGCTTGAATGACGACTATCAGTGATGCCGTCTGCTTGGTCAAAGCCATTGCGTCGTCCTAATAAAATGGATCTGACATGAGTACGGTGTAGATCTACTGTACCGTTCGGTTTTCGCACTGCAAGAAAGAGTTTTACCTTGGCTCCAGCCATTGGAGATGATGGAGAGCCGGCGCCGTCAGAGATGAAGAAGAGGAGCTCATGCCGTCCGTGGAGACGACGGCGCGGATTCCTCCAACAGAGGACGGCGTACAGCTGCAGCTGGTCCGCTGCCGGAAGCGAGGAGCAGCCGCCGTCAGTGGAGAGGAGGCCGCGGATCCGGTCGTCGATCTGGTCACCGAGAGAGGAGCCGCCGGTGTGGATTGGGGAAAATGTGGAGGTGACCCAAAAGAGAGTAGGGGGGAGCTAGGTATGGCGCGAAATAGGGCCGGGATTTTGCCGTCTCCCGCCTTCCCCGCGCGCACGACGGTCTCCCCAGTTTGTAGCCCCGCGGCCTGACTCTATGGAAACTGCCGATTCGGCAGTTCCTATCGAGCCTGGCCCTGAGGTGCTTTAATGCCCGTGCCAGCTAAAAATCTGGTGGGATGTAACCAAACAAACATCCCGACCATAGTTTAAAAAACCGGACGGGTGATCGAACCGGTGAGGCTGTCGGTTCCGGTTTTTACCGGTCGGACAGCTGGTTCACCGGTTCAATGTTCGATTTTTTAAGATACAAACTAATAAATATTTACTTATATATGTCCTAATAAATAAATAATTATGCATGCATAAGTATTTCAGACTAGCAGTTTGGCATGATAATAATATAACTAAGTAGTCAAGATGAGCAATGACTTGCATTTTGAATCCATCCGAAAGGTACAAAGCAGCAAAACATGTCTCTACTATGTGTGTACGTGTACGTACGGGAATCGCAGGTCAGATAACCATGTACCAAGCAATCACAGGTAAGGTAACCATGTACAAAGCAATCACGAAGTTACTATGACTTTGTTCTGGCCGTGTTAGTTTGTGAAAAAAATAGCAAAGCTGTTAGGTACTACGGAGTAGTAGACATTTTGTGCTTGCGTGTTGATAATAGTAAAATAATAAACTGCCACCAGTTTGTGCATAAGGGAAAATAAAATTTTAAAACACTCTGGCCACGGAACCGGATGGCCCGGTTTAGTACAAAAACCGGCGGTCAGACCGTGATTCAGCCGGTTTATTCCGGTCTGCTCGCGCGTCCGGTCCAGTGCGCTTACAGAACCGGCAGAGGCCCTGGTTCCGGTTTTTTCCGTTGAACCGGCGGTCCGGTCCGGTTTTTTAAACTATGATCCCGACTTTGCAGCCCACAGGCCTGTTTGGAGTTGCTGCTGGCTACCAACCGCGTCCCAGATCTACGGGCCTTGTCAGTCAGTGGTGAAGCACGAGTCCAGGGTCCATGCATGCAATGCATGCAGTTTCATATCATACAATCTGCCGTACGATGAAGCACGAGGTGTGTGACCATGGACGGATCCACTATGGTTCAAGGGTGTGCAGATGAACACCCAAATATTTCTGCCAAAAAATCATGTATAGCGTATAGGAATATATGTATCGCTAGTGTTACTTCTCAGCACATATACATACGTTTCACGTCCAAAATGGCTCAAAGTTCGAATTAGAAAAGAGGAGAGCATCCGGCCCAACTAGCCGAGAGCAACTAGCCTGCAGTCCAACAAGCCTATAGTAGCGAAGCAGCCACCCAAGGACCTGTATCGACCAGCTAAAAACGGGAAAAACTAATGAACAGAGCCCTCAAATCGAGCAGCGAGCAAGCGCCCCGTAGCTCCGATACCGGGGCCAGTGGTGAAGCTTCAAAATTTCATCATTGGGTTCACCACACTATACAAGTACAGACGATTAAGCAACTACAGACTAGCCGTTGTGGAGTGATACTTTGACAATGTTGTGCGCAATGGACTATCATTTTCTTTTACTCAAACATCTGCATTCTATAAAAGTAAGGTACGCAATTGCGGACTCTCGAAAAAAAAAAAACTCTGATGCCGCCATATCTCGATTCCAAGCTCCGACAAATCCAATGGTTAATCCTATGAGATACTGTTTTGGCGATGACTAATTTGTACTTTATTAAGGAATGGATCATTTTCAATTTTTTACGACGACTTTTTTTGGGTTGGATTTTGAACGCCCAAAGTTAAATTCCTGGATCCGTCCCTGTGTGTGACTGACTGTGGCCTGCAGCCCTGAACAGTGCACAGTGCACACACACCGGCCGTCGTGTTGATCGATGGCTTGGGATTTCAACTTTTCGGGAGCTCGATGAAACATGGCGTCGACCAACATCCCGTGCACGGTGCATGCATGCTGCTCTGCCACCATTTTGCGCATGCATGCATGCGCGGCCGTAGCTTGGGTCAGCCCGGACTGATGGCCGGCCGGCGGCACATGGTTGGTGTACGACGCCGTGGTGGCCGGCGGGTGAGCTTCTGTCGCGCGTCCGGCGAGCGCGGACAAGCGGGTCATTCCAAACGCGAAAAGCCTAGCCCACAACGAATGTACCTCTTCACATGGGTATGGGCTGTGCAGCGACCTAGGCACGACGTACGGTACACGGCCGGATCTGCTCTGCATGCATGCAACTTCTAAGAGCAGCGATCTGATTTAAGGCGGAGCTGAAGTAAGAGCATCTCCAACACACGCGCCAAATTAGCGCCGCGCGGGAAAAAACTGCAATTCACGCCAAATTTGAACAGATACGTGTTTGCGGCGCGCTATTTTAGCGCGTGAAAAACCTGCTACTCCGCATCAAAAGTTTAGCTCGTCTAAAAAAACCAGAACACCGCAGCCGCGCGCTAAAACGCTACTTCGGCCGGCGCTGAAACAAAATTTAGAGCGTCGTGCGACCCAGCGTCTGTTGGATGCTCTAAAGTCCCAACTTTGACCAAAAGATCATGCATGCATGCATGTGACGTTTGATTTGTTAGTATTAGTTCGTTTGGTTCTAGGTAAGTTTCTGTTTACAGCAGGTGCAAAGAAAAGTACTTTAGATTCGTTGCCCGATTACTCGCTGAAAGTTGCAGCGTGGCTGCACGAGCCGGCTTTGACTTGACTTGACGGCATCTTCATGCACGCAGACGCAGCCGTGTGTCTCTCCTCCGCAGTTGCCCTGTCTCATTATTTACACCGTCTGTCTCGAGTTTGAGAGCTGGCAGTTTGGCATCGGCCGTGGATCTTTTTTTAACCAGATAGACTTTTCTAAACGGTTTCCATCCCCGGTGATCAAAGCAGCACATATGTGTCGAATGGAAGCATTATCTTTTTTTAGAATTAAATGGAAGTATTATCTTTTCTTTGGCGAAACAAGGAATCCATGTTTTCCTTCCGAAAAAAAAGGCCCAGCGGCCTACGGAATGTACGTAACGTGTATCGGTCAAAACAGCCCTTTCTAAAGCCCAATAAGGACGGCCTTTTCTATGAGAAGTCGTCAGATGATCCTTGCTGGAAAGTGCTTGGTATCGCCCGGATGATATATATCACTCATAGGCGGCGCCACACGGCCGCGCCGCCTGAAGAGCCGCGCTGCTGGGCCTATCCATTTCCTTTTTTTTTTTTCTGTTTCTGCAGTTCTTTTCTAATTTTTCTTTTTCGTTCTTTTAATTTTTATTTTTTTATATTTTTTTCTTTTCTCGTTTTTCACCTTTTATGATTATGAAAAAATATTTTGAAAATTGTTCAAATTTAAAATTTGTTCATACTCGAAAATTGCTTGTACTCAAGATTTTCTTCATATACAAAAAATGTTCCAATTCAAAGTTTGTTGATATTCGAAAATTGTTTAAATTCAAGATTTATGTTGACATTTGTAAACTGATCCAATTCAAGATTTTGTTCACATTCGAAAGTTGTTCCAATTCAAGATTTTGTTCATATTCAAAAATTGTTTATGTTTATTTTTTATTTTTATTAAAAACACAATAAATTTTCATTATCTAAGATGTGTAATTTTTTTGGAACTCGTGAACACGTTTTTTTCTTGTTTTTGAAAATCATATGAGTTACTTAGTGTGTAATATGTAATTGTTTTTTGAATCTTGTGTTTTCACAATCTAAATATTTTTTGGACTATACGGATTTTTTTTAAACTTGTGAACATATTTTGAGCAACATGAAAAATTTCAAAACTATACGAAATTTTTCTAAAGCATGCATTTTTTGAACTATATGAGCAGTTTTTCAAAACCTAGCTATTTTTTTTGTAACAACATGAACAACTTTTTCAACCTATAAGATCATTTTTTTTGAACCTTGTGCAGTTTCTTAGACTAGGTAAACATTTTTTAAACTATATGAATATTTCTTTTCTCAAAAATTCTAAATATAGTTGTTAATTTTTGTATACTACCAGTATAAAAATATTAAGGTCTTTTAGAAACGAAAAAAGCAAGAAAAAAGGACAAACATAAACGAAAGCATCAATGAAAAAACTAAAACCAAAAGGTAAAACAAAAAAAGAAACATAAAATAGAATAAATTAATCCAAATAGAGCACCTTACGTGGGCCGGCCCACCCAAGCCAGCTCTTCAGGAGTTGCCTCGGAAGCGGACACAAGAAGCGTCAAATAGGAGCTCCCGCCCGCGCTAGTGAACGCAGAACTCGTGTATATGAGGTTCTCTGAGCCCAATTTTAGGTTTCCCTGAAGAAATTTAAGGGTCAGACGGTATTAAGGGACCTGCTCGGTTCACGTTTTCTCTGCCGGAATCCTTATAAAAGTAGTTATTATAAGGATTTGGCTGTTTTACGGGATCTGTTAGAGATGCTCTTAAGGAACTACGTGTTTTTGTTTACTGAGTTTTTATTTTCATTTGTTTTGTATTGCAATGTCATGCTACAGCCGATACATATAACATTTTACCCGATCGTGCGGAAGGCGGATGGCAAATCGTGTCCCTAATCTAGTTACTTTGAATCAAGAGCGTACATGCATGCAGACAAGAGCAAGCAGTTAACAATACCTATTTCTTAAAAGCATATGAAATGTAGAATTAAGTACAAGCATGTCCAATAACAAGAATTACTAATAACCAGTTATACTCCCTAGCTAGTTGGTTGCTCAGGATGCCAATTCCCACCTGATACTGCACGCAATGAAATCGATTAAATGCTTGATGAAGTTACCAGGCAGGAACACAAGAACTAAACAAAAAATGCAATTAATTTGATCAAGTTGAAGTGAAGCATCCAAAAGTAGACAGATTATTTATATACAGTATATATATTTTGATATACCTGCAAGCACTGGATTCTACTAAATAGTATACTGAGGCTAGAAAAACAGGTATCAACGAAACACAGGCAACAAGCAAAAGTGTGACATAGCATAGGTCTGGAAATAGATTCAACTAAAGACTCAACGGTACTACTTAATTACAGAACTCCTACTGAAGCATTGGTACACTACTGCTTGGAGATACTGCAATCTATGAACCGCATTTCCTGAGGTTCAGGGCCAGACCTGACTACACTTTGCACCTTGCGATCCTTTGTATCAACCGCTAGAGCCCACGACTGAGGGTGCATGAACTTCACCCTCGCCGTCAGGTAAATGACATGGCCGTCATTCTCACACAATAGCGGGATCCGAAACAACAAGGTTCTGCAAGTCTACCGGCGGCGGCGGCGGCGGCTGGGATTCCGAGTGGTCGCCGAAGGAGAGGTCAGAAGCTTGGAGCGTGCAGTCCAGGTGCCAATCATCATAAGAGTTACTCATCTCCCTGTTGCTCCACGTGGTGATCCTCCAGTTTTCAATTCGGCCGCAAGGCCCCAGTTTCTTTATCATACACACTTGGAACAACGTCGACGTACTCAGAACGAACTCGGCTAACCTGAGACGTCCATTGACGAAGGCGATGCCACGGTGAGACCTTGCACATCCTAGGCATTTATCGGCAGCGTCAGGTTGTTCGGTACACTTCAATGGCAGAGGCAACGGAACACACGGAGCGTGTGCTTCGCGGAGCGCATGTCACAGAAGACGATACCACGCCCTAGATTGACCCAGCCAATGGTGTCTCCAAGGGTGAGCACACCGGATGTATGGTGTGATAACAAAGGGTAAAATTTGTCAGGGATGTCAACGGGAACTCCTCCTGCGGCGACTCGACATGCAGA